>OY750777.1:11357500-11967500 GCA_963556745.1 Catoptria pinella | reverse complement strand
ATCTGATCACCTGTTAATACGGGAGTCTGAACCGGGGCCTTTTCTTTCCCTTTCGCAGGCATCCTTCTACGAGCGCGTAGTGCCTCACGCGGCCGCACCTCGTCCTCCTCACTTATAGCCGCGGATTGCTCCTCAGCCTCCCAAACCTCGACTGGGGCACCAGGCAACACCTCGGTCTCCCAAAACTCACCAGCTTCGGACTCCTCCTCGGTACTCGGTTCCACTCTTTCAGGAGCCGGAGATCTCATCCTTCCCTGCCTTTTGCGAAACGCTCTAGCTATCGTCTCTCTCGCCCTTCTATCCCTACTCGACTCATCGACCGAGTTTGCGCCGGCGTCACTCGCATAACAAGAGTTCACTTCTTGTGACCTCCTGTGCGCCTCATCCTCAAATTCAGTCACAGAACCTTCTCCACAGGACACTGAAGAGTCGGTCATCGACCTCGTCTGCCTTGCTTCGACACAGTTTTTAGTCGGACGCTGTGTGTTGTCCTTTTCGACTTTATGGGCACGGTTTTTTGTCGGACGCTGTGCGGTGTCCAAAACGGCTTTTGGCTTTTTAAATTTGGCTTTCTTCATACTAAATCCCACGAATATGGGGGAAAGAACGGTCCGCCCGGGCAGAGACCCCTGTACCCGGGTAACCCTACTACACCTTGGGGGGCGGGAGGTACCCAAGGGTGGCGATCCAAGGTTGGCTTCCTACACCAACCACCTGTAAACAGGCTTCCGGCATCTCGTCCTCAAATACCGGAACTTTGAGGATTTTTTATAGAGGTTGTCTCCTCGCGGTCCCCATGAAGGCGACCCCCGCTCCTGCACCACGTACAGGGCTACGGTTTGAGTTTTTTATTGGGGTTGTCTCCCCTTGGCCCCCCGAAGCGGGCCCCTGGTCCTGCACTACGTACAAGATAACAGGAGGGTCGGACTATTAGCCATCACAGTAAATGTGACCAACCGGAGTTGTTCGCCATTTACAGTGATACCCAGGGTGCACCGTCCCTCCCACTGCCCTTCCCAGTCCACATACATGGACGGGGAAAAACAGTAGAGGGAACACGAGGAGGTTGACCGACCACGCACCCCAACCTAACCTAACCTAACCTAACCTAACCTAACCTAACCTAACCTAACCTAACCTAACCTAACCTAACCTAACCTAACCTAACCTAACCTAACCTAACCTAACCTAACCTAACCTAACCTAACCTAACCTAACCTAACCTAACCATATCTATCACTTCCTTCCTTTCCTGTCTTTCCTATACTCTATCTTTCCCTTCTTTTAAAAATCTGTCCTCTACCCTCCTTCTACTCTCTTCACCCTGAGGATAAGCCGAAATGCACGGAAATGGATTTTCGGCCCCGATGGGTGAAAAAAACTCATTAAAACTCGGGACAACGCCCTGTTCCGACTAACTTAATTGGCAAACATTCAATATTCCAATAAATTCATTTTGTTCAAATACCACAAAATCGGAAAATATAGTTTTCAAAAAAAAAAAAAACCTAACCTAACCTAACCTAACCTAACCTAACCTAACCTAACCTAACCTAACCTAACCTAACCTAACCTAACCTAACCTAACCTAACCTAACCTAACCTAACCTAACCTAACCTCAGGATAGACAAGATTAGAAAGGCCAGGAACCAAAAGGTAATACTTAGCTGTAAAAACAAAGTGGACCTGGACAAAATTAGAAACAAAATTGGACAAAAGGACAAAAAACTAAAGGTGGAACCAATACTTAACAAAGACCCCCTGGTTATCCTGAAAGATGTGCTGCTGGAGAACGACGAAGAGATCGTTGACGCAGCACTCCGACAGAACCCAGGGATCTTCGAAAACAGGGCAAAAGATGATATACGAGTTAAAATTAAGTACAAAAGGAACACAAGAAACCCAGGCGCGAAACACGTGGTCCTGCAAGTGGACCCACTTAGTTGGCAAAAGATGACGGAGGCTGGTGCCCTTCACATCGACCTACAGAGGGTCAGGGTGGAGGATCAGTCTCCGCTCATCCAATGCTCAAAATGCCTTGGTTTTGGGCACGGCAGGAAGTTTTGTACGCATGAGGCGGACAGGTGCAGCCATTGCGGGGGGCCACATTTGCGGGCCAAATGTGATCTGATGATCACAGGGTCACCACCGGAATGCTGCAACTGTGCACCAACGGCTAACAAGGCAGACCACAACGCCTTTGACAACACCTGCCCTACCAGGCAAAAGTGGGACTATCTGGCGAGGACCACCACTGCATACTCCACATGAAACACACATACACACATACACACACACACACACACACATACACACAAGCATCATGCCGGGCTCCAAAGCTGACAAGCTTTGGAGTCATGGCATACAGCTGATAAACAGACATAATTTAGACACATATATTTTGAAAATATTATGTAAAACTGTCTAATAAAACACTCGTCACAACAAGTTCCACGTTAATTATTCTAAATTATAAGCCAAAACAACAATAAGTCTCCAAAATTAGTGGTAAAGAAATAGGGATAGATATATATATTTTAAGAATATATCAAATCTGCCCTAAAAAAATGAAGCACCTAAAAATAGATAGGCGTAACACAATTATTTAGGTTAAAATATAAATTATACATATAAGCGCAAAACTGGTAAAAATGTTATTAATATGTTTAAAGGTATAGGGTTAAAATATAGCTAAGTTTGAATTATTGTTAACATGTAGTAACTAGATCAAAAGGAAAACTGTTTTAGAATATTAAGGTTAGATGTAGAACCAAAGTAGCAAAGATTGAAAAAACTGTCCAACTTGAGTAATAACTGTTTAGAAATATAAGAAAGAAATAGACATAAGAATTCATGTATTAAGCATAAGAAAACCTATTATAAATAAGTAAAGATATAAAATAAAATTGTAAAGATATTGGAAATAGTAATAAGTATAAACATGTATAAATTTAAAAGTAAAAAAGCAGAGTATGTAAAACTAGAAAAATGTAAAAACAGATAACTGTAGTGAAAATAAAAATACCTTGAGTATGTTCCTTACAAAACCCTGTCACAAAGTTGGTATAAATAAATAAATAATAAAGATAAATAGGGATACTAAAATAGGCGGGCACCCCCACCCGTTATAGTGTGAATGTGGAAGGATGAATGAAAGACTAAGAATGCAGAATAAAAGTGCGAGAGGCACAAACGCGAGAAATGGTATGAATGAGAAAATAGATGTATAAAGTCCTGGACCCAGAGCCCGGGGAGTAGCAGGAAAAAAAAAAAAAAAAAAAAAAAAAAAAAAAAACCTAACCTAACCTAACCTAACCTAACCTAACCTAACCTAACCTAACCTAACCTAACCTAACCTAACCTTTTTTTTTTTTTTTTTTTTTTTTTTTTTTTATGCCGATGGAAAACGCCTTTACGCGCTTCCCTCCCCGCAGGTGATCGAGGAGGGGGCATGTGGGGCTCGCCAGGAGGGGACCGCAACTTCGACGTTGCGGCTCCCTCCACGACTACCTCCCGTGATCCCACCCAGCCAAGTGGCTCGATGGAATCTCGGGAGGAGGGAATACCCACTAAAAACCACCGGCACTTACCCTCTCGCCGCTAATTGTCGCCAGCCGTGGGGCTGTGTGGGGGTCCGTGGTGGCAATCACCCCAACGACACGCGGTTTGCCCGACTCTCGCTTGCGGGCCTCCTCCGCTGGGGAATGGCCGGGTAAGTTTGGCCATTCCCCCCCTCCTGCCAAGGCCGTGCAATGCAGGCAGTGGTTCACCTCCCACTACCCGCTGGCCCTGACTGGGGGAACAGTAGTCTGTCCCCCCCCTCCAGCGACTCCCACACTTTTCTCCTCACCGAGAAGAGTGGGGAGTATTCAGGGGCTATCCCCCCTCCAACGCGCCGAGGGTACCCGCTCGCTCGGATAACCCCGGCGGAACACCTGCGCCGACCCGCGGCTGCTCGGGGCGCTTGCCCCTTATAACCGGTGGGTCACATTTCCTACAGCCCATTATATGGTCGGCCGGCCGCCCGCTGGCAGCACAAACGGAGCATTTGGGCTCGGCTCTGCAAGCCGCAGCCATGTGGCCCGGCTCACCGCAGCGGAAGCAGAGATTGCTTCGGTCATCTTCGGACGGGCATCTGGGCTTCGTGTGCCCCACCCCTAGACATTTGTAACACCGCAAGGGAAGAGGTTCAAGCACCCTCACGCTTGCGGTGGACCATCCTACGTTCACTCGACCTGCCTTTACAATCGACTTGGCTGCTGCGACCGGACATCTAATCCTGATGCAGCCAGTGCCATCTTGGGACGTCATTAGTTCCGTCAACCTGATGCTGCTCGGCGCACAGCCCGTTAGGGCCACAAGCTCTCTCAGCACGTCGTCTTTGCGCACGGAATCGTCAAGGCCTGCAATGTGCAGGTCTGCCGTCTTTTCAGGCCGTCGGACGACCGCCACCTCCGAAATGACCTCGCGGAGTTTTTCGGCCAACAAGTCGGCCTTTTCTCCGGTCGGGTCCCGCACCTCCAGGACTCTGGAGCCAGATTGGCCCTCACGCATCTTGCAACCTTCTTGAATGCCCAGTTCAGGAAGGGAGATCTTCTCTCTCGCCTTGGCGATCACCTCCGCGTACGAAAATCCCCTTTCTATCGCTTCCGGCAGCAGATCAACTACCACCGCCGATGTGCGTAGGGGTTTCAATTTCGGCTTTTTCTTCGAGGCCGTCCTCTTCTCCGGTGAAACCGGGACCGACTTGTTGGCAGGGGCTCCAAGGGGTGCACTTGCTTTCGCCTTCTTTCCTTTCCTCCGCGACACCGTCTGCCAGTTGTTATCCTGAGCATTGATGGGGGGAGGATCGACTTGTTCCACTCTGTTCGTGGAAGGTGGCTCCACTCGGCTTTGGGTTTGAACTGATGTCTTCTTGGCGACAGAAGGTGGGAGCCGCAGTCCGCTCAACCTGTCCTTCAGCATTTCGTCCAGCGTCGCCACCAGGAATTGCTTTAACCCCTCCAATGCCACCTCAGAGATGGTTGACCCTATTGCGGTGTTCCTGGCACCCGTCTGTTGGCGGAGATCCGCGACTTCCTTTCTCAACGCCTCCAACTCCAGTCGCAGGTTGGCGTTTTCTGCTTTCAAGCGATCAAGCTCCGTCTTTTCTGTCCGGTTTTCACAGGCCGTGATCAACGGTGCTGCCTGGAACTCCATAACGTCATCACTCGTTTGCGGCCTACCACCAAACGAGAAGACTGGTGGCAACTGCAGCCCAGTCTCCGACTCGGTATACTCCCTCTGACAGGGCTCTGTCCGGCTTTGATTTGCCCCAGCTCGGGTCTGAGTTGTGCGACCCCTTTTCGACTTAGGCTGCCTAGCAGTCACTTCGGCTTCCCGCGACTTTGGTTGCGCTAATGGTGAAATGGCTGGGACCACCTTTTCTTTGGAGCCTCCACCGGACTTCTTTCCCACAACAGCACAACCCCGTTTTTCTTCTTCGGAGTGCGAAGATGATTTCGAAGACAATCTCCTTTTAAAAGCTTCGGCGATACGCTCAGGCCCTAGCTTCCCTTCTATGATTTCGTCCAGTACTAGAGCAAAATCCTCCTCAGAATCGGCACCGTTTTTGGATGGACTCCGTGCTTCGTCCGTACGTTTACCGGCACCAGAAGCTGGCACCGTAAACCTCCCCTTTTCGTCACGTTTTTGATTTTTGTACGACTTCATAATAAGACCCACGAGAATGGGAGAACAACTAGTCCACCCGGGCAGAGATCCCAGTACCCGGGTAACCCTTCTACACCTTGGGGGGCGGGAGGTGCCCAAGGGTGGCGATCAGAACTGACCTCCTTTGCCAGCCACCTGAAACAGGCTTCCGGTACCTCGTCCTCAAATACCGGAACTTTAAGGATTTTTTACAGAGGTTTACTCCTCGCAGTCCCCATGAAGGCGACCCCCGTTCCTGCACAACGTACAGGGCTACGGTATTAAGATTTTTATTGGGGTTGTCTCCCCTTGGCCCCCCGAAGCGGGCCCCTGGTCCTGCACTACGTACAGGATAACAGGAGGGTCGGACTATTAGCCATCACTGTAAATGTGACCAACCGGAGTTGTTCGTCATTTACAGTGATACCCAGGGTGCACCGTCCCTCCCACTGCCCTTCCCAGTCCACATACATGGACGGGGAAAAACAGTAGAGGGAACACGAGGAGGTTGACCGACCACGCACCCCAACCTAACCTAACCTAACCTAACCTAACCTAACCTAACCTAACCTAACCTAACCTAACCTAACCTAACCTAACCTAACCTAACCTAACCTAACCTAACCTAACCTAACCTAACCTAACCTAACCTAACCTAACCTAACCTAACCTAACCTAACCTAACCTAACCTAACCTAACCTAACCTAACCTAACCTAACCTAACCTAACCTAACCTAACCTAACCTAACCTAACCTAACCTAACCTAACCTAACCTAACCTAACCTAACCTAACCTAACCTAACCTAACCTAACCTAACCTAACCTAACCTAACCTAACCTAACCTAACCTAACCTAACCTAACCTAACCTAACCTAACCTAACCTAACCTAACCTAACCTAACCTAACCTAACCTAACCAATACTTAAAAAATTTGTAACTAATTAACCACTTCACATATTCCGATTTTGTTTTTAGATTTAAATTCAGTAGCCCTTAAGGCATATTTTCATTCATTCTTCTTCTCTCTTACTTTAAATTTCAATTAATTATTACAGATTTTTCAATTTTTTCACTAAAATATCTTAATTTTCACATATAAACTATCAATATCTTTTCTCCATTCTAACGGATTCTCACGTTTGATACCTTACTTTATTCTCCGTACCATCCTACGTCTTTCTTACATACAAATATTTGCTATAATTCTTATAGTTTTTCTGTAATTTCAATTTCAAATTTCAAAATTTTCTTTGATTTTGCATATTTATTTTTAATTTTAGTAAATGTTGTAACTTTCTCAATCTTGCTCTTTTTTTAATTCTGTTTAAAGTTAAACATTTTGCTAGTCATTATCCATCTTTTCATCTTTAAATCACATCTCTAGCCCTAAAATCTGATTTTTGGCCGGCGATTTAATATTTTAATTTAACCTAACCTAACCTTGAGTACCTTTTGTTAAATATTTTCTTTAACTATTGCCTAACTGTAAGTTTGTTTTAAAATCCAATTAGTACCCAGCGCGGCGCTTGTTTTCAGTGTTTAAGCGTGCCTGTAGCGGGTCTATTGGTCATTCTACACTAATCTTAACTTTTGGATTTTTATTATTTTATTTTATTATTTAAAAATTTAATATAGCATCTAGAAATATAATTCCTTCTGATTATATTTTACCTTGCTAAACCCTACTTATTTCCGTTTAGAAAACGCCAATAACTTCAATAGACTTAAAAATATTAACTAACCTAACTTGTAACATAACCTAACCTTACTCTGAAGAGATTTTTCTTAATAATTTTTACAATTTGTACGATAGAAACACAATTTCTCCTTTAAAACAAGATTCTTAACGGGCTTCACCCGGTCCATCATCAATTTCTAATTAAACTTCATCAGTTCCCAAAATCTGGTTGAACATATATATAATCAAAACCTAACCTTAACCTAACTTACGTAAACTAACACTGTAACTTACCTTACACACCTGTCGCCGTTCTCCACTGTCTTGTCGACACGTCTGCGGGTTGTCCACTCGCCGAACTGCACTGCACCTGAAACAAATTAATCACCATTAATACTTTTTAAGCTTATGAATAATATTCAAAATGGTTTTATCACGTACTCCCACGAGCACTCCACAAAAAAACAAAACCAATCAACAACTCCCCACCACTTCAGCTGCCTACAGAACCAGGCAAACTAAAGCCAAAAAGGCTGCTAAGCAGCTAGACATGAATGAAGCTGACCCTGAAAAGGCAACATCCTCTTCTCCATGTACGTCTCAACCAACTACAACAGACAGTTGCACTGCTACGCAGCAATCATCACCCCTGCAACTTGACTCTCTTGAGAATACCCCAACTTCTCACGAACCACCCACTTCTGAGAACTTACCCCATGGAAAGCCGAGAAACCCGGCTCACCTAAGAAGCATAAACAATGCAAAACTAATGTCAATAAAAAGAGCTATTGAGACAGCCACTACTGGGATACTACGAGAAATCAACCTGAAAACTGAAAACGTCTCAAAAATGCAGAAGGACGTGGAAAGGGAGGCACTTAAAGAACGGACTAAGGCCCCCACCGACGACGGTAAATCGGTTACCCGAGCCAATAAATTGAATATCTACAACATCCTTACAAACCTGGCCTCTGAAACGACAAAGACAATTGAAACATTCTTTAGGGAAAATGCCAAAATTGATGACGAGGCCAGGACACTAGAGTTCGACCGCTCTATTTCAGAGACCAGAACCGACCTTCAACAGGAGGTGGTAAAACTAGTGCGTGAGACCGTCTCAACCGAGATGGCCAAATTCACCGAAACGGTGAAGGAAGCCATCAAGGTTCACCCCCCTGTTATTACTAATACCACTACAAATAAACCTAAATCATACGCAGCGGTTGCACAAACCTACACAAATAAAAACAACACTAACAATAACGCTCCAATCAACAACAATAATACTATTAACAAAACTAGCAACCCCGCTCTAATCATCACCGTCCCTCATGCTAAAACTAGACAAGAAGCTATCTCAAAATGGCATAAAGCCATAACCTTCACCAACGTCTCTTATGCCCCCGCTAAATTTCAGACTGTCTCCACAAATAAAATAAAAGTGGAATTCGAAAACAATGCTCAATGTAATGAAACCCTAAAACGTCTCGAATTAAATAAAGATGTCGACGCAGAAGTCGCTAAGAAACTTAAACCTATGTTTGTGCTTAAAGGAGTGTCTAGGGATATCGCACCTGAGGACCTCCCCGACATCATAGTAAACCAAAACCAACCTATAAAGGAAGCCCTTAAAACCACTAATGCCGATCTAACTCCTTGCGTAACCCTAAACAATAGGAATGGGAACTTATACAACATGGTCTTCAAGGCCTCACCTGAAGTCTGGCACGCTGCCATGAACCTACAACGTGTAAACGTGGATCACAACAAAGTCCATATTTCGGAACACTCTCCACTCTTACAATGCTTTAACTGCCTCAAATTCGGACATACTAAAGCTAAATGTCCAAACACCATTAAATTCTGTAGCCACTGCTCAGAACAAGGCCATGTCTATAACGACTGCAAAACTAAACTAAACAATAATGTCACCAAATGTGTCAACTGTCTCGTGCACAACAAAAACAACAAAGAAAATACTCACAATACTTCCCACCCAGCCACTTCGAAGAAATGCCCAATCAGGATCGGTTATCAGATCCGATTGACTGAACGTATCGATTATGGCACAAAATAATCCTTCCTCATCATCTAAACGTACACTTCTTTGCACACAAGTAAATATCGCACGAAGCAGAAATGCACTACACGAATTAAAGAAACACCTATCTGACAATAACTGCGACATCTCATTCATCACCGAACCATACACACGTAACACTAACACAGTTGAAAAAATTCCTGGTTACATAATCTATCAGTTTCCTGACACCACCAACACTGTACCTGTCAAAGCCGCAATCGCTATCAAAGAAAATAGTTGCTCAACACTCGGAATAACTGATTACTCTACTCCAAATTTATGCATCATCCGTATAAACAATAAAAGTAATACTAAACATACCTACCTAATATCCATATACATTGAACCCAAAACCGACAAACTTTCAACCCTTAATAAACTGGAAATCTTCCTTGCCAGACATCCAAACTCTACACACATCATCTGTGGTGATTTGAATGGATGGCACACTTTATGGGGCTCTAAGTCTAACAACCAACGTGGTAATAAGATTTATGACATGATTATCCTAAATAACCTAGAAATTCATAACATCCCTGGCATACCAACCTTTCATACTGTCACTCATGGAAGACCAAGACAATCTACCATAGACCTCACACTTACCACTCAAAGTAATCAAACTTACATCACCGACTGGACAATAGACCCTAAATTTTGCGTTTCACCTGATCACGACCTTATCCAATTTAATCTCCATACCAAACCTCATCTAATTGATAGAAATATAGGACTTTCTACATTCAAATATAATACCTCCAACATCAACAACCCTGAATCCACAGAAGCATTCGTTACATCCATTAACTCACAACTTCCACAAACTAACATATCAGAACTAACTCTTCCAGAACTGGACTCATACATCCTCAAACTCACTCAAATCATACAAAATACTTGCAGTCAAATCTGCCCTAATAAAAAACCTAGACAAACCAAACCACCATGGTGGACCAAAGAACTGGACGAAATTAAAAAGAAAGTTGTACAAAATCACCATCAACTAAGTAAACTTGTAAAACGTAAATTACCTATTGACGAAACATTAAAAATCCGAGAACAACTTCGTAACGAATATTCCGCTGCCATATGCAAAGAATCCACTACTCAATTTAAGGAATTCTGCAACAGACAAACCAAAGAAGATGTATGGTCCGTCACCAACCGAATTATCAAAACTAAACCCATCACTCAACCCCCCAGTACCTTAAAACTACCGAATGGGACTTTTACCACTAATCCCATAGACACCACTGAAGCACTTCTTACTCAATTTTTCCCGGACGATACACCTGACACGACATCTATCCAGACAGAAACCCGCAATCTCATGAATAATCCAAACCAACTAAGCCAAGACGAACCCCCATTCACCTTTACTGAAATCATTGAAACCCTGAAAAATATGAACCCCAAAAAAGCCCCTGGCACCGATCATCTTACTGCTGATATATGCACTAAGTTTGCCCAAAACTTCCCAAATATAATCACGCCGCTGATGAACCGATGCTTACAACTAGGATACTTTCCAAAAATGTGGAAACATGCTTTCGCCAAAATCATTCCCAAACCATGCAAACCCAACTACACCGACTTATCATCCTTTCGACCTATTGGTCTTATAAACGTTCTTGGTAAACTCCTTGAAAGACTAATTACTAACCGTCTCACCCACCACATGAATGTGAATAAATCCAGCCCTAAAAACCAATATGGTTTCAAATCCCAAACTTCCACAACCAACGCCATTAATGACGCACTTAATATCATTCGCACTGCTAAAATGCACGGTGAACAAGTCGTTGCTGTATCTCTGGATATCAAATCGGCTTTTGACCGTGCCTGGTGGCCTGCTATATTCAAACGATTAAACCACATTAAATGTCCCAAAAACCTATATCAACTCCTACTAAACTACATTATGGACAGAACCGCTGAAATTAGATTCACTAATCACAAATCGACAAAAAAGTTAACCAGAGGCTGCATTCAGGGTTCAGTATGTGGTCCTGTTCTATGGAACCTGTTGCTGGATGAACTTCTGGTTAAATCATTACCTCCCGGCTGCCACATTCAGGCTTATGCTGACGACATTTTACTCATCTGTCACTCTAAAAACTTAAACGTTCTACAAAATAACATCAATAATTGTCTACTTCTGATCACTGACTGGGGAAACTCAGTTAAACTTGAATTTGGACCCGAAAAAACTCAAATGATTTGCTTTACACCTAAAGCTAACAACATCAACATCATCATGAACAATAGAAAACTAGAATTTACTAACCAAATCAAATACTTAGGATTAATCATTGATAATAAACTTAGATTTATAAAACATGTAAACTACACCCTCGATAAAGCTAAGAAACTGCTTAATAAATTAGTAATATTCACCCGACCGACCTGGGGCGTTCACCCCGAAAATGTAAAAACTCTATACCTACAAGTCATGGTACCCATCATATCCTACGCCGCTGGCGTTTGGTCCAACGCCCTTAACTATAAAAGTGTCAAAAAACGACTTCTTTCATTTCAAAGACTAATAGCCATCAAGATCATACAAGGCTTCAGAACAGTAAGCACTGCAGCTGCTATCTCCATAGCCCAACTCACTCCCCTACCTAGTCAAATCGCCGCAATAGCCGACATCGAAAAAACCAAACTCACTCATACCTCACAATTCACCCCTTCAGACATTCCTATCGAAACACCTACTCCACACCACTCTCTACCGCATCCATCTATCAGAAATGGTATTACTTACAAAGAAGCTGCTGACACTAACGAACTCAATCAAATAATAAATCCCGAATCACTACACATCTACACTGACGGCAGCCGACATGACGACAAGGTCGGTGCTGCTTTTGTAGTTTACAAACCGGATGGCAATAACACCACTAAAAAACTAAAACTTCACAGACTCTGCTCTGTATACCAAGCCGAACTCCTGGCAATTGAACAAGCCACTGCTTGGTTAATACAACAGAAACCACAAGCTGCCACCATCATCTCAGACAGCAAATCGTCGCTCATGGAATTGAGCAACCCTAATACCACACACCCTCTTGCATCATCAATCCTCAAAAACATAATCCAACTAAAAACCAACGGATTCACTGTTGAATTTATCTGGATTAAGGGACATGCTAACGTTATTGGTAACGACGCCGCAGACCTAGCAGCTAAGGCTGCAGCTAACATGCACTCCGTCCCGATCTACTCCCACACCCCGATCTCCTACTTCAAACACCAAAACTCACTCCTTTCCCAAACTGCTGCTACAGACTTATACAACTCCTGCACTCACACCAAAACACTCTTTCCAACACTCACCGAACTCCACGCATTCCTTGAAATAATTCCACCTCGTTTCGCCATCACACAACTTATCACCAATCACGGATATCACAAACAATACTTAAACCGATTCAACATAACTCCTGATGATCATTGCCCCTGCGACAATACAACTCCCCAAACCTTAGAACACCTTCTCAGATACTGCCCGAGATTTTGCTCACAAAGAAACGATTACCTTATCTCTACAAACAATATCACCGATCCATACAATCCGAATGAAATTGCAACCAAAACCAGATATGCTGAAGCATTCAAAAAGTTTACGAATATCATTATAAATAATCTCAAAGAATTTAATAAAACCTAATGAAACTTATATTATTATATAAATATATATATTACAAATATAAAATAACAAATACATACCTATAAAATACTACTTAAACCTTTATTAAAACTGCAATATGCAGTTTATACAAAGCGTATACCGTAAGCGCCGCGTATAAACTGAAGAAAAGTAAAATTCTGCTATATTTCAAAAAAAAAAAAAAAAAAAACCTAACCTAACCTAACCTAACCTAACCTAACCTAACCTAACCTAACCTAACCTAACCTAACCTAACCTAACCTAACCTAACCTAACCTAACCTAACCTAACCTAACCTAACCTAACCTAACCTAACCTAACCTAACCTAACCTAACCAGTTCTAATTTCTCAACAATATATGTAAAAGTTTAACTAGACACCATTTCCTTATTATTCAGTCAATAACTCCGTTCTTTCGATCATAAGCTAAAGTTTATTGAGTTCTTTCAGTTAATAAAACAAAACAAGTTAGGTTTCTTAAATTAACCATTTTTTTTAAGATTTTATTGTGTTAAAAAAAAAAATTCTCAATTAATACAAGCTGGATTTATATATAAAAAAAAATAAAATAAAAAAATTGTAACTCTATAAATATACTGTATTTTGCTATAATTCTTTCAATAAGTTGTAGTATATATTTGCGCCTACGTTTTTAAATACTGAACTTGAACTCCACTGCCAAAGAATTATTGTGAGGTTGAGCGGCGTAACACGCGGAAATTCTATTATAAAATTATTGTTTTCTTTCAATAACTTGGTTGTTTATTAGGCTTTTTTTATTTGGTTATTAATGATTAGTGGTGCTCAGCGCGGCGGTTTGATTAACGTATTGGGCGTGTCTGTAGCGAGCCTATAAATTAATTTAGTTCATAAGTTATTTGTAAATAAAATTAAAACTACGATTAGAGTATAACCGCTGCCATGACGGCGCGCACACCTACCAGGATCACCAGGAGCAGAAGGAATCTGCTTCCTGATGGACTTGCTGTAGTCCTACATTCCCCGACGGAAGGCCCGGTTGGTAATTCGTCGGATCGGGAACTTTTTTTCAGCCAAGACCGATCTTCGAGTCAGCAGAAAGCGCCTTCACCCTCTTCTACGCTTTATCAGGGACGGGACTCTGAGAGGATGCCGACAACCTCAAACCAGCAAGCAGCTCTAAGGAAGAGTTCGGAGAGCGAGGCCTCTTCGAATCAGCTAGAATCAGTTTCGCCAGTTTCATCTTTGGACCTCATTCCTTTGTCTCAGCTACGTACTGCAGAGATGGCTACATCACAGAAGTCGCAAAATGCTTCGGGAGCTACTAACCTTCCATCTGTTACTCCACCATTAAGACTTTCGGAGCTCACTCCGGCACCAAGCCAGATCCCGTCTTTGAACCCGAGCGTAGTTCTCACTCCTCTAGATGTATACGGCGGACCCACTTCGAGGCCAATCCTCGCTTCAATTGAAACCCCTCACTCCACCACACCTTTAAGAGAAGTAAGCGAGTCGAAAAACATGCAAGAAGGACAGCTTTTTGCGCCGGAGACTACTAAAAAGCGGCGAAAACGTACTAGGCATTTAGAGCTTGCGGGAGATTTACCACCTCCAGAAGAAGTTGGCACAACTAGTGACCATTTTGTAACCCCTGAGGGTCCCCTCAGTACATCGCAAATGATCGAGCACATGGTTGGATTTATGAAAGGCATCGCCTGGAAGATCCACTCTGCTAAACATGGACTCGGTAGAGACGACAAAGTTTGGATTTACCGTGCTGCTAGAACATCGCAGGAATTCCTTGATGCAATGATTTTGACACTCTCCCCTGGTGAAACGGGTCCGACTTCCAGTGAAAGAGTTAGCATTACACGACACCCTCCTACCACCGCCAATACGAACGTCAGCAATGAGCTAAGTACTGGTCAAAGAACGACTCCCGGGAATAACGAAAGCAATGAAGCGGGACTGACATCTATCATCGAACGGGCAGTGTCCAGGGCGGTTCGCTCAGAGCTTGCTCGTGCTGCACCTGCTAAAATAGACACATCCTCCCTTCCCATACATTCAAGGAGTTACGCACAGGCTGCTGCTACGGCCCCTGCACAGAACGCGGCTAGGGACTCTAGATCGTATCCACAGACTGCGGAAAGGGAAAAAAGGACTTCGCGAGCGGCTATCATCATCTCATGCGGTAAAGAAGCTCCATCCAGAGAAGACGCGATTAGGGTATTGGACAGGCATCTTCTACACTCTGATCCCAGGATCGGCGTGACGAATGTTAAAAAGCTTTCCAAGGGAAAATTTAGGATTGAACTTGACAAGAGAGGAGACATCAATAGAGCCGTCTCTTTAATCAACCAGGATCAACAAGGTGCCAAAGCAGAACCGGAACGCAGGATTCTCCCGCGAGTTATTCTAAAGGGCGTTAGCAAAGACATTCCCCGAGAGAAACTCACTGCAGTCTTAGTTGAAGACAATGACGAATTAGTTCAGCTGGAGTTAGTAAAAGACCTTAGGCTACTCTTTGTCAGAGGTAACAGGAACCCGAACCTATATAACGCGGTGTTGGAAGTGTCCCCCTTTGCGTGGCAAGCGCTTAAAGGCATGCCACGGGTGAGGACTCGATACCAGCGGGTCCACATTGAAGAGTTCTCCCCGTTTATTCAATGCCGTAAGTGTGCCCAATTTGGACACTCTCAAACCAAATGTTCCTCCCCGGCACTGTGCCCCCACTGCGGGAAGACAGGACATAATGAACAAGACTGCGCCGAAAAGAAAAACTTATTCAAGCCCACTTGCGCAAACTGCGTAAGTTACAATGCCAGATTTAAATTAAGCCGTGCTACAACCCACTCCACTTTCTCACCTAGCTGCCCCCGACTTTTAGCCATGCATAGTAGGATAACCGATAAAATTGATTATGGCACCGGCAACTAACACATCAATCCATTTTATCCAATGCAATATAGATCGTTCTTTTCACGGCTTGAAAGAATTTCACAAAGTTTTTAACAGTAATTCTGTACAGATCGGACTTATGAGCGAGCCTTACACCGGCTCCGACAAATTTGTCAAAAACATACCTGACGTTCACATCTTTCAGTCAATACAGGCTGATAGGGTGGTCAAGGCCGCCATTTGTATGAAACGGGGGGCTGCGGAAAGGCTTGGCGCACTGTTCCTTCCTCAGTTTTCGACACCTAACATGGCGGTGGCGACAGTTAAAATAGATGGCAGGGACTGGACCATCATCTCGGCGTATATCGAACCTACAGTTGATACCTACGACACGCTAGGAAGTTTATCTACAGTGCTGCATCACTTCAATGGCGCCAGATGTATCATTGGTGGCGATTTCAATGGGTGGCACCCCATTTGGGATCCCACCGGACGAATGAACCCCAGAGGCACACTTGTGTCTGACTTCATACACGAGCACGACCTTCATTGCTGCAACACCGGCGACTTTCCTACGTTTGAAACCGTAACACACGGCCGGGTAAGATTTTCATACATAGATCTTACTATAGTATCTGGAGACGCGGCCGATGCGATATGCGACTGGAGGGTAGACCCAGAGGCTATGGCCGTGACCGCTCACAAACTAGTTAAGTTCAATTTTACTATAAGCAATACTAACCCTTCTAATCCTCCCTCCACTTCCACCTTCCGGTACGTCATCACCAAGGATTCTGATTGGGTTGGATTTAGGGAGGAGCTGACGGCACGTATCAGTGATTCCGGCTTGCTCAACACGCATTTTAATAGTCTCAGCTCCTTAGCCTTGGACAGAGTTGTTCTTAACCTGACTGCATGCATTAACCAGGCGGCATTGGCTGTCTTCCCTACCCGTGTTAGTAGTGGAAACCCAAAAACTAAACCAGTGTGGTGGACGGATAATCTCACTCGCATTAAACATGATGTTAACACTGCTCGTAAGGAGATGATCGTGGCTAGGAGAAACGGGCTAGCCCACACCGAATGCCAGCGTCTCACTGAACGTCATCAGAAGTTGAAAGAGGAATTCTCGGAGGCGATCAGGAAGGAGTCATCTCAGAACTTCAGAGAATTCTGCGAACTGCAGACAGGAGAGAATGTGTGGGCAATGACCAACCGACTTCTGCGGTCCGGAGCCCCAAACAAGCCTCCATCAGTTATCCAAATGGATGGCAGTTACACCACAGACAATCAGGCAACAGCGGACGCACTTCTTACGCATTTTTTCCCTTCAGATCCCCCTGATGTTGACACGCCCGAACAAACGCAAATGCGGCAGACCTCCGGTCTCACCCCTCGGTCCCCAGATGACCTCCCATTTACTCAAGACGAGGTCTTGGAAGCAATACAATCGATGTCACCCAAGAAAGCTCCTGGACTTGATGGGCTAACTGCCGACATTTGCGCCAATGTCGTCAGAAACTTCCCTAACTTCATCACTGAGCTTATGAATTGCTGTCTTCGCCTGGGTCATTTTCCCAGCAGCTGGAAGTCAGCAGTCGTCAAAATTATCCCGAAACCCGGTCTGGAGGACAGCAGCTCCGTCAAAAATCACCGCCCTATAGGACTCATTTCCGTGTTCGGAAAGCTATTAGAAAAGCTTTTCACAGGGAGAGTCGTGCACCACCAAGCCACCACTGGGAACCTCAATCCTCAGCAGTACGGCTTCCGCCGTCATACATCCACTGCACACGCTTTGCACGAAGCGGTAGAGCGCATCAAGGGGGCTTCTGCGGAGGGTAGACTGTGCACGGCTGTTTCTCTCGACATACAATCGGCGTTTAATCGAGCCTGGTGGCCAGCTATCCTAGATCGGCTAAGAAGAATCAATTGCCCTAACAACATTTTTTCTCTCATCAAAAACTATCTGAGCAATCGCAGTGTACTCTTAACATATGCTGGAGCCAGCGCACACAGAGTTATGGAGCGAGGATGCGTGCAGGGCTCCGCCTGCGGACCAGCCCTCTGGAACCTTCTTCTGGATGATCTTCTGGACCATAACCTCCCGGAGGGCTGCCATTTGCAGGCCTATGCAGATGACGTCTTATTAGTTGTAACTGCCAAGGACTCCGCATCCCTACAATATGCAGCTTGCACGGCACTCAACAGGATCGCTGCTTGGGGACGCAACATCAAACTGACCTTTGGTCCAGAAAAAACCAAAGCACTGGCCTTCTCTAACAAAGCCGCCCAAGCCAAGATTTCAATGGACGGCACCCCTATAGCATTTTCCCAAGAATTCAAACTCCTTGGAGTTATCATTGATGACCGACTTAGGTTTACAAGCCATGTTAAATTCACCATAAACAAAGTGATGAAGCTATTCAGCAGATTATGCCTTTTTGTTCGTCCCTCTTGGGGCGCACATCCCGAAAACATTGACTCTATATACCGGTACGTTATTGTACCTATTGTTACCTACGCGGCTGGTATATGGGGTCACGTCGCGGCTAAAATCTACATAAAAGACATGCTAGCTTCAGCACAACGAGGATTCGCAATCAGGGCCATAAGGGGCTATAGAACTATTTCCACTAACGCTGCTTTGGCACTGGCTAGATTTCTACCCCTTGATTTGGAGATCCTTCGCGTAAGGGAAGTTGAAAGAACTCGACTAACACACCACTCTTCATTTCTTCCCACCAACATTCCATATGAGGTTCCAACTCCTCTTGCTGAACTCCTTCACCCGGCTAAACGGGTATCGGTGGCTTTCGAACTCACACCTACCCAGGATCGCATAGACGCGGCATGTGCTGACAACAGTGTCCAAATCTTCACGGACGGCAGTAAGCTGGAAAACGATTCTGTTGGAGCAGCTTTAATTTGCATCGACCCCGATCGTCGAAGCACCCGGCGCACCGTCGTCCGTAAATACAAGCTACACTCTGCATGCACTGTGTTCCAAGCCGAGCTTTATGCTATCCTTATGGCTTGTTCACTCGCGGCAGAAAGAGCATACCCTAATGTACTTATCATAACAGACTCCCGCTCCTCGCTAGAGGCCCTGGGCCAGCGCAGCAGTACTGACCCTCTTGTGTCTCAGATCCACAAGGTCATCGCGGAACATTTTCCGCAAACCACCTTCAAGTTCTGTTGGGTCAAAGGACACTCGGGAATAGCTGGCAATTGCCTGGCTGATGAGGCGGCGAAGGCAGCGGCGGCCTCTCACTATGCCCGGTCTTATTCCCACTTTCCAATTTCATACCCAAAAAAACTATCCCGATCCAAATCCAAAGCACAATGGACAATCAGATACTCCGAAACCCCTCAAGGGTCCCACACCCGCACTCTTTTCCCATCTCTAGAGCTTATTAAGGAGCTCCACTCAATAGTCCCACCCTCATTCTTCCTCACTCAGTATTTATCAGGCCATGGAGCCCACAAATCTTACCTCTTCCGATTTCACATCATTCCATCAGACACCTGCCCTTGTGACAACACCAGCCCCCAGACCCCAAAACATATCATCGAGGAGTGCCCTAGATTTACCCAGAGCAGACACAGCTATATATCGCAGTGCAGCCGTCTTGATGGCTCCCCTTTCTCCTTCCCTGACCTTATAAAGAAACCTTCACTTACCAAACTTTTCTGCAACTTCATCTGCAAAACATACTCCCAGTTAAAAACATTTAACTTTCCCAGCAGTCCTCCTGTACCATTGAACGCGCGTACCACTCGATGAACCTGTAAATATGTAAATAAAGTTTAATTATTAAATATAAATATTGTAAATAATAAAAAATTAAAAAAAAAAATTAAAAAAAAAATTAAAAAAAAAAAAATAACTGTATAATATAATCATAATAATAATAAAAATCATAACAATTTTCAGTATATCACCACAAATGCACTTGCAAGAGCAAGTGGCGACAATTTAATGGCCTCGGCCCTCCCCATACCGGGCTCTGCTCGCCGCGGCGGGTCCAGTGATCGCTGCCTCTCGGTTTGATTGATGTCATGACCGCGCAGGGGTTACTGGATTCGCCGTGGCAGTTTGAGCCCGGGCCGATAGGGTCTCAGTGACTCAAGAAATTCTAACTTCATTTCCGTTCTTTCCTATTCTTCTATCTTTCCTATCTATTATTTTACTGTCTTCTACCTTCTTCCCCCCCCAAACTCCTCCCTCCCGACGTGTATACTTTGGCACGCACGGAAGGAGAGTCTGGAACCCGATATTAACAATAAATAAAAAATAAATAAAAGAAATATAATATCTACCCAACCTTTAAACAAATTGAAACCCAAAACTGCAAACTAAGTCAATATAAAAAAAAAAAAAACCTAACCTAACCTAACCTAACCTAACCTAACCTAACCTAACCTAACCTAACCTAACCTAACCTAACCTAACCTAACCTAACCTAACCGACCACCTACTTGATGGTCAGTATCAAATCGCTGCCGTCTCACCTCCTGAAACAAAATAAACACTATGAGAATAATACTAACCAAATAGAGAATCAAATAATACTAATAAAAAAAATAAAAAAACCTAACCGACCTAACCTAACGGAAGGGCCGACTGAGACGTGTACCCGGAAGTTTAAGCTGGAGCCATACTGTACAGTCTTCCAAGCCGAGTTGTATGCCATCCTCCAAGCGACAGAAATTATAATTGGCAAAAAATTTAAGGAAACGGCCGTACTCAGCGATTCGAGGTCTGCTCTCCAGACGCTACTTGATCCGGACTCTTCACACCCAATCACGAAGGCAATTCAGGGTAACCTACAGTTCCTCAGAGACAACAACCAACTAGTCTCTCTATTTTGGATTAGGGCCCATGTCGGAGTAGGAGGGAATGAGAGGGCGGATCAACTAGCGAAGGAGGCGGCTCTCAAGCTGAAGACCAGACCGGACTATGACTGCAGCCCCATCTCATTCGTTAAACGCCATATTAGGGCGGAAACGATCGGGAAATGGGACTGCAGGTATAGATCCGAAAACACAGCCGAGACCACTAAGGTCTTCTTCCCTGATGGGGTGGTAGCCTACAGCGTGGTGAGGAAGATGTCCATCGATCGATTGGTGTCGCAAATACTGACTGGTCACGGGGGATTCTGTGCATACCTGCACAGGTTTAAGCGCAGGGACAGCCCCTCCTGTATCTGCGACCCGGCAGCGATCGAGGACATCTTTCACATCACACTGGACTGTCCAATACACAGCGTCGATAGGTACAATCTGCAACAAAAAATTGACACTAAACTGAGCAAAGACACCCTAAAGCAAATAATGCAGAGTAAAAATGAAAGGAAGTTGTTTATAGAATATGCCAAAAAAGTGGCGGATATTGTAATAACAAGGAATAAAGATAATTAGGCAATTGTTATGAAAGACCTAATATGGCAGGAAACTGAACTTTGATCATAAAATTATGTAATACAGCCTCAAGAAGACAACATAATAAATCTAGCATTAAGACTATGCAATAAAATTATGTAACAATAAATTAAGAAAAGAAAACTGTATTAGCAAGTAAGAAACATTATATTACTATGCAAAAAGAAAAAAGGAAAATATATACAAAGTAAAGCTCTTCAAGCTAAGGAAAAAAAAGAATATAAAAGAAAAAAAAGGAAAAAGAATGGCAAAAAAAGGTCCTGCCAAAAAGCGGGGAGCAGTGTAAAAAAAAAAAAAAAAAAAAAAACCTAACCTAACCTAACCTAACTCATCATCATCATCATCATCATCATCATCATCATCATCATCATCATCATCATCATCATCATCATCATCATCATCATCATCATCATCATCATCATCATCATCATCATCATCATCATCATCATCATCATCATCATCATCATCATCATCATCATCATCATCATCATCATCATCATCATCATCATCATCATCATCATCATCATCATCATCATCATCATCATCATCATCATCATCATCATCATCATCATCATCATCATCATCATCATCATCATCATCATCATCATCATCATCATCATCATCATCATCATCATCATCATCATCATCATCATCATCATCATCATCATCATCATCATCATCATCATCATCATCATCATCATCATCATCATCATCATCATCATCATCATCATCATCATCATCATCATCATCATCATCATCATCATCATCATCATCATCATCATCATCATCATCATCATCATCATCATCATCATCATCATCATCATCATCATCATCATCATCATCATCATCATCATCATCATCATCATCATCATCATCATCATCATCATCATCATCATCATCATCATCATCATCATCATCATCATCATCATCATCATCATCATCATCATCATCATCATCATCATCATCATCATCATCATCATCATCATCATCATCATCATCATCATCATCATCATCATCATCATCATCATCATCATCATCATCATCATCATCATCATCATCATCATCATCATCATCATCATCATCATCATCATCATCATCATCATCATCATCATCATCATCATCATCATCATCATCATCATCATCATCATCATCATCATCATCATCATCATCATCATCATCATCATCATCATCATCATCATCATCATCATCATCATCATCATCATCATCATCATCATCATCATCATCATCATCATCATCATCATCATCATCATCATCATCATCATCATCATCATCATCATCATCATCATCATCATCATCATCATCATCATCATCATCATCATCATCATCATCATCATCATCATCATCATCATCATCATCATCATCATCATCATCATCATCATCATCATCATCATCATCATCATCATCATCATCATCATCATCATCATCATCATCATCATCATCATCATCATCATCATCATCATCATCATCATCATCATCATCATCATCATCATCATCATCATCATCATCATCATCATCATCATCATCATCATCATCATCATCATCATCATCATCATCATCATCATCATCATCATCATCATCATCATCATCATCATCATCATCATCATCATCATCATCATCATCATCATCATCATCATCATCATCATCATCATCATCATCATCATCATCATCATCATCATCATCATCATCATCATCATCATCATCATCATCATCATCATCATCATCATCATCATCATCATCATCATCATCATCATCATCATCATCATCATCATCATCATCATCATCATCATCATCATCATCATCATCATCATCATCATCATCATCATCATCATCATCATCATCATCATCATCATCATCATCATCATCATCATCATCATCATCATCATCATCATCATCATCATCATCATCATCATCATCATCATCATCATCATCATCATCACTTTTGTTAGGTTAACTTTTGTTAGGTTAACTTTTGTTAGGTTAACTTTTGTTAGGTTAACTTTTGTTAGGTTAACTTTTGTTAGGTTAACTTTTGTTAGGTTAACTTTTGTTAGGTTAACTTTTGTTAGGTTAACTTTTGTTAGGTCAACTTTTGTTAGGTCAACTTTTGTTAGGTTAACTTTTGTTAGGTTAAGTTTTGTTAGGTTAACTTTTGTTAGGTTAACTTTTGTTAGGTCAACTTTTGTTAGGTCAACTTTTGTTAGGTCAACTTTTGTTAGGTTAACTTTTGTTAGGTTAACTTTTGTTAGGGTTACTTTTGTTAGGTTAACTTTTGTTACGTTAACTTTTGTTAGGTTAAGTTTTGTTAGGTTAACTTTTGTTAGGTTAACTTTTGTTAGGTCAACTTTTGTTAGGTTAACTTTTGTTAGGTTTATTTCTTACAGAGTCGTCAAATTGAAAAGTGACCTTAATATAATACAAATGTTTGCACAATTAATTGTTAATAGACATATCAAATCTGTTGGTTTTGTTTTTCAACTTCAAACTCAAATATCTGGGTAGGGATATAAATTACGAGATTTTTTTACTTTTTTCTTCTTGTTTTTAATGACTTATTCTATCGATTGGTATCTCTTTTATCACAGGCCTCAAAAACTGTCATTTTTAAAAATGGCGGACAGGTAGGTATGCCAAAAGCACATGAGATGATCTTTTTTAATACAATTCTTTCTTTAACTTCCTTTTTAGTTGTTTCTATTCAAAGGTTAGGTTTTGTAGGTTACGTTTTGTTAGGTTAGGTTTTGGTAGGTTAGGTTTTGTTAGGTTAGGGTTTTTTAGGTTAGGTTAGGTTTGTTAGGTTAAAGAGCTTATTAGACCATCCCTAATCAAGGATCTTTAGAGTCCACTTAAGCATCCGCTTTGCAGTCGGCAAACCTTCTGATAACACCTGCCTTGATTCAGCGTTTTTATAAGTATAGGCGAATGAATCAACTATATCGAATAAATATTTTATTAAGTATAAACACAAAATCTATCTATCTATCTCTCTATCTATCTATCTATCCATCCATCCATCCATCCATCCATCCATCCATCCATCCATCCATCCATCCATCCATCCATCCATCCATCCATCCATCCATCCATCCATCCATCCATCCATCCATCCATCCATCCATCCATCCATCCATCCATCCATCCATCCATCCATCCATCCATCCATCCATCCATCCATCCATCCATCCATCCATCCATCCATCCATCCATCCATCCATCCATCCATCCATCCATCCATCCATCCATCCATCCATCCATCCATCCATCCATCCATCCATCCATCCATCCATCCATCCATCCATCCATCCATCCATCCATCCATCCATCCATCCATCCATCCATCCATCCATCCATCCATCCATCCATCCATCCATCCATCCATCCATCCATCCATCCATCCATCCATCCATCCATCCATCCATCCATCCATCCATCCATCCATCCATCCATCCATCCATCCATCCATCCATCCATCCATCCATCCATCCATCCATCCATCCATCCATCCATCCATCCATCCATCCATCCATCCATCCATCCATCCATCCATCCATCCATCCATCCATCCATCCATCCATCCATCCATCCATCCATCCATCCATCCATCCATCCATCCATCCATCCATCCATCCATCCATCCATCCATCCATCCATCCATCCATCCATCCATCCATCCATCCATCCATCCATCCATCCATCCATCCATCCATCCATCCATCCATCCATCCATCCATCCATCCATCCATCCATCCATCCATCCATCCATCCATCCATCCATCCATCCATCCATCCATCCATCCATCCATCCATCCATCCATCCATCCATCCATCCATCCATCCATCCATCCATCCATCCATCCATCCATCCATCCATCCATCCATCCATCCATCCATCCATCCATCCATCCATCCATCCATCCATCCATCCATCCATCCATCCATCCATCCATCCATCCATCCATCCATCCATCCATCCATCCATCCATCCATCCATCCATCCATCCATCCATCCATCCATCCATCCATCCATCCATCCATCCATCCATCCATCCATCCATCCATCCATCCATCCATCCATCCATCCATCCATCCATCCATCCATCCATCCATCCATCCATCCATCCATCCATCCATCCATCCATCCATCCATCCATCCATCCATCCATCCATCCATCCATCCATCCATCCATCCATCCATCCATCCATCCATCCATCCATCCATCCATCCATCCATCCATCCATCCATCCATCCATCCATCCATCAACGGAACGGATCGGAACGGAACGGAACGGAACGGAACGGAACGGAACGGAACGGAACGGAACGGAACGGAACGGAACGGAACGGAACGGAACGGAACGGAACGGAACGGAACGGAACGGAACGGAACGGAACGGAACGGAACGGAACGGAACGGAACGGAACGGAACGGAACGGAACGGAACGGAACGGAACGGAACGGAACGGAACGGAACGGAACGGAACGGAACGGAACGGAACGGAACGGAACGGAACGGAACGGAACGGAACGGAACGGAACGGAACGGAACGGAACGGAACGGAACGGAACGGAACGGAACGGAACGGAACGGAACGGAACGGAACGGAACGGAACGGAACGGAACGGAACGGAACGGAACGGAACGGAACGGAACGGAACGGAACGGAACGGAACGGAACGGAACGGAACGGAACGGAACGGAACGGAACGGAACGGAACGGAACGGAACGGAACGGAACGGAACGGAACGGAACGGAACGGAACGGAACGGAACGGAACGGAACGGAACGGAACGGAACGGAACGGAACGGAACGGAACGGAACGGAACGGAACGGAACGGAACGGAACGGAACGGAACGGAACGGAACGGAACGGAACGGAACGGAACGGAACGGAACGGAACGGAACGGAACGGAACGGAACGGAACGGAACGGAACGGAACGGAACGGAACGGAACGGAACGGAACGGAACGGAACGGAACGGAACGGAACGGAACGGAACGGAACGGAACGGAACGGAACGGAACGGAACGGAACGGAACGGAACGGAACGGAACGGAACGGAACGGAACGGAACGGAACGGAACGGAACGGAACGGAACGGAACGGAACGGAACGGAACGGAACGGAACGGAACGGAACGGAACGGAACGGAACGGAACGATGAGTCCTTGAGAGTTACGTTCAACGCCGCTTTAACCATCCGTACCATGCGTTCCACCCATTGAGGGGGCAGATGGTGGGATGAATTTCAAGGCTTGATATATCGCATGCAGTAGCTTCCCAAGGTTTCTGAAAGATGTGTGCAAGTGATTCGCGCTAGGGATGAGTTTCGTAGAAGGAACCCCTCGAGTGATTCCAAAAGTTTTATTTTCAAGGCTTGATATATCGCATGCAGTAGCTCGCCAAGGTTTCTGAAAGATGTGTGCAAGTGATACGTGATAGGGACGTATTTCGTGCGAGGAACCCCTTTCGTGCTTCCAAAAGTTTTATATTTAAGGCTTGATATATCGCATGCAGTAGTTCTCCAAGGTTTCTGAAAGATGTGTGCAAGTGATACGTGATAGGGACGTATTTCGTGCGAGGAACCCCTTGCGTGCTTCCAAAAGTTTTATATTCAAGGCTTGATATATCGCATGCAGTAGCTCCCCAAGGTTTTTTAAAGATCTGTGCAAGTGATTCGCGCTAGGGATGAGTTTCGCAAAAGGAACCCCTCGAGTGCTTCCAAAAGTTTTATTTTCAAGGCTTGATATATCGCATGCAGTAGCTCCCCAAGGTTTTTGAAAGATGTGTACAAGTTATTCGCGCTAAGAATGAGTTTCGTAAAAGGAACCCCTCGAGTGCTTCCAAAAGTTTTATTTTCAAGGCTTGAAATATTGCATGCAGTAGTTCTCCAAGGTTTCTGAAAGATGTGTGCAAGTGATACGTGATAGGGACGTATTTCGTGCGAGGAACCCCTTGCGTGCTTCCAAAAGTTTTATATTCAAGGCTTGATATATCGCATGCAGTAGCTCCCCAAGGTTTTTTAAAGATCTGTGCAAGTGATTCGCGCTAGGGATGAGTTTCGCAAAAGGAACCCCTCGAGTGCTTCCAAAAGTTTTATTTTCAAGGCTTGATATATCGCATGCAGTAGCTGCCCAAGGTTTCTGAAAGATGTATGCAAAAGATTCGCGATAGGGATGAGTTTCGTAAAAGGAACCCCTCGAGTGCTTCCAAAAGTTTTATTTTCAAGGCTTGATATATTGCATGCAGTAGTTCCCCAAGGTTTCTGAAAGATGTGTGCAAGTGATACGTGATAGGGACGTATTTCGTGCGAGGAACCCCTTTCGTGCTTCCAAAAGTTTTATATTTAAGGCTTGATATATCGCATGCTGTAGCTCCCCAAGGTTTCTGAAAGATCTGTGCAAGTGATTCGCGCTAGGGATGAGTTTCGCAAAAGGAACCCCTCGAGTGCTTCCAAAATTTTTATTTTCAAGGCTTGATATATCGCATGCAGTAGCTGCCCAAGGTTTCTAAAAGATGTGTGCAAGTGATTCGTGATAGGGATAAGTTTCGTAAAAGGAACCCCTCGAGTGCTTCCAAAAGTTTTATTTTCATGGCTTGATATATTGCTTGCAGTAGTTCCCCAAGGTTTCTGAAAGATGTGTGCAAGTGATACGTGATAGGGATAAGTTTCGTAAAAGGAACCCCTCGAGTGCTTCCAAAAGTTTTATTTTCAAGGCTTGATATATCGCATGCAGTAGCTGCCCAAGGTTTCTGAAAGATGTGTGCAAGTGATTCGCGATAGGGATAAGTTTCGTAAAAGGAACCCCTCGAGTGCTTCTAAAAGTTTTATTTTCAAGGCTTGATATATCGCATGCAGTAGCTCCCCAAGGTTTCTGAAAGATTTGTGCAAGTGATTCGCGCTAGGGATGAGTTTCGTAAAAGGAACCCCTCGAGTGCTTCCAAATGTTTTATTTTGAAGGCTTGATATATCGCATGCAGTAGCTCCCCAAGGTTTCTGAAAGATGTGTGCAAGTGATTCGCGATAGGGATGAGTTTCGTAAAAGGAACCCCTCGAGTGCTTCCAAAAGTTTTATTTTCAAGGCTTGATATATCGCATGCAGTAGCTCCCCAAGGTTTCTGAAAGATGTGTACAAGTTATTCGCGCTAAGAATGAGTTTCGTAAAAGGAACCCCTCGAGTGCTTCCAAAAGTTTTATTTTCAAGGCTTGATATATTGCATGCAGTAGTTCCCCAAGGTTCTGAAAGGTGTGTACAAGTTATTCGCGCTAAGAATGAGTTTCGTAAAAGGAACCCCTCGAGTGCTTCCAAAAGTTTTATATTCAAGGCTTGATATATCGCATGCAGTAGCTCCCCAAGGTTTCTGAAAGATCTGTGCAAGTGATTCGCGTTAGGGATGAGTTTCGTAAAAGGAACCCCTCGAGTGCTTCCAAAAGTTTTATTTTCAAGGCTTGATATATCGGCTGCAGTAGCTGCCCAAGGTTACTGAAAGATGTGTGCAAGTGATTCGCGATAGGGATGAGTTTCGTAAAAGGAACCCCTTTGAGTGCTTCCAAAAGTTTTATTTTCAAGGCTTGATATATTGCATGCAGTAGTTCCTCAAGGTTTCTGAAAGATGTGTACAAGTTATTCGCGCTAAGAATGAGTTTCGTAAAAGGAACCCCTCGAGTGCTTCCAAAAGTTTTATTTTCAAGGCTTGATATATTGCATGCAGTAGTTCCCCAAGGTTTCTGAAAGATGTGTGCAAGTGATTCGCGTTAGGGATGAGTTTCGTAAAAGGAACCCCTCGAGTGCTTCCAAAAGTTTTATTTTCAAGGCTTGATATATCGCATGCAGTAGCTCCCCAAGGTTTCCGAAAGGTTTGTGCTAATAAATCGCGATAGGGATGTGTTTCGTAAAAAGAACTCTTCAAGTGCTTCCAAAAGTTTTATTTTGAAGGCTTGATATATCGCATGCAGTTCTTCATTACGATTTTAATTTTTATTAGAATGAATCAAAACATTGTTTTGCATACACTATTTTCCTGTTATTTTTAAAATTTTCTGTTGTCTGTTGCCAACCTTTTGTTGAGTTTTTGTCAGTTATTAGTTATTAGTGCTAGATTCATTACCTTTGCAAACGCATGGCGCGAAATTGCTTATCTCTTATTTAGTTAAACTTAAATACGGGGTTAGTAATTTACTGTGCTGAGTGTGCCTATATAAATTAAAAACAGTTCATTAACAATGATTTTTATTCTTCTTTTAATAATTCAAGTAGGCAGTTAATTTATAGCTGTGTGGAGTACTTATAAAAAAAAATCGTGAACTTATAAATAAACTGTAAATGTAAACATTTAAAATGTCAAAAATAAGAACTACAATATGAATGTCAGTACAGTCGATAGCACAATAACTTAATTTTGGGTAGTTTTGTTTGACCTGCTGTTGCTGTTGTCTGTAGCTAGCTAGTTCGTTCATTATCGTGTTGCAAAACAACAATATAACAGGATAACAGACAACAGTTAATAATAACAGTTATTATAGAATAACACAACACTGTTACTTGTTATTGCATAACAGCCGTTATTTCCACCATTGCAATTAAAAAAAATCATAACACGGCATTAGTTGTGAATTTATGTTTTGGGTAAGAAGTGCCATACATAATATGGATAATATTAGACAGTTTTTTAAATATATACGACGCTCTCAATACAAGCAGACAGAAGCAGAACCATTCCCACTGGCAGCACCCGTTCACGAGCATGACGATTGTGTTGCCAAGCAACTAAGTAATCTGGATCAAAGCTATCCCTATTTGTGGATTGATTATGATATTAATGTCTGGCCTTAAAAATCAAAAAGCAGCATGTAAATAGATGTAAATTATTTATTATAATATTATATACAAATGGTGTTGGGCGCGAGGTCAGTCGTCTTCATGCAGGTTGAACAGCTTGGCCACCTCGAACAGGTCCTCGAACTCGCCCTGCGCCAGCACCTGCAATCACCGCCTTTTTTAACCGACTTCAAAAAAGGAGGAGGTTCTCAATTCGATTGTATATTTTTTTATCATTGTACGCGAGTATCTTGATGCTACTTTTTTGTTTAATCAATCGAAGTTGTCTTGAGATGGTCCCATTTTTTTTAATTTCATATCGGTTCAGTATTTTTCAAGTAATTTTGCAACTACTTTGACGGCTTTGTTATTTATGAACCGAATTAGATGTTTTTTTTTGTTGGAAAAGGGATACCTTTAGTGTAGTATAGTCCTTTTAATTTAATTGACATTGGACCTTGGACTTCGAAGATATCCAAGAGCACTCTTCAAAATCAAATTGGATAATGTATAGTGATTGAGATATTGGTAGGTTTATGACAATCCAAAACAAACCGAGCTATGGTCTGCGACGTTTTGGGAAAGACTTGGACTGCGAAGTACGAAGGCACAACGGAACTCCTTGAAAACAAACAGCGTAAATTTGGAAATTAAGTTATGGGCGTTGCGTTGTACAATTAAAAATATTATATGAAGGTAAAACAATATTTACACCTAAATCCTCCTTCAAAAATTATAAAAGCAAAAACAAAAACAGCTTAAAAAATTAAATGCCTCAAAAAGCAATAAATAAAATTCAAATTATTAGTTACGCTTATCAATATTAATAATACACGTCTATTGAAGTCGGGTGGGGCGGGAGGACAACTCCTTTTTGTCGATCGTGTTTAGTGCGCGAAGCTTCGTTTCCCGAGCGGGAGATAAATTAAAAATACCACCCATGATCCAAGAAAACAAGGTCTGGCATTCCGGGAGTAACACTTGCTTACGTCACTATTCAGTTGCGCTACTTTATAGTAACAAGCAAAAAATTAAGGTTTTTTTCTGTCACATTCCGGTTTCCGTACCCAAAGGGTATAACGGGAACCCTATTACTAAGACTCCGCTGTCCGTCCGTCTGTCACCAGGCTGTATCTCATGAACCGTGATAGTAAGACAGTTGAAATTTTCGCATATTATGTATTTCTGTTGCCGCTATAACAACAAATACTAAAAAAACAGGATAAAATAAATATTTAAGGGGCTCCCCCTTAAATATTTATTTTATCCTGTTTTTACCATACAACAAACGTGATTTTTACGGAACCCATCGTGCGCGAGTCCGACTCGCACTTGACCGGTTTCGCATCATTCTTTAAGCATTATATAGGTGTGGATACAAGTCAACGGCCAAGTCAAATAAAATCTAACTATAGCAATAAAGAATTGCCGTAAGGAACCTTAGACTTGGCTTGGCGCTACTTAGAGATTTCATCACTTTTTATAAAGAAATAAGCAGCTTTATCGAGACTTGGCTAGTATTTTTACAGGATGTTTTTGATGGGATATTATTGTACCATGCTACTACTTTCCATCAAGAATACTCTAGATGTCCGGTCAGGGGAAGAATAGCAACTTGTACCCAAATAAAAGTAATCAAGTGGTGATTCGAATTTCAATGAAACGCTTTTTGTTTTGTCAGTCGGTGCCATATTTGGGTGCTGTTTTAGTTCGTGAAGCGGTATCTAGGATAGTCTCTATCGAATTAAATTGAAAATCAAGTCAATCAAATTAAGGCAGGTAGGGTACCTACATTAGAATAGATATAGATCGCGGAATAAAAAACAAAAAGTGTGCTGCTAATGGGTCATGTCTCAGCAAATTTAACTTCTGGTTGCGGGTACCTGTCTCGCGACGTGCATCCTATTGAACAGGTTCCACAGCAGCACGCCGACGACGCGTTTCTCGCGCGTGTAGAACACCACCCCGCGCTCGTAGCGCCGCGCCGTCGCCTCATCCCCCGCCGGCCCCGCCGACCCCGCCGGCCCCGCCGACCCCGCCGGCCCCGCCGACCCCGCCGACCCCGCCGGCATCGCCAGCGCCGCCGGTCCGCCGTCCGGCGCGGGCGCGGCGGCCGCCTCCATGACGCGCGTCTCCGCGTCCGAGACGGCGTCCGCCGAGAATACGCCCACCGTTGGAAGGCGCGCGTCCACTATACCGATAGCCTGAATCAAACACAACAAAACTATATATATACCCCTTACTAATAAAGATTGTACAGCAGATGTATAAGTTACACAGTGTTTTGTCCCTTTCTTTTTAATGTCACACTTAAATAGTTTGACAGAGTGTCACCACTGTGTAAGTTATACATCTGCTATACAATATTTATTAGTGAGGGGGATATAATATACATAGGTCTCGATTTCACTCAGTGAAAAGGATAATGAAGATAGAAAGTCACGACGTCAATCCCATACATCTTTCAAAGATTTTATTATCGGTTCTGCAGACATAACTACGTTAGGGAGGTTGTCTCTAAAGTAGCCGTTATGACACCACGGCGTGGTCGCGGTGCTATAGAGGCTGCTACGATGACGTCATACCTCATATCCGAGGTCGGGCCCGAGGTCGCTCCAGAACATGCTCTGGTGCGTGTAGTGTTGCGCCGGGCCCGCGGCCGCCATGTTGTGGCCGGCGAGGCGGCCCGACACCACGGCGTGGTCGCGGTGCTATAGAGGCTGCTACGATGACGTCATACCTCATATCCGAGGTCGGGCCCGAGGTCGCTCCAGAACATGCTCTGGTGCGTGTAGTGTTGCGCCGGGCCCGCGGCCGCCATGTTGTGGCCGGCGAGGCGGCCCGACACCACGGCGTGGTCGTGGTGCTCCACGCGTCGCCGCCCCAGCGCCACGTCGTAGAAGCACGCCGCGTCGCCCGCCGCGTACACGCCGCTGCGAGCCTACACACGAGTACACTTGTTCAAGACGCCTATAAAGCGACAGCACACTACAGACTTTAATGCTATTGATTTCTAGCGCGCTATTACATACGCTATGCTATAACGCGCTATTTATTAGCAAGTGTGCGGGTGGCTGGCTGACGCGCTAAAACTAACAGCACGCTAGATCTTGTAACACATTACGACACACGTCGTTCGTTACACAGATCGCGTGCTATACAAGAATATTATTTATTAATACGTCGCATTTTAGTCCAAAATAAAATAGGGGAAAAAAATAGATCTATAAAAAAAATCGTAGACTTCGGGGGACCGCTAAGTTAATAAGTTAAAGATCTATTTTTATGTCTGTACGCCATATAATGAATCGGTAATGAGGTTTATAACTTATCGAGGTTCAAATCAATATTAGTTGTATTGTCTTGTTTAACCGCCACCTTATTCTTTAAACAATGTGCCCAGTCATAGAGTGCACAGACGAAAGGAAGGAAAAAACTGACTATAAAGTATACAATAATTTCTTAAGGAGAAATTATTGTATATACTTTTAAGATCGTTCTAAAAACGCAATTTTTAATTAAAAAAAAACCAGACAAGTGCGAGTCGGGCTCGCCCACCAAGGGTTCCGTATATAATATAATAATATAATTGCTAATTATAATGTTTAATATGAAGTACTTATAAACAACGTTACACCCGAGCTGATTTCGTTGATTTATTATTTACTCATGTAAAAGATAATAAAAAATATACAATGTGAAATGAATTGTTAAAAAAACTGGGATATATTTTTAACCGACTTCAAAAAAAGGAGGAGGTTCTCAGTTCGTCGGAATGTTTGTTTTTTTTTTTCATTATTTTTTTTTATGTATGTTACTCGATTACTCGAAGACGGCTGGATCGATTTGAAAAAATATTTTTTGTTTCAAAGTATATACTTCCAAGTTGGTCCCATTGTCATGAGGTCAGGATCTGATGATGGGATCCTGGAGAAATCAAGGGAACTCTTCAAATATTATAGGCACACCTATAGCGATTTGGTATTTTCTTAAGTAACTTATGCATTTGCTTTCGGAAAGTACCATTTTAGGGAAGTGGAACTGATGATGAAGACCATAGATGATCATCGGAATGATTCAATACTAAGTATTTCACTGGTGCGATATGATTACTTTTACATGGTTGCTAGGCTATTTATGCTAATCATAATGCATATGGTGAGGTGGAGCTGTAATTCGTTCGGAGTTCTCCTGGTACTTCATAACTCCTCAACAATTAACGCCCCAGCGTCGGGAAAAGCAGTATTTTGTAAAAGGTGATGAGCCGTTGACATAATGCTGTTGTAACTTAGATAATATCGTCACTAAATATACTTACCACAAAAAAGTTAAAAATATCAATTTTTTAAAAAACAAAACCTCCTTCAAAAAAGCCTTAAAAATAACCTAACAATAATAGCTTACAAAAAATGGCTCTAAAAAGCTAAAAATAAAAAATGCTTTTTTTAAAAAAAGGAAAACCTCCTTCAAAAAACCTAAAAACAAAAACAGCTTCAAAATTAAATACCTCCAAAAAGCAAGAAATAATATTCAAATTAGTTACGCATATGAATATTAATATAACACGTCTATTGAAGTCGGGTGGGGCGGGAGGACCATCTTTTCTTTTTCTAATTCTAAAAGCCCCACCCGACTTCATAGACGTGTTATATTAATATATCATATGCGTTACTAATTTGAATATTATTTCTTGCTTTTTGGAGGTATTTAATTTTGAGCATTTTGCATAAGGGTTCCGTTTTTTCCTTTTGATGTACGGAACCCTAAAAGAAAATTACACTTATTAATTATTAAACTTAAATATCTTAAAAACTACCCATGATAGACATATACTGTTAAATATTTTTTTGCTCGTTGGGATGATATCTTTGAGATAAAAGTTTTTTGGAAGCGATATCACCGAAAAAAAATACCCGCATATAATTTTTTAAATTTAAATATCTCCAAAACTGCCCCCGATAGACTTACACTGTTGAATAATGGTTTGCTTATTAGGATAATACAGGTGCAGGCCACATACCTGCAGCTCCGCGTTGACGAGCAGCCCGGCCAGCTGCGGGTGCGTCTCGAGCGCCGAGTCGCGCGCCAGCTGGTCGTCGGGCGCGCAGCCCACGCACTCCACCACCACGTCGCACGCCAGCCGCGCGCCGCCGGACAGCTGCAGCCGCGCGCGACCCTCCTCCACGCTGCTCGACACCACTTCCGCTGAATAACCATCAGGTTCCCAATCAAAAAATCTACTCTAACTCAAACATAATTATTTGTTTTAATTTTCATTCTGTGAATACAAAAAACCCAAATGAGTACAGACTGTTGGGCGCGAGCCGCACGCCGGCCGCGTGCAGCCGCCGCGCCGCCTCGGCCGCCAGGTAGGCCGGCAGCACGCCCGCCATCGGCGCCGCCTCGCGGAACAGCTGCGTCACCCGGATCGGGTGCGGGTGGCTTCTGTCGGAGCTCTTCACCACTACGCTATCGTCGCCGCTCGTACTGCCGCTGCCGTTCACTGCAATCGTCGAACCATGATCGTTCGCGTGATAATCACATGCTGATAAAATAATCACAGAAATAAATCAAAATGCAGCTTCTGAAAGCACATTGTGAGCGAGCGTGCAAAAAACATAGAATATAAAAATATTCTTTCTACATAGATAAGATAAAAGCATCTCACGTCTTTCGGCGAGCGCAGCGCTAAGCTCCGAGGCGAGGAACCCGCCGCCGACGATGGCGACGTGTCGGACGGCGGGGTCGGCGAGCTCGTGCGCCAGGCGCGCGGCGTCGGCGGCGGCGCGCAGCTGCAGCACGCGGCCCCCCACGCGCGCCCCGTCCAGCGCCGGCGCGCGCCGCGGCCGCACGCCCGTCGCCACCAGGCACTTGTCGTACGCGATGAGCGCGCGCTCGCCGCCGCCGCCCGCCGCCTCCAGCTCCGCCTCGTTGCGCGTCACGTGCAGTCGCGTGACGCGCCAGCCGCGCGCGACCGCGGCGCCGCCGCCCCCTTCCGCAAGCTGCGACACCGGCGCGTAGAACGCCGCCGGCTCGTACACCAAGCTGCGCCGCTTGCCGTTCCACTGACGAAACGTGAGCGCCTCGAGGCGGCGCGCGGCCTCGGCGAGGTCGGGCTCGCGCCACAGCTCCTTGCTGAGCGGCGGGCGCATGTAGGGCAGCGCCGCCTCCTCGCCGACGATGAGCACCTGGGCGTCGGGGCGCGCGCTGCGGATGGCGCGCATGGCGGCGAACGACGCGGTGCCGCCGCCCACCAGCAGGTACTGCACGCGGCGCGGCAGCTCGGCCGCCGTCGCCGGCACCGGCCGCTCCTGCGGCTCCTGGCGCGCGGCCAGCTCGCCCGCCGCCTCGGCGGGGCCGTCGTTTAGCTCTTCGTTCAGTTTGCGATAGTAGTAGGCACCGCCGAGGGAGGCGGTGAGGGCGAGCGCGGCGGCGACGGCCCAACCGCGGCGCGCCGGCGGGGGCGGCGGAGGCGGAGGCGGAGGCGGAGGGGGCGGAGCTTGAGAGGCCTCCGTTGACGCGGGACTCTCATTTTGTGTATTCTGTTGCTTGCCGCCCTCATTTGTCAACACAGTCTGCCATGAATAACCAGTCATTAGCATACTGATAAAACAGAAAATTACTACCTATTTCACTACCCGTTTAGTGAACCAGTGAACCAATAAAGGAAAAAAATTGACATAATTATTTCAAAAGACCTTTTTTAATATATTTTTATAAATCTCAACTTACATAAAGGAGAGGTACGTGAAAAAGTTAAAATAATAATGTTATGGTAACAAACGTACATACAATTATGTATTAAATTTCATCAAATTCAGTTCAAAACTGTAGACAGGCGGGAATGAACGGACTAAACGACCTTATTTTCTACTAGATTGTTTCTACTAAAAACTGTAAAAATATCAAAATGTATTTTTCCTCGTCCTCATACAATACAGATAATTTTCACAATCTACAGTAACAGCGAAGAAATCAAATCATGGTGTGGCCTCACTAGGTCCAAGGTTCAATAAAAAACAAACTTTTCAATATTGTCGCACAGGTATTTGTAATGCCACTGTTGTCTCTGATTTCGATAACACAAGTAATTTCATTGCTTCCATATCAGAACAATATAATTACCCAAGTCATAATCTACATGGATCTGGGTGACACATACTAAGATGTTTCTTTTATATGGAGCATATCAAACAGCTACTTAATAAGTCTTTGTGCACAAACATTACCGTTTTATATGATTTTAACTTCCTGGCACGCTTGTAAAAAAAAATTTTTTCAATTATAATACATACATTGCACTACAGAAAATATATACATTTTTTGTTAAATTGAAGAAGTATCAATTTATTGACTTCGTTTTATGCATCTTATTTCATGCTAATAATATAATATGCATTTCAAATATTTTAGCATGATTTTTTTTTTGTTTTGATGTGCTTCATTTTTTGGATTCTCACTATTCTTTAAAGTTTATTGTACTTAGGCCACTTTTCATGGGAGTCAGATTTCAAAGACATATCAAAGTTTAGTAGTTTACAGAGCATGTTACGTTCTTATGTGGTTCTGATTGAAGGGAACTCATTGCATTAAAGTTTTTTAATGATATGATAAGAAGATCAAATGGATAAAATTACACAATAATTACACTTATTACATTATTCATGATCACATCAATTCCATTCCAATAATCGAGCTAAAGGAAATATAAATAGATGTCTATTAAGGATAGACTTACCTGATGAGGCACTGGTGCCGAGGAACTAGTACCTGTGTGATAAAAGTGAACAAAGAACATAAGTTGATATTAAACACTATGATATTATTAAATTCATGCAGGTACATTTGCAAACATGTCACAATGCATGAAAATAGTTAAGGACGTGTAATACTCACGAAATAATTTAAAAACATCTCTTCTGTAAGTAGATAATAACTCGAATGCCTGGCTTTCGATATAAATACTAGAAACAGCCCGCAACATAGTCCTAGCTTTTTTTGAAATTTTATGAATGAAAACTAATGTCCCTTAAAATTAGTCACTTTTCTGTAATTTAATCAATAAACTCATTTCCGTACATTTTTTAGTATTTTAGACTTTGTAAATTCAAATCTTAAATTGTAGGTTATCTTTTTGATTGACATTGACAATGAATGACACTGACATTCTTAACTTTTTTTTAAAGATTATTTATTAATTAAGCATGGATTAATTTGTACATTACGCCTTTGTAGAGATATAGAGAGTAAACCAGCAAAAGTATTGTTTGTTAGAATTCGTTAGTTATAACGAGATCATTTTATTTTATATTGGATGCTTTGTTATTCAGGACGCTATTTCATTTTGGTTAAGAATACCTATTTCTTGAGAATTTTTCCTTTTGTTTCTTTTGCGTATACCTACTCTATTTTGGCTGCGATCCGCATAGCGATAATATCGATATTATCGCGATAACAGCCGGTCAACATGGACGTTTGCGCGTTAACAATGTCTAGCATGAAGTCACTCATGACTTCATTCACAGCGCCATCGCCATCTTGGTTGGGCTCACAGCGACCATTCCTCGAATCGTAAACACTGTGAGCGTCTTGTCAAAGGTATAAAGTGACTGACAAACAAGTCAAGTGTCAGATTTTTATTTCGACAAAAATCAAAAAAATAAAGAGTTTGCAAAAGAAAGATCTTTTCTTCATTCTACAACAAGCAACGAGCTTATCAAAAAAGGTGGCTGATGTAAAAAGGTGAAAAACAGATTTTGGGTGAACATGACTCAATAATCCATTTGATTATTACTATCTCACTCTCGAGAACGAAAATAGTTTGGTTTTTTATTATAGCCATCAATCCATCTCATAGAAACAGAATGTCAAAGAACAACAATGTCAATGAACAAGTGATCCGAAAAACGAAGTGCAAATGTGTGAGTGAAATAGTGTTGTGTACACTACTTAATAATGTTATCGATGACTGTACCTACTTACGTCTTTCTGTGTGGCTTACATAGTGGTGATATTGACATTTTCAATCCAATTTTTCATCTGCGCCATCGACCGACAATACAACTACAACCCGTAGTTGTATTGTAGGTCGATGGCGCAGGTGGTTAGTGCACTCAACTCAGTATAGTAGGATTCGTAGGTAGGTAATTAAAACATTGCGTATAGTTCGAATAATTATTAATCGGTGTGTAATGTATGACATAATATATTTATATGGACAAGCACAAAAAATAATATCATACCTACAGCATTAACGTGATTTCACTTACGTACACGTACTTTTTTGTTTGAGTAAATAAGTAAATTGATTTTGATGACGTTAATTTTTCTAATTAGGTCTTTCTTAAATTCTATAATTAGGTAAGTACTAATAGATTTCCACACCTGATGGAGGCAGAGTAGCAGATCTTATCTTATATGTCATTAATGTATACTATAATATTCTGGGATATAAAGGATTATGATTATGACTAGCGACCGCCCGCGACCTTGTCTGCGTGGAAAGTTTTTTGCTATCCCTCGGGAACATTAATTTTTTTGGGATGAAAGGTACCCTTTAACCTTTTCTGTACTCCTGACAACGTGTATGTAAAATTTCATGATGATTGGTTCAGTAGTTAAAACATGAAGGCGTAACAAACAAACAAACAAACGGACTTTCGCATTTATCATATTAGTAAATTTACTACTGGCACATCTTGATAAAATAACAAAATACCTAAGCAAAATACCCACCAAAAACTAAAATAGGTATTTAACTTTTGCATAGGTACTTAGATATGTACCTACCTAGTCGGTAACAATCTGATTAAAGAACTATAAATATTTTTTTACGATTCGAGTACGTAGGAAAATCAAACCTCAACAATATCTAAAAACTTAAACTTACATTTTTTAAAAACAACCGGGGCGCGGCAAGCGAATTCAATAGTCACTGCACGCTATATCGATGGCGGCCTCTCAGCTCGTCGTCACAACCGATTACCGAATTCGCTTGCCGCGCCTCCATGCTCCAGTTCCGACCGACCGACTGACGATATGGTCACCCTACACTTTGATTATTCATAGTAAATAAATTTGCAAATTTCTCTAAAACGAATGAAGATATCGTGGAAATATGTTTTCGGGAGGTGTATCGTGATCAAACGGTTAAGAAAATCTGTTTATTTTTAATCTGAATACAATTGTCACCAATATTTTAGACTTTACATTACAAAAATAGTATGAACTGGAGGTTCGGTTGGAGGATCTTTGTCCCGGTTGCGTTACATGAGCAACGAATGTATTCGTAGCTGTCACAATGAATATGTGACGGCTACAAATACATCAACCCACCGGTATAGGCTCGGATTGATCTGGAATTCGACGATTTAACCAAAACATTACCTTAAAAAGTGGCGGATTTCCGGCCCACATGTTTTTGTAAATAATTCTGCCGGGGAAGCCGTCACAATCATAACGAAACCTAAAATAAGAACGTATATTATCGGTACATTACTTCTAGGTGGTTTTAGGAAGGAATTATGCAAGTGGCACGGACGTTCGCATGCTCACCTTTTTCTGGTGTGTAGGCAAAGACATATTTCAAGCTCTAGCTACGTCACATCCGGTAAAATTTTAGAAAAGTATTAAAAATAGTCAGAATCAATAAAACTTGAAAATAACGAAATCAGTTTCTTAAAATGGTCTTTATATAAAAAAAAGTTTAATAAAAATACATCAAAAATAAATAGTATGGCCAATTGGACTGCCAGTCCTAGTTTATCGATTTTATCGATACTCGTGACGTCATCAGTTAGTCAAGCCCTATCGTAAAACAACATTTTACTATTTTACGTAAAATAAACTAAATTATTTATTGTACATTTAAAATATGACTATATATGGAAAATGAAATTAATAAACTATGTTCCATACTTTTTTCTTCGTCGATAAACGAATAAATGTAGCAAAATTTTGCTTTTAAAGAAATGTGTGGCAATATCTTATTTACCTGTGAAAAGTGTGATTACTTGGATTGTTTCTTTTTGTCACATCACAATTACATAAAGAACAAGACACCGTGGCTCCACGATACCTTTATTAAAAATTCTAATTAAGATTCTCAAATATTTTAAGCAAAATGTGATTGCTCATTTGCAAGACGGGACGCTAGGGGCTCTTACTGTAAAAAATGTTGGCACACTGTCACTTGATCCTATGTCTCTTTTTTTCATAGACCGTGTCCGTATAACGATAACTTCTCTTTTCCACGCTCTATTGGTCTTCTTGAGCGCAGCGAAAATTTTTCTAAGTCTATGATCCATCTTGTTTTTGAGGTTAGAATGATATGTTAGTGCGCTTACGAACGGTCCAAATCACCAACTCTCATTTGTCGATATTATCGATTTAAGCGCGATATCGAATGCGGACCACGCGTAAGCGTTGAAAACGCCATAATCGATATGCAGATCGCCATGCGGACCGTAGCGTAGCCTTTATGACAGATGATTGTTTTGTCAAAGTTGACTGTCATCAGATTGTCACTGTCAAGTGTCACTGTCAGTCAGTAATAATTTTTGTCATGTCATAACTATTTAATTTGTGGTCATGTCAGCTGTGGACTTTTCAGAGGTGTTCTTTTCTAATTTAGCACATTTTACCTTCCCAAATCCATTTTACAACAGAAATACTTCAAATTACTTATGGCAGTTTGCTTTGATCGAGTGTAGGGTATTTAAACTTTAAGGGTAATATTGAAAACCGTGTGTCACAAGCACAAAGACATTAGATTAAACTGGTGAAAAACAACCGACATCAAAATTCCTCCAGCCTCAGCCACTCAAGAATCTACTCTCCGGACTACTGATTGGTGAGTGAGCACTAGTGTTTCAATAATATTGTTATGTTGTTAGCAGAGGACTGAGAATGTTTGAATTTACCTTCGGTATCGGTATCATAATTAATAATAAAAATAAATTGTAGTATCCCAGTCGATTTGCGATGAGAAGTTGCGCCGCATTTTGTGAATTATAGGCACCTAATATATTATGACAGTTTTTTTTATCAGTTCTCTTGTCCACTAACTTGTCCAGCTAATCAGCATCATTGATAATTATTGTGTACCTATTTACCTCATGCTTATTTTGTTGAAAATCTTTATTTTAAATTAACATTGTTTTTAATCATTATTCCAATGTACTTACATGGAATATAATTTACAACATACTAAATAGGTACTATACTAAATAGGTTTGGCCACCATTCATTATTTTGTATTTTCTAAGGGAGTCCGATCTGGGGCTACATTTAACTAAATTCATCATTAACATTAAGTTACTTCTATTACATCTGTCTAACTAAAATGAAGTTATTCAAGAAAACATAGATTTCACTCTGCATTAATCAGTAGTTTATCAAAGACTTTTGAGTAAGCTCTGAGATTTGTTGTTAAGATTTTGTCTATTTTATTTATTGAATGTAAAGATACAATTATTTTTGTATTGTTGTTGTTCCACAATAAAAACTTATGATTATTAATTCAAGTAACTTTTTATCAAGGGAAATAAAATAGACTGTTGAATCTAGCAGCATCACAATGTACAGAGAAAAAAGACATGCAAAGTATTTTAATAGTAGGTACATACTCTGAAACAGCAATATTATTTATTACTTTAATTTTTTATTTTATATATTTATCTTAGGAAGACCAACAACTTAATTTAAAACAAATAGTACTGGTGATAACAGTAGAAAGTCATTTAGAGGTGCTTACAAGGCATATAGATATGTAATGTAGAAAGTACTTAGTTTAATATTATTTTCTCTTAGCACTTTGCTTTTACCATTGTTTAAATTTTGAGTGTTGTATACGCCTGTAAAAACAGTTCACACAGTCTCATAAGTTATGCAGTCTTTAATCTATAAATGTAATGTGATATTGTTGATGGTGTATCAAATAAATAAATATATCTTTTTAAGATAAACAGGGTGTAAACATTTTATTAATTTAACCATTTTATTTCATTTCTTCATTAGGTGAATTTTCATTTCTTTCTTCATTTTCATTTCTTCTTCTAACATGGTGTTCAACAATTAGGTGGTCGGAGATGTTGGCGGCGTCCGAAACGGGCGACGTGTTCGCGTTGTTGGAGGGCGGCGCCCGCGGCGGGCGCGACGCGGTCGAGGCGCTCGCCGCCGTGTACGGCGCCGTCCGCGAGCCCTGGCTCACGCGCGCGCTGCTGCTCTACCACGCGCGATCCGGCTCCACGCGCGCCCTGGAGCTGCTTGCGCGCGCGCCCGACCACCACGCGCGCCACTTGCTCGACGCACTACACGACCAGCTGCGCGCCGCCGACCGCCCCGCGCGCCACCACGCTCTCGCCGCGCTCGCGCCTCTGCTCGCACGCCGTCCACCCTGGCTGCACCGCCTGCCCGGGCACCCGCTCGCGCGCGAACTCGTGCGTGCCGCTCGGCTAGAGCGCGACCCTCTGCCGCTGCTGCACGCGCTGCTCGCACTCGCCGCGCTACTGCCCGCGGCGCCCGCGCTCGCCGCACCGCTGTGCCCCGACCTGGCCGACGCGCTACTGCGGCCCGCCACCCTAGAACCGCCGCCTTCGCCGCCCACGCGCGTTCACCTGCAGCTCGCCCAATTGGCGCTGTTTCACGCGCTTTACGCGACCCACCCTTGCACGCTGCTAGACGCCCTCCGCAACGACCTCGGTGCCGCCCCCGCGCGCGACGCTTGGGAGCGCGACGTGGCGCCGCTGCTCGCGTCCGTACGGCTCCATCCCGCGCTCGTCACCGGCTCGCGGCAACGCGAGGCCGACGCCGCCCGCTGGGCGCGCCTCGAGCCGCACGACGTGCTCGCCGAGTGCCGCCGCCTCTCCGTGCACTCGGACGCACCGCCGCCGATTCTGCCGGCGCCGGCCACCCCGCCGCCGCCACCGCCCGCGCCGACCTCTCCCGCGCCCGGCTCGGGTGCGCACGCCGCTCGAGCGGCGAGCTCTCTGCGACCCGGCGCCGAGCCTTGGTTTCCGCTCGGCGAACGCTGCGGCGCCGACTCCGCCCCGCACACGCCTCTGCCGGTGGACGCCGACGCTGTCGAGCCGCCCGAGGCCGCCGTCGAGGCGACGCCAGAAAATACGCCAGCGCGGGAGACTCGCGCTCAATTTCGATTCCCGACAGACTCGGGAGCGGCGCGAGCGATCGGTCGCCGCGTAGAGACCTCCCCGGCGGGTGGCGAAGCGTACTCGGCGCGGTTGGCCCGCGTGGCGTTGGAGCGGCGCGCCGTGGATTCGCCGGTCCCATTTGGCGGTGCGCCGCCGACGGGTGTGCTGGCGCGGCCCGAGCCGAGGTCGGCCAGCGTGGGAGTGGGGACGGGGGGCGCGGGTGGAGAGCAGCTGGCCGAAGAGGACCGCGAGGTGCTGGAGCTGACGGCGAGCGCACCGGCCCCGGCGCCGGCGTGGCCGGAGTGCGACACCCCGGCGCCTGCGCTGCGGGACCCGCGCGCGCGGTCGCCGGGCGCGTCCCGGACGCCGGCACGTCATGGCGCAGCGCCCCCGCGCCGGTCGGCGTCGTGCCCGCCGCGGGCGTCGACGCGCTCGCACTCGGTCGCAGTTCAAACGGTTGACGTGTGGCCGGAGCCTTATGAGTTTTTGGTTGCCGATTTTTATCGAGTTCCTCCACCTGATATGAAGAAACAGGTGAGTAATAAAGTATATTTTCTCCATATTCCAATTTTCCCTATTATCCCTATTTTCTATTTCCTTGTTTCGTGTTTGTGAAACTGAAACCGCTGACACGGTGTTTGGTTGTCCTCAGCCGGAGTCGAGTGCGATAGCGCCGGCATGTCCGTCGGAGAAGCTGGACGCGTACCTGTCGGAGCTGTACGCGGGGCGCGCGGGGGGCGCGGGGGCGGGCGAGCTGGCCGAGCAGCTGGCGTTGGTGCACGCACAGCTGATGTACGAGCGCTGGCGGCGCGAGGCGCACGCGGAGCGCAACCGCCGCCTACTGGGCCGCTGCCGCCGCGCGCGCGCCATAGAGCTGCACAACCACGCGCTGCGCGAGCGCGCGCGCACCGCCACGCGCGAGCGCGACGACCTGCGCGCCAGGTAACTGACCCGACCCGACCCGACACTATACACGTGTGCCATGAAGTTAGCCGGAATCGGCTAACTTCGTCGAGAGCATTGCACCATTGATTTGCTGCTGTGTGAACTCTTATCATATTCTTAATGTATTTACCGTAGAACGACCATTAGGTCTAGGACCCTTTTGGTCGTCCTACGACAAAAACATTGGCCATCAGCCATTTTTGAGCCATGTGGGCCTGTGCCCACTGCTGGGGCACAGGCCTTTCTTATGGGTGGATAAGGAGTATGGGCCATAACCCACCACGCGGGCCCAATGCGGATTGGTGGGTGTTAACGCAAATAAACTATTACTTACTTACTAACGAAAAATTTTTTTGGTCACTCATCCCGTGACTGACCTTTGCGAAAGTTTCTTAATCTCCGCAATCGCTGGGCTAGGCGCTAAACCACTGCACCATTGAGCTCCTCGAACAAAAACATTGGAAAACAACAAAGGAAGATTGTATTGTAATTTATTTTTGACATTACTGAATCGCCTTATTGGTAAGATCGTGAAACTATCGTGTCGTCCATCGAACCGTACATTTCAAATTTTAGATCTCTGAAAATATTCAAGCTCGTACACGTAATTACCACTACCACTACCATTTGGGGGCGTGGTCTACCGATCACGTGAGACTTACGTGCTAGATCATGATCGATCGAAATATATTACGTGCTTGACCGTTCAGGTGGTACTCAATATACAATCGACAGGCTCGCTCGGGAGCCTGCGATGACGCCCGCCGCCGCGGCGGTCGCCGCCGCCGCGGAGCGCGAGGCGCGCCTCGAGGCGGCGCTCGCCGAGGAGCGCGCCGCGAGGCACCGCGCCGAGGCCGCGCTGCACGAGGCCGAGCAGCAGCGCGCGCGCGACGCCTCCGAGCTGCGGCGCACGCGCGGCGAGTCCCACGACGCCGCGCGCCACGTGGAGGCGCTCGCGCGCGCCGCCCTCGCCGCCGACCGGCGCGCCGACTCCGTGCGTCGCCTGCGCCGCGAGCTCCTCGTGCTCGGCGAGCGGGAGGCGCGCCTGGCCCGCGCCGCGCGAGCGTCCGCGGCGCGCGCGCCCCCGCCCGCCGCCGCCGCCGCCGCCGCCGAGCGCGCGCTGCGGGCGGCGCTGCAGCGAGCCGACGCCGACGCGGAGGCGGCGGTCGCCCGCGCGGACGCCGCCACGGCGCGCGCGCACGACCTGGAGGCGGCGCTGGCGACGCGCGACGCCGCCGCGGTCGAGCTGAAGCGGGCGGCGCGGCTGGCCGCCGACGAGGCCGAGGCGCGGCTGCGGGCGGTGCGCGACAAGTACGCGGCGCTGCTGCGCGTCGTGCGCACGGCCGAGGCGCGCCGCCTCGAGCGCCTCGCCGACGCGGAGATGGGCAGCGCGCCGCGCCGGCCCGCGGCGGTCGCGGGGGCGGGGGCGGGCGCGGGCGCGGGCGCGGGGGGCGCGGCGGCGTCCCCGCCGGAGCTGGCGGACTGCAGCCGGGTGCGACGGCTGCTGGACCCGGGCCGCGAGTGAGCGCCGCGCCTCATAAGTGCGTCGCCAGAGTCGGCGTCGTGACGAGAACCCCGAGATACGGTGGTCGTCGGATATCGTTCGTGTGCCGTAGGGCGGTGACTTTGACCGGTTTCTCTAGTCTGAGACCTCCCGCGGACGTGCGTGATCGTCTTCAGTTGTGATCGATTTTTCGAGACGGAGAGGCGCGCTCTCGTCGGACTCGTGGTTCACCTTCTAGTTTCGAGCCTATCGTCGTCGTTTCCTATGACTACATATAAGATTGTAGAATGTAGATATAGAAAGCTTGTAAGACTGCGCACGAAATAATTAAACTGGATATTTATCTAAGCGAATGTACAGAAACCCAAAGATTGTAAATTAGTTAGATAGATAGATAGATATACACTCCTAAGATTTCCGCGCGGATACTTGTAAAAGTGTTTGAAATAAATAAAGCACTTTAAAGATGTGAATGGTAATCAGTCTGGGAGTTGGTTCACCCCCCGTCAGGCATCGAGTCGAGCGTCATGATCGTCGCTCGTCGCTCGTCGCCGCTCGTCCCCGCTCGGCACTCGGCGTACCCGACTTCTATAATCCTTCCAGAGTGCGTAGAATACAGTGCAACATTTGCAGCTGTAGTTGTCAATTGACAAGATGATTTGACCTCAAAGTTGACCTTATAGATATGATCTCGAAAAGAATTCTTGTCACGAAATAAAAGTATCGTTATAAATACTCTAAACGGGATTTTAAGCGAGCGAGAGTGCGTTATTGACTCGAACATGTTTCACGGTGGGGGTACTGGCAGATTCTTAAGTGTATTAACAGGAACAAATAATTACAAATGAAATATGCTTAATTTGTGCTACTCAGTATTTATTCATCGAATTTGCGACGAACTTGTAGGTCGTACGCAAGAGTCGATGACCGGGCGCCGGCGCCGGCGCGGCCGCGCGCTCGTCCGGACAGACAGACGGACTGAAACAATGATGATATTGTTGAACTTGTACAGTTATTTCATATAATTCTGTAAGCATAAATAATTCTTATTCTGAATATATTATGATTAAATATTCAGATATGATCATTGATCATAATATTAAAATTCAATGTTTGGCATTGGTGCTCCATACGAAATCGAATCACGTTCGATAGTATTCTTGCTAAAGGCACTTAGTCGGTCGATGTCGCGGTCGGTCGATGTCGCGGTCGGTCGATGTCGCGGTCGGTCGATGTCGCGGTCGGTCGATGTCGCCGCTCCCGAGCCGAGTGACAACTGTGTTACGATCATTTATACTGTACCTTTTTATTAGTTCTTCGGTTTTAATGGGTTCATTTATATTATAGATGTGAATGTTCAAACCTATTTCCTTAATCACAACATTAGTTTTAAGTGAATCAAACAGAATTTTATGCTGTTTGCAGTTGATGACGATTACAGCAGGTTACAAAAGAGTGTTTAGTAATAGCCTTATAAAGCCGAATATGGTAGGTAGGGTAGAATATGGTAAACCATGAATATACAAACCCATAAAATTTTCAATGTTTTGAAAAAAAATTAAATGATAAACTGCATAGTGGCAACTTTAGACCAAAATTGTGTTTTCCTTTGGTCCATTTAATGGGTTTGACTAACGAGTGGGATTTCCGTAATAGAAGCCAAATCAATGAAGGATGATACCTTGCAAGCGACCACAAACCAACCTGCGAATAAGCTACCGTTGAAACGACCCATTCCAAGACCGAGACGCCTTTTCATCATCGGCGGGGGACAGGTCCGTAAATGAACAAGCAGCAAGAGTTCCAACCGGATGCGAAGAGATTCGTAAACCTGATTGAAGAAGAATAAAAGTCTTTGCGTCGGGGGTTATCATTTTGCATTTTTCCATACAATTAATACAAAATAAAAATCTCAGGCATATGGCGCATGGCACATACCCTATACCATATTCGGCTTTTAAGGCTATTACAAACAGCAGCCCGTATGTTGTATGTACAAAGGTCACCAAATAACCGGCCGGTGTTCGCCGCACGATGCCATGAATCGGCCGTTTGTAACTGACAAGTGGTCGACTGTACATCAATAAGTTTGTACAGGTGGCAGCTTCTTATATAGTAGTCTGTTGATGTACACGGAGGGCCGCGCGGACGGGGGCCTCGTGGCCCGGACGCTAACCGTAATGCAGCTATTATATAAGTACATCACGGATAATATTATTTAAGCTAGCAACTTTATTTACTTCAGATGTTATTCCACTAATTGAGCGGTCAGATGTTATAATGGCAGGATGACAGATCCCGCTTGGTGGCGCTGCTGTAGGTGGAGAACTTTTGTACGTGTGCATGTGGCCTACCTCCCGGTTAATTTTCAATGGTCTAAAAATGGTTGATAATTTGATAATAATAATTGTTATTATAGAAGTTGGATAGTAAACGAATTCAAAATTGAAGAAAACCAAAATGTGTTGGAAGAAAAATTGATATTTACGAAAATTAACTTCCGTTATCCAAAAATTCCCCGTTTCCTCGTGGTCATACTAGTTTGTCATACCAGTATGACCACGAGGATATACATGTCCTCTTGGTCATACTATCGTTTTTGCACATCCTGTTAGGAAAACAAATGCCGGACTATGAAAAATAAATATAAAGAGCTAGAAGGAATTAGACAGAACTTCGTATTTAATTAAGAAAAAAAACAAAACCGGACAAGTGCGAGTCGCCCGCCCATTATTTTTAAATTTATAAATTCGATTAATTATTGAATTATTATTATTCGATACAAACATTTATTTTGAATGATAATGCATGATTATTTTATAAATACGTGTATAGAGGTTCCTTCTCTAGATTTATGTGACCCTGGTACTATTTACCCACAAAAAAACTAACAAATTCTCCTTCTTTATAAAATAAAAATGCTTATTGAGAGTCGGGACTTTGAATTTATTTTGCAAAAAATCTTTCTATTAATATCACTGGCCAAAGCAAACAAAAATAAGGTGGTTTATCACATGAATTAATAGTGCATTATCATGCAATACAAATGTTTGAACTGAATAATAATAATAAATAATAGAATTTATAAATTAGTCGATTACTAGACGTACTCAACTCGGTCTACATTAGCGTAGTGGGTAGAGGGGTAATCGTGAATTACCCGTTCACCCACCAGTGGGAAAGTCCAGTGGGTCGGGAGGGATTTAAATTTTGAATCAATATTTTAAAATATTTCTTTGTTTGCTGTCAAGTAGGCAAACTCCAACTAATTTGCTTCTCTAACTATTCTGTAAAATTATTCAGTCAACACGCAAAAAAGTATATATATCTACAGGAGGATGAAAAAACCTATTTCGTATAATATGGCGTTACAGTATGACCACGAGGACATGTATATCCTCGTGGTCATACTGGTATGACAAACTAGTATGACCACGAGGAAACGGGGCAAAAATTGGTAGAGAACACATACCAACAACATAATGACAGGTGTACATCTACAGTAGCGCCACGTTGCCGCCACTGGGTCGACTGGTGGACGATTTGTGATTTGGTCAAATTATCCTGCCATTGAGATTATCCAAACTGGGGCCCAAACGCGCTAATTCTTAACGACGATAAAACCTAAGCTAATTCGTTACCGTTTCAGTTTCGTTTACAGAAAGATACTCGTTTTAGTTTTGTTAAAAGCTATGCTTAGGGAGTCTAGGACAATTTTTAAGCTAAACCAACGATTTTTAGGTAAATTTGACCTAAATGACAACGTAACGGTTTTGGTTTTATCGTTCAGAAGTAGCGCGATTGGGCCCCGGCCGCATACACCCAATGATTGTGACAGTTGTTGAAATAATAAACGAATGGATGGTCGCCTCATAGCGACGGACATTTGGCGTAAACGAATATTATAGCCCTCTAGTCATAGTCGGCGCACAAACGTGGAGTCATTAAGTTATAGTGTAAATGCACGCTCCTGTTAAGTTTCTTTATCAAATAATATCGCTTTGTTGATTGCGAGTATACTATTGTTGTCGATATATATTTTTGTATGTGTAACCTCCTTCGTTGTAATATACTGTAAAATAAAGTAATTTGGTTTTATTTGCTTTAGATCTTTTTAATACTAATCGTAAGCTCGAAGGGCGTAAACGAAAGGAAAATTCGAAATCTAATATAGTCTTTTAATCACTAATCCACGACGGATATCGCATAATACATTAAAGTATATTTGGTACAAAATTCACAACATAAGTATAATATAAATAGAAATATCAACAGACTCTTATTTACAATGTACAAAATATACAAATAGTTACAAAACAATCAACAAGGTAATATAATACTAGGCGGGGGCGGGGCGCCGCGATCGCGACACGTCACTCGCGCACGTTCCAAGGGGCAGTGTCCGGTGTCCGGTGTCCGGAGTCCGGTGTCGGAGCGGTCCTAGGGCAGCGGCTCGACGTAGTTCTCTGGCACGAGGCCGGTCTTCCCGTTGAGCGTGCCCCGCAGCCAGCCGGGCTCGGGCGAGGCGCACACGTTCGTGATGATCTGGTTGGGCTCGAACGACAGCTCGCCCTCGCTCTCGCCGAGGCACGCGTACAGCGTGCGCACGCGCACCGCCCCCGCACCCGCCCCCGCCGGGGGAGGGGACGCGCTCGCGCTCGATACAGACTCCGCTGAACTACTACTCGATCTCCCTGCAATTAACGTAAACGAACGTTATCGACGGATGATAAAGTTTTTTATTAGTACAATCACAATACGAATAAGGTGGAGTTCGATGACGGAGTGGCTTACCCCCCGTATTCGGCCTGCAATCACACTGGTTAAGCGAGTGTTGCTTTTCGATTACTGGCTTAATATTAATTATGTCGAGCTCCACCGTGCATCATAAAAGGTATATTGCAGTCGCTAACACCACATCGCATCGGGCCCGCGTGGTACGGTTTGGCCCATACTTATCCCTCCATAAACTTAACTAAGCCTATGCTCCAGCAAGTATGTCCCCACATCAAAATGGCTGATATTGTTGGTCAGTAAGAGCGTAGTACCTGCGATGAGCGGCGCGGCGAAGTGTGCGAGCAGCTGGTGGTGATGCGGCGAGTACCGCGCGCGGTCGCAGCCGCCCGCCGCCCCCGCGCCCGCCCCCGCCCCGCCCACGGACACGCCCACGCTCATGCCCTGCAACCATTCAACTATACGTTTAGTTACAAGCGGAAATAGGATTGTCACATTTTAAAAATTATTTATACATAATTATCATCAAAGACATTAAAGAGTGACAGATTGTTTTAAACATTATTTATGTAGGTACTTAGTTAGACAATTTATTTAACAACTTATGCACCAATTGCACCTGTTTTTAACTTAAGTACCAGTCTCTCATCCATGAATGGGTAGATGCTTCAATTTAATAGTAAATATAATAGTACAGTCTACAAGAAAGCATTACTTTTAACTTCACTAAGTAATGACACTAAAACTTTCATTTTGGAAATACACTATTCACATTAATATAGGTACGAACAATACTTACAATATCATTGCGGGCGGAGATAGGAATAGAGGTCGGAGAAGCTCTGCAACAATAGAAAATCGACAAAAAAGTTAAATCAGTATTTTAATTACCCATTTTAAAATATTTCAACTTCAAAAAGGAAAGGAAGAATTAGTCATTTCATAATGATGACTTTATAAAAAACACAGGTCACTTATTTTATTATAATTTTACAATTATGTTAACCGTAAAAGTGAAGAGTGTTAAATCATTATTTCAGTATCACTAAAAACCATGAATAAGTTATGCTAATTATAAATAGCCATTACAAATAATAAAAAACACAAAAAAAAAACTGACATCGACAGGGAATATAAATCAACATTCAACTAAATATTGAACAATGTGCGTGGCGCAGATAGTTCGGCGCCACTGAACAGCTGATTGTGCTGGACGCACTCGTATCTTTAATTTGAGCAAGCGACGTCGCGGGGCTGCCACGACAGGGTGATCAAATTCAATCATATTATCGGTACTTAAAAGCGAAGACATTAAGGTTATAAATAAATTGCAGATTTTTTACAGTTTTATATAGCCAGACTAAAGCTGCTAACTGTACATATAGTTCGTGAGAACTTCATTGCGAAACATACCTACGTAATGAAATTGAAAATAAATACTCATAGAAACTGTTCTACACTATTATTATCAACACAGCACTTCTTCTGTCATAACATAACTTTTATTCTTAATACCATGCACTCAAAAATAATATCTAATCGTAATACCAATTTACCTCAAAAGCCAACTGAAATATCCTTAACTTAAAAAAAAATAAAAACCAACCCGGCAATCACAAATCCAGAGAGGCAGATAATCATATTGTCAACACTGGCACAGTATCACGTATTCACGTCGCGACAGTCACAAACAGTTCACAGCGGCGAGCGACTGGGTCGGTGCGTGCGTCCGTCGCGCTCGGCATCGGCGGCAGAGTGCGGGCGCGAGCGCGCGCGCGCCCCTATATACCGCGCGGCAGATGCGCGCCACCTGCCGCATGCCGCCTACCTCCGCGGCCAATCACACCACTCTTGCTTTATTTGTCTTCTCTTCTCAGTAGTTTCAGCACAATTCATCTCCTTTAAGGCTCCTACAGCCCTCAAGTAAAAAGTGGCCACTTAAGGCACTTTTGCCTGCTACTACCACTAACAACGAATTATATTTTACTGCGAATTTATTGTTGGTATTATTGAGGGCGCCACTTCAAGGTATACAGGATGTTAAAAAACAACCCGCAATGGAGTATTTCTTAATTATCAATTTTATAATACATCTGAATGTACGTCTACAAATTGTCTAATGTCTATTATGGATTCAAATTGTAAATCAGTAAACAACCACGCATAATGGTGCTCGAGTAAAAAATCATATCAATAACAGGATTAGGAATCGCAACTGCTGCATGGTCCAGTCCATCTAACAATTGGATGATCAGTCCATAGAAAAAGGATGTTAATAATATCTACCTATGTATTGGATGGAACATACTGATAATGAAATGAGAAACCTTACATCGCGAGTAGGCTGATTGACGGCGTTGTAATTGGCAAGGGCGGCGGCAGGTGCGCATTCCGGCGCGCAGCTGCCGCCGCCGCATTCTTATCTCCCGCGCCGGACCGCCGCCGCCGACACGCCGACACGCCGACACGCCGGCACGCCGGCCGACACGCGACCGCTACTCGCGCATCACCCGGCAGGTATAGTAATGTCACCCGCCGGCAACTAACGATTTGCATGACCCACGACCATTTCGCAAGAAAAGTACCTAATTCACTGTGCACTGAACTGATCTACCGTAATATCTCTAGCATAATACCTTAAATAAAGCTTAGATAACTACTCTATGGTATTGATTTAATTTAATTAAAATGAAGCCTCAAACCATATCCAGGTTATTCTTGTGGAACAAATGGCGCAAAGGGGGAAAATACCACGCTCCACAGGTCGAACTACTTCAATATAGTTTTTGCCGTTTGACCTTGACCTCCAAAGCTAATATTGCTTTCTACTAAAGTGTTTAAGCTCCAAAGAAAGATAACTTTTGATAATATTATATTTAAAATAACCCAGAAAACAATAGGTATTCTTTTATCTAAATAATGCACAAAGGAAACTTCATGTGATAAGGTGATAAGATAGCGAAGGCTAATGATGGTCGAATTAGGTTGCCCGATTGTTTGGAGTGGACAGGTAAAAGACGTGTCACCGTTTCGTTTTAGAGAAAAGCTGTCCATTGTTCGGTGTCGGAGCCACCGTGGACAGTCACCGAACGACTAGGAGCACTCGGCCGTCGCGGCGAGGCGAGGGGCAGATAATGAGCGTACGAGCAAGGAGAGGTTTCTTATTTTTTTGTGTGGCAGCTGTCACGGCCTTATCCCGCGCGCCCTTTCTGCGTTTGGTTGACACATCCGCCGCGATTGCTCGAGATCAGCTGCTTTTGTCAATACACGTGCAGGCGCGCCTCACAATGCCTGCCCGGAACTACCTGCCTGTGGTTTGAGTTTCTATGATTATGAAATGTTCATTTATATGCTTTAAGTGCTCTTAAGTTCTATTTTAATGGATTTGTGCCCGGATTAAATTAACCCTGCGCCCGCGTCTTCAAGTCAACCAGGCTAAACGCCGCGCGCCGTAACCGCTAGCCCACCGAGGTTCTCTAACCGACCATAATCAATCATTACTATCTTTAGCTTTGTTAGTCAGAGTCACGTCACCGCAGCCGAATTGAACACCTTTACGTCCTTTACAATTAACAAGTAATCTGAAAGTCGAAATACAAGACCAAACCTTATAACTTACATACCTATTTATATGATTTTACGTTAAATATACGGGTCACTTTTATTTATAGATATATAAACGAATAAAGTTGTTATTAAGTGGCAACAATCAAGGATCCTTATTCGATTAATCCGTACGTTCGTGCGTTGTGTTTCAGTTATACGTGTTGAACGGTCTCAAGTTGAAGTAACGGACATTAATAAGTAATGATAACCGCAACATACGGTCCGCATGTGGGTCACGGGCGCGGCGGGGGAAGCCGGTCCTACTCGCGAATCACTGCAACGACGCGACGGCGGCCACACAACTTTCGCGTCATACTCAAAAAATGCAATCAAATATGCAGTTTTTTTGGCAGGTAGTAAACAAGATAACGGCGTCGTTATCATTGGATAAGAAATATGTATTTTTTCTCCTTTCCTTGAACAATCAAAATTGTTTTCAAGGGTCTTCCATCACAAAAGGATGGTTTATAAAAAGAAAATGTTTGGAACGGCTGTCTTTAGGAATCTCGAAGGAAGACCTACAATGTATCGTTGCTAAACATCTGCCGGGTGGCGGAGGGGCGATGTGGACCTTATGTCCTGCGCGGTAAGACGCGGAGTGGCGCGGCGCGGGTGGCGGCACCTGGGCTCGCAGATAGCGCACGCGGTGATACAAAAAGCTTGCACCTGGCGCGCGCCGACACATGCGCCCGTCCGCGTCGCGTCGCGTCGTAGCCCGGCCGTGGGGCGGGCAATCTGTACGTGCTTTTGTGCAATCATGCTAGATTATTCCTATTTTCAATAGGCACATGTTTTGAAGCACGGATTTTGAGCGAAACAATCAAATTTATAATTTCAGACAACATAATACGAAAACAATTTGTTCCATGAGTTTACTTAAATTCAATATTTTTATTTACAGCTTTATTTAAAGACTCGTCGCAATGCACCGTCCCGCTTTTGGATGTTGTTTACCCAAATGGGCTTTGTTAAAGATGGTGCGAAGTTATTTTACACTTAGGTGTTCTTTTATACAAGGTGTTACAAAAGTACCCCTGCCGAATGTGGTAGATAGGGACCATCAAACTAAACAACTTTTAATATGGGACCAACTCTGAAATCGCGAAAAAAAAATCAGTTGTTTCATACAAAAAATTATTACGAAAATAACAGAATGTATGAAACAGCTGATTTTTTTTCGCGATTTCAGAGTTGGTCCCATAGTAAAAGTTGTTCAGTTTGATGGTCCCTATCTACCATATTCGGCGTTAGGGGTACTTTTGTAACACCTTGCATAGTTACTGGTAGTACCCGAAGATTCGGTGCTTACGAGCGCAAATAATTGATGATGCCAAAAAAGTTGTTTTGTTTGAAACAAAACGCGCCCAAAGCAACGTAGCGTGCGGGAGGAGTGTTACGGGACATAAATAATGAGATTCATCTACAATCCATAGCAGCTGTATAGCACTTTAATAAAAAAGCTTTTTTTTTTTTGAAAAGAAAAACCTCATTCAAAAAACCTATAATTCAAAATTCTAAAACCTCTAAAAAGCAAGAAATCATATTCAAATTATTAGTTACACATATCAATTTTTTTTTCTGGTATTTTTTCTAATTTTATTTATTTTAGTTAGATTTTAGTTATATTGTTTTGGTATTAAGAATATTACATTTCATGCCATTTTGCACCCCCTGTATACCACTTCTGTTAATCTCTCTGTTCATTGCCCTGTTGCGTTTTTGAATAAAATTAAATAAAACGAAAGTTTGTGCTTTTGAAAAGAAAATTCACTAAGTTATTCATTTATTACACTGCGAGTCATATGTGGTAATAATGATAATGGTAATACATTGTAGGTACGTAGGTAAGTATAATAGTTCCCGGCCCCCTGACGATTTAAACAGTTTGAAATCTTTTAAAATTAATGAAATTAGTCTTTAAGATTTTAGCATTCACAATACATTTTTTATACATACTAACTTAATAATATACAAGAAAAAATACGACTATATAGACAAATAAAAAACCTTCATGGCACAACGTGTTACACGGTAAACATTAAACACTCTCCATACCGTAGGTTGTCTGGAAGAGATCGCTTTTAGCGATAAGACCGCCATGTTTTGGTTTTTATTGTTATTTCTTTGTTATAATTGTTACGTGGTGTTGAAATAGAGCATTATCTTATCTTATCAATATTAATAAAACACGTCTGTTCAAGTCGGTTGGGGCGGGAGGACCATCTTTTCTTTTTCTAATTCTAAAAGTCCCACCCGACTTCATTAGACGTGTTTTATTAATATTGATATGCGTAACTAATAATTTGAATATTATTTCTTGCTTTTTAGAGGTTTTAGAATTTTGAAGCTGTTTTTGTTTTTATTATAGGTTTTTTGAAGGAGGTTTTTCTTTTTTAAAAAAAGCTTTTTTATTTTCTACTTTTTAGTAGTAGGTATGTACGCGTGTAAATATTTTTTAACTTCATATAATATTTTCTATGGTACAACGCCCATAACTCAATTTCCAAATTCACGCTGTTAATTTTAAAGAAGTTCCGTTGTGCCTTCGTACTTCGTAGTCCAAGTCTAGTCCAAAACATTGCAGACCATAGCTCGGTTTGTTTTGGATTGTCATAAACCTACAAATATCTCAATCACTATACATATCCTATTTGACTTTGAGGAGTTCCCTAGTGTATCTTCGAAGTCCAAGGTCCAATAAAAATGAAATAAAATGTGACCACTTTTGAGGTATACCCTTTCAAAAAAAAAAAGAATCATCGAAATTGGTTCATAAACAAAGAAGTTATACCTGAAAATCCGTAAAAACACGTGCGATGGTAATTTTTATTTTATTTTATTTTTTATTTATTTTACTCTCTGATCTCTGTTTTTTTATAGGACCACACACGAACTATGTTCTTTCAAATAAAAAAAGAATAATTGAAATTGGTTAACAACTGGTGAAGTTATGTTAAAACATACATTAAAAAAAATATACCGTCGACTTGATAATCTCCTTTTTTTGAAGTCGGTTAACAAAAGAGGTTGATGACATTCGAATTATCGGCTTGCTTGATTTAAGAATAAATTGTGAATTGTGATTGGCTTATCAAAGAGGCTTGCAATGTTCAAGCACGATGGATCCATAGTGTTGTGATTGGCTTGCGCGCTTAAGAGTCCGGCGAACAGAGAGCTCCCCATACAAACGTAATACCCAAATGATTTGCAATTTGAGTATAATTAACTCTTCTAGTGATGTTATTCCGATTCAAAATAAATGCCAATTTAATTTTTTTATACAAAACTGTAAATCACATTAATTTTTATTTGGTTTAGTATTTTGGATTTTTTATTTAATAGAAACCTAGACAAATACTGTCTTAATACGAATAACATCACAAGAAGAGTTAATGATGCTCAAATCAAGAGGAGAATGCGATCTTTATGCATACCAAACGGCATGTTGGACTCGATCATGACCCCAGGGCATGTCCCTCGCCGCACCCAACCCTCCCGCCAAGCCTGGTAGGCTTCGCGTCAGGGCTGGGCGGTTCTAACCCCTGTCCCACCCCCTAACGGCCGGACAGGGGGAGGAAGCGTCCACCCCAACTCCCCATAAGGCTACCCACTATTGGTGGGCGGGCCAGATGGGGCGAACGGGAGAAGGCACCACTACCAACTAGAGCCCAAAGGGACACCTACCGTTTCGAACATAATGTAAGTAAAACTTTCAATTGGCACAGCTATGGACAATATTTAGGGTACCTACCCAAAATATTAATAGCTAATTTTACTGAAAAGAAACATTCCTTTTTAAAAAATAAGTAAAACTACATTCAAAGATATTTGATCTATCGCTTATCTCAGCCGGGAATCGAACGGGCTAAAATTCGAAAAAAATAATATTCTGTACTTGTATAATAACAGTTGATAGGGTTAATGATAAGGGTTAATTTCTCTTAAATAACATAACTATTTTGAACTAAGCTACTTCTTTCTTACTATTTTTTATTTTTCTGGGATCTGATTCAATTTAATATACTTACAAGGTTATTTAGAAGAAATTGGTCCTATCGATTGGTATCATAAAAGTACAGAATGTGATTTGTGACCACCAGCGACTTCAGTAGCTCAGCGGAAAGTGGCATTGGACCGGACTTCCAAAGGTCGCGGGTTCGATTCCCGTCTGAGAATATGATCTGGTGAGAATATAAATAAAAAAAGGATGCTATTTCTTCGAATTTGTCAAAATTCTTTAAATGCAGTTTTACTTACTTTTTTAATTATTTTTAAAATAAACTAAAAAAATATATTTAAAAAAAAAGTAAAATCGTGTTTTTTTAAAAGAAAAAATATTTTTTTTGTAAATTATTATTTTCTGCTTTTTAGTCAACAACCTAAAAAAAAGTACACCATCTCCTATCGGAGTTTTTCTAACACGATTCAAATTCGATGGGGTTGTGTGGTATTATTATAGAGTTTCTGTGGCCTCCTTCCGGCTCCATCATCAGACCCTGGACATTAATTCCCAACAGAGTACTTGTCAAGAAAAATCAAACGAGCCCAAACTCTACGTGGTATCATGGTTTTATTACAGAGTTTCTGTGGCCTCCTTCCGGCTCCATCATCAGACCCTGGACATTAATTCCCAACAGAGTACTTGTCAAGAAAAATCAAACGAGCCCAAACTCTACGTGGTATCATGGTTTTATTACAGAGTTTCTGTGGCCTCCTTCCGGCTCCATCATCAGACCCTGGACATTAATTCCCAACAGAGTACTTGTCAAGAAAAATCAAACGAGCCCAAACTCTACGTGGTATCATGGTTTTATTACAGAGTTTCTGTGGCCTCCTTCCGGCTCCATCATCAGACCCTGGACATTAATTCCCAACAGAGTACTTGTCAAGAAAAATCAAACGAGCCCAAACTCTACGTGGTATCATGGTTTTATTACAGAGTTTCTGTGGCCTTCTTCCGGCTCCATTATCAGACCCTGGACCTCGTCTCTCGTCAGAGTACTTTTCAAGACGATTCTAACGAGCCCAAACTCGATGGGGTTGTATGGTTTTATTACAGAGTTCCTTTGGCCTTCTTCCGGCTCCATCATCAGATCAGCTCAATGACACCATAATATTGCCTTGTCTTTCAGTTTTGACCTATGTTCAAAGTTTCGAGTCTCTAGCTTATCGGGAAGCTATTATTAAATAGTTTGTTAAAATTGTGGCAAAGAAACAAATAAATAAATAAACGCGAAAGCAACCTGATGAAACGTGTAACAAAAGGGATGTTTCCTCTCAGTAAAATTTTCCATAATCAATATTTAGGGTGCTTTCCCTCCAACTACCGTATTTTTTTCCACTCTGTATGTCGCCATTAGACTAAGCTGTTAAATTGGCAATGTGTGAACTGTTTAATTTTGGTAGGCGAGTAAGCACAATACCACTATACTAACTAAACTGTGACAATACTGTGTAACATTTTACGGCCTCTACGGGGTGTAAACATTCATACTACGTCTTAACGGTGGTGCATGTGTGGTCTGCCCAATTCACTTGATCAGTTAAAATTAATAGCTTTTCCCTGAAGTGAAGCAAGATCGAAATTTTATTTACAATACCTATTTACATTGTGTGTCGCTGAATTACAATATTTACACGAAAGAGTTGTATGGTTTTGCAGGGATGGGGTCGACCTTGGTACTCCTGCGCACTTTCCGCCGAGCATTCATGTAATGACGCTACTCACGAGCGGCCTCGCTACTTACTTTATACTAGTATTTATTGTATTATAAAGTACTTTATTACTTTTTTGATTGTATTTTATTAATTTGTATCCCGTTGACCTAAAATTTTAATACTGATCGATAATAAATTGGCAAGAAGCTAAGTCTCGCAACACAAGTTCTCCAAGAAATTAGTACGGGCTTACGATGATCTAACCAGATTAGCACGGTATTTATGGTCTTTTTCTGGCATTTCCTGACAGCTCCTTTCAATAAGGTAATTTCAATAAGGACACGAGAAGACTAAGGACACAGAGAGTAACTATTTACTCGACTGCACGGATTTCACCACTATAGATTATGTTTCTTAAAAACGGGTATCACAAAGATTCTATAGGACGATTCTATTTTGACGACTTCCGTGGTCGAGTGGCTTTGTACACCGATTTTCAAGGTGTCGCCATCTATGAGGTCCCGGGTTCGATCCCCGGTTGGGTCAATTTAGAAAACGAACTTTTATATATTGGCTCAGGTCTGGGTGTTTGTGATACCACTGTTGTCTGTGATTTCCATAACACAAGTGCTTTAGCTACTTACTTTGGAATCGGAGCAATGTATGTGATGTTGTCACTATTGTGTCCATGAACCTGTTCAAATATCAGCGGCAACATCTCAGCCGGCCACAACTACGTATTCTGTGTAGTGATAGTGAGGCGCCAAGGCGACTTTTGTCGACCAGCCTGGCGCATGTATTGATTTATAATTATTTTCTCATTTATATTTTGAATCGAATTTAAATCATCAAAATAAACTCAGCCTGCGGTGTGAGAATAGTCCTTGCTGCAGTATATATCACAGAGTTGATTTTATGCATTTGTTTTTATGCATATCATTGTACGGTCAGCAACATATTACGTTAAACGAGTTGCTATGATAAAGTACTAAGGTGATAAGCGACTTTAGTTGCTGACTGTAGACTTAGTACAGGGCTATAGAGCCCAGTGACTTTCTTAAATTTCAATAGAATGGAAATTAGTATGTAATTGACGTAAGTCAAGTCAAAAATAACTTTATTCAAATTATGTTAATATTATATTTTATCAAAACTTAGTAATTAAGCACTTTAGAATCGTCTATATTTAACTACCACCCGTTCCAGACTCTTTGTCTTTTATTTTAAATGTCGCTGACCATAGACAATCACGGCGTTTTGAAATGTCAATAACATAACCTAATGTTCCTTATATTCTATTCGAATAATCGAAAAGCCAAGCGTTTGCCACTCGTCTGGGCTCTCTGGCGTCATGTCGCGGTCGGGCTAGTTGTGAACAGCAGACGACTCACCTGAGTACGCCGTTGTGATGCGGCGGCATGGGCGGCGGGCCGCCGGCGGGCAGGGCGGGCAGGGCGGGTAGGGCGGGCAGCGCGGGCAGGGCGGGCGGGTCGGCCGCCTCGAAGATCTCGTGGTAGTGGTCGAGCAGCGTCTCCACGATCACGTTGTAGAACTTGAGCTCCAGGATGGAGGCGACGGTCTCGCGCTCGGCGCGCAGCAGCGTGGGCCCGAAGCACACCGCCAGGTTCGACGCCGACATCAGGTTCTTGTCCGCCTTCGCGCACACGCTGCACACGACACACGACACACGACTCTTAGTATTACCACAGTTTAACAACCCACACAGTTGGGAAACGAATTGCTTGAAAGTTGAAACTCGCGCGACGAATAAAGAGCTCTCGAAAAAAGTAGTGGGGTAATTTGCGCATGTGTGACATGCGTCATGCACAAAATGATTTCTGTGATTTTTTATTGGATTTTTATGAATTTAAAATAAAAGTAAATTTTAAGAAATATTTACAGTTCATTATAAGTGATCGCTTTTTTTATTATTTTTAATCATTTTGTGTGTAAGAGTAACAAACATCTATAAATTCATGCATAAAAACGTGCACAAAATAAAACACGTGATGTAGACCTACCAAAAAAAGGTTTCAAACATAAACAACTCTGAAAATATAAAGGTTTGTTAAAACCTGAATATTTTCTATGACACACACACGCTCCGCGCGACGCTCGCACTACAGACACACACGACATCATGTACATACTTGCGCAGATGCTGCAGCACGAGTCGCAGCATGCGCCGGTTGTCGGGCGGCAGCGCGCCCACCAGCGCGCGCACGCCCGACACACGCTCCGCGCGACGCTCGCACTACAGACACACACGACATCATGTACATACTTGCGCAGATGCTGCAGCACGAGTCGCAGCATGCGCCGGTTGTCGGGCGGCAGCGCGCCCACCAGCGCGCGCACGCCCGACACACTCTCCGCGCGACGCTCGCACTACAGACACACACGACATCATGTACATACTTGCGCAGATGCTGCAGCACGAGTCGCAGCATGCGCCGGTTGTCGGGCGGCAGCGCGCCCACCAGCGCGCGCACGCCCGACACACGCTCCGCGCGACGCTCGCACTACAGACACACACGGCATCATGTACATACTTGCGCAGATGCTGCAGCACGAGTCGCAGCATGCGCCGGTTGTCGGGCGGCAGCGCGCCCACCAGCGCGCGCACGCCCGACACACGCTCCGCGCGACGCTCGCACTACAGACACACACGACATCATGTACATACTTGCGCAGATGCTGCAGCACGAGTCGCAGCATGCGCCGGTTGTCGGGCGGCAGCGCGCCCACCAGCGCGCGCACGCCCGACACACGCTCCGCGCGACGCTCGCACTACAGACACACACGGCATCATGTACATACTTGCGCAGATGCTGCAGCACGAGTCGCAGCATGCGCCGGTTGTCGGGCGGCAGCGCGCCCACCAGCGCGCGCACGCCCGACACACGCTCCGCGCGACGCTCGCACTACAGACACACACGACATCATGTACATACTTGCGCAGATGCTGCAGCACGAGTCGCAGCATGCGCCGGTTGTCGGGCGGCAGCGCGCCCACCAGCGCGCGCACGCCCGACACACGCTCCGCGCGACGCTCGCACTCTGATAGACACACACGACACGATATTAAGTACATATTCGCTACATTTAGTCATCGATTGAAGAAGTGAATATTTTTATTATCAGTAAGAATAACACAATGTCAAGGGCTCAACAGAAGCAAAATATTACTTTAAAAAATATGGCAAATGTGCTCGTTTCGTTATAATTATAAAATTATTATTAACTGTGTTTAACATCAGCCATCTGCTATATCTGAGGTTGCTCTACCGCAAGATCAATTTGCTTTTATACTTAACCGGACGCGGTTGCCACAAGCCCTATTTTCCAATGCTACAGTGAATGAAATAAGTTTGTAATTAAAAAGCGTTTATTTGTGATCCCCATAACGGTACGTACTGGCCACGGCGATGAACTGGCGGTGCAGGTGGCGGGTGAGCAGCGCGTCGGGCAGCGCGCGCAGGTACGCCTTGAGCGCGGAGGTGAGCGTGCGCGTCTCCCAGGCGGCGGCGTCGAGGCGCGCGGGCAGGCGCGCCGGCGCGCGCGACAGCGCCACCAGGCGCGCCACGCGCGACGCCACCCCCGCCACGCGGTACAACCCTGCACGACAAGTGACACGCTACACTACACTACACTACGTTGCCCACATCATAATGACTCACTGACGCCCAGAATTAATAATCGATCCGCAGATAGGGACATGGCCCGTAGATTGATTGCTAGGCAACACCTAGACGACTGTCGAACATACTTTATTAATATCAAACGGTGCATAGCGACTAATCTGAATCAGGCCTATCCCAATCGGTGGATTGATTATTATTCAGGCCATGAAGGTCTCTGCCCACTACACCGTGTGTGATTTTCGGGATATCAGAAAATTAATTAAAATAAAATAATATCATTTTGAATATTATAAAACCAGAGAGAACTTTTTTCAACCATAGTACACACAACGGCACCTCAGACTATACATGTTGACCTTGAGACCGCCTTTATGCCCTACGTAATAAAAGCTGTTTTCGCAGTTTAACTGTATAACCTGACGTGCTGTCGTCCGTACATAAGAACAGATAATACAACATCTTCCTTTTTAATAACAAATAAAAACAAATAAACATTTCACTCTCATAAAAAAATCTAATACAACCAATAACATAATTGATTAGTTAGAATACTTGAATGTATACTGACCTTGTTCCTCGAGCCCCCGCGCCTCGAGCGTGTCGATGAGCCGCCTTACGAACTGGAACCCTGCCTCGTCCAGCGCGCACACCTCGCCCGCCTCGCCATCTATTACAGTAGACAGCCAATACGTTATACTAGCTTCCACCCGCAACTTTGTGCGCATAGATAAAAATCTAAGGAACCTAGGGAACCTTTGCCCGCGATAAAAAGTATCCAGTCCCCTGATTATGTAACTCTGTTGCTTACAACTTTTGTTTGCAACTGACAGAAATCGCAGTTACATTGCTGCTTTAGTAAGAATCAATATGACAGTTCGTCCGCGAACAGTTCTGTGAGCGGTTGTGTTTACCGGTTAATCCTCGCTCGCTTTTTGTATAATTCCACGGATTCTCAAACTGTTGCTATGCCTGACTGCGGTCAATGTAATGAAGATGTTGGAGAGGGAGTACACTGCTCGTCATGTGACTAGGAATTGCACTTCCACTGTGCAGGAATAACCGAGGGCTACAGGAAGCTGGGCGTTGACCGAAAGCTGAAAGTGCAAACTGTAGCGGCACCTACCTACCTACGCCGCACATACCACGACACACACGGAACAACAAGATTCTTCACCGTGTTACTAGATGGCGCTAGTATCAAGAATCATAACAATTAAGTATGGAGTAGCAACTCGCAGTATGGAATTCCTACATCTCGCTAACGAAGTTTACTCAGCGACTTAGCATATATACAACTTCCAACCATCATCGGTTGGACCGCGGTCCCCGGGCTAATACCACCCAACCCGGAGGAAGATCTTCCCCTTTGGCCTTCCTATCAGTGGCTACCTACCTCCACAACTTTTCCATACTATTCACTCCTACAATCGGGCTTGAAATCTCCACAGCCAATCAAGTGATTCAGCCATCATGGCGGAACTTAAAGCCATGGCTCTCAAGTTGGCCCCGTTGGACTCTCTTTCTGTTGAGGACAAGGCATCGCGTACTGAAATTTCAGAATTGAAATCACAGCTAACATTAATTAACACCTGTATAAAAGAATTTAATGAGAAGTTCGGGAGGTTTGAAGAGCGACTTACACTTGTGGAAGGAATTGGAGCGTGTAACTGCAATTGAAGCTGATTTGAATAGGCTGAAACGGGAGGCTAATGAAAAAGATCAATGGTCGCGCATAAATAACGCTGAGATAAAAGGTGTCCCGCTATCTCCGAAGGAAAATTTGCTGGATCTTATTGGCTTAATCCCATTAACAAAGCTCAAATATATTTTATTGCCAGAGTTCCGAGCAAAGATAGTACTCAACCAAAACCTATAATTGTGGCGTTTACTAATCAATATGTGAAAGAAGATTAATTGAGGTGAAACTTAAGGCGAATATGATTGGTTTTAAGTCAAACAACATGGTTTTTATAAATGACTATTTAACACCGTCTAAAAAGGATCTTCTCAAGAAGACGAAAACTACAGCCAGAGAAAAGGGATACAAAAATATATGTGAGAAAACGACACGTCATCGCCATCTTGAGTACGCTTCGCAGGTGTGGAATCCGATGTATAACGTATACATCACGCGCCTGGAGAACACCCAAAAACGATTATTGCGATTTCTGGATTATGAAGCCGGGCAATATTCTGAAATCTATGAGCATCGTAAGCGATATCACTTCCTATCCCTTCAAATTCGGCGTAAGGTAAACGACGTTTGTTTTATATCTAAACTTGTTAATGGTACCATTGATTGCCCGGACTTATTATCTAAGATTGGTCTTCGCACTGACACTCTTGGTCTTCGTCGGCGTCCATTGCTTCATATACCTTCAGCTCATACAAACTACCGACATAACACCTTTATGATGCGTGGCTGTGAAACTTATAATAGGTATAGCAGTGATTATGACTTTGACTTTTTTATGGCAAATGTTGAGGCAGGACTCTTCGCCATAAGTACTTCCGCTTAGCTAGGTGTCTTTGATCGGGGACCGCGGTCCAACTGAATTTGTATTTATGGGAAGGGCTTAGTAAACTTCGATATCGTGAGTTAGGTCTTCGTACATTTTTACCTTGATGTTAGCTTGACGTAGTGCGAAATCACGTCTGCGTAATGTTTGCATATTATACTTTTCGCTGATTGCATTTCTTCGTCATTCGTCGATTTGCTTATGTAGCGGTATGACCGCGCCGCTACAGCAAACCCGGCGACTATCAGGCGAACTGTGAATTTGCGTTACTTTCGGCAGCAATAATGTGTGCAACAATAATTTTATTTAGGTAATCCTAATTTTAATTTATATATTTTTAAATATCGCTGTTTTTTTTTGGTTAAATTTTATTTTTCTTGTGGAAATTGTGCTTGTATTATTATTATTATTATTTTTATATATAGGATACTATGGATGTGTATATGTGGAGGTTTGTAATTGGCTTCAAGTTATTTCTAATATTCTATTTATACGCCTATAAAAGCCGTAAACCTTCCTAAAATTAAAAAAATAAAACTATGTTACTTAAAATAGTCAGTTTCAATTAGAAGTTGATTGCAACAGAGTTACAAAATCAGAGCGCAGAGCCCTGTTTCATAAAGCTTGACTAGTTGACAATTTGTCAGAAATCATGACATAATTATGTCGAATTGTCACGACAATTGCTGTTTCATAATACTTGACATATTTATAATTGTATACAAGTAAATTGAAACTTTTTTGTTTGTTTCATAAAACCATTGTCGCGACAAGTCAATTTAATTTTTCATCAATATGAGGAACTACCCCCGCTGGGAAGGTATTTCTTTCGAATGTCGGTGGTAGTTCTTCACATTGATGAAATTACGCTGGGTTGAAGCGAAAATGTAAAAATAAGAACTAGAAATTTTTTTACTAGCGGCTCAGTAGCATAATTAGTTGGGCCGGAATACCAAGAGACTTGAAGAACTCATTTTTCAAAACCAAACCATTAATTTCTAATAATCCGTAAAAATTGACGAAAACGCGGGCTGTAGTTTGCGCGTCGTTAATTTGATTTCTTTTTTTATTAAGCCGGCGGCGCGACTATGGGCCGTCGTACCAGCCTGTTTTTATTCAAACAATATTTGCGTTCGATTTCTTTGGCGCTGAACACTAAGATGTTCCAAATTCAAAAAGTGCGCGGCAAAGATAATGCGGCGCACTTATAAAGAGGATTAAAAACTCATTACTGCCTGCTAAAAGTTTCTTATAGAAAACACCACCTTTGGGCGCACTTAAAGGCGAACCAAGTCGTCCTTTTTGAATAGATGGAATAAACACTTTTTACGGATTACAGCGCGTATATTATTTTACATTTATTTAGTTTGGATTTATTGTTTTTTGAATTCCCGACGTTTCGACACCTTTCCAGGGGCCGTGGTCACGAGAGGACTAAAGCAAAAGAATGCTCATATTTTTATGAAATACCCGCTCGGAACTTTATAAAAAAGCATTTAAGTTCATAAAATTATTTTTTATACTACCTGCTCGTCAATGGCATATTATGTGTCATGCAAACCTTTCCTAAAGTAAGTCATTTTTCCCATGGGGAATAATGTGATTTGAATTTGGAATGCAACCCTTGTAGTCGTGCTTGATCGATGTTGGTTTCAAAAAAGTTTAGGTGCAATGAGATCTTATTCTGACTTAGGCTGTATGCCATCATGAAAACTTTTTACGAAATTGATTTTCACCCGCGCACCAAGAAGGATTTATTTGAATGTCGAACTGACCACTACAGAATAGACGACAAAAACATAAACTCTAATCCAACTATAAATGTACCAGGGAAAGTAACTTTGTCGTTGCACAGTTGGTGTAATGTTTCTAACATAACTTTTAATTTTCAATAAATATTCTTAATTTTTCATATTTTATTATTCTAACTTTAAATAATTACTTAAGTACTTTCTTTATAACAGTCAGTGGTTTCAATTGCCTCGCAGAAAGTATAAAAAGTAGAGTATGCATCGCGGGCTTAAATGTGTATTTGTCATGGGCGATCTTGAACACCTCGTACTCAGGATTCTAGCCTTAACTACCTCGCTCCGCTCGGGAGTTAACCATAGAATCCCTCGTACTCGGGGTTCAATAATAGCGCCCGGGACACAATACACTACTTTAAGCCCTTATTGCATAATCTACTATTATAGCCGCGTTCCGATTTCCATTATTATTGCTGAATTAAATTGATTAAAGTAAAATAGAAAACAAGATCTAGCTACTGAATCTACCACCAGTTCACAAATCGGGAGGACTCTGAGAGAAAGAACTGGCGAAAGAAATTTGAAATGACTCTAAAATCACGTGGGTGTTCGACGTGCGCATGTACAATCGCGGAGACTATTTAAAGCACATTAATTGGAATGTGTTAGAGCGGCAAGTAGTGCGATCGTACGTGCGCCACGTACCCGCGGCGGCGTGCGCGGCGTGTGCGTGCGGCGCGTGCGGCGCGGCCTCCAGCGCGCGCATCCACGCCGCGCGGTCGCGCTCCGACAGCGCCTGCAGTGTCAGCGCCGTGCGCTCGCGGTCCTGCCGACAGACACTATGCTCTAACTACACACTCGACCTCATTTCATTTCAAATGCCTGTCTTTTTTAAGTTATCATCGAAAATGTGATAGCAGACAAGTGCAACATTATACGATTTCAAGCGACGAAAGATTTTACTGATTCCCTTATATTTTATTGAAAACTAACAACTCAAATCGTCTTAATATTAAGATTGCAATTTATGACTTTAATCGAGAACGTGACATTTTTATTATTCTTAGCGAAAGGAGTAGATATTATAGTGCGATGCAAGCTTTATGGCGACTGTGAGGGAGGTGGTCGTCGGTACGCAACAGCACGTCACCTGTGGGACGGCCTCCCAGCAGAACCTCCTCTCGGGCGGGTCGGCGCAGGGCCGGGCGCCGCACACGGGCACCGCGTCCGTGGCGGCGGCGCCCACGAGCGCGCGCACGCGCCCCGCCAGCCCCGCGCCCGCCCCCGCGCCCGCGCCCGCCCCCGCGCCCGCCTCCGCCCCGCCCCCCGCCGCCGGCGCCGCCCCCGCGCCGCCCAGCACCGCCTTCACGTTGATCTGGTTGAAGGGCGTCAGCGACAGCGTGCGCGACACGCGCTCGTACGTCACGTACTGCTTGCTCCACGCCGTGCCGAACGCCTCTGTGCATAAATCATGACAATATTGATAAAAACTATCGCGATCCGTGGGTCCACCGCGCAAGTGTCGTCGGCAACGCTATCGGTTTCATTTGACAGATGGATGTGACACATTGCTACTTCTTTTTGGCACAAATAAAACTTCTACATAAGTTTGTTTCGATACGGCCGATGAAGCCCGAGCATACTTCGGCCAATCAACATGTATTCGTACCGTGACTGAAAAGCCCGAAACACATAAACAAAAATAATACAAGAAATCCTAATTAATTAAGAAAATACTGATGAGAAAAAAAAATGTCGTTCGATACAGCATTCTGGTAGTGGATGTTTCTATCTATGTACATCGTTGGAGTTCCTTAAATAAATAAATAAAAAATGGTAAATATTAATATTATAAGTTCATTAAAAGTCGGCACATCAGTGAGAAATTGGAAGTCACTTTTTTCAATCAATCACATAACTGACGACTATTTTATGGCTTCTTGTACCGCGCGCGACTTCACACAGTCAATTCCCCGCTCCGACGGCTGCGCGGCATCCCCGCGCCACTCACACATAGCCGCGAGCACTTCTGTTAGTTAGCACACATACGTAAGTGTCGCTTCTTTTCGCGTAGTGTATATTTTCTTTGACTGTATGAAAATGGTTGTTCGAAATAGTATTAGAGGTAATAAGTCATCACTCACTCTTCTCCATGAGGAACAGGTACCCGGCGCGCGACACGCCCCCGCCCCCGCCCCCGCCGCCGCCCTCGTCGGCGCCCTCCTCCTCCTTGTGCTGCAACAACAAAAGCACCATCAAGTTACACATATACTATTTACTTACTCACCAAGAACCACCTCCACAGGTTCCGGATAACACCTATCTTTTAGATCAGTGTTTCCTAATTACGGGTACGCGAGGTTGCATCGAGGGGTACGCGCAGCGATCTCTTCACTGAGAGAGATATCATAAATCAGAGTTTTTTTTTATTTATCATTCCTGCAATAAGGGATACGCGAGTTAGAAGTCTTCCTTAGACTGGTACGTAGAAGCTCCTGAATACAGATTTTATATTCTGTGCCAATGTATGCAATTTAAAGTTCAGAAACCACAGTGTGGGGTTATACTATAAACAAGTGGTTCCCAATTAGTTTTTCTACGTACCACTCCAAGAAATACCTCAAACTCTCGTACATACCCCTCACTGCAGGTATAATAAATAAAAAATGACATCAGATGTATGATATCTTAGTTAAGAAATTACTGCGCACACCGTTGATGCAACCTTGCGTACCCCTGGGGGTACGCGGACCACTGATTGGGAAACACTGGTATAGACAGTACAGAGTGGTCGCTCACCATCTGCCGCACTTCCATCATCTTCTTCATGAGCGACTCGGTCTGCTTGCTGGTCTCCTCGAAGTTGCTCCGCGTCTGCAACATCGCGCACGGATCGTATCGCTCGCCATCGCTATCGCCATCGCCATCGCCATCGCCACTACTACGAGTACAGTGCGACCGCGACGCGACGCTGACAGAGTGCACATTTGACAGAGTTTATCAACTTCCTTATTAAATGTCAAGTGAAGAAAGTTTATTTTCGATTACCTTTTTTTCTAAATTTTAGAAATTTGAGAAGCCTGTCAAATATGAATTCTCTCGACGGCCAGACTTTCTATAAACTTCACTTGCGCTCGCCATGCTCACTCACACACCACCACACAAAACAACACATCATTGCATGATTTGACTGATATTAATTAATTAGTGGTTTGAACAATAGTTTTAAAATTTTAAACACTTTTTATAGAAATCAAAAAATAAGCTTAATATTGACAGGATTCTAAGATGAGGAATCGGCAATAACTATAATACATGGAAGGATTGTTATTTTTATTAATCAACATATAACAATGATCTTACTTGTTAAATTATGTTAGGTGGATTTTGGAACAACACAAGTTTTGTTTACAAACATTCGAGAAACAGCGTAGATGGCTGAAGTATAGTTATGTCGTTGGCGCTCAATACTTATGTAACATACTCGTACAATATCTTAAAAATAAATGCCATAAAAATCAAGAAAAATGCGACAATTGCGTTATAACTGGTTAATTCTTCAAACTAACGTATTGTTCAGACGTTGGTCCTTCGAATCGCAGCCAGAATGCTAGACGAAACAAACTGTGTTAAAATGATTGACAACACTACAACCAAAATAATGATTTTAGTATATTGTATAGCAGCGCGCGGCACTCTCACGTGCGTCCGCGTCGAAGCCTATTGCTGTTATGCCATGTTGTTGTGATGGATGCATACACGGGTATTACGTGTGGTATCGATGTACGTACAAATGGAGTGAGCTTGAATTTCACTAACTAACCGTGTTATTCATAAAAAATAAAACGCTTAATAAACCTATTTTATTAGAAATAAAACACTTTTTACAGATTACAGCGCGTATATTATTAATTCAGGTGTTGTTTTAGAATTATTTAGTTTGTATTTATTGGTTTTTAGAATTCCCGACGTTTCGACACCTTTCCAGGGGCCGTGGTCACGGGAGGACTAAAGCAAAAAAAGCTGCTCATATTTTTATGAAATTACCCGCTCGAAACTTTATAAAAATGTATTCAAGTTTATTAAATTATTACAACAAACATCCAAATTTCAATAGAGATGATGGTTGGAGAGTACCACCAGCTTTGGACCCCATAATTCATCAACTAAAATCCCATCCCAAATCACACACTGCAGGACCTAAGGATATAGTTAGTTCGTTTTGCAGATAGGGATCAAAAGGAAGGTCGACACAACCACTCTGAGTTTTCTTCCGCCAGTTCTTTCTCTCAGAGGCCTCCCAATTTGTGAACTCAGTAGCTAGGTCTTGTTTTCTATTTAACTTTATTCAATTTAATTCAGTAATAATAATTAAAATCAGTTAGTCGGGAATTCTAAAAACTAATAAATACAAACTAAATAATTCTAAAACAACACCTGAATTAATAATATACGCGCTGTAATCCGTAAAAAGTGTTGTATTTCTAATGAACTGTACGCGCGAAAGTCTTAGAAGTGTAAACCTATTTTAGTTAAAAATGCTTTTGTCTTTTTTTTCGTATTATGAACTGAGTTTGACCGAAGAAGACAAAACACATTATTACCTAAAATAGGTTTATTAAGCGTTTTAATTTTATGAATAACACGGTACGTATTAACAGGGCAAAACCACTCGAAAGCAAACAAGTGTTAAGTGTCGGCCACACTGAGACACGGTATGTTATGCACATACGTGGAGTCGTCCTGCGAGCGCAGCTCCGGCCGCGCTACACCTGCCGGGACAAACGCGCGCTTAGATAGTCTGCGACTCTGTGTCTCGAGGTTTTATAGGACTCCAATATTTCACAGCCCTCCGTCACCGTATATGATATTCTCAAATTATCATTACCAAGACATTAATTATAATCTCATAATAGCACATTCGCGAAATATGATATTCGCAAAACATGATAAACGCAGGACACCATATTTTAGGTACATTGAGGCAACATATAAAATATGGTTTAGTCGACGAATGCCAGATTTGAGTAGATATGGAGAAATAATATTTGCAATCACATTTTTAGTTTATGCAGATGTCACGGTTGTAGCTCTCTAGTAAACATTTCCCTTTATCGCTATTATAATGTTCCGTGTCCATGATTCTATGTCAAATATTAGTTACCAGTGAGTCTATCGGCTAAGAACAATGTGAAGTTATTGTGCTTCGATTTGACAGATGGATGTGATACATTAGTACTTCTATTTGGCATAAATAAAAACTTACCAAAGAAAAGTAGCAATGTATCACATCCATCTGTCAAATCAAAGCTTATATAAACTTCATTTTTTGTAGCCGATAGACCCGCTGATCGAGAAGGTATACTCTAAATACTCGTACACAGTGTTGACATCGGATTTCTGGCTGTAATGATTTACGAACACAGTATCGACAAATTGACAGATGAAAACCCTGTTTTAAGAAATAGTTTTTTTTAATTTACAATTGGCATCAATCACAATGTTTTCAAATAGTAACTGCAGCCGGCATGGTTTCGGACCGAACTTGTTTATAACGCTTTCCATGTTTTCCATTCATTCATGCAGTACAATTAAGTGTATTGAAGAATTGTTTATTTTGTACTAATCCACATAAAAAAACTAAGTGCCCCCCCCCCAGCCTCGCCAGACTGTTTGTTGTTATGTGGGCACAACCTGCATTTGTGTGTATCGTACGTGCGTGTGTGGTATGTGAAACGCTTGAAATGGAACAGGTGTGTGCGGTGTAGTCACCCTCTGTATCCGCAGCTGCAGGTCGCGCACGCGCGGCTCGGCGTCGGCGTGCACGTCGTGCGCGGTGTGGTGGAAGGTCCACCACCCGAACACGAACCCGAGCAGCGTCTCCACCAGCTCGAACTTCTTGCGCTCCTGCACCGCCTGCAGCTGGAACACGTACTCCAGCGACGCCTGGCAGAAGTCGCGCTCCGCCATGTCCATCGCCGCGTCCGCCTACACACACACACACACACAGACACATTAACTATTTTATTTAGGGCTTATGAACACGACATTTTTTATAGGAGCGGACAACGCGCATTCACCTCGATGCAAATGCTAGCGAGATGAGCAAACACATCAAAACGCCTTTTTTTACACAATGACATTAAAAATGAGAATATTTAATCTTCATGAAATAAAAGAGATTAACGGACAATAATAATTAGAAAAGGCCGGCTAGAAAAGGTAAACATTTGCATAAATAAATGATGCAAGTAGTAACTGGTGTCCAGACCTCCTGGAAGACATTCTCCTGTTTCTTGGTGGAGAGCGAGAGCGTGCGCTCCTGCGTCTGGCAGAACTTGGCCGTCTTCTTGTCGAACTTCTTCTTGCCCTCCTGCGAACAACCAGCGCGCTGATATAGCCACATTTAGCCACTTATAACACTATCGCCACAGATTTACAATACATTCAGGTGTAAAAAGTTGGCACTACCTACGCAAGGCTGGGCAAACGACGGAGTTACTGCGCGCAATGAATTAAGGGATAACCTACCTATAAAGGAGAAGTACTTAGCTCAGTACCGCGCGCTCGATAGCTAGTTACATACATGTCGTTACACTACTGTTACTGTGGATTATTGAATGTAATAATGTGCTATCAGTGTATTTTAAGGCACTGAGCATTTCAAATACACAGATGGCTGCGAGTAAACTACGCACGATTATAAGTTTGGTACACACGACAGCACGTCAGGTTATACAGTTAAACTGCTAAATCCGAACTTTTATTACGTAAGGCATTATGGCGGTCTCAAGGTCAACATGTACAGTCTGAGGTGCCGTCGTGTGTACATTGGCGCTGTTTTCCTTTTGAACAAAGCCTGTGCAAAGAGGAAGCTAATCTATATTGTTTGCAATGGTAATCACATAACAGCCCCCCACCCCCTACTCAAATGGCCATTCTACTTAATTAAATAAACGCTGTAGGATTGACATAAGCTAATCGTCAGCTTATGTCACTCCCACGTTGATTTGAGCAGAATGGCTATTTGAGTAGGCCCTCAGTATTGACAAGTTGATAACAGAATAATAATATAATAATCTTGAGTCAAGTCAAGATTGATTTCTGGAATCCAAGATAAAACCAAGTTGAGATATATTTTTCTTACTATCAAGATAAAATCGTTTTGTTTTATAATAAACAACCGAGATATTTTTCATGCTGTCATCCAAATACACATTATGCAACCAGCCACACTAATTTTATACAATTTTGCAGCATTTCAACTGAACCACTCTATAATACTGTGTATGAACTGAAAGATACGGTCAGCTCTGACTTAGCACATGTATGTATGCTCAATAAAGCCAAAACAGCAGAACGGCTGTTAAATTAAACTTTGCGTGTTATAATCTCTGATAAGAACATTAAATTAGCCACATTTATTTGTAAGAGACATTATGTATGCGTGTGAAACTCATATATTTCAAACTGAAAGTGACAAATCAATAGTAATATTTTCCGAGTGTTAATGGCGCAGTTTTCACGGTAGGAGTTTCTACGGTCTCATGTAATGGGCTAGTATTTTCCTAATTGGCGGATGCCTGCGGCGCGGCGGCGGCGGCGCACGCGCGCGACGCGCTCCGCCAGCTCGCGACCCGCGCGCCTGTGGCACGCACAGCACGGGGGTATATTGGAAAGCTCGTCATTGTTCCTTCGGAAACATATTTCAATATCGGCAATCAATACCTATCGTGTCGTGGTTAGAGTCAAGTTGACACACACCCAACATCGCATTATATTTTTATTAGCTTTCGCCCGCAATTTCATCCGCGTGGATATTGGAGAAAATCCTTAGGGAACCTTTAACCAGAATAAATAGTATTCAATGTGTTAATTTCATCAAAATCCGACCAGCCGTTTTAACGTGATTAGGCGGGTTCCCACCAAGCGCCTCGCGAGACGAGACGTGCGAAATTCAATAACGGACGGCTGACGTCGCGACCGACGACGCTGGCACGCCACTAATTGTCGCGCGCCGATAACGTGGTGTGGCTAAAGGTGGCGCCAGACAGCGAGCAGGGCGCGATGAGAGCAGCCCTTGGAGTATGACGAGCTCATTTTTTTCAAAGGGGTTTTGTCTACGTTGAAATGTCAAAAATATTACAGCGTTAACTAACCTTTTGTTTATCTGTCAAAATGACATTAAGACAACATCTACTACGCCAATGTCCGATTATTTGATTTAGTTAAATATTCAAACCGTAGGGCTGAGTGGACAGTAGATACACATGTTACCTACCTTTATTAGAGTAGTTAGTAACCACTGGTTACTCACTTAGGTTCGCGAACCTACATTTTTTTTATTCTGTGCTGCAACAGTGCGTCATAGTGTGTACGTGTGCGAACACGTATGTGAACGTTCGCACACGTCCACACTATAGCGAAAGTGAAAATATATTTTTTGCTATAGCGCACTATTCTAGATTTGTGGAGCGCGGAGGTTTGCGGCCCTAAGTGGTAACACACCCTTTTCTTGTGTATTTTTTGTTTTGTTGTGTTCACCGAGCAATCCATTGTTCTTAATGTAGTTACTGATCGCGAGGTTGTACATATCGTAGGGCTGCGTGCACAAGTCAGTATTTACAACACATTTATACCAAATGTTGCATACCTTTTTATTCACTTACCTACCTTTGTATATAAACCTGAGTACAGATCAACTGGTAATGTTTTCATATTTTTTGTTTTGTTGTGTTCATCGAAATGCCTTTATAATTTATAAAATTACCTAAGAAAGAGCGGTGCCTCCAAACACAGGTTTTATTATATAAATGTCGGTCGCGCCCCACTCGCTGTGACCGGAGCTCAATGTCGCGCGCCGATAATGAATCTAAATGCGGCTGCGCCCGCTGTCGCGCAGGCCGCGCTACTCACACCACCCAACAAATTGCCGGCCGACAACAATCGCGGCCCACACCAACGTGTTAACAAAATTATTAACAACTCATTGTCAACAAGTTAGCTGGAACTAAGCGCACACATTTCGGCAGAAACTATTACATAATTATAAATTCTGTAAATTATTATGTACATGTAACCATAAAAAGCATTAATTATTATCTCTTCTGAATTGGTAATTATTAACAGTTATTCTTCAGAAGTAACAAGGAAAATAATAACATTTCCAACGCAACCTTGTACTTCTGTAAGTAAGTATTTGGAATTTCAATAATTATGGGTTCAATATTTTATGAAGTCATTTTCCGTAGATTAATAAGACATATTTCGTCAATCGAGTTAAAATTAAAAATCAATAGAATTATGATGACAGTTTTTTTATAGCTTGAAGGCGTACTCCGAAAACTAAACCACGACAATTTAACATGCTTCCGCTTCGTTCGTGACATTAAAATAAGGTTCAATTTAAATTAAACGACGGACATCAACTAATTATTGCGATTATTTTGCTGTAGTAGGTCCTCTGGGCCCTCATTCACAAACGTCCGAAACTTCCCATACCAGATGCTTTGCTTCCATATTATATTCACTCTATGGTTTCGGTAAGTTTCGACAGTTCGATTCGAAACGAAGACTATAATTTGCGGAATCATTTCCGAAAGCTATTGGTGTCGGAAGAGTTAGTATCCTTCGGAAAGATTTTTGATTCGAATACGGAAACCATAGAGTAAATATATCGAAAGAACAGCATCGGATGAGGAAAGGTTCGGACGTTTGTGAATAAGGGCCCTGATGTCGGCGTCGGCGTGGGGCGTACCTTGACGGCGCCGATGTGCTCCTTGCGGAACTTCTCCAGCGGCTGGATGATCTGCTCGTGCGCGCGCCCCAGCTGCAACCACACACACTACCATTAACAACGCACCCCCTACTCCTTATAGTTTGACTATCAATACTATATCAATCCCTAAAAATTAATACACATTTCCATGCTAATATTATAAACGTATGAAAGTAACTCTCGTGTCCTTTCACGCCTGAACTACTGAAACAATTTGGATTAATTTTGGTATAGAGATAAACTGGACCACAAGGGAAAGGAATAAACTAGCTTTAGTCACAAAAATGAATATTGAAGGATGATTGATTGATGATTGGCTTTCTTGTAATGGTAACTTTAATGGTCTACGAGACTTTGAGGTACAGCTGATAAACAACAACTGATTCCCAAGATAATACTTGTGAGGGTTGGATGTAACGTCTATCTGGAGAGCCTTTGGCCGGTTGGCGGTATTCTGAGACAATATGCTTTTGTAATATAGGCGAATTTTATTTCCTGATGCGTGACAAATATCCTGGTCAGCGATCATGAATTGTAACAGGCGTAGGCGCGTACAGACAGACGTAAAGAAATACGGGAAAATACGGCATTTTTTTTGTTCTGTTTGCTCCTATTCATAATCGTTTACATAAATTGGAAAACCTTTATAAAAGTCTCCGGCGCGCCAGGGACGGAAGGGTTAAAATAAACAAGACAGAATTGATGTCAATTTAGAAATTAGTAGTTAAGCAATTAAATAGCATAGTATATGTATGGAATGGAATATATAAAATGATGTTATTTATGGGCTTCCTAGTTGAGCGGTCGCGGTATGCAAAGCAGTTGTTAGGCAACGCGCGGTCGGCGGCGGCGCGTCACCCACCGGTCGCCGGCGCCGGCGGCGCGCGGCCCACGCGGAGCATCGTTCGTGCATCAATGTTTGATTTGTCATGCACTGCAAGTCATAATATAATTTATCGGTAGTAAACAATCATACAATACAATATCTACCCAATGGTTACTTTTGCAATTAGTTTGTTGTTATATTGTTCTGGGACTGGGAAACGGTATTGTAATTAAATCAGAGTATCTATTTGATATCCACGAATATACAGTGGCGGTCACATAATTAAAGAGCCAGTCGATTTTCATACAAATGAAGTAACTTAGAAGCCTTGGTTCTCCGCCAAGGATTGACCTAGCTGTGATTTGATGATGGCTATCTAGAGAGTGAATGGAGGAGATTCAGATCGCTATACACACCCAGATCAGTATTCTAAGAGATTTAAGCAGATCAGTATTCTAAGAGATTTAAGGATCAGAGTTTTCAGTCAGGAATTCCATACATTTTTATGCTACTTTGCGGTTTAAACATATCCTTATATCTTTTAGAATGCTAATCAGATCAGTTAGGGGTGTATAGCGATCAGAATCTCTTCCATTCACTTTCTGAATAGCCCTCATCAGATCACAGCTAGGTCAATCCTTGGCGGAGAACCAAGGCTTCAAAGTTCTCCGCCAAGGTTCCTCTCTGGTTTTAACCGCCTTTGTGGTCTAATGGTTCGCCGGGTGGGCACTATGGTGTAAGACGCAGGGGTCACGGGTTCGATTCCCAGAAGGGGGGTACATTTTACTCGGTTTGGTTGGTGGTAGGGCTTACTTCAAGTCCGCCTGGCTAGCTATCACCATCTTACCTAAGTCTGACGCCATAACAACAATTTAAAAATTGTTGTGTTTCGGCAGTTAGAGGTAAGATAGCCAGTTCCTCAGTGCTGAGGATTCCGAGTGTAGTGCGCTTCCACCTTAGGCTTTATCGTCACTTAACATCAGGTGAGATGAAGGCCAAGCACTAACCCATAGAGGATAAAAAAATAACTCATTTCTATGAAATGTCTTTAATTATGTGACCGCCACCGTATGTACATATGCTTTGAGTCTAAATACCTGCCCACATTACACTGTCATCAGACACTCCAAATTAAGCAGAAATAACCATGAAAGTAGATTAAACGCGCTATATTAAAAATTTTGTCGAACCGATGTCGTAACGAGATTGTTGATCCCAACGATAATGTTTTATTAACAGCACACGCTGAGACTCGGTGACGTAATTGGTTCATTATCGAGTGCGATGTCTCCGAACCGGGCGACGCGGCGGACCCGTCCGACAACATCGGCGAGGTTGCGCGAGGGCATGGCACTGTATTTGTTTAGTCAACAAACCCAAGTGTAACCAGGAAGGAAGTGAGGACAGGTAATTTAGCCTTAGAAGATTTGGTTTACAGGGCACTGTCAAAAATTAGTTTTTGGCCTGAAAATACAACTGCAGGCGCTACAATCGATGTCGAATGCATAAACAAAATCCAAGTATGCAATAAAATGTGTCACCGTGGCATGCAGGTAGCGGCCAGCAGTGCGACACATGATATCCGCATCGTGGGCAAGGCTGGCGTGCGACCTCCGCGTGGCCGGCGCGGGACGTGCGAGCTCATTAGTATGCGACGACACATCGGCCGCCATACGCAACCAGCCAGTAAAAGTGGTCACTCGTGCCGGAAACAGCGAAAGTGATCAGCCGAAGGTCGTTCCTCCACCCGAATTGATACACGACGCCTGGCCTGGACGCCACGTGCTCGTGACCTCCCGGCGGCCAATGCACGACACCCTCACCTCACCCACCCGCCCTCTGTATCGTGCTGGCACCTCTGACCGCAGTAGGTGCGACTGTCATATTTGAGCGAGTCTCCCATTTTTGCCAATAGTTTACGTAACATGTGTACGATGACTTATGGCAGGCAATTTCTTATACAAAATACGAACAAGGAAATGAAGATCGTCCCTCATTTTAAAACGCAGACTTAAGTTAAACCCTGATTAAAACTGATTCTCTCTGTCTGCCTTAACAAATAAAAGTGACAGCATTTGTTTTACATAATAATGGGGGCAAAGTTTACATAAGCAAACAGTATTACCATAAAAATAAGGTACCTAAGTATAAATACTGGCTAAATTTGTGCCAAAGTGCTGCCATGTATGCTGTGTAAAAAAAACTTATAAAAAATATACCCAGAGATTTAGGTTGATGGCGGGCATAAGCAAAGAAAGCTACGGAACAGACACCGTCGTCGTCGCGCGCGCGCGCCGGCCACTCGCGCCTTCGCTGCTCTCATAGTATACTGCTCTGCTGACTCAACCAACACAACACTACGGACGTACGTGATTTACTCGCGTGTCTCACTTCTACCACGCGAGATATTCCGTTTATTTTCACTTTGACTATGTAGCACAACATTCAAATTAATAATAAGTTGCAGCAGTTTTATAAATGACGTCTAGCTACATCATTTGTAAGTTGCATAACATTGACCATGTCGACTTATTCAGGTTAACCAAAACACATACATAATTTAAGCTTAAGTAACAACAAAAATTATTCTATGAATTAATTTAAAAGTTCACTATTTAGCGTATTTTATTTATGAGTTAACTACTTCCTATATTTCTGGTGTGTCCCACAAAATCTGCTTATTTGGACTCTGTCAAGGCTAACTACATATTTTTAATCGACTTAAAAAAAGGAGGAGGTTCTATGTTCGTCTGTTTATTTGTTTTTTTTTTATGTATATCCAAACGGCTGAACCGATTGACATGATTTAAACGTTACTTTATCAGGTTTGTTCCCAAGTTGGTCCCATTTTTTGAAAATTTTAAATCGGTCCAGTAGTTTTTGAGTAATCCTGAAAATACTGTAATTTTTTGGGTAACTTATGCACGAGTTTTTACGGATTTTCAGACATAACTTCTTTGTTTATAAGCCGATTTAGATGATTCTTGTTTTGTTAGAAAGGGGATATTTTAAGGGTGTTTTCGTTTAAATTTTTTAATGGGAACTGTTTAGTTTTTATCATATACTCTTGTATTGGCACAAGTCTTTGGTGTATGACAATAGGTGTACTGAATAATGCAAGCATTGAACCTCTGGACTTAAGGTATTGTCCCACATAGCTGGCATCAATATATCGCTCTGCGACCGATTGCCAACGTCATTCTATAGTCTCCTAATGCGCTTGTAGGAGTCACTTCGGCATGTATGGGCGCGATACAAAACAGTGTTCACAGCCAGAAGACGCACAAAGCCGCCATAATGGCCGTTCACAAACGTGACGTATCACAGAGCCGTGAGATAAACATCACAACTTCATGACTTCAATGATGTTATTGAATAAGTTTGCAAATGGATGCACACACGTCGGCACCTCAGACTATACATGTTGACCATGAGACCGCCTTTATGTCCTACGTAATAAAAGCTGTTTTCGCAGTTTAACTGTATAAACTGACGTGCTGTCGTGTGTACATACACTGATAATAAAGTATCGCGTGTATGACACATAAAACAATGTTTTAAGCATAGATTAATTTGAATAGTATACTGTGATAGAATGAGTGTGATGTGGCAGCAGCAAAGCATGGGTTATGTATGTAATGTAGTAAGTAATATAAATCATTTATGATGAGAGGATAATTCGATTTGATTAGTAAATTATTTGTTTTCATGACATGCATCAAAAGATAGATGTAAATGTAGAAGAATTACAGATGGTAACTGCCTGCAATCAATAAGCATCTAAATGTTCAAAATATAAAGTTGGACAACAACAACAATATCACATAATATATTGCTCCGGCTCAAGAAGAAAAAACAAACCCGGTATCCGTCACAAAAATGATGCAACAATAGCTCACCATCCTGTCGCGCTCGTCCTCGATGGTGCGTATGAGGTGCGCGAAGTGGTGCAGCGAGCGGCTGATGACGCGCTCGTCCTCCGTCATGGAGGCGCCGATGCACGCGAACTCGAACTGCTCCATGCTTGCCGCCAGCGCCAGCTGCGCCGACCCCAGCCCTGCGTGGATGCACACTATACTGTTACATTCATTTCTATTCAGAAACTGTGTGTAGCTTTATTACTCAGTGAAAACATACAATGTACTACTTTTTATCTAAAATGCATATTGTAAGCTTGAATATTGCATGCCTAAACAGATCTGTATGTTTTCTTAATTGAAAGTCAGACATTATGACCAGAGCAATAACAAAAATTATCACTAGGTGGGGTTCCTAAAAACTCTGTTGAAGATAGGAACTCCAAAAACTTACTTATAATTCATCAACGCCCGAGCGGCCGAATGAGGCCGGACAACAATGGAATTTCTAATGTGTCTCATATTCCAGGCCTTGATGGGTTAATTCGATTTGAATCTAGTTCATCGCTTTAAACTTAATTAAGTATAGGAACATACACATTATACTATGTAACAACATTACAAGAAAGTTGTGTCATACAATCACTCAAGGTCTGATTACAACCTAGATGCAGATAACAGATGGCTCAACAGAAATTGCCACATTCCTTATCAGATAATCACCACAAGCAGATAACTCAAATGTTTATTACTATTTCATACAATTTCTAATAATTGACAATTTAAAAATAATTTAAAACAGTCATTTGACATAACTATTACATAATTAGATTAGACATACTTGTGCTCTATTTGGTATTGTAATACAAACAAAGAAACAGTATCCTGCCAGTGTCGCTTGCAGCGGTGTACTAGGTGGGACTGATAAGGCAGCACTAATGAGTGCCTGCCATTTGTTTTCATATGTCTGTTTGTTTGAAACAGCAGCTCCAATGAATCATCATCATACAAAGATTTTTAGAAACTGGCACAACACACCAATACTATAAGCAATAGTTAACTGATACGAGTGCTTTAGAGAAACATTTGAGAATAATAATTGATTGAATATACTAATGAGACTTGAAAGAAAAATAAAGAAAATTTTGATTACCTAAGAACCCATTATGCCTATGATATTATTTTAAAGATAACACTTCATATTAAGTTTTGTTTGCATAAACTTGCTGTTGTAATTAAAAAGCAATTAACATATATTTCATGCTCAATACAGTATATTTTATTTAATTTATTTGCTACGGTTATTAAATAACAAATTTACCTGCATACTTTTGTCAATTTTATGTAGGTCAGGTCAGTGAATAAATTAACTAGAAAAATTATAATTAAACCTAGTTGTCTATAGTAAAAGTTTTACACCATTTACTATCAGTAACTAACAGTAGCAAGTGCTAAAAAAGAAAAAAATTAACATATCAAGAATAAGTTGAGAGGCATCGATTCAATGTCAAGACAATAAACACCTTGCTGAATCTATCGTGATGTGATTCTAGCATAGCGAGTGCATTAGTTAGGAGGATCTGTGGAGGTCGAACTCACGCCTGGCAGCCTGTACAACATCCTTCACTTCCTTGATGAGCCGCTTGATCTGCTGGCTGGTGCGCTCGAGCTCCTTCTCATGCCGCTGCAGGTTTTCGCGAAACTGCGGGCTGTCCGCCAGGCACTCGGTGAACTCGAGCGGCTGTAGGCCCACGCCCATGGTCACCCACTCGCCCGTGATCACACCACACACACTTTCACCGACCGCCCTTCGCTGAAGGCATCCTCTCTGCAAACTTGATAGGTTTTTTTGGACGGAAACTATTTTCTACGTATAAACAACACTCGCGACACCCACTAACTACGTGTAAAATGAATAAAAACCTTTATTTTCTTTTCAGTCACACTGATATGCGATGTACTCAGAGGCAATGGAAAATGAATGAATGAATGATTGCGCAGCTGTCATTTGTCAGTGTCAAATCAATTGAATCAAATCAAATAGAAAACTAATGTTGCCATATCCCATAGTTCGAAAATATTTCACCAACCAACGCTTTGCAAAACAAAAATATATTACAATGAGCTTAGAGCAAAGAAATAAGGAATTTTAGTTAAGGTGGGTCCATGGCGAAGTTTTTTCGAAAACATTCAACAAAAACACATACACAAAACTTTGTTTCTGAAACATGTTTTTCTACACACACACGCCATCCACAGTGATTGCGTGGCTTGTGTGTAGACAAAACTTCTGTGTTGCCAATTTAGCATTTTATGTTAGCACTTTATTAAAAAATTGGCATATTAAAAAAACGGTCAAGAGCGAGTTGGAATCGCGCACCGAGGGTTCCGTCCTTTCCATCATCATTCTGAAAAAGTTTTCTATTTAGAGACATCGTTTTATTTTTCCTGTAATCTTTACATAAACTTCTATCACATAAAGTAATTTCAGGTTTTTTCTCTATGCAAACTTCGGAGATAAGAGGGAGGGGGGAACGGTATTTTTTTTACATTTTTCATCAAAAGTCGAAAACTATGCGGCCTTCTAATATATTTTGCCACCTTCACCTTAGGTCATTGAAATTAAAAGGTAAACTACACTTAACAATGATCATCATGTAACATTATGAATGTAATGTCTGGAAACGATTTACATATTTTTAGGTATCGTTCCTTCTTATAAAGCTGATAAGTTTTTTGCGCCCATTCTTCTTCTCAGCTATAAGACGTCATAATGAATGAGTGGTAGGGTAAACGAATTGACGATTTAAAAATTCTTATTATGTGAGCTTATTTGAATTTCATCGAAATCGATTATTAAAAACGACGAAGTCTTCAAGGTAGTTCATGCAAAATCATAGTAAATTCGTCAAGGTAGTTCATCCAAAATCATAGTATTTTCAGGATTACTTTAAAACTGCTGAACCGATAGAAAAAAATGGGAACATCTCGAGCGTATACTCTTTCGAATGAAAAAGTAATTTTGAAAATCGGTTCACAATTTGAGGAAATATGAGTGACATACCTACATACAAAAAAATATCAGTCTAATTGAGAACATCTTTTTTTAAAGTCGGTTAAAAAGTAGGTATCACATCTATCAGTCAAATCAAAGCTTACATTAACTTCATTATTTTTGACCACTGACCTCCATATATTTCACACTGGACTGGCTGTTGTCAAACTGTTCTTAAGTTAGCTACAAAAAAAAAATTTCAGGTCAGTGTTTTTAACCGATAGACCCTGGGGTTTTTTGGCGCCATTTTGTCGAGTTCGGTTCGGTGTCTATTTTAATTATTTTCAAATTGATTCATAGTGGATATTGTGTCTTAAAATTGGTGCAGTTATATGGTACAAGTGTCTACGCAACTGAACAATATGTAGGATAATTGAAATAGGCGCGATCTTGGTTGTGTGAAGCTGAGACTTTTATTGAAGTGGTGGCTTCCTCGGCAGAACTAACCGAGTAAACTGTCTTGATATACTTGGTGCCAAATGCTCCAAGCAGCATTGGAATGCGATGCACCCGCATTCTAATGAAAAATTAAACAATATCTACCACTGAACTATTTAACACTTGACACTAGCAAAAATTACTTCCAAGAGGAAAGTAGATTGCCATAACAAAAAATAAGAAGAAGAAGATAGACCCTGCAGGTCATTTATTATTTTGCTGCGCCTTAGTCGAGCTTTATAAGCCCGAGATTAAGCAGAGATTGCCTGTACGAAATATTTATGCATGCAGTGCGTGCGGTTTGTTTCGAGCGGCTATACTGTCTACTTTATTTATATTTTGTGTCTCAGGTTCTACCAGTACATTATGATCGGAAACCTTAGAGCATGAGAGATACACTCTGTTTGGTTTGAACATCAATCTTTTGATTCAGGGAAAATTTAGGTCGTAAAGGGAAATGTAAAGCTCCACGAAGGAAGGCAGGCAACCCATGTTGGATGAGATACCCATCCGAGTTAGCGTCGTTGCGCTGTCCATTCGTGATAATTGTATGTAATTGACTTAGCCAAAATAAGATAAGTAAGTAAGAAATGATGTAGTTAGTGCAGAAACTGTAAGAAGACCTAAATAAATAAATAAAATAAAATAATTTTAATAAAACATGACGACAAATATAATGGGTTTTACTAGTAAATATATATTACAAAGCTATGTTAGATTCTGTATAATATACCTAATTACATAATTAAAATTATACAAAGATTACAATGCTTTATTTTATCAGTATCATAAGAAACCTGCCCATACTTCCATAAATATTTAGGACAAATATTATTTTTATATTAACCTTTGTAGGCTCACTATTCTCGGTGGCCAATAATATCAGGGCTCGGATGTTCAAAGATGTGATCTGGTACAGATTTAAGGTCATGTGAAGTGGTGACAAATAGTACAAAGGTTTCATATTGAAACTCAAACATTGGAGGTGATGTAGACTATTTGGCGGGCGCGGGTGCGGGCGCGGCGGCGGCGGCGTCGTCCGCGGAGTCGTCGTCGGAGTCGTCATCATCTTCGTCGTCGTCATCGTCGTCGCTCTCGTCGTCGGAGCCCGAGTACGAGTACGAGTAGGAGTAGTCGCCGCCCTCAGCCACGTCGTAGTCGCCTTTACAAAAAAATGATTTACTTTATAAATGCACAATTAGGTACTATGACTATTTAATTATAAGAGAGAGGAGCATTGTTGAGCGAGTGAGTTAGCGTGGTTGTGCGAGTGAGTGTAGTTGAGTGAGCGTGGTTGAGTGAGTGAGTGTGGCATGGTTGTGTGAGTAAGTATTGTTGAGTATGTGAGTATGCGTGGTTGTGAGAGAGAGTGAGCGGAGCGTGGTTGATAAGTGAGACTAGGCGTGGTTGATTGTGTGAGGGTGTGGGAGTGAGTGAGCATGGTTGTGACTGTTGTGAGAGTGAGCGTAGTTGAGTGAGTGTGCGTTGTTGAGCGATGGAGTAAGTTGTGTCACCTGCGTCGTCGTCGGGCTGCGCGGCGCCCTGGCGCCCGTACCGGTGATTGCGCGCTGTAACAGAACGTACATGTTAACACTTTCTTTTTCTAATTTTCTGGGGCATCTGCCCCCTAGCATGACCACCGAAGCGCGATATGATATAGCAATTTATCACGTTTAACTGTCAAAAAACAATGGAATTTGACAGTTGAGTGTCGATAAAACGCTAAATCACGCGACGCGATCGTGTTTCAGTGGTCTTGTAGGGATACTGGGGAATACTTTATGTATTTTAGTTTTTAACTTATTGCAATAGAGTTGAAAATTTAATAAATTCTTGTAATACGATGCGAGTTCAAAGTATTCTCGGTATGAAAATAAAAGAAAAGGCAGAAAAATCTAAAATAATTTTATTTTTCTATCTAGTCCCCTGCAATCTCAATACAGTTCTTACAACGCGAAATCATCTTTTTAATACCCTCCAAAAAATTACTTCCTACTCTGAAAAATGAGTATCGTTTATGGTCGCCTTGAGCTTTTTATCTTCGGAAAATCGCTTTCCACAACACAAAAAATAGCACCTAGTGAGGTGCAAGGTCTGGGCTGTAAAGTGGATTATTGATCTCTTGGGCACCACACTCCTGAATAGCGTGGAACAAAATACGTTGGAAACGCGCACCGAGTGACATTTTCGCGTCAGACATTTTGTTGCACTGCTCGAAACACGAATGTGAAAAAACGAATGATGGTTAACTGTCGAAATTTTTTTAATTGTCACCCTGGATAATGCTCTAAGTGATCCATAGACAAAAACTACCCTCATTACTTACGAAAAAATCCCGATGCCGAGAATAGTTTGAACTCCCCTCGTAGTATTTAGCTAGCTTGCTCGCTGTGCTACAAACTAGTAGTATTCGTTTCATTGTAATGTATATAAGTATGGTGCCACATCTGCCGAGTCGACCATTCGGTCGCTGAATAATGGACAACCTTTCAAAAATATAATAATTATGTCGATCTTACTTTGTATAATGAAAGTAGATAACAAATTAAGGAATACGTATTTTTTATTAATATAAGTTCAATCACTGTTTGAAATCTTAGTCATTCTAAAAGAGCGTAAGTACAGTGTCAGGAAATTAAATGTGTAGTGCTTTTGCCAATTTAGGATTTAAAAACCGGCCAAGTGCATGTCAGACCACGCGCAGTGTAGGGTTCCGTAGCCCATCTTGGTTCATATACTTAAATGTAGATACTGCCGGTTTCACACACCTGACAACTTTATTTAATGAGGAAATTATACCCAATGAGACCACTTGACTCTAACAAAATTTTGCACTTTAAAACTTAATGATTCACAAACGAATGCCTTAATCAAAAAACTGTTTCCACAAACCCACAATGAAAACTGAACAACTTTTACTATGGGAACTCTGAAACCGCGAAAAAAAATCAGCTGTTTCATACAAAAATTAATTACGAAAATATCAAAAAGTATAAAACAGCTGATTTTTTTTCGCGGTTTTAGAGTTGTTCCCATAGTAAAAGTTGTTCAATATGATTATTTACCATATTCGGCATTAGGGGTATTTTCGTAACACGTTGTATATCCATGCTATGCCAAATTTACAGCTATCTAGTACTAAAAGTCCATGAGATAGGCTGCGGACAGACAGACGGACGGACGGACGGACATGGCGAAACTATAAAGGTTCCTTGTTGACTACGGAAACCTAAAAAAAGTGACTTATTATCTGTGACAAAATGTTATCATGGATGTCACCATGATTTCAATGTGGCAGTGGGATTTCTGCAAGTGATATCGATAATTGACAACATTTCAAAAATATATTGTTTTGTTAATAATGTTGATAAAAGTTCAAAATAGGAAAACTTCTGTGATGTTTTTTATAATTTTATTCTAACGTGTCTCGTGGTTATTGTTATTGTTTTTTTTTGCCAAAATTACTAGCGAAAGTAGCGTAAATGTTGCCTCCACCGCAGCGTAGCCTCTGCTGCTATGTTTATTTCGTTGATTATTTATTTTTAGCACTATCCAATATAAAATATCGATACTCTATAATGGTGTCGATAGTTTGGTAGGCAAGCACTATCATTCGGGCGCATGACAAATTGTAACCAACTGACAAATTTGACAACTGATGTTATTTAATATAAGGCAAATAGTCTCAACTCAAAATTCCTGAATCTCTCAATTTGAACTAGATACTTTTTTAATTTAACGTAAATAATTATGATCTAAAAGTTCTGAAAAGAATTATCTTAGAACACTAAAATCTTGAAATGGTTTTCTAATTTTAGTACTTTCTCAATATAAAATGTTGTCCATTGAATATACCTTTGTGTGACGTAACTTCAACTGGTGTGACATACCTATAGGTTGCTTCAGTGCTCTTAGCTGGAGCATTTACCGTCAACTATGAGAGTAACGTTTTAGTAGAAGAAATTAGTTCATTAGTTTGCTGCGGGATTTTTTTATTTTATTGATCAAGATTTTTACTGTTTACCGATTGATGTCAGTAAAAGAGACAAGGGGGCGAGCGTGGGCAGCTGGCACTTGGGGCAGGGCGGGGCGGCGCGCCGGGGGCTATAGTATAGTATGTAGTATACTCACTGGAGAGGGAGAGGTCCGCGACGGCGAGCGTGGGCAGCTGGCACTTGGGGCAGGGCGGGGCGGCGCGCCGGGGGCTATAGTATAGTATGTAGTATACTCACTGGAGAGGGAGAGGTCCGCGACGGCGAGCGTGGGCAGCTGGCACTTGGGGCAGGGCGGGGCGGCGCGCCGGGGGCTATAGTATAGTATGTAGTATACTCACTGGAGAGGGAGAGGTCCGCGACGGCGAGCGTGGGCAGCTGGCACTTGGGGCAGGGCGGGGCGGCGCGCCGGGGGCTATAGTATAGTATGTAGTATACTCACTGGAGAGGGAGAGGTCCGCGACGGCGAGCGTGGGCAGCTGGCACTTGGGGCAGGGCGGGGCGGCGCGCCGGGGGCTATAGTATAGTATGTAGTATACTCACTGGAGAGGGAGAGGTCCGCGACGGCGAGCGTGGGCAGCTGGCACTTGGGGCAGGGCGGGGCGGCGCGCCGGGGGCTATAGTATAGTATGTAGTATACTCACTGGAGAGGGAGAGGTCCGCGACGGCGAGCGTGGGCAGCTGGCACTTGGGGCAGGGCGGGGCGGCGCGCCGGGGGCTATAGTATAGTATGTAGTATACTCACTGGAGAGGGAGAGGTCCGCGACGGCGAGCGTGGGCAGCTGGCACTTGGGGCAGGGCGGGGCGGCGCGCCGGGGGCTATAGTATAGTATGTAGTATACTCACTGGAGAGGGAGAGGTCCGCGACGGCGAGCGTGGGCAGCTGGCACTTGGGGCAGGGCGGGGCGGCGCGCCGGGGGCTATAGTATAGTATGTAGTATACTCACTGGAGAGGGAGAGGTCCGCGACGGCGAGCGTGGGCAGCTGGCACTTGGGGCAGGGCGGGGCGGCGCGCCGGGGGCTATAGTATAGTATGTAGTATACTCACTGGAGAGGGAGAGGTCCGCGACGGCGAGCGTGGGCAGCTGGCACTTGGGGCAGGGCGGGGCGGCGCGCCGGGGGCTATAGTATAGTATGTAGTATACTCACTGGAGAGGGAGAGGTCCGCGACGGCGAGCGTGGGCAGCTGGCACTTGGGGCAGGGCGGGGCGGCGCGCCGGGGGCTATAGTATAGTATGTAGTATACTCACTGGAGAGGGAGAGGTCCGCGACGGCGAGCGTGGGCAGCTGGCACTTGGGGCAGGGCGGGGCGGCGCGCCGGGGCGCCGCGCCCGCAGCGCCGCGTCGGCGCACGTGCTCCTCGCAGTAGCACGACTTGCAGCGCAAGCACGAGTACTGCCCCAATCGGTTGCACGACTGACCTGATATAGGACACAGATTAAACTAAACATTTTTAAAAAGTGGCACAATTCAGCAAATAAGTCAACAAAAACATAATATTGGATAACACACGAAACGTTTTATTATTCACGAATATGTATATCAAATGAAAATGTTGTACAAAACTATAATTTACAGATTAAGTTATCCGTTTTAAAATGAAAAATCCGGCCAAGTGCGTGTCGAGCCACGCGCAGTGTAGAGTTCCGTAGCCCATGGTTCATATACTTAAATGTAGATACTACCGGTTTCACACACCTGACAACGATATTTAAGTAGTTCCCGATGAGGAATTTGTACTGCACCAAGTACATTTTATAAGTTGGTCGACTGTTGTAACACTTGTAAAGCCTACTTAGCTATGATAGTTTTCCTTTTAACGTCGTCATATATACAACTATTTTTATTTCTTATTTGTATCGGCAATCTGTCGCAAGACTATAAGCTGATGTGTTGTGTGACTACTGTCTTGAAGGTAAAGAAGCCAGTGCCTCTAAAGTCCTTTCAAAATACATTCTTCCTTTTCAGTCTCTTTGCATTTAAGGACGGCTTGAGGAGTTGGGTAGCCAAGGAATTTGGATGTGAGATCAGACGTTTTACGTATTCCTTTCTATGCCTCTCTATTTCAGCTTGTATGGTGGGTATATTAAAATATTCATGAATCTCGTTGTTTCTGGAGAACCAGGGACTATTTGTCATAGTACATATGATTCTATTTTGTACTCGTTGCAGGCAGATGATGTTACTTTTGCTGGCAGTACACTATAGCGGAATGCCATAGGTCCAAATTGGTTTTATAACAGCATTGTTTAATATAAGTTTGTTATCAACAGAAAGCACAGTGTTCCTCCCCATTAGCCAAGAGAGATTTCTAAATTTTAAATTTATCTCATCTCTCTTTTTTTTAATATGGTTTTCCTCATATATGTATACAACTACCGTGAATTTTTTCACGTATCAAAAAACAATTATTTGGATGGCAGGAGGGGGACACTTGACTCTAAGAAAATTTTGCACTTTAAAGCTTAATAATTCACAAACAGATGCTGTCAATCAAAAAGCTATTTCCACAAACCCGCAATATTTTTAAAATTGCTATCCAACGACACCTCACATTATGGATTAGACAAGAAAAAAAAAATTACATCCCCTCTTTACGTGTAGGGGAGGTAATCTAAAAAAATATTTTTCAAAATTTTACTTAACCACTTTGTCGGCGTGATTAATAAGAATATTGATGCCAAATTACAGCTTTCTAGTACTAAGAGTGGCAAATATGTAACAATATTAATTAAATTATTTATTTCATGTCTGTTTGCCTTTTGTAGACAAAGGCCTCCCCCAACTCTTTCCACCTCTCCCTATAAGGATAGGCAAGGCAAGGCAAGGGGCTATTGTAGTCCATCCTTTACCAGCTGTAGTTCTTATTTTATCAACCCATCTCCTTAGTGCCACGTTTCCTTTTTCTATTCCCAGTAAACCAGGACATTATTGTTTTCGACCATTTTTCCTTTCCCCTAATTGTATGTCCCATATTGTTACATATTATAAATATTTAATATGCAAAATGATGGTCTAAAATGTATGTATTTAATGTGTGAATGTCTGAATAAAGGCTTTTAGTATTATTATCATTAGTACTAAGAGTCTATGAGCTAGGCTGGACAGACATGTCGAAACTATAAGGGATCCTTGTTGACTACGGAACCCTAAAAAGACCACAATTTTATATTTAGAATGATTGTGCAGTAGAGTAGATGGATACTTACACTTGTATGTCTCCGCCTCGAGCACCTGGCAAGAGGCCTGATGCTCGAACTGGTCGTCCTCGCACAGGAACCCCTGGCAGAACGAGCAGCGGAACACGCGCCCGCCGTGCTCCCAAACGCCTGCACAACACAACATCACATTTTATTATTACTATTTTTATAAAAGTTTCTTTTTCACAGCTTATACTGGTTTCACCTGTAATAAAGGGCCTAGGCTAAAAATGTTACAGGGTGAGGTAATTACTATTATTATTACTTTAAGTATGTGAAACAAGTTAGGCAAAATCAAAAACCAAAACTTTTCAACATACCTCTCTCACACTCAAGGCAGACGGCGTCAATGAGTGGACATGAGCAGGCATGTGTGGTAAGGCACTTGCGCCCATGACACACCCACGCCTCACAGAAGTCACATATGGCACCCTGATATAAAAATTTACAGTAATAATTGTTGGATTTTATGGAAATAAATGTCAAAAAGCATAGTATAATATATTCAGCCAGAAATTTACCAAAACTACTAAAGCAGCAAGAGACTGTCAAGTCAAACCTTTTGTACCTATGCAATTCCATGTAAACTCTTTACTGCTCAACCAACACAATAAGGAGCATGACAGCTAAGTTCATAACACCATTTTGATGTTAACTTAGAGGCTCCAAGGGTATTAATACCCAATGACCAGAACGGTGATTATTAAAATATAGTAAGTACTTCTCATACTGACCAACACTGCTTGACTTATCAAACTATAAAGTGTGTATGAGAGAGTGCGTGGCTAGACGTGTCACTCACCACCATGGCGAGGCCGGTGGTGAAGGCGCCGGGGTGGCGCACCACGCAGTCGCCTGTCTTCGCCATGCACTTCACCTTGCCGCAAGCCGCGCATGCCGGCAGTCGCTGCACCGCCGAGCAGAAATAGCAAAACGCACGGCTCTTCTGCTTCCTACACATAAAACACTTAATCTAAAGCTACTACTTCAAAGACATGATGCTAGGCAGGCTTGTTACATTAATGTTGTTCTCTTCGCAAATATACCTATTATTTATTACCATTCGTCTGTATTTATATATAAGAAACCTACTTCAGACATTTATCGCACTCCATCGGCAGGTTGCAGGGGTGTTGTGCCAGATCTGCATGGCCACGAGCATTTCTAATTTCCTTTTGCCTCAGTTTCTGCTTCTCTGCTTTTTTACGCTGTCCAGTTTTTTTCTTCGGCATCGTAAATAGCCAACTGAACTTTACTAATACAGGAGTTAGTAACAATTAAATAATTTCTTCGAATTTCCACAAACGTGTCTCCCTCCGTCTCGTTCAACCAAAGCAAAGCAAAGAGATTTTTTTAGCAACACACACAACACACCACCACACACAGGATAACAGCTGACTTGACTTTCAAGCAAAGAGTAGTTATATTCGTCCTTTTCAGGACAGGCGAAGGTCTATCAAGCAAAGAGAAAAATAATGCACCGAATCTTAGAGCGTTCTTAATGCTCTAAGCAAGGCACCGAATGCACCACAGAACACATTTCTTTACCGTGCCACAGATGGATATACATATAAAAAGGTACTCTGTGGATATTCTGAGGGCCTAGTATGAGTTGTGTTGTTTTCTTTCACTTCTCGCTATCGGACCTCATAATGTCATAATCAATGTGAGTGAGTAAATGAGTGAAAGAGACAAAACGATAGTTAACAATGCTCTAAGGTTAACAGTTAACTATTCGAAAAGTGAACACGGAACACACCAACTCATACTAGGCCCTCGTGAGTGAACGTAGCATAGAAGTATAAAGAGCTTATTAGACCTTCCTGAATTCCGGATCCGTTATTCAGCCGCCAGAGCTTACTGATTACACCTTCCTTGATTCAGCGTCCTTAATAGAGATGGGTAAATGAATCAAATATATATCGTATCGATATTATTTTAAATATATCGAAACATATTAATATATAAAAATAACAAAATATCGATATATTGATATATCGAGAAAAAAATATAAACGATATATACTATAGCTATATTAAAAAAAATCTATATTTTGATATTTTTTACAAGGCAACTAAACACATGCAGCCTACTTATGTTAAAAAACGTTGTTTTTGGTCGGATACAAGACATGATAAAGATCTTAGAAAAAAATATCGAATTTTATACGGTTTTCATGTGTGGAAACATCGATATATTGAGAAAAAATATCGATCTAATGATAATTATATAGAGAAAAAAATATCAACGATAATATCATATTCAAAAAAATAAATATACCTAACGATATTTTTACTAGCGATGCACGACTCCGAATGATTCTACTTTTCGACTAATTCGTAACTACCTGATTTCGATATTCGAATGGCAATTTAGTACCTAGTATACTAATGTCTATGTTCGAATAATAACTACTAATTGCTAAGTACTATAAATGTCAAATGTACGAAGATCCCAACCAAGCCCGAGTCGACCCGCCCTCAGATTATTTAACTGTTGCAATCAAGAAACTGACAGAAATAGCAGTTACATTGTTGCTTTAAGTAACATAGTTGTCACATTTATTCCTACTAAAGCAGCAATGTGACTGCGATTTCTGTCAGTTTCAACTAGTTACATAATCAGGGGGCCGAATGTATCGACTGACTGTTCGTTTGTTCTCAACTCGAGTCGAATAAAATGGGACTGCGTTGCAGCCATGGATTTTTGACACTAATGACATTTTGATGTTCACTATTTGTTCACCACTAGCGACACCGGCATTCTACAGATAAAGCGAGTATTCCGATATTTAAAGTCTCCATAAATTGCGAGTAACGCAGGGTGTAATCACCAATTTCAAAATTAAATTTGTAGTTTATATCATTCTGATGTTATTTTATTCCATTTTTTGGGTTTATATTACAATACTTACATCTTTTAAGTATAATAGGTCAATTTGGCAACCCTTAACCCATAATTTAAAGATTTGTTTTCTATGCAGACATTTATATAGGTAGGCCTAATTAATTAGGGAAGATTTATATTTATTGATTTTTGTAATGACAAAATAAATGTGGTATTTTATAATTATATGGGTCATATTCACCATTGTTTTCAGAATTTGAGAATTTTAAATATACTACAGATCGATAGTGGAGAAAAATCTAAATAAGATGGCATACAAAACTTATTTTGACCAAAATGTTACGCCCTTTGAGCCGCAAGGTATCGATAAACGCAGTTCATTCAAACAAACCCTAGCGTCGTCAGAAAGAGAGAGAAGAGACGTTTTAGGAACTGTAGCGGTGTCCGACCTGAATTGCGCTTTATTGTGTCGGAGCAAAGTCGCTATTTATTTAATTGACTACTGTGGCGGAGCGTCCTAAATGCGATTACACTGTCCTTAATTTAGCATCCATTATGCCGAAGACCATTTCATCCTGAATTAAGGATGCTAGGTAGGATCCTACCTTCCTGACTGCAATTAAACTTCTCTGAATTTAGGAGCGGCTGAATAACGGATCCGGAATTCAGGAAGGTTTAATAAGCACTTTATACTTCTATGGAACGTAGTGATACAATCTTAGATACAATACTTACAATGTATGTACTCTGGGGATTACATTCTATTCTCTTTGTTGTGGAGTTTTTGGCGCCATTTTGTCGAGTTTGAAACTGAGACTTTTATTGAAGTGGTGGCTTCCTCGACAGAACTAACCGAGTAAACTGTCTTGATATACTTGGTGCCAATTGCTCCAAGCAGCATTGGAATACGATGCACCCGCATTCTAATGAAAAATGAAATAATATCAACTCAAGAACTGGCAGTATGGCTTAGACCTTCGCCTGTCCTGAAAAGGACGAATATAACTGCTACTACTACTACTACTCTCTTTGTTGTGTGTGCGCTTATTTATATTCTCTTTGTTTGTGCGTAGGTAGGCACTTTGAAATCTTTGAAATAGTACAATAACTTTATAATTTGTGTTTGAATTACTTATTTTTCAAAAAGTAGGTACCTTCAACAAAGTTATTATATTCATCTGTGCTCAGAGACTTGAGTTGAGACGAGAGCTGTGCCAGTATTATACTAATTCTGTGGCTGTGCTCAATAAATATATATTTGTTGGTTCAATGTAATTTGCGGAAGAAGAGGTACTGACTGACTGTTATTCCGCAGTTTATTTTTCACTGTACGGCGGCATTTAACTAGTAGGTAGTGTTCCATTTTCATCATGCTGTCACCCACTCAGTTGGTAAGTAGGTATCCTAGTTTTTTGATTTAATACTACAAATTAAATTTCCGATGTATAACATAGATTGATGAACATTAGAGGATTTCTAAATGTAGTACTTACCTGCTGCCCAAAAAAAGGAGTTCATTTTTTAGATAAATATTGGTTGATATGAATAGTTTACCTGATTTAGTGAATTTAACCTATATTACTTACATCTCAAAGCTTTATCTGTTTGTCAAACATACAGTATAATAAAACTCACATGCTGAAAAAACTGTGTACTCGCCTCATAGACATACTTACATACATATTTAACATGACCTGCCTACCACCCAAATTAAGAGTATTTTGTTTTATCCATATAAACTTGTGCTTTTGAATATTATCCATATTTTCCTATCACCCATCTGTGACTTTTTAGCTGACAAGAACAGGTACAATAAAGTTATTAGCGTTTTCAAAAAGTTGGAATAAAGTTAAAGGAAAACGTTCTCATATTAAATGTTTTCCTTTTTTATACATATTCAAGATAGTTCTATGTTACATCCATGTAATATACTAACTTAATATAACCTTTGCTCATGACATGGCCATTGTTTCAACATGTAAGTATTTTAAATATCTTTAAACTTTATTAAAAAGGCAAAGCATTTCCTCATAAATGAGCCTCTAGTTTTCTCAAGTCTAAAACTTGGAATGGCATGCTTATCTTTATTTCTTGTATTAAAAGAGTGGACATAACTTTTCTTAATAAGTAAACTGAATTTTCATAAATGTATTGGCCTGCCACTGTTATAATATTAACTGACTTGACTTCCTGTCAGCTATGCTGAGAAAACAATAAGTTTATAGTAGGAAATAGCTCGCCGCACCGCGCCTGCCACTATTGCGTGGCTGATCGAAAGTGCGGATCCACATTTATCGATCCCATCGCGTATCCCTAGAGTCCACACAAGCTCATCGATGCTACGCAACGGAGATACGATATGCAATGGTGTTGTCGCAGTTCAAACGCATGGGAGTGGGCGGCGGGCTGGTGCCGTTCTTCAAGTGCGTGTGCGTGTACTTCGCGGCGGGCGCGGGCGGCGCGCCGTCGGCCGGCGCCGTTGCTGCCAAGGTGGCGCCCGTGCTCTGCCTCATGCTGTTCGTGCTCGCGCACCACGGGCCCGCCATGCACCACAAGTCAGTACAACTCCCTTCAATATTAGACTCTTGTGTTCTTCTACAGAACGTTATCTCCACCTCATTTGTTGCTTGGAGATTTTGGTGGTAAACTTAGTCTAGACGCGTAGGTAGTCGCTGCGGCGGCATGGCGTTCGTTAACCGAATTGTTAAATATGGTCTGTGGCCGCATATAATACTACAATGCGATTAAATTAAACAGCAGAAGATTTTTTTGTTCTTAAATCTGCAATCAGCCACCAAGACATCTTAATCCTCTCTGACAGCAAATCCGTCCTACAGGCTCTCCAGGGCTGTCGCATCACATCGAGCCTTTTACTTGAGTTTCACCACACCCTAAATATGATAGGTACACTTAACAATATTACTATCCAATGGATCAATGGTCACAGTGGATCACGTGGAAACGCTGCAGCTGACGAACTGGCTAGATGCGCATCTGGTTTGACGCCTGTTGGCCCAGAACCGATCGCTCCTAACCCGGCGAGCTGGTTTGCAAGTAAGCTATACAGAGGCTGCATGGAGGAAGACGAAACAGCCGCCCACGTACTGCTGGAATGCAGAGGGGTGGCCCCCTACTGGGCAAGGTACCTCGGCTCGCCGGGCAGCGTCCAGGAAGCGATCACAAATGTAAAAGCGCTTGGGGCGTTCCTGGCGGAGCTGGGCTGGGTGGAGTGTTTCGGCTGCACACCCTTCAGACGCAAAATAGGCGCAACAGACGTCGAGTTGCGGAAACCCCCCGTATTGATAAAAAGAAGCAATCAGCCACCAGCATTTATCAGATCAGGTGTACGCTAGGTAGTTCAGGATCCACATTTCCATTGAAATGCTATCCTTTGTCAGGTATGCCAGGTCAGTGATTGGCAAGTTCATTTAAGTTAAATATTACATACTGCTTTATATTTCAGCCAGTCGAGTTCTTTTCAGTCTGTAATTATGTTCATTCGTATTTAATAGGTCGTTTGCTAGTATGTTGACGTGGAATTCAAGCCTGACTTTGTACTTGTCTATATTATTATTATTATTATTGCATCTCGGCTGGAAATTCTCGGGACGAAGCCCGGTCCTTTTGTCAGGCTTGCGTGGGGCTTGCTTGGTCCTACACGTAGAGACTGAGACCCTTTGAGACTGTTTTAATATAATGTGAAATGTGTGATGCACATGCCGGGATCCGCTCCCCACTACACGCAAAAGTGCGCAGACGGAAGCGGACCCCGGCAGGTCCATAGACTATTGCGAGTGTGAGAATACATAAAAATAACTAAACGGGCTATTGGGTGAAAGGATAGTGGATTGTAATTCTGGCCTATGGGGTGAGATAACGGACTTCCGCCTTTTCCTACATCTCACAAACTCGAACCGTCGGCGGAAGGTGGCCCGCCGCCCGCTAGATGGGCACCCCAAACTGGTCAGCGACTGCCGACCGGGGCGCAACACCGGCGCGGGTAACTGAGGGTGTAGAGAGGTGTGCACCGCTTTCTACCCACTGCACAAGGAACAGTGTGCCAACTCGCGTCTTACGCATATTTCACTTCCACCCTGCGAGCGTATAGCTCTTAACGATTCCACCCTGGACGGCCAACGAAGGCAAGCCAGGGGCGGAAGTCCGCAGGCCCCCTTGGGGTCCAGCCCTGCTGCGGGGACGAGGGCCTGGATCGACTCTCTGGAGCACTCGGGTCTGTGGTGTCGCTACTCACCAACAGCTCGCCACAAGCTTCCCTGCGGGCTTATTATTATTATTAACTATATGCTTCTTTATTTCTTCTTTCACAGTAGGTAATTGAAGATAATCATGGACCTCATCATTTCTTGCAAACCATGGGGCGTAGCCGCGTAGGTAATAGTCTTGAGGGCGCTATTCTGAAAGCGCTGGAGTATCTCCAAGTTTGAATGGCTAGCACAGCTTCAGAGTTGTATTCCGTATGTCCAGATTGGTTTTATAAATTAGGGCTTTGTTTTTTAAAGTTAACTTAGATTGTTTTCCTAATAGCCAATCCAGGGGGCAGATTACGTAAACAGCAATGTAACTGCGATTTCTGTCAGAGTTGATTGCAACAAAGTTACATAATCAGGAAGCAGATCTTTAATTTTCAAGTTGGCTTGATCTCTTTTTTTCTTTATTTGCCTTTGGTCTCTCCATAGCAATCTTCTATCAATATTCATTCCCAAATATTTAACAGTAGTAACTTGGGGCAGTTCTTGGCCATTCAAGCTAAACAACAGAGCGCTTGCGGAACAAAACAATGTATGTTAATCTGTGAAATTGACACTTTGTCATACATTCTCGAGTGAAGTTGCCGCTTCTAATCGCATTGTATAATCCGCGTGCGATAAGAATGGGATGGGACATTATCAAAGTCAATTTTAATTAATTTAATCAACTTATTGTTTACTTGTTATCATATTTAAAGTTGCTGCAGCAAAAGTTCCCTCACCTCGGATGCGTGGCACCGTGTTTTTTGATATCCCTGTGGCTGGCCGTCGAACAAACGCGTCTCAGTTTGACAAGGTTCCATCCAATTATTATAGCTATGATTGTACAATAGTTTTGGGTAGGTCCTTTGTTCCATAAAACTTGACGTCATCGTTTTGTTTTATGTCAAAAAAACATCAAATTCTATAAAAGAGAACAATATAGGATATAGGATATTGTCCGATGACGTCGAGTTCTATAGAACAAAGGGGACGCACTTGACCAGTTTTTTACTTCAAGATCATAGCAATTGGTTTAGGTCAAAGACACCTTGTCTTTGTTGCTTATCCAATCTGATAACGCAAATTAATATCTTTCGTATGCTAAAACAAAAAGATGCCCGTGCGCAGTGTCTTGCGGACGACCGACCTGCTGTGTCGCACTGCAGCGCTCCGTCTCAAGGTGTCTCATTGGGCGAGCCCTAATGGCGCGTCTCCTGCTCATGTTTTTTCGAAACATCACACAAGAAACATGAAACTAAAACATTTGTTTTCGTACACAAACCGTCTCCTAGAAATAATAATACAAACCAAATAACGGGTATCTGCCGAATTAAGTTTAAAAAATAAAGCACAGTCTCTTTATTCCACTCCATCACAATAATTAATTATATTTTAGCAAGCTTGCACTAGCACTTTTAGGTTAGAAAAATTTACCACAGATTATAGAAAGGTTGTGCGCGTTCGGTAGTTGGCAAGGAATAAAATCCCCACCCTCTACCCGCGCAGGGAATGTTTTCCGTCGGCCGCGGAAAACAAAAACATTGTGTATGAATACAAAAATGTGTATAGCCACGCTCCAGTGTTTTGGAGTTTTTAAGTAATGTTTCGAAAAAACAGTCGCTGGAGACGCGACTTAACACAGTGTGGTTGTGGGCATAGGGGTTGGTACGCGCGGCGCATCGCGGCGGGGCTGGCGCTTTCGGCGGTGGGCGACGCGCTGCTCGTGTTCCCGCACCAGCTGCCCACCGGCATGGCGGCCTTCGCCGGCGCGCACGTCGCCTACATCGCCGCCTTCAGGTGGGTCCACTGTCCACATCTCATCACCGAATTTCCTTCATTTAGCGTCCACCCACACCAGCCATGATTATGATACGACGCATCGGTGATCACTTCGCGCGATGGTGATAGGCCTATAATACGGGTCAACCCTACAGATTGGGGTGGTCGGCGCCGGCGGTGGGCGGCGCGCTGGCGGCGGCGACGGCGGCGTTCGTGAGCGCGCTGCGTCCGCCGGCCGAGCTGGCGGGCGCCGTGCCCGCGTACGCGGCGCTGCTGGCCGCCATGGCGTGGCGCGGCGCCGCGCGGGGTGGATACGCCGCCTACGGCGCGATGCTCTTTCTGCTCTCCGACGCTATTCTGTCCTACAGCCTCTTCGCAGGGCCCGTACCCTACAAACAGGTGAGAAGCAAAGCTATACCAACTGTTTCGTCTTTCTTGTCAACCTGATGATTGATACCATTTTGATGTCCCCATTGCTATGAGCGCAGGCCTTGCTTTTGAATAAATAAGGGCGTCAGTGGTCACTAATTATTTACCCTTGATTGTTACTAGTTTAGCAATGTACTTACATTCGACCACACACGGCGCTTTACCACTCCTAGAGTACAAACACAGTGGGAGCGGGGCGGAGCGGATCCGCTCTATTTCTCTCTCTCCAACCCCTTGCTTAGAAAGAGAAAAATAGAGCGGATCCGCTCCGCCCCGCTCCCACTGTTTTTGCACCGGGCAAAGCGGGCGGGGCGGGGCGGGGCGATGCGCTGCGCGCGCACGCTAATTTTTTCTGCGATGTGGTAAAGCACGTCGGTAGCCAATAGGGCCAATAGTACAGTCAACGGTACGCTGAGCTACCACGACAGGGTAATAAATAATAATATATCCATCTTCAAAACAAAAACAAAAATGTGTCTGTTGAACGTAGTGATTGGTGCGACAGGTGTTGGTGATGTCCACCTACTACCTGGGTCAGCTCGGCATCGCGCTCAGCGTGCTCGACCACGACCGCGCGCAGGAACCTGCGCAAGCCTCGCAGCAAGAACAAGTCGCTCAACATGAGCGCAACATACAACATGAACGTGTCACACAACACTAAGGCAGCCGGACCGTGTGATACGCGCCCCGCTCAACCAGTGAGATGAGAGCTCGTCTGAAACTTCAGTTCTTCCTACCACGCATCGTAGTCACCTAAATCTGTAACAGGTATGTAAATGGACTACCTGCTAATCTATTGTATTTTAGTCCCAGGGGACTTTTATTTTATAATGGGATAAAATAGACTTCGCAGCGATTGACAAGCATTTAGAAGTCAAAAGTACTACCTTGTTCGTCTATTTGTAAGAATAATTTTCATTACTAAGATCTCTAAATATTATTTCCGCCTTTTTTAACCTGTTAACGTCGCGACGTCTCCTTGCCTCCGAATCTAGAAAACGTAAGCAAAAGTATTAGCAGGTTTCTGCGCCTGCGCACGTCAGCGTTTAGTCGCATAAGTGTATTGTTAATTAAGTCATGAATTTATAATCTTCCTGTATTTAGAAGTTAAGCTAAGGTGTAGAGGTTTAATCGTATGAACGTGTAAGTACGTTACGTGGAGCGCGGCCCAGCCGCGGCCGACGCGAGCACAATCAGTGAACGGTCTGTGATATTCGAGTCAGTTACTGTCTTCTCAATCAGTTTTAAAATTTTATACATATTTTATATGGAGTTACACAAAACACTTTTAGCGTAATGATCTAAAAAAATGATAATTCGGTAATATAAATATTGATAAAGACATTTATTACGAAATGAGATAAATTACTCTGAGAGTGTTTTGTATATTCTAATACTAATTTATTTATTGATGCTAAGTTAAAATTGTCATCATGGAATGTTAAAACGCGTGCCAAAGAGCTGTAATTCAATATCGCGCCGCTGCGCTCTACCGACGCCTCGCCAACTAATAGGAATTGATTATCCATTTTAGTTTAAGTGCCATATTTTTGTGAATAATTTTGCATTAGGTTTTCTTTCGTTTTTACCTGGTTTCAAAAATATACAAATTAAGAATTTAATCGCTACATATTATTTATTATGTTGAATATTGCCGTGTACGTAAATATGTAAAAAGAAGCTCGGATACGACACAAAGAGCAACACAGTATCAGTTTATTGAATACTGCATGGAAACCTTGATGTAAACAATCAATAAATTGGTTTTCCTTAACTTGTACTGCGGCTGCACTGCCTTTAGCGCTTCCAAATATAGATAAATCGATTTTGACTATTTTCGACATCGGCCTCGACTTTTGTCGTGATTGAAACAAACCGTGTTCCGAGCCCGCCCCGCGCTAATTCCACCGTAAACCAACCGATATGTTCACCATAGTTAACAAACACCTATAGATATACACACTGAAATTTTAGTCATTTGGTTCCCGCAGTGGGGTGGTTCCACTCATGATCACATGCAACTTTTACTATGGGGCCAACTCTGATACTGCTAAAAAATCAGCTGTTCCATACAAAAGCGCTATACCTACTCGACCTTAAAGTTGCTTGTAATCATGAGTGGAACCAACTCACTGCGGGAACCAAATGATTAAAATTTCAGGCTGTATGTATTTGTATCTGATTGAAGGCGAAGCCACCTGGTGGTAGCTTTGTAAACATTAGCGTGTAATTATTATACATATTATTGTAGTACGTAAAGGTATCATAATGCTTGCAAAAATATTAGGTACCTACATGCGGTCTAACGAGTTCATAATCAGTTTGTCATAGCTCATCTATTATAGCACAGAACATGTCGATTGTATAAGGAATTTCACACTACCACTGCATCACGCATGCGCGCGGGACTGCAGATTTTAAATTTGTACGTAAAGTGCAAAGTTGGTTTCTCTCATCATCTATAGGTACTCATCTACGCACGTAATTTTTCTACTTACAGCATTATGCGTGGTAGTTTTGTGTGATCCTTTTACACAGTTTTTACAAGTACAATAAACTTGTTGCAAAAAAATAGATCTAGAATTAAGAGTTTAATACACATTGTCTGTTTGATTGAATGCAAAACGACATGAATTTTATAACACAGAGTGATTTAATAGTTTCTACATTCGTTTTTCGAGTGATTGACATAGTTACTTAGTTCATAGAGGGCACTTGAACTGAAGCGTTACTTAGAAAGTACCTACTGTTGTATTAAAACCCAGCACAGGCTAGTTTGATCATATACTTGGGCAAATATTTGTGTCGAAATGTAAACTTTTATAAAACACAATTGACTTAATATAATTTGTCACACCGGCGTGTCTACGGGTTAAAAATATGAACGTTAGTCATACCGGTGTGGTAAATTGGTGTGACTACGGGTCGGTTGTTATATATTTCAATAAGTAGAATAATCTTGTAGGTGTACCTACCATAAAATAGACTTTTCGGATCTTTGAAAGTATAGTGCATATTTTCTGAATCTCACAAACTAAACCTATATTAGGCATTTCTATGTTTGGGAATCCTCTCGAAGAATGATAAAACATATCCGTTATCGGGCGCCCCGCGAGCGGGACCTTACCATGAGCTCTCGCAGCGTGATTATAACAGTTGTGGGAGTGGGACACAGCTAGACGCTGCGTATAGCCCCGTCCCTTACACCACTGAATTTAAGAGGTTATGGTAAAGCCCTAGATTTCGTGGGGCGTGCCTCGTAGGTGGCATACCTTACGTAGTACACTATATATACAATTTGGTGTTAGTGTCATTTTTATATAGATTATTTGTTATTAGAGTAAAGGGATATTTTATTAAATGTTATACATACTATTGTAGTGTTAGCTACTTATACATGTACCAATAATAAAGGAATTGGAATTTATCTAGTTGTTTAATTTTTAAACACGAGCATCTATTTATAGGTACCATGTTATGTGCGATGTTTGTTTTGATAATGTTGAACGCATGTTGTGGCCGGCCTTTCCACTAGGATATCCTACAACTATAAATCACTTAAGTACTTTAATATTGCTTGCTGTCTATCTATCAGCTGTTTATTTTTAAATTCATTGCCACAAAAAATATATATTTGAAAAAAATCTTTTACCATGAAGCTCGTATCAGGGTGGTAGAAAGGTCGCTATAAATAGCAACTCTCGATTTTGTAAGAAAATCGGCGATAGACTAGTCGAAGTTATTCATCTAGCACTATCAGCGTGCACACAATCTGCAGCGTAACTACATCCAAATAGAGTAGTTATTGGTAAGATTTAGTGGTATAATTAAGCGATTAGGTAGTCCTTGACTTCTTGTGTTAAAATGGTTGACTATTCTAGAAATCAAACGAGGTAAATTCTGTAAAAATATTTATTAAAATATACTTATATAAACTTAAATTACATTAAAAACTTAACAACTGTACAATGTCTATCGTCGAATCCTTTCGCCGAATGCAAACTATGTAAGCGTAAATAAATACTTATGTACCTACGTGTCGCTTATCAAAAGCTACACATTTATCGCAGCTCCTCATAAGAATTTAGATTTTGTGTAAACTCGAGGATGAGGATCGGTACAAATGGATGTATATCGAAGAGAGAGAAGGGTATACATAAGTACTTCATATCTGAACATAAATTACGCATGGAATGCATCGCTACTCAAAATAGGACCGAAACTATATTCCTTTTTGTCGCCGACATAATCGGTTAATAGATTTCCACGTGTTCATTTTCGCGTCAGCCGTTTAAAAAAACACTAAGGCCTGTATTTATAAACCGCTCTCAACGTTGAAAGCTATCTGGAGATCGTACTCGAGATGCTGATTCTTATAAGAACAACGTTGAGAGCGGTTTATAAATATGGGCCTAAGGTACATAATATCCATAGAGCCTGAATTGTGAAGTTACGAAATTAGTTTAGAAACATCGGCTCAATCAGAGCGCGGACCGCGGATCGCGAAGTCTTCGGGCCAATCCAGAGAGATTCTACATAGAGAGGACAGAAAATAGGCTCTCGTTATAGTTTTATTAGTTCATCATGCGCGTCGTCGTCGAGTTGCCGGCCAGTTAGTTACGGACGACACGAGTGAGTGTAGTGCGCAGAAGATGGATTTTGGAATGGAAGGTCCGCTCGCCCTACTCTGTTATGGCGTTTCGTACGGTCCGTGGCGGCCACGAGGGGCCACATAAGTGCGGGGAGTCCCTACAATATAAGAAAAACTAAGTATACAGGGCCTGGCCAGCGACTCGTTCGTTCGCGACTAGAGGCCAGTGAGGGTGGGGATTTGCGCAGTAGTAATTTTCAATTTAAAATACTACTGCGCATACCGGTTCCCGAGCGCTCATAGACCATCGCACGAGATACTATCGACAACTCTTCCGCTTTACCAGGTTACCATAGCTCGGAGTGGTGACTCCTAAGGTTAAAGTCGCTCGCACGCGGCGCCATCACTGACATGCGTTAAGATCGTGCAGAGGCGAAACGAATTTTTGTGCAAAGTGGTATAAAGCACGTGAGTTGCCGATCGTACCACATCGATGCGATAGTGACAGTGCGGTGTTCAGAATGACAGGAGAAGTGGAACAGCAGTGTTGTCGGAGTCGGCCGCGGGCTGGGCGGACGCTACTCGCGGCTGGGCGGGCGCTACTCGCGGCGCAGGTTGTCGAGGCGCGCCTGCAGCTCGGCGTCGGCGTCGGGCGCGCCGGTCCCGCCCGCGCCGCCCCCCGCGCCCGCGCCGCCCCCCGCCCCCGCCGCCGCCGCCACGCCCGCCGCCACCGGCGTGCGCGCTGCACACAACACTTTGTTAAGTCTCGGTCTCCTCTTTTATGCTGCGCTCCGTGTGATGTCAGCGTTAACATTCCTATACATATCGTACATCGACATCAGCGTTTCAAAGTCACCACAACGATACATTTCTTTAGAAAGCATTGTGACAATGACGTTGTAAGCGGCCGACGACGGCATAAATGAGAGACCGAGACCTAATAATAATGGAGAAGACGAAAGATGTTTTTATAATAATAAATAAAAAAATATGAGAATAACTATGTTTTTACTTTAGTCTATCTTTAAAATAGGCTGAAAAAATTAAGATCAGAGTGCGCATTTTCGTTCGAAATTATTTAAAAACGCGGGCCGTACTCGATCGCGCGATGACGTCGTGGTTCCTGTCGCCCGCCGCGCGCCGGGCGGAGTACACGCATTCGTTCAGTGGTCGCTCACGCTTGCGTCTATTACCATATTGCAAAAAAATTGCATACTGTGTAGTGCCTCAGTGTTTTAATTCTAATGTTAAATCACCGAAAAAGTTGTTTTTCAACGTGCCAAGTTATTCAAAATCCATAAAGAAGCAGATGACAGCTATAAGAAGAGTAGATTTAAAAGGGCCTAAAGTTACCAAAAAAAAAATCCCGGAGGAACAAAAATAGCACACTGACGCCCAAATACTCGGTGCATCATCGTTATAGACGCTACTGCGTCTCAAAAACTAAACGGTGACTGTATATAATAACATGGTCCAAAATGTTGACATTTATCAAAATTAATCGATTCTGAAACCGATTTAATAGTTATTTTTATCGATTTATATGTAAGTAATAGCGTTGTGGAATTTTCCACCAACATCATTCTGAGGCACGGCATAAAACAGGTTTTTTATTATTTTGGACAATAATACGCTGTTTATAGGTATAATATTGAATTTGGATTATGTTTTCATTTCAAATAACACAAAATTCATAATCAAATACCTGGGTAACAATACCATTTGCGTTCGGAATTTCGAACTAAAAAGTTAAATTACAATTTGTCATTGCAGTCGGTGGCCGTTATGTGGCACAATTTTTGATCAAAGAAGTCCCCCGACTGCAATGACACTTGTTATTTAACTTTTTAGTTCGTTTCTGGCAGGGCAGTCGTGCTATTAATATTTTTTTTAAATTTGTTTATTTTTATTTCACACATTTTAGTTACAAGTCATGCCTTTAGTTTATTGGCCATATTGTAATAATTGAAGATTTTTTCACATTTGAAAGTGGCGTATCGCCATATCGACTTTTTTAGGGTTCCGTACCTCAAAAGGAAAAAACGGAACCCTTATAGGATCACTTTGTTGTCTGTCTGTTTAATATAACCAGTGTCACTTAGTATGATGTAAGGATTTTAACGATACCAAATACATCTAATTCCGATAAGGTGTTTAGAAGTTGTGGTGGAATAAAGAAACTCACAATCATACATGAACCCTGAACACATTACACTCCCTGTTTTTTGGGCAATCGTGTAAAAAGTAGTGTGGGACACTCAAAAAATCGCGTTTCTTCTATCTATAATATTGAACTTTAATATTCATGTGAAATATTCTATATTGATGCGCGTTTAGCTTTAGGAACCGTTTTCATACCAATCCTGTAGTTAATCTCTGTCGAAAGACGTGGGACAGGTCATTTTCGAAAGGCTAATTCGGTCAATTCAACAGAAAAAACTATAAGAGTAGGGATAATCAATATTTGTTACATAATAACACTAATAAGTCTAATTATTTAAGGGGCTGACATGAGCCAACTAGCGCCGCCAGTCGATTTTTCAGCCGAATCAACTGGCGGCGCTAGTTGGCTCATGTCAGCTCCTTAAGCAACAGAATAAAAACGAAGCGCGCGCGTCACTATTTCTGAGTTTAGCCGTGGACCACTGGTCGGGCGGCGAGCGGTCGACGCCACGGGAGCGCAGTAAGCGTGGGACATATCGGAAATTTAAAAATGCTCTAAACTTCTCGCAGTGATAAATTCGTTAATACTGCATGTATTTACATTTTTTTGTATGACCAACTCTATCGTGTGGAGCGTTTTTGTCGTCCTCGAGTCAACGTTGTCGAAAATGAGGCTCACTCGTGCTCACAGCACGATGTGTCTAATTATGAAATATAATACGATCATATTTAACGTCTTTATATGATCGACTTTTTACGATTCGTTATAATACTGTTATTGCATGCATGTACATAATATGCATAAAGTAAATTACCTGGCACGGAGAGCGAGCCCGAGGCCTGCGGCAGGCCCGCCAGCGTGTCGTTGAGCTGCAGCCCCAGCTCGTCCAGGATCTGCGACACCACCGCGTCGCTGGCGGTGGCACACACATCAACTGTTATTTGTTTGCGTCATAAACAACCACTGTTTCTTTTGCTAAGGCCACATTGTCGCATGAATATTCGTGAACAAACTTTGTGTTCGCTCTACTACGAACGGTGGTATCACAAACACCCAGACCTGAGCCAATATAGAAAAGTTCGTCTTCTAAATTGACCCAACCGGGGATCGAACCCGGGACCTCAGAGATGGCAACACCTTGAAAACCGGTATACAGAGCCACTCGACCACGGATTTCAGGATTAAATCGCGACTGACTTAAAAATATGTTTAACTGGTTTGTACAAAATGTGTAAACTGCAGGATATTATGCCCACGTCGTTACCTCTCCTCCTCGTCGTCGTCGGCCTCCATGGCGTCGTCGATGGAGTCGTTCATCATCTCTTCCTTCATGTCCATGATCTCCGACTGCTTCTCAAACTCCTGCGACACATCCATGCAAAGGTGGGATTTCAACTTCTTGCAAAAACAGTGAAACTAGCAAACTGTGTTTCTAAGTGCTCCATCAGACTGCACGAGCGCGTGCGGCCGGTTTTGCGTTCACAGTGCCAAAGCGGCTGAGTCTGAACTAGGGTTACGAACTATTTTTTGAGACAAAATAGTGTTTCCAAGATTTTTTCAAGACATGTAAAAATATGATGTAGATGGAGAAAAAATTCTAGGTTGCTGCTTGAATTTGACCCATTACTTAACCACTAAATGCTAAGTTTCAAAATTGTACAAAATACAACATTTTGAATATTTTTTAATAACCTTAAAAAAAATATTTGAAAATTTAATTAAACATGAATGGCAAGTTTTTATTTTGTCTATTTTCGTACTTGAGGTGCTACCTAGTTGGCAGCGAGCTGCCGACAGCACGTGTTTTTTTTCTATAAAGCGCGGCTGCACTTGCCGCAGCTAAGCGTGATCGCTTCATATAAAAAACTCGTGCTGTCGCCAGTTGCAGTCGGCAGCTCGCTGCCAACTAGCACCTTAAGGCTGGCCTCATACAGCCGGAATGCCTCTCTGAATTCAGAATCTTATATTCCGGCACCTATCTTAAAAATTCAGATTGATCAGTCAGTGTTGCCATATATACAGATTTCACCGTATTTTTACAGATAATCGATGCGTAATGTAATACATCATGTATCTAGAGCAAATCTTTAGATGATATTCAAACAACAACTCTTAACCGCATCGCCGGTGCTGCCACGCGCTATAGTATTTCGTTTCGCGATCTTTCTCACTCTAGCAATGACAATTCTCTATGATAGAAGAGGATGGAGAACGAAAAAGTGGTGTTCCGTGGTCCCAAGTGGGGCTCAGTCAGCCCAACCGTAGAATCACCCGCGTGGTGGGCCCCCACACCCGCTCGCCTGCACTGTGAAGATGGGTACATCTGCGGCGCTATCGGCTAAAAACATTGAAGTTCGTGTTAACTGTGTTTTGACAGATGTATGTAATACATTGCTATTTCGTTTTGGCACAAATAAAAACTTACCAAAGAAAAGTATGTCAAAACACAGTTAACATGAACTTCAATGTTTTTAGCCGATACTGCCGCCGATTTATCCGCACCCGCGCTCGCATCTTCATCGTCATTCACGCTCGTGTGGGTACTAAATGTTAAGATATATATAATACCTTTTATTCAGACCATAAATGAGAAAACCATTTCTTCAGACCATCAAACTGAACAACTTTTACTGTGGGAGCAACTCTGAATCTGAGAAATTGCGAAAAAAACCAGCTGTTTCATTCATTTTGATATTTTCGTTATTAATTTTTGTATGTAACAGCCGAATATTTTTTGCGATTTCAAAGTTGGTCCCGTAGTAAAAGTTGTTCAGTTTGAACAAATGCCAAGTAGCTACTGTACGTCTTGTATGTTACATCCTTTAAAATACTCTAGATTGTAGAACATCTAAGGAAGCATACCTGCAGTATCTTCTGTATCTGTGGCATGTTGAGTTGTCGGTTCATGGTGGCCATGGCGCGCGTGACGCCGCGCATGGCCTGCGCCATCGTGTTCTGGGACTTGAGTGTCTGGATCTTGAGCGACACGGCCTGGATGTTGGCCTTCATCAGCATGAACTTGCGCGCATACCGCCGCGTGCGCACTAAGTCTTTCGCCATTATCTTCACTGCATCCTGCACATTTCAAACTTTGCTTGTACTAAAATAATAAGACTTATATTGCTTTTTAATTTTGAGATTTTAGCATTCACAATGTACCAAACAATGGCTTCAAAACGTCATCAGTCAATGTATGTCATGAGCACGCACATAAACGCTGCCTTTCAACTCTGCCGCACGCAGCTGTGTAACATTACGTGGTAATGCTTTTTAAACATCAAAAATTAAAAGTCGTTTTCCAGCAATAATTCTGAACAGAAATGGTCCTGATGATGGGCAGAATACGTAGACCTCGGCTTCACTGAAGGTCTTGTTACACCCATATTATTATTATATATATTTGCATTAGCTTTCTTGGCAGCATGCTGAGAGACAGAGCCATACAATTTACTGTGAATGGTACCACCAGAGGCGTAGTAGCTAAAGGTTGTCCCCAAGGAGGAGTCCTCTCACCGCTTCTGTGGAGCATGGTGGTCAACGAGCTGATTACGTGGCTCAACGACCGCAACTTCCTCACAGTAGGCTATGCAGACGACCTGACCATACTCATCAGCGGACGAGTTGAGAGTGTGATTTGTGACCAAATGAGGTCCGCACTGAAGGTCGTCGAACAGTGGTGCACTAAACACAATCTAACAGTGAACCTAGCAAAGACGGAGCTAATCATGTTCACAAACAAACGAAGTCTAGGAAATCTTAAACTCCCTAAACTTTTTAATACCAGTCTGTCCCTTAGCAAGGAAGTCAAGTATCTAGGTGTGATACTAGACAACAAACTTCTCTGGAATAGACATCTCGAAGGAAAACTAAACAAAGCCACCATCATCTTCTGCCAATGTAAAAGACTACTCGGCAAATGGTGGGGACTATCACCGAAAATAACGATGTGGCTGTATAAAACTGTTATACGTCCCATAATCACATACGGAGCCGTTGCCTGGTGTTACAAAACAGAGCAAAGCACCGTCATCAACAAGCTGCAGCAATTCCAAAGATTGGCATGCTCTGCAATAACCGGCTGCATGCGAACTACCCCCACAGCCGCCCTAGTAGCTCTGGATCTAACACCCTTGGACCTGTTTATACAACAAGAAGCCTCCATGGCTGTTATAAGGCTTAAACACCTAGGTCTGTGGTACAACCGAGAGGGACCTCACTCCATATTGTGGAATAACTTAGTGAAACATGAGTCACTAATCGCTGCCCCATGCGACAGAATCCCCAAGCAATATATTTTCCTAAAGAAATACCAAATCCAGTTATTTGAAAGCGACCGAGATTACTCTGGCATACATGAAGTCCGAATCTATACGGACGGTTCCAAGATGGGGACTGGAACTGGAGCTGGAGTATTCTCTCAAGACCTAAATATCAAAATATCACTAGCGCTAGGCCAACACAGTTCGATATTTCAATGCGAATGTGTTGCTATAATAAACGCCGCTATTACGGCCCTGTCTAGAGGTGTAAAGGGACTAAACATCCGCATACTGACTGATAGCATGGCCGTCCTAACAGCACTGGAAGCTAACACGATCAACTCCAGTATCGTCTTCGAATGCCACCAAGTTTTGGATCGTTTGGCATCCAACAACGGAGTAATCCTACAATGGATTAAAGGGCATAGTGGATCACACGGGAACGATGCCGCCGATGAGCTGGCTAGAATAGGATCTTCCACAACAGTGGCAGGACCCATACCCATTCTGCCACTCCCGTTCAGCCAACTACGCTCATGGGTAGGACAACGAACTCGTGCTGCACACAATACTCGTTGGGTAGATCTAACAAGCTGTAGACAGTCTAAGATTGCGATGACTGCAGTTTCGCCGCGTGTGACCCGCAGGCTGCTCAGCCTCAATCGCCCAGACCTCCGGATAGTTGTAGGTACACTTACAGGTCACTTAGCTTTAAACCGACAACTATTCATCATGAATGCGACAGACAGTCCTCTATGCCTGGAAGCAGAGGAAACAGCCGCCCACGTGATCCTGGAGTGCGTGGGGCTGGCCACACAACGGGCAGAAATCCTCACAGAGGTGAGGTCGCTCCTAGAAGCCTGTGAACGCCCCAGGAGGCTTCTGCGCTTCTGGGAGGAGCTGGGATGGCTCGATTAGCCATACCAATGCTATGAGGTTTCAGGCATAACGGACCAAATTGGTCTAAATGCGGAGAAAAGTGCCCACCACCAATACCAATACCAATAGCTTTCTACACGGAACAATTACCACAGAATTGAGAATTTCTAACAATGCAAATTGTGTTGTCTCTCTTTTTTTACGTTAAAATATTTTTTAAGAACACCATCAAGAAAAAACCATTGTTTTATAACACATCTCTTTAATCTACTTCAGTGTTAAAAACACACCACTGTGATTAACTTTGTGACTAAAACAAACTCCAGAAAATGATTAGAATTACTTTTTCTTTTCATTGTAATCCACAAAAGATGATCAACTCTCACAACCTGTAGGGCCTGCCGATGCATTACCTAACATAAGGCGATTACCACACTGCCACGCATGATGCTGCATGTTGCACGTTGACGCATTTACGCACGTATTTACGGGAGTGCAGATCTGCATCATCGTGCAGGGTTTTTATGCACCCAGGCGTGTGATCTGCATGAACGTGTGTGGATGAATTTTCAGTGTGTTGGACTGTGCGTGTTTTCAATACAAAACAGAGATACTTACAAACATCATTATAACACGCATTCATACAACATGCAGTGTGATGTGTGGCAGTGTGTTAACCGCCTAACTGTTTCCTGCTTAGATAGGCCTCACACTCAGGTGGTGGAGCTGGATAATTTTTTGTGGAACTGTAAGTATACACTTGATATTTTGTTTACATTATGTATCATTGTCTTTATCTTGACAGAACAGGTTTTGTTTCTATATCTGGCAAGCACCTACCATCTGTCCCTCTTTGGCCAGTTTTTTAATATCGTTGATGACCTTCTTCTCCTGCTGCTCCATCTTGAGCCGCTCACGGTCAAGGTCGCGCATTGCCTTGTTCAGCGCACGTTGGTTCTTGCGCAGCATCTCGTCCGGCGTCAAACGGTGACCAAATAACCACTCCATTTTTTACTCTCTAATTTGAAAGTTCCTATAAATATGAAAAGTTAAATCATCCAATAATAATATAAGTGCCTTATTCACCATCCATCTTTCTGTACAGCTATAGTGAAGGTTCTGACTTTACTTGTTAACATGCTCGTCAGATGACATCAGTTTTCATAGTTAATGTATAAACTAGAAGCACACTTAGCTTCCATATAAAATATGGCATGGCAATACGTACGTGAAACAAATGAGCCAACACCCTACACAAATAAATAAGTTACGACGGGACGGTCAAAATAAAACAACATTTCTTATGAACTGAACAGCAAGATTTTCCTAAGAAACTCATAAAGCAACCTCGGAATTTAATTGTTCTAAAATTGACTGTCGAAATAGTTAATAAAGTCAGTTACACAGCACATAAACATACACTTTTTTGAGTTTACCTTTTCTGGATGATGATTCACCACTCGCAAAAACTCACTGTATTTTTATTTACCTACTCATAAACACACTGATCTGAAACTTATGAGGCTTGCTGGCAACTGGGGACACTGTTTTCGTAAAAGGGACTGTTTGTAGCTTGATTTATTCTTTTATTAAGTAATTAATTTCTGTTTTTTGAAATTGAGAATGACAATTTATTTGGTCCTCGAATAACTTTCTCACAGACTAATAAAAAAGAATTTGACATTGACAGTGTCAGACAGCCCCAGATTAGTTTCATGACAGATATTTTATATTATTAATATTTTGGTTCGGTCCGCGTGGCGATAATATCGGCATTATCGCTATAACAGCCGGTCCGCATGAACGTTAGTTAGCACATCAATATCTATCTAGTGTGTGTTGTCGTCACTCATGACGTCATCACCAGCGCCATCTTAGGCTCACAACGACCGCCTCGGAGTCTTGGAGCGTAATGTCCTCTAATGTCACATTCAAATGAGTCGAGTTTCGACAAAATCGAAGAAAAATTATGAAATTCGATAGAGAAGGAATGAGCTTTTTTCACTCCACAACAAAAGGATATTGGTATGCATTTTGTTGGCTAATATGAATTTCGAGATTATTAAAATAGGTGGCTAATGTGAAAAAAATATTTTTGCACACAACTCTCTGCACTACAAGCAGAGAGCCCAATAATAACGGCTCTGCATGCAGGGCTTTTCTATATGTGGTGTGCCGGTGCGCTTAAAGAACAAGCAATAGAATGTATGCACTTTGATTTATTTGCCGTCTAAATAGTAAAAAAAAATCACAGTATAAATGCCTATATAATGACAGTGACAGTCTGAGTTCTGACAGTGAATCAGTGATTGAATATTTGAATTTGCTTTAGTTGCTACCTACCTATGTGATGTGAATGAAATGAATGGAAATTTAGCGGAAAAAATTTTTCATTATTATTTTCAACCTCGTGAAATTAAAATAGCTGTAGTGTAGTATTTCCATCAATCTTGCCGATAACAAAACAAGAAATGAGTGATGATGATATTACTGTTATGGAAGTTGACGAACCTAAACCAACGAAATCTAGTCAGCCATCAAAAAGCTCTACAAAGTCCATCGCACACCTACCATGGATAGAAAAATACCGACCGCAAACGTTTAGTGATATTGTTGGAAATGAGGACACAGTATCTCGACTCTCAGTTTTTGCTCGAACGGGCAATGCACCCAATATCATCATAGCAGGACCGCCTGGCGTCGGAAAGACTACTACAATTTTATGCCTCGCTCGTGCTTTGTTGGGTTCTTCTTTCAAAGATGCAGTCCTAGAGCTCAATGCGTCAAACGATCGAGGAATAGATGTAGTCCGTAACAAAATCAAAATGTTTGCTCAGCAAAAGGTAATGCCGTAAATTGTATCGAGTTGTGGGCCCTACGATAAGTTTGTAATAAAAGTGCTTGTGTAATCAACCTAATCTCATTTTAGGTGACGTTACCCGCTGGCCGCCACAAAATAGTGATCCTGGACGAAGCCGACAGCATGACGGAGGGCGCGCAGCAGGCGTTGCGGCGCACCATGGAGCTGTACTCGAGCACGACGCGGTTCGCGCTCGCCGCCAATGACAGCGAAAAGATCATAGAACCTATACAATCCCGCTGTGCGGTGCTGCGGTACTCCCGCCTAACAGATGCACAAATTTTAGCTAAAGTAGGACTTACATATTATACATACTGCACTTTTTGTTTCTTTTTGTTTTACTCGTCATATGGTTTTTGCTCTAAAACATTATTTTACGTACAGTAGAGTTCATAAATATGTTGGCACTTTTGATAAGATGTAGACTTTAATTACAAAGGCATAAAGGTTGATGAACTGTCAAAAGTGTGTACATATTATTGAACTTGACTGTTCTTATTGCTAGGTTTATAAATGTTCTATGTGTTGTATAAACAGTAAACAGTTTGTTATATTTTAGAAATATTATTTTGTTAAATAGGATGGTGGATTAGAGCACTTTCACATAAAGGCGTTTTTATCGCGGCGTACGCGTGTCTGTAGGGCATTAGCAGTGCGTATGGATATGATAGACACACGGCTTATGCAGCAACTAATAATGTCTATATGCACAAGTGCACTTATTGTTTACCCAACTCAATAGCCCAAGTTGAACTTAACTAATTGAAGAAGATTTTAAACCATATCTTTTTCTCTTTTATGCAGATACTAGAAGTGTGTGAAAAAGAGAATCTTTCATATACAGAGGAAGGAGTGAGTGCCGTAGTGTTCACAGCTCAGGGAGACCTGAGGTCCGCCCTCAACAACCTGCAGTCTACGGCGCAGGGCTTCGGCCACATCAGCCCCGACAATGTGTTCAAGGTCTGTGACGAGCCCCACCCCATGCTGATTAAGGGCATGCTTGAGTCTTGCCTCAAGCAGGATATACATTCAGCTTACAAGGTACTGTTTAAATGATATTGCTAATTTTAGAAATGTTGCTTTTTCTTACAGACCCTTTTGGATTTCCTCCTTCCAAGAAAGCTCCTTTATATTATTAGTGTAATAAGATTTCTCTTGATATTTATTTGTCTTGGATTTTGAATACATTATACAATGATTAGGTTAGGGAACGTACCCATACTACGTGACACATTTAAATATTTTCTCCTGCCCCTGTGACCAAGTGTGGTATTTTAAAGACACTCCTTAACGGTTCACGTAGTATGGTTACGTTTCCTTACCATCTGATGTTTGTATCCCTGGAATTTTTAAAATCAGTTCTGCCCCATATTGTGTGGTTGACTGTGTCGGCAGGTAATAGCAAAGCTGTGCAAGCTGGGCTACGCGGCGGAGGACATAGTGAGCAACACATTCCGCGTGTGCCGGTCGCTGGCGGCGAGCGAGGAGGCGCGGCTGGCGTGCGCGCGCGAGGTGGGGCGCACGCACATGCGCGTGGCCGACGGGCTCGCCTCGCCGCTGCAGCTCGCCGGCCTCCTCGCCAGGATATGCAAGGCCACCGCTACCGTGCCTATATGACTCCGATGTTATATTACCGTTTGAGAAAGGCATCATCGTTGCTATACTTATACGATTTGAAATCGGTAATCAAGACTGAAATTGTGTTTTGTTAATTTTAGTACGCTTTGGACATTTCATTCATTTCAAAGAATTTTTTAATCCAAATGACCGATTCTTATAATTTCAATGTTCATACTATAAAACGATCTTGTAAAACAACTGATTAAATTGTGATAAAAAAACACCTCATTTGAATCATTGATGTTAATTCTAAGGGAATTACAGAGGCCAGACTGATAAAATTAGCTGTGTTAAGAGCTATTTATCTCAAAAAGTAGAAATGATTATGTCTACGTCTTCCATAAAATACATGTTATTGATATACCTTTTACGAAAAAAGATTAGTAGTATTAAATTTTTTATTCAATTATTAATATACAAACAAAATTTTTTTTCGAAACTCCTTTTTAGCTGATCTTTAAGATTGACTCAATTATTTCGAAAGTTATTTGACTGACTCTGTAGTGCTGTTGACCTCAGAAGAATTAGTAGCCTTCGCGTTTGTGACATTTCTGAACTATGAATAAGAATAGAAATGAAACCCACATAATGTATAAAAATACTTTTTATTTATATAAAAAACCTTGATTAATCAGTAACAGTATAAAATATAAAAGCTTCTACAATCATAATGTCTAGGGTTCGTAGTGGAATGTGAGTCATTGCGGGCGCACGATGTCTAGCAGTTTGTTGTGCTCTCCCATGAGACTCTGCAAGACATTCATCTGTTTATACTACTTGACAAACATCACTTTGTTTTAGTGTTCATTTATTATTTTTATAAAATTTCGTCTGCGTTAATACCAAAGTGTAAAGAAACACTACATTTAGTCATATCTCATGTATACTCCTATCTTTTATATCTGTGTGTCGTACTGCTATATTTTAAATAGTTTATTCTTTATTTATATTTCAGTCAAACAGAACGGTTCATTCTTTCATGTTTAAGAATCTCTATTTCTTTTCAAATCAAGCTACCCCCATGATCACGACTAGCCTAGTTTTAACTTGAAGCTGTTTCATGTAGTGACATTATTTTTGTCTGTCTTCACCCGGTCGCTTTCCCTTTTCTCTTGCGCTTTCATCAGAGGCATATGCCTTAGGGAATGCAAGAGCACATGCCCTATCTTCTCAAAAAAACGCAAGACGATAGTTGAATACGAAAGGGAAAGCCACTAGGTGAAGATCAGCGTGGTGAAGACACACCATTAGAGTATTAATTTATTTAATCTGTGTGTGGTGTGGTGTGGCGAGGGGCGGGGCGGGGCGGGGCGGGGACGCGGCGGGGCGGGGCGTGGCGGGGCGGGGACGCGGCGGGGGCGCGCGTCAGTGCAGCACGCGCTGGGCGGCGACTGGCGCGTCTTCGATCATCCGCTGATGCTCCTCGCTCAGCGCCTGCGTGTGACCTCACCATAAGACACGAGTCGCGATAATAAGTTAGTATGGCGAACATAAATGTTTACACCGACGCGTCGCCCGTCCGAAGTGATGTTTTGTGTTAGTATATCAATATCCGCTGCAGTCGAAGGTGACTTTGTTGTGTCCATACGCTTGTCTCATAACAAGCCCCAATTAGTTCTTTTTCATGCAAAAGATATCCGAGTTTCAGAAGGTAGGCCCGTACCACCACCACACCACAGTATTGGTTATATTGTGTTGTAATATCTAACAGTTGAAATACTAGGTTCATGCGTATGAGTTTGAAGTAAGAAAAGTGTTAATACAAAAGTAGGTGTGTGTAATTATAGAATGTGAATAGCTTTGTATACCGAATAGTATTTATTTAGGACCATAGCCTATGTTCAATGGTTTGGTTATTGCTAGAACTGATTCATCATCATATCTTCCATATGACACACACAACTGGGTATAGACCTCCCCAAGGATCTCCACCACGATTACCTATTAATGCTGTACTTGAGTGAGGCCAGTTGCCACCACCTTAACTCCACGACAAAAAGAAAATGTACTTGGTTAACGACAAAACTACAGTTGAAACTTTAACTGTAGTTTTCGCCATGCTTTTTGGAACCTGAAGGATCTGCGTGCAAGAGCTCTCTAATTCTTAATGCTAACATTCTTACTATGCATGCAAAACTAGATCGTATGACATAAAATTAATTTGTTGCATATCAAGAAGAAAATGAACTCGAACAGTTATGTATGAATAACAAATCACTACTTATTATAAAACAAAGTCCCTCACCGCGTCTGTCCGTCTGTCTGTTTGCGATAAACTCAAAAACTGAACAGATTTTCATGCGGTTTTCATCAAATGATAAGGTAATTCCTAAGGATGGTTTAGGTGTACAAAAAGTTGAGGTTCTATGTAAATTGGTGGGAATATGACGATATGACGATAAATGTTGAAGATGTCGACTGGGAGCTTACATCGAAAACGCTGCATAAAGCTTTTGGGCTATAACAAAATAATGTATGATGGAAATGGAATTGTTCCTCTTTTATAGATTTACAAAAAAGTCCGCAATGGCATATACCTATCTTTGAGAGTAAGAATAGCTTACTATATACCCATTATATCTTAAAAAAAAATTGAGCCCGTACTATGCGGTAATTTGGAAAGCTAATTAGAAGTATACAGTATTAATCCTTATCAACTTAGGCCGGCGCCCACTGCCGGCACGGTATGGCATGGCACGGCAAAGGATTTTATTACTAATCCAGTTATTTTGAATCTCATATCAATGAGTTTAGAATTCATGTTACTTTATTTCGATACCACGATGCCGTGGGATGCTGCGGCATGACGTGACGCGCCGCGAGATGCTGCTTTATGCCACGGGACGCCGCACATGCCATTGCATCCCGCGAGACGTATGGGTTGTTGCTAGCTAGTTGAAATAAGGTTGAAACTTTTGCAGCAGTCATCTGGCGCGCGCGCGTTTTTTTTGTCTCTCACACTGACAGCCATGCCACGGGATGCCACGGGATGCCACGGCATGCCGCGGGATGCCGCAGTACAACCTGCCGTGCCATGCCGGCACTGGGCGCCGGCCTTTGAATACCTCAGTTACCTTAAGCATTTCATGCACATTATTTTAACCATTTACACCACTGTCGCAAAAAACCGCGTGCGAAATTAAATTTAAGCGTATTTTTTACACCGATTACGGGAAGGGACGGAAACAGACTTGTGGAAATTACTAGATTAATGTCCTCCGTCGGTCCCACGTTACGGCGGACACAGACTGCGAGACATGCGCCGCGAACGGCACATGATCAAACAGAACACGCAATCTATGATTGATAGATTGCGTGAGTCTGGATCCGCGTCTAGGTGTAACAAGTTAAACAAGTAGTGTACCTTAAAGTACTTGACCGTCTTGACTCTGAGCTCGAGCGTGGCGGCCTCGTCGCACACGAACAGCGTCTGCGGGTGCTGCTGGAAGGCGGACACGGTCCACATGTGGTTGACGCCCTCCTCCACCGCCTTGGCCAGCGCCAGCGCCTTGTGCACGCCCGTGATCAGGATCATCACCTGCGGATATTGACCACTCGTCCGGTACAATCCTGCCTACGGCGGCTTCATACCCAGTTACGCTATCTAAATTCTCAAATTTATTTTAAATCTTAAATTTTTGAATATTACGTTCAGAATCGATCTAGGAAAAATGATCGTTGTAGTAACCTGATGTGCAGCTGAGTAAACGTTTGTGCTTTTTTTAAAATTTAGATGAAAGAGACCAGGGTTTCTGTCTTTTATTAATAGCTGCCTGTCATTGCTGTTTCTGACACACTCCATCAGCAAATGTTGCACGTACGTTTGTGCCGATCGATAAAGGTAGTAGCTTATTTTTAGTGGTTGGCTCACGACATCTCCCCCTCGTCGAGTAGGATATTTGGATTATAGTTGCTACACTTTATTTAAAATTGTAAAAATCTTAACATTTAAGAGAAAATCAGCCGATGCGATTAGTCGCAGTCGCAGTGTGGTGGTGTGGATACCTCCTTGGCGTCCATGACGGTCCCGACGCCGACGGTGAGCGCCTGGCGCGGCACCTTGGAGATGTCGTTGCCGAAGAAGCGCTTGTTGGCTTCGAGCGTGTCGTACGCCAGCGTCTTGACGCGCGTGCGCGACACCAGCGACGAGCCCGGCTCGTTGAACGCGATGTGCCCGTCCGGACCGATGCCTGACATCACATTTATTTTAATATAATAGGTGTGCAAGTCTAATGCGGCAACCGCTTGTTTATACAGGTGTTCCCAAACTTTGCCACACGGAGCGAAATTATCTGAAATTAATATTGAATACAGGACATTTTATTTTTATAAATAATTGGAACTGCATTTTTTTTAAATCGCAAATTATACCATACTTAACTTCATATTTAGTGGGTTCGATTCCTGATTAGGGCAGACGATTTTTCATAAATCTTTGAATGCAATTCTAATTATATTTAAAATCAAAATGAAGTCTTCTTTCGGTAAAATTTCCTATCTTCAATATTTAAGGTACTTTCTCTTCGTGTGGCAAAGTTTTGGAACACCCTGTATAGTTGTTGTATTAGTTATCTCACGAAGGCGGTTGGTGAGCCGTATGGGACTGGAGAATGTCAACATTACCTCCGACAAACAGGTGCACTCCGCCCGCCTCCTGTATGAGGCGCTCGAAGCGCGCGCACTCGGCGACGAGGTCGGCCGCGTTGCCGTCCAGCACGTGCGCCTGGGCGGGGTCGATGTCCACGTGCTTGAAGAACTCGTTCCACATGTAGTAGTGGTACGACTCCGGGTGGTCGCGAGGTAGACCTGCCGTGGATACATGCACATGTTACTGTACATTCAGATGTTGTAGAAAAAGCACCAGTCCTCAATTTATGTAACTGTTGCTGACAATTTCATAAGTGCTATTATAGCACTACTCTGTTATCAACTGAAACTGTAAAATTTCATTAATTCCATTAGATTTCCATCGGTTTCAATCGATTTAAAACGAGAATTATAATGTTGATGGCAGGTAGATACGTTTTATAATTTTTAATCACTGATAAAAGGGCGAAGAAAAGTTGGTTAGGATATAAACATCAACTTTTCTCGCCCTTTTATAAGTGATTGAAAATTCAAAGTGGCTTTATGATTGACAAAATAACACGTAGGAAAGAAACCGTAGTGGCGAATTTGCAGTCTTGGCTGCGCTAGGCCGAGTTGTACCAGCCGCCCCTTTCTCAGCTCCCAAGTTATGAGCTGCCAGAGCCAAATGTCAACACATTTTTGACACAGATTTCTTTTGAGACATAAACTTATTTTTTTTATTGCCTGCTTAGTTTAAGCTCTTAAAATCCCTAGATCCCTATCCGATACCAAGCAGGTACTTAAAAGCCGGATATACCTTTTTAATAGCTAATCATAGCTTTTTATAGCTGGACATAAATGTTCTGAAAGCCGGACAATATTTATTACCGCCTTGCGAACAGCGGTCGGACGGACACGGCGCGAAACTGTCGTGTCGTCATTACTTGCGCTCGACTAACGACTCGCGCGGCAGCCACACAAATAGCCGAACAGGCCGGACGCAGTCAAATTTGGCCGGACAGAAAGTCAAAAAGCCAAGCATGTAGCCGGACACCTGGCAACCCTGGTCCCATAGTGTTGTTCAGATCGATTGATGGTCTGAAGAAACGGTTTTCCGTTTATTCATTAACAACTTGTATATAAAGTGATGTAGGGTATATTGTAGTAAGTGTGATACGCACCTACGTATTCATCCATGTTGAAGGTGGTGACGTATTTGAATGAGATCTTGCCCTCGTTGTAGAACTGTATGAGTTTGCGATACATGCCGAGCGGCGTGCCGCCGGTGGGCAGGCCCAGCACGAACCGGCGCGCGGGCCCGGGCGCGAACTGCGTCACGCGCTGCAGCACGAACCGCGCCGCCCACTCCGCCACCACGTCCGCGTCCTCGAGGATTATCAGCCGCATCCTCAATCAACTATTACGTAGCTAATTCTTCTAAAAGTAAACAATCATTTATTTATTTTATGGACAAGAGAACAGATAACATTCTCCCACTTCTAATTATTTCGAATGGTATACCTATGGATTTTTCATTTATGGAATCAAAACTATATAATGAGGATTTGACTGAATCAGGCTTCACTTGGCCACGGTAAAGAATATTTTTACCGTGACTTGGCGGAAGTCCCTAACCATTGTGAAAAAAGAAATAATATGTAGCCCACTTCCGCAAAAAAAGTTTTTGCGGAAGTGAGCTACATAATTATTATATTTCTTTTTTTACAATATATTAGGAGGATTTAAATTAATCGATTGTGCCTTCATCCTGTGTGGGACTTCTGGTGCCATTATTAGCATGTATGTTAAAGTATTATTTATATAGTTAATCTAATCATGTCTGAGTCTGTTACACACGTTATAATAAAATTGATGCAATATTTTTCCCGACCGTCTTGTGTTTTGTTTCATCCTAGATTAATATTATATACGTTTTAATGACAAACAATCAATTTCATCGTCTCGAAACGACGCAGAAAAATGTCAATGTCCTAATTATCGATAAAAACAAGTGATTACGAGTTCATATTGCTCCATCGGCATCGTCGTTTGTAGAAGAAGACGGCACTTCCTTTGCTGTTTAAAAGTTTTTTATTCAAGGAATATGTTAATAAATCATTCCTAAAACCTCAAAATTGGCAACTTTTAGATTAAAACTTACTCGAGTCGGAACTTGTGCCTAACCCACCCAACCATTGAATTGTCTAAATCATGGATGCACAGACTTATTAAGACTAGGGGCCACTCGGGCAAATTATGAACTGATGGTGGGCCACCAGAAGTATAGGTAATTAAAGACAATGAAAAATTGATAATAATGTATTCAAATTGAAAAAGAATTTATTAATTTGAAGCGTGGCACTGCATAGTGCTTACAATCTTTTTTATATTTGGCTCAAATTTACTTGTAGCAACACGTAAAACTGCTTCCAAACTTTCATTTGCAAGGCGGTTTCGATTTTTTGTTTTATTATTATTTAGGATTGAAAAGGTTTGTTCACATATATAGGTAGAACCAAATAAGCTTGCACATTTCAGAGCGTTTATGCGCAACTCTTTGTACGTATTTTTATCAATGCAGCGGTAAAAGTTCAGCAAGTCTCCTTCGTTGAATTTGTTGCGTAAATCTTGGTCGTTCTGAATGTCGATAATTTCTAACTGCATTAACTCTGGCGCATTTTCAACTGAAATCGTGAAAGGATTGCTAAATATGTCCAACAGAGGTTTCACTGTTTTAAACTCCGAAAATCTGTCTTGAAAAGATTGAATCAAAATATCTAGCTTTTTTACATAACTGAAATTAATAGCAGTTTTTTTGAATTTTTCAGCCATTTTCTTATAATTCGGAAAATGATTGTAATTTCCAGAATTCAATTGCGATCTGAAAAGTGTCAGCTTGCATTGAAAGGATGATACATGTGCGTAGAGCTGGGATATCAGTTGATTTTTGCCTTGAAGCCGTGTGTTCAAGACATTCAAATGATTTGTAATGTCAACTAAAAAAGCCAAATCACACAACCAATCAGGACTTTTAAGTTCCGGGACGTCCCTTTGCTTTTCCGCCAGAAAAATATCAATTTCTTCTATTAAATTTAAAAATCGTTCCAGTGTCAATCCACGACTTAGCCACCTTACTTCTGTATAATACAGTAAATCTCCATGTTCGCATTCAATGTCATCAAGGAATTGTTTGAATTGCCTGTGATTGAGTCCTCGTGATTTTATGAAATTCACAGTCGAAACTACCACTTTCATGACATTTTCAAATTCAATTTTTTTAGAACAGAGGGCTTCTTGGTGTATAATGCAGTGAAACTGCATGAGATCTTCAGCGTTTAAGTTTTTTTCTTGCAAATGCTTTTTCAACAAAGTAACTAGCCCAGAATTGACACCAATCATCGAAGGAGCACCGTCAGTCGAAACTCCCGATAATTTCGATAAGTCCAAATCAGTTTTTGAACACTCGTCCAAAAGTACATTGAGTATATCAACTCCTCTGGTTTGACCTTTCAATGAACACATTCCTAATAACTCTTCGAAGACTTCAAAATCTTGAGTAACACCTCGTATGAATATAAGAAGTTGAGCTGTGGAACTAATATCAGTGGATTCGTCGAGTGCTAATGAAAAAAAATCAATTATCTTAGTTTTTTCATTTAATTGTTCCGCAATATTATCTGACAAAGACATAATTCGTCTTTGGATGGTCATACGATTCAGTTGAATTTTCTCAAACTTTTTTGCTGCTTCTGGACACATTTTCTTAGCGGCAATTTCTATGCATTCTTTTACAAAATCCCCATCATTGAAGGGGCGACTCCGCTTTGCTATCATTCGAGAAATTTCATAACTAACTTCTGTAGCTGTTTCTGTATCTTGAATGGGTTTTGTAAACATAGCTTGTTGACCAATAAGCTCCCGTTTTAAAGACAAAACTTTTTGCTTTCTTAATTCGCCTGTAAACTTCGTAAAAGTAGGATGCTGCGTTTCATAGTGCCTTTTTACATTATATTCCTTTGCAATCGCAACAGAATTCTTGCAAATTAAACAAACGACTTTGTTATGCGACCATACAAAAAAGTATTTCTCAGTCCAAATTTCTTGAAACTGCCGATTTTCATCTTTAACCTTACGTTTTTTACTAGTTCCTGGCATGTCCATGTTGCGTGAAGGTCTATTACGAAATCTTTAATGCGATACACGCAGCTGCGTCCGTGCTTCGTAGGATTACCACAGCACCTAAAACCAATTACAGTTCCTAATTAATTACCAAAAATAATTGATAAAATATGTAGATAAAATTAATAACAGTTTTACTTACGATTTCACAACACAATTATACACGGCACTTGACGGGAAATCTACGTTGAATGTGGATCAAAATATATTATAATTATGACACCGGCTAGTCGAGTTAAAATCTACACTAGAACTAACGACACTTTACTCAAATTAAAACCTAACTGTCGGTCGCTGCGGTTAGCGTGGCTTTTATACCACGCGCATAGAGTCGAAAACTGTCTGGAGAAATCTCGAAACCGACTCTGGAAGCTTCGTGTATCTACCTACGCGAGCTATCGGGAATTTGGGACTATTGCTATCTCGCTCGCTCGAACAGTATAACGCGGCGCGCTTCCTCAAGAAAACGAATTTAACCGAGATCAGCACGAACATTACCGACCGCTGTTACCGACGCATGCACGGCGCACCGATAAGATTGATAGAGCGCGCGCGCGAGATTCAAATTACTTTTCGAACATTTGTTATTGGTTTTATTCTGGAATAGAACTCAATATTTTCGAATGTACGAGAGTATTATTTTTGCTGTCGGCGGGCCACCAGTATTCGACCGGCGGGCCGCATGCGGCCCGCGGGCCGTAGTCTGTGCATCCCTGGTCTAAATTGTATATTGATGTAATTTAGATTTATTAATACTTACAAATAAAAAATATTATACTTACTATGATATTAACCATACTATAATATATTTTTTAATTTAAGCGCCTTTTTCCAAGTTCAGCTTTCGTTAGCCAGACTCAAAATGCATAATAATGAGTTATCGCGGTCTAAGATCGCGGTCTAGGCGAGAGACAAGGTCACAGCGCGTGTTGTAGACTGCATGCAGGGAAACATAAAAACTTTAACCGGTTTAGTAAGTTCTTATTATTAGATTATTTACTCTTTTTATTAATAATTTCCTTGACTATGCCTTTTTTAATGTCTTTCGAATAGAAAAAAAAGCATTTAGCAATTTTAAATAAATAAAATAAAAATTTCAATCTACAATACAAATAAACAACCAGCTTCGTACGTTTATACTTCTATTTATTTTTGCCAAAGTAAAAAGCCGGTCCTAATATTTTCGGTAGGTCATTAACCTGTAAAAAGGTCACTCACCTATCGGGCGCGATACGCCTCGTTCACTGCACTCTGCTCTTATCTGTTTCTGCTAGTCGGCCGCCTCGTCATGCGATGTTGATAATAACGACACACCACAACTTCTCACAGTTAACTCTCATTTGTTTGTGTTAGAAATAACAAAAGAGCTCGGCCGCCGCCGCCTGTTATCAAATGTGTCACATTAGCACTTCGCACTGCGCCGCGCTTGTCAATCGAACATGACATGTGTCGGAACAGAGTTGCCACATGTAATCGAAAACCGAAGTGGTAAATTCATACACCAAGAATGAGAAAAAAAACAAATTCCAATAAATGATGTTTATTTCTAATAATAATACTTATTGGGAGATTATCCAAATTTTGAGAGAATTTCACTAGAAGAATTCATATTCAAAGACATTTAATAACATTAACAGTAACCATAATATTACAATTATATTTAAATAATAAGAGATACTTAATTAAAACTTTATAAACTAACCGTATTTAAAAGTAATAGGAAAGAACGAACGAAATCCAGAACGTATGAAATGTTTAATTGGAGTCGAGTTGGTCATAATAATTTATCGTCAAACAAAATATTGGTCAAAGTAATATAATTTACATAGACATAAAATGAGGAAGTTGATGTTAATCTATACAATGCGAAAAATTTAACAGAAGTGGCTAACTTCAGAGCGCTTGCGGTACAAAACGACGTATTTTATTCTGTAAAAAATTCTCTTTGCCATACATTACCGAGAGAAGTTGCAGCGAATTACTGTCTATGGAACTTAATCGAATTGTGCAGATATGGTGCACTCAGCAGCGCGCCGGGTTACCACTAGGCTGTGTCAAATTTTCCCAATCGATTTTGAATTTAAATTCTAAGACTTTAAAGTTTAAAATCAATTGGTGAAGTTTCGGAAAACCTGACGTACTGTTGACCACACCATCGACTCCAGCGGTTGGTTGACGTCCGAATCCAAGCCGTCGGCTTAGCAAGAGAGCGAAATACATGCTGCCACACGCTTCACAGAAAACTAGTTCACTTTACGTGACGCTATGTATTCATTACAATATAATTTGTGAGCTGCTGAAGGCCGCAGGGTCGAGTAGTGATCACGTGGCAACGAAGCGACCAAACATATTTTAACTATTGATGTGATGTTTCGACATTGATGTCACAAAAAGTTTGCTACAAATATGGCGGCGCTAGACTTTAGCTCGCTTCCCGACGCTGCAGCACTGCCGCACTTTGTAATACCTACACGTAACTATAAAAATATATTTTAATGAAAAATAAAAATATATTCACCGATGTACAAATACACCTCGCTAAGTTAGCGCTACCTCTGCGGTAGCCGTCCTCGATATACAGTAGTCAGTAAACAAGCTGCTGTTGATGATTAACGTAGTGAGAACTCAAACCGTGGCCGCCGCCGCGCCGCCGCGCGCCATATCACAGAGATCATCGTAACCAATCCATCTAACTCCTTACATCCCACGAGACTCGCTATGACTCGAAACGCTTTACCGATAACGTATTTAGTTCGTCACTTTAACGAACTTGAACAAAACGTATCACGTCAAAATTAATATAATTCTTAAAGCAAAATAATATATTAAAATAAATCTTAACTGTGTGAATTCAACAGAAGTTGGATTATAATGCGACCTTCGAAACCTAATTTTATGCACAACAGCACAACTGCCCTTTAGCATAACCACCGAAACACAATGCAATTTATCAACACTTAACTGTCAAAAACAATGGATTTATCATATTGTCGTGTTTCTGTGGTTATGCTACGGGGACTGGGATTCACATAATAATTATGCATGCAAACAGCGGCGCAGGCGACGACATCGAAAGGCACTGTGAAATTATATTTTGGCACAACCCATTCAGTTCGAACAATACTTTTACGGAATCAATTTGGTTTGGACAATGTGTTTAACAAAAACAAAAAAATTAGATGGCTCATGTTGTCGTCTGCACATAGTTTCTTATATATCAAACAAAGTGACCACCTTATAATAAGAATGTATACTTTATAATTATATGATCATGAAGTACAAATTTTGACGTATAAAAACATTGATCTGTCGCAATAGTTTTTATTATTTTAGTATATATGGTTTTGTGTGAACTGGAAAATCAGTGCGATTATTTGACATAGTATTTAATCTATACTAGACACGAGTGCGTATTACACATTAGGTGTACACTACGCACTAAAGTGTTTGTGTGTTTAATTATTACAACATATTTGTAACTCGATAATGTTAACTTTCACCTCCCAAGCTTACGCGCTCACTAGACATGAAATTAAACACTTTTAACGGATACTAGCGCGGTTTTGTTGAAAGTACTTTAGTAATTAGTTTTTTTTTTATTTTTCCGAATACTAAACCAATTGCCAAAGTACATTCAATAAAACCGCGCTAGTATCCGTTAAAAGTGTTTTATTTCATGTTAACTTTGCACATTACCAGTGATGTATCGATCGTATCCACTGTTTGCTTCAATTTTCACTTAAATCTGCTGCCTCAGGGATTTCGCTATAAGCGTCGAAGTTTTAAAAAAGTCATCCTGATGAGACATAACTTTTCTCGGGTTCTTCATAATGCGCTTCAAAATGCGTAGCATGTGTCTTTGTGATTCTATGCGAAGAGGTTTTGAAAATTTAACTTAACATGTACGCGTGCAATGTAGTCTGTAGTATATTATTATTACACCGCGTTACGTGTGAATACGCTCGTACAACTTCGTACGCTATCTCAGAATGAAAAAGTATCCGATAAAACGGACCTGTGAAACGAATCGCTGTTTGAACGGGCACTTATTTAAAGTGCGTTAAGATGCATTATCGTCTGTGTTATCTGTTCAGAGTGGCTCGGGGCGGGGCCGCTTGCTGGGCGGGGGCTCGGGCCAGGGCGCGGGCGCGGGGGCGGGCGCGAGCGCGGGGGCGGGCGCGGGGGCGGATTCCACGTACTCGGGCAGCCATTTAAGTAGTTGCGCTTCGAAGAACTCTTCCAGTCGCTTGGCGTCCTTGTAGATCGACGAATCCGGCTGCGGCCAAATAAATCTTCGTTAGTTCAGAGTGGCGTAATTTAAAAGGTATCGATATCTAATATGTGATCAGGTGAATAAACTAAAACTATTTATAACTAAACTTTCAAAAAACTTTATTCTTCTTATTTGTTTCTCGTTTCATCGTTTATTGTTTTCTTTTACTTTGTGTGTTATTAATTAACATTCTATTCTATGCTATTCTATACATTTAAATAAATATTTGACAACATCACATACACTGCTACGATTCCAAAGTAAGTATAGCTACTTACTGCTTTAGCAAGCACTTGTGTCATGGAAATCAGAGACAACGGTGGCATCACAAACACCCAGACCTGAGCCAATATAGAAAAGTTAGTTTTCTAAATTGATCCAACCGGGGATCGAACCCGGGACCTCAGAGATGGCGACACCTTGAAAACCGGTGTACAAAGCCACTCGTCCACGGAGGTCGTCATTTCTAGCTAGCAAATGTAATGCTGATTTTGGACAGAATTTTTTTCTAGTATTATTAGGTCAGTGACACTCGGCACTCGTTCATGCGGACCGCGGCCGGGCACACGGGCCGACGGGCAATAGTGAGTGACTTGGTACCGGGTTGTAGTGGTAGGCGTTGCGGAACAGCAGGCGGCAGTCGTGCACGAACTGCGCCGCGTGCGAGTAGCGCTGCGCCGAGCGCGGCTGCAGCTTCATGCGGATCTCGTCCAGGCACATGGGCCGCCCCACCTGTACACCCCACAGATACACTATTATTCACTATCGAAGCTTACGCATAGTCGATGAGATTCGTTATATCTCTTGTTTTTTTTAGTAATACTGTCGTGTCGTAATCACTGTAAGAACGCTAACGTCCGTCACCGGGCGTGCGGTCGGCCCGACCGAATACTGTGCGGGTATAATATTTAACCATGTGGTGCTATATGTTAATTCATCTATGCCCGAGCGGCCGAATGCGGCCGGACAGCGATGGAATATTTATTCGACAGACAGACGTGCGAATGCATTTTTGCCTATGCTGAAACGGCATCGTAGGTTAGCGGCGCGTCAGGTCGCGTACGGTACCTTGGCGTGGTAGTCGGTGTTGTCCGCGGGCACGGGCTCGCGGAAGGGCAGGCTGCACTCGTACTGGCAGTACAGCTCCAGCGTGAGGCGCTCCACGACGCGCTGCGTGCGCGGGGGCAGCGCGCCCGCCGCCGCCGCCGCCGCCGCCTCCGCCGGGTCCTCCTCGATCTCGGCCAGGTTCACGCACAGCAGGCACTGCCACGTCTCAGTCTCACTGCGCACACGTTTATACGTTATCCATATTTATAATGACCCGCTCTCGTGTTTTACTACTTTGAAGACGTTTTTGTATAATTAAACTGATGGAAATGATGGCGCGGCACGCCGGAGGTTTTAAACTTTCGAGTGCTAACTGAAGCCCTCTCCTCGTTTGTTGGCGCAGCGGCGGTACGACGTCGCCTCGCCGCGGTGAACGGGCGTGGTCGTCGTGGCTACCGAGGCGATGTCGCACAGTGGGCTGAAATCCGACTCTCAAAGACATAGGGACATAAATTTATAAATGTCGTTTTTTTTGTTGTATTCGGCTTTTGTTTACAATCATTATGCTCAACTATGCCGAAAAAGTTACTACAGTGTATAAACGGCGGACTTATAATTATTTTGCAAAATATTTGTATGGAGCTTGCATGAAAAATCCGATTATCTTTGAAACTGCAAGTCAAACCGTAATATCCTTACAGGAGGTCTTAGTACTGATTATTTAAGATTTTTTGACATACCACATTTAACGGATACTGCTGCAGGATTTTTGTAAAAAATGGAGAAATATAACGTATTTTTTTTTATTTAATCAAAATTTTTTTTAATTCTTCAAATCAGAATACTAGCAACCAATTAGTTATTTATTACCTCTCTAGTATGCGTAAGCGATATTAGCTATTTTCAGTTACTTAGCATTATATGATTATTTAAGATTTTTTGACATACCACATTTAACGGATACTGCTGCAGGATTTTTATAAAAAAAATAGTTACTACCACATATTTTTTAATTTCTTTAATAATTAATTTTAATAGCATCAAGTCAAAATAATAAACATCAATAAGCTTTTATTATCTTCCTGGTCTGAAAAAGTGATAACAATTTACCAACAGTAAGCCTCCATGTGCGCCTAGCCTATTGTACCATGCTACAATGCAAATCAACCTTATTATTTATTCCTGGGAGTGAATTAATTATTTGGAATAGGAGTTTCGGTAAATAACTTTCTATTGTTGAGCACTATTGTTACTCTTCTAATGAGAGAGTGTAAGACTCTCTCATTAAATAGGTTCAGGGACATAGAAAGAGGTCTAATGAGAGTTTAAGAATCTAAAAACTATATGAAGCACTTATAAAATATTTTTTATCGATATATCAAAATACTGTTAAAATTAAAATACTTCATCTTTAAAAATAATTTTATTTATTTCACATGATTCTTAAATAAAATCAAAATACAATCAAACAATAAAAAGTTAATAAATAAAATAAAACAATACATACACCAATAATAAAACAAAAATCATAAAATACACTAATTAACATTCAACATCGCTTTCGTCGGATTCTATTTCGGAATCAGGATCTAAATTAGACACATCCAAAAATTCGATCGGTCCTGAAGGCTTGATCAGTTCTAAGGTCTCAACGAAAAAATCCAGATTTTTCTTAACGTCCAACTTTGGTCTTTGTGCAGAGATCAAGGGATCAGAAGAAAGAATAAGCATATTGAAGATATCCTCATTCGAAGCTTGTCTGTTCTTTTTCCGTGAATGATGTTCCCGGAACCTCCTAAAATCTTTGTTGCGGGCCTCCGAGGCTTCTTCTGAGATGCTTCCAATCGGCAAAATATTGTTACTGGCGATTATGTCTGCACCGTGTATTAGCAACTTATGAACGGTCGACGACATGTGGTACCAGTCGTATAACTCCACGTACCTTTTTGCTGTTTTGAGAGCATATTCTTTAAATTTGATAACATCTATATTCTCCCCAGATGTTATTGCTTGTAGAATCACAGCGAATCGTCTAACGAGCTCTTCATCCAACCCAGTAATGGCTGCAGTTTTATCAGGGGATGCGAAAAATCTCCTTGCTGTATTCCCGTCATTCGTGGTCCCTGAGCCTTGTTTAACAATATCAATTAAAAGATTGAGCTCATCTTTAAATTTATCTTGAATAGTTTTCTTTCTACTTTCTAACAAGGCCTTGTGCTCATCTCCTCTTGCAGCCCACTTCTTGAAGTCAAGTCTGTAGGCGATATGTAAGAGACATTCCATGGTATTTATACGGGCATGTAAAGATGACAATCCAAATTCATATGCACTACTGAAAACAGTCTTTAATGTTACAGCGTCCAAACGGTTCATTTCTGTAGGTTTGGCTAAACACAGGTAACAGGATGCGTTAGACCTAGCTTCAGAGAGGTACGTGCAGATTTTTCCGTCAATCATCGTCATCTGCAGTTGATGATGCACCTTATTACTTTTGTACTCAGTGGGAATGAGAGCTTTGATTTCGTCATCCATTTGCCTCTTGTGACTTATTACTACTTCTTCGCTCTCTTTCACAAATGTGAACTGCACTGGACGACAATATAAAACTGAACATGGCTTTGGATTTGTCCATAAACTGTCGTCTCCAGCAGTCAGCTGCAATGGCACCAAGGACGTCATAAATATACTAGAATCTTCTTGCTGCCCCTGCATTTTCTGTTTATACCGGCTTTGGTTCGAAGCACCATCGAATCCCCACTTGGAAATTAAATTCAAATTTTTATTTTGCACCTGTTCAGGAAGACTTTCAAGTATCCTCTTCACTGTGACATCAAGTAATGCTTGAAGTGCAATTCTTGCTGAAGAATCTGTTACAGTCACTGATTCCTTCGGAGGATAACATTGATATTTGGCTTTTTGCACTTTATAGTAAGACGGGTAAATATCTTTTGCACCTTCTCGAATAGTGGTTTCTCGTAGGGTGATGTATTGCCACTTTGTCAGTTTTAATGAAAGGAGTAACCCGAGCGCTTTTTCTGCTGTAAATATTATTGTTTTAACTGGTTTAGTAAGCATTTCCTTAATTTTTGTAGCTGCTTCTGGATTTTTCAGCATGTGTTCGATTACAGATGCGATATCCTCACGTCCTTCTTCTTTTAAAAGTAATGCGGCTGAATAGGCCAATTGACTTGAATCTTCTCCTTTATATTCGTCAGATCTTCTCTTCTTTTGTTTGCTTCCTAAATCTTCAAAGGCTTTTCTAGGTCTTTTTGTCATTGTGCCAGTAGATGATGTCGACGGACCTGGACAGATTAAATGGGCACTGGGTCCTTGGTCTTCTTCATTTGATTGTGGCATGCCAAAACTGGTTGGCACGCAACTTGGCCAATCAATATTAGCCTGAAGCCAATTTTCATACTGCTTTCTGAATACATCGAGGATACGGTGAGATTTTTGCCACCTCTGTGAAGCAGCTCGCGTAAATCTTCTACAAAACTCCTTGACCGTTACACGATCTTCATCAGAAATACGATCACCTAAGCGGTCTGTCACTGCACTGAACAATACTTCATGATTAAATGAAGTACCTTCTCTTCTTAGAACAACAAATAAGTCTAAGTTCGTAGTTAGACTCTCCATTATAAATATTTTACGGTTGCAGAGTAAAGATTGTGACAGATCAAAAGTTTGGAATAAACTGAATTATGAAGTGACAAATTAGTTTATTTATAGTAGTTTATTTATTGTTGTTAGTTGTTATGTACAATGACTATTAACAATATAAGAGATTTGCAAATTAACTTCTGAATTACCCTCATTAACAAATCATTCTTCTTCTAACTAATCATTACAAAAATTAAGCTGCTTGCCACTTATGATTGATTGTCATTAGTCATTCAACATTTTCCTTTGTGAACTAGGTAGGTATGCTCATTAAAATGTGGAATGCTGCTAAATGATAGAAAGTATTTACCGGAAATCCTAATCCGAATAATAATTAAGTCACTTCCCGGAATAAAATAATAGTTTATTTGTGTTGTTGCATGCTAAGTAACTGAAAATATCGCTATCGCTTACGCATACTAGAGAGGTAATAAATAACTAATTGGTTGCTAGTATTTTGATTTGAAGAATTAAAAAAAATATTGATTAAATAAAAAAAAATACGTTATATTTCTCCATTTTTTACAAAAATCCTGCAGCAGTATCCGTTAAATGTGGTATGTCAAAAAATCTTAAATAATCAGTACTAAGATCTCCTGTAAGGATATTACGGTTTGACTTGCAGTTTCAAAGATAATCGGATTTTTCATGCAAGCTCCATACAAATATTTTGCAAAATAATTATAAGTCAGCCGTTTATACACTGTAATAACTTTTTCGGCATAGTTGAGCATAAAGATTGTAAACAAAAGCCGAATACAACAAAAAAAACGACATTTATAAATTGATGTCCCTATGTCTTTGAGAGTCGGATTTCAGCCCACTGTGTGTCGTTCCGCTACTGAGCCGACAAATATGAGTGTGATCGATTGTCAACTATAATTGTGATATTGTAATAAATTAAAAATAATGAAAATGCTTAAATTTATTTTAAAAAAAATACACCTGCGATCGAGAATGTCTGATGACGACGAGGAATACGAGAGAAACTGCTAGGCTGGACGACTTTTCCCCCCCACCCGTCGATAAACTCTAGATGAGCGATTACCTCACCAGAAAATTGCGGTCACTGCTCCGTTAAAACGAGGGATTAACAAATCACGCAAGAGAAAAAAACTTGAACACACGTGTGTTAAATTATCGATCAATAGATATACTGACTCGGGCAGCTTCTCGATGGTGGGTATGTGGCAGTACTGGTGGAACACCTTGGGGCAGTGGTCGCAGCACATGAGCTCGCCCCCGTCCATGCAGACGGCGCACCAGTCCTCGTTGGGGTCGCCGCTGCCGGTCGCCTCCGCCGGCTTGCACGCTGCAACCACACTAACTACTTTAGTGCTACACCAATCGCCCTATTTAATAAACGTGACAATATTGTCAAACTATGACAATTTTGTGTCCATCGTTTCAACCAATATAATACAGTGGTGGACGGATGAATGAAACACCAGTTGATTTTCATACAAACGAGGTAACTTTGAAGCCGTGGTTCTCCGGCAGAGATTGATCTGATGATGGTCATCCAGGGAGCGAGTGTAAGAGATCCAGATCGCTATACACACCCAACTGATTTGATCAGCATTCTAAGAGCTAATTGGATGTTTCAAAAAAACTGCGAAAATAGCATTAAAATGTATGAAAATTCTACAACTGAGAACTCTGATCCGTACAACTCTTAAAATGCTGATCAGATCAGTTGAGTATGTATAGTGCGGGCTGCGGTCCAGCCTGGTCCTGGTACAATACTAGTGTAGAGTACTCACCGGGGCTGCGGTCGGGGTCGGTGGAGGAGTGCACGTGGGGTGAGGGCGGGGGCGGTGCGCGGGCTACGGTCCAGCCTGGTCCTGGTACAATACTAGTGTGTATTACTGACCGGGGCTGCGGTTGGGGTCGGTGGAGTGCACGCGGGGCGAGGGCGGGGGCGGTGTGCGGGGCGCGGGCTGCGGTCCAGCCTGGTCCTGGTACAATACTAGTGTAGAGTACTGACGGGGGCTGCGGTCGGGGTCGGTGGAGGAGTGCACGTGGGGTGAGGGCGGGGGCGGTGCGCGGGCTACGGTCCAGCCTGATCCTGGTACAATACTAGTGTGTATTACTGACCGGGGCTGCGGTTGGGGTCGGTGGAGTGCACGCGGGGCGAGGGCGGGGGCGGTGTGCGGGGCGCGGGCTGCGGTCCAGCCTGGTCCTGGTACAATACTAGTGTAGAGTACTGACCGGGGCTGCGATCGGGGTCGGTGGAGGAGTGCACGTGGGGTGAGGGCGGGGGCGGTGCGCGGGCTACGGTCCAGCCTGATCCTGGTACAATACTAGTGTGTATTACTGACTGGGGCTGCAGTTGGGGTCGGTGGAGTGCACGCGGGGCGAGGGCGGGGGCGGTGTGCGGGGCGCGGGCTGCGGTCCAGCCTGGTCCTGGTACAATACTAGTGTAGAGTACTGACCGGGGCTGCGGTCGGGGTCGGTGGAGGAGTGCACGTGGGGCGAGGGCGGGCGCGGTGCGCGGGGCGCGGGCTGCGGTTCAGCCTGGTCCTGGTACAATACTAGTGTGGAGTACTGACCGGGGCTGCGGTCGGGGTCGGTGGAGGAGTGCACGTGGGGCGAGGGCGGGGGCGGTGCGCGGGGCGCGGGCTGCTCGGGCACGCATTGCACGCCGTTGGAGTCCAGCTTGGCGATGGTGGCCATCAGGTCCTGCACCGACTCCGCGCACACCGCGTCCAGCTCCAGGGCGCCACCGACGACGCTCGCGCCCTGCGGGAAGTAACCGAAGCCGAGTATTGTCAGCGCTTCAAGATGTTCACTACGTATGTATGTATGCGTGGTACTCACGTTGAGGCTGGGGCTGGGCGTCTTGGGGTTGGTGGAGGTGACGGCAGCGGGGGCGGGCGCGGGGAGCGCGGGCGCGGCGGGGGCGGGGGCGGGGGCGCGGAGGGCGCGGCCCAGCGTTATCTTGAAGTCCGCGCCGCCCACCCCGCTGCCACTCGCCACCATCGCGTCCACGCTGCCTACACATACAATGTTACATACGACCTCATTTCATCATAGATCGTCATATCGACCGCGCGGATTGCCTCGTTGTTAATCACGCGTCGTGTGCGACTTGCGTTCGGTTCGGACTGAGCCGAACTGCACCTATGGCGCGGATGGCGCGGCTCGTGTGGAAATGTGCTATCTCATACTGTTTAATAGCACCTGCAGCGATGCGATCATAATCCTACTAATATTATAATTGCGAAAGATTGTGTGTGTGTGTGTATGTTTGTTACCTCTTCACACCTAAACGACTGGATTCAAATGACATTTCGCACACAGATAGTTTAAAACCTGGATTATAACATAGAATACTTTTTATCCCGATCAAAAATCCTAGGGTTTACTCGGACGAAGACGCGGGTGGCCGCTAGTTCTACATAAGCGGTCGTCAAATAACGAAAAAATGCAGGATCAGAAAATCACAATTGTAAACATTACGTCGCGCAGGCGTGACATCGCACTTACGTCAAGATGGTATTGGAAAATATTTGCGAATCTGACTTCGACATTGAAGATTTCTGCGAGGCTGTAAATCTACAAGTTCTAAAATTGAATTGACTTCGGTCCCCGAGCACAGAGACTTAGCTCGGCGATATTAAGCGATAGATAATATGTGGCCACGAGATCCTGCCCTAACGCTACAACTCACCATTAGTCCTGGCGTGCTGCGGAATATGCCATTTGGCATGAGGGGGCGGGGCGGACTGCGGCGGGTAGAAGGAGGGCTGCGGCGCGGGCGAGGGCGTTCGCGGCCCGCCGCTGCGCCGCCCACTGCCACCGCCACCGCCCCCGCCGCCGCCCCCGCCCCCGCCGCCGCTCATGCCAGCCGACCCCGACATGTTGAACGCGTTCGACGCGAAACCCATCACTGACAATCATAATAATTATGGATCCAATTTATAAGACGACAACGCAGTAAGGTATTTTTTTATCACGTGCACTTGCTCGTATAGGATAATTTTATTTGTTTCATGTTTTTAAAGCCATTCGTTTAATTTCCCATTATTTTATGATATTCGTAAAAAGACGATACGAATGCATGCAAATGAGAATCTGGAATTACCGATTCATTTTAAAAATATTCAAAAATAAGACAAACACTAACCGAATACGATCATAATAACACCCGTGTATATTGGTTTTTTATTGCTGATGTGATTGTATGTGTGTGTGTCCTGTATAAAACTCACTCTGCTGGTAGGCGTGCATTGCGTGCGCATGCGCGTGATGTGCGGCGGCGGAGGCGGCGTGCGGCGGCCGCCCGCGTTGCGCCTGAGCATTCAGCAGCCCGCGTAGATTCAACTCGTTCATTCCTACACCACATACAAGCTCAAAGTAAAAAAAAACTAAATAAAAATTAACTACTATCGAATTGAAAACTTTTATTTATACCACCAATTTTGTAGCTGATAACTATTGCGAAATTTCGCGTCGAATGATCGCGCCCTAAAGGGGCTGTTGTCTCGGTTTGAATAAAGTGTCACGTGTGTGTTGTTGTGTAGTAGCAGTAGCAGTAGCAGTAGTAGTATGTTTGTGTGTAGCGTAATGTTTGTTGGTAGTGTACGTACCGTGCAGCTGGTGCGGGTGCGTGGTGGAGGTGACGTGGGGCGGGGGCGCGCGCGCGTGCCGCGGCTGCAGCGCCATGTACCCGCCCTGCACGTACGGCTGCAACACGCGCGCCACCATTACCACATGCACAGACCATCTTATTGTTCCCATCCTCCACCGCCAGTTCGTGACAGAGACACCTTTAAACTAGTGGCTCCGTAGAGCTGTAAACCTCGCGTTTGTGACATACTTTTTTTCGAAATGTTGAAATATGATTTTCCCCATATCTTCGCCATTTTGAAAATTTCAAAAAAACTGAAAAAAATAATCTATATATCGGTATACGAGTATTATGAACTTGAAAATTTCAATTGCAATGACAATGGATTTTGACAGTTGAGTGTCCATAAATCGTTATATTACGCGATATATACGCTACATTTGACAGTTAAAAGCGATACAAGGTCTCCCGTTTAGGGTTTGCGAACCGATGGCGTAGCTTCTTTGACATTCACAAGTGCTTGTAACAGCCTAGACTGAATAAATGAGTTCTGAACTATGAATTTTGATAAATCGCTATATCATAATAATATTGTTTCAGGGGATAGGATTTTTTGGCTAATATCAGGTCCAGTAGCATGATATACAAAATTGAGGTAACATAATGATACGGTGGACGTATGGCGGCGGAGCATGAGAAAGCAAACGGGTAACCGTTTAACATGAGTTGAATCAACGTACGTGAAAGTCAACTTTGCGGCTCAGAAGTCTCTCAACTCTCAACCCTCAGAGCTCGCGACATTCAGAGCCGTAAAGTAACGGGACCAATTCTCTTACTGGTCACTGTCACTAACATAAACACTACATATAATGCTGCCATAATTAAAACTACACATCCGGTATTGCCATGGCTTTTGGCTAAGTACAACTAAAAGACAACATTTACCGAACTTTCGCTAATACAACATTTACCAATAACCTAATAAATACATCTCTACCCACGATTCGAGAAGAAACGACAATTATTTTTCAACTCAAGAGGGCAGACTCGTTTGTCCGATCGAGTCCATGGTCTTTATTACTTAAAGCAGAAAGCTGAACTCGTTCGCATATAAAAATCGCGTAAACAAGATGAACTTATTCTCTAGCTCTATAGCTAATAGCTAGAGAGCCCTATAGATCAGACACGGACTCGACCGGAGTTTGTTCCCCGCATGCGGTGGGCTTCACATAGAGCACAAAATACAAAGTTAACAGTAGAGCAGCTTGGTACAAATCGTGGTTTTCTGTTCACGCACATGGACATTAGGTACGATCCGCGACTCATGTGCTTTACCACTTAGCTGAAAAAATCGTATGCGCGCACAAACTAAACGTATGTTAGTGAGGGCCCGGCGCACAAGCGATTTTAACCTTAGGAGTGGTAAAGCGGAAGTGTTGTCTTTCCTGAACCATACCACTAGATAGTAAACTATAGCTGCTCCTTAGCGCAAGAAATTAAAAGACGGTACTATTTTCGAATAAAATCAGAGTTGCGCTTCTGTAAGAACACAGACTTTATATTTTGTGAATAGAGAGAGACAGACAGAGATAGAGAGAAATAAATAATAATGAAAAATCAGACTATCATGCAGTAGAACCACAGAATAGAATAATAATGATAATAATAGAACTAAAGACGGCGAGCGGCACTGACCTGGTAGCGAGCCAGCGTCTGAGACATGGAAACAATACGAATTCACACTTACTTCTAGAAATACATCTTGATCCTACTGTGGGTAAAATGATAAAAAATTGGTCGAAACATTTATGTCATTGTTGCCAAAACAAGTGAATTAATTTTGCATTATTCAATGTGACGAGACAGAAGAGTTTGATTACTATTAAATTATACTCTACCTTAACACTAAAATAATTTGTTTTAATTACTTTCGATATTTGAACTAAACATTTTTTACTTGCGGCCTTTACCAAACGACAGCAAAATACACTATTGAATAATAATAGTATATTATGATACAAGTGAGCTATGTTGCTCATTGCACACGAGGTAGCACTTGCAGCCCGAGCTGCAGGCGAGGGCGTAATTCATCCGAGTGTGTAATGAGCAGAGCTCACGAGTTTTATACGATGTTTTTCAACACATTTGCGAGGAAAAAAACAATAGTAGATAGTTAGACAAGGGTCAAAAGGAAGCAATACCCATACGAGATATTTAGTCTATGGTTCGAGTATGGAATTGATGACTTTTACCGGTGTTAAACACTCTACTTTTAATTTTGAATATAAGGAAAGTAAATAAATCGTAGTTTTTCCGAAATATTTATTAATAAAAACATGTAGCAACTACATAGGTAGACCATATGTATTGATTTCTTATTTCAAATTTGGAACAGCCCGCGTCGCCGCTCCACCAAATGTTTTTAATATTGCACTGGCTGTTATACCAACTCTATGGTCGACTATGTAACCAAATTCAGTTCTATTTTTAAAATTATTTTACACCCTAGGATGGAACGCAGAGTTTTTAACCCGCTGCTCAGTTTCAATATACATCACTTTCCGAATATGTGAAATGAAATCTATTATGCACTAGTGTGTAATGTCATTACGCACGAGTGTGTTATAGCTCGGTTTATGGCCCTAAATGCGATGTAATAAGGCTCACTTTACGAGCAGTGTGTTAAAAATAATATATAATACTTCAAGTAATTATTTCCAAGTGACAGTACTAACTCTGTTGCGGAACAGCGCGGGGGGGCGCTCGCGGCGTTGCATAATGTTGCCTGCCTGAATAAAAACAGTTTAAGTTTTCATACTGTAGTAGTATCTATATCAGTGGCGAAAGGTCCATACAAGCCGATTCCTGTCGGCTTACCTTTGAGAAATCCCACCCCACCGAACCACTATGCAGATCATATCATTTTTGTAGAACGGCTTACCTTCGCCATAATTTCACCCTCGCAACTAATGTATATCTATACTACTCAAAGAATAGGGGCAACCATATGGTTTTCCACACAAACGAGCTAATTTCTGAAAGGTTTTTTTAATCTAAAATCAATCTGATTTTATTTGAATTTGATATTGTTTGAAAGTTGTTAAACTTGCTTCTCCTATTTGCCGAGTGTCAGTTAGAATTAAAAGAAATTGGATTTTTATACAAAAATAAGCGACATTTAACATTTTTCAATTCTAACCTTCAATCAAGAATACCCTACCCACAAATAATGGCTCACTTTGTCAACATACTCACGTTCCACAATTTGTTTAAAAACTGTAAAAACAATCATCGAAACACAAATATACGAAATGTAAAATCATACTGTCGGTAAGCTTAGAACCTTTTTATAATATAAAAGATAAATCATCCTAATTATTTCAATGAAACAAAGCCCCCTCTCCCCCCTATTTTCTTTTGAGCATTAAATAACGCTAGTTCCAATAAAGTTTTCGTTAGCGCCCGTGCACACCGACCAAAAAATGCCGATGTAACTTATTTTTAGGATCCTGTACTGTAGATATGGAGAATATCACTGATATTACTAGATTTTATTATTCTAGAAAATTAGGAAACCGAGTATAGTGGGAAAACAGGTAAAACAGTCATAAAAGTACCTGGTGCATGGCGACGTGCTGCAGCGCCATGATGGCGGAGGCGGGCGCGGTGGGCGCGGGCGCGGGGGCGGGGGCGGGCGCGGGCGCGGGCGCGGGGGCGGCGGGGGGCGGGTGGTAGGGGCCCTGCGCCCCGCCCGCGCCGTCCACCTTGCCGTCCACCACGATCGCCCCGATCGACGATAACACTGTACGATGGGTACGTAAGTCGTCAACGTACAGCTATTTTTACATATTTAACTACTCCCTTTGTAATGAATAGGTATAGGATAAGGTCGCTCGCTCACAAGATAATTTTGTGTCACCCTATACAAAATAAGCTTGGTTTTTCTGGGTATTTTTGTGTCTGAAAAGTAGTCGAAAAAGGAATGATGATCGTATAATTAAATCCGCGAAAGTGTTTAATTCAATAAAGAGTAGGCGTAATAAAAATAAGTAAAATATAGATGTATAAATGATACGAGTGTCTAATATACAACGTGTTACAAAAAAACTGTGTAATTGCTTATGTGTGTTAAATAAGGAACATCACCTCTCACAAGGTCGGGCAGCTTGTCGAGCGCGAGGCTGATGCGGACCGGGATCTCCGGGTTGGGGATGTCCGCGCGCCGGCTCTTGATGCGCTGCAGGTGCGCGCACACGGCGCGCTTGCTGTACAGCACGGCCGTGTCGCTGCCCTGTGGGAGCACACAGTATATACTAGTGCAGTGTTGATCTACATCGCCGCAGTATGTCTGCTCTTGATGCGCTGCAGGTGCGCGCACACGGCGCGCTTGCTGTACAGCACGGCCGTGTCGCTGCCCTGTGGGAGCACACAGTATATACTAGTGCAGTGTTGATCTACATCGCCGCAGTATGTCTGCTCTTGATGCGCTGCAGGTGCGCGCACACGGCGCGCTTGCTGTACAGCACGGCCGTGTCGCTGCCCTGTGGGAGCACACAGTATATACTAGTGCAGTGTTGATCTACATCGCCGCAGTATGTCTGCTCTTGATGCGCTGCAGGTGCGCGCACACGGCGCGCTTGCTGTACAGCACGGCCGTGTCGCTGCCCTGTGGGAGCACACAGTATATACTAGTGCAGTGTTGATCTACATCGCCGCAGTATGTCTGCTCTTGATGCGCTGCAGGTGCGCGCACACGGCGCGCTTGCTGTACAGCACGGCCGTGTCGCTGCCCTGTGGGAGCACACAGTATATACTAGTGCAGTGTTGATCTACATCGCCGCAGTATGTCTGCTCTTGATGCGCTGCAGGTGCGCGCACACGGCGCGCTTGCTGTACAGCACGGCCGTGTCGCTGCCCTGTGGGAGCACACAGTATATACTAGTGCAGTGTTGATCTACATCGCCGCAGTATGTCTGCTCTTGATGCGCTGCAGGTGCGCGCACACGGCGCGCTTGCTGTACAGCACGGCCGTGTCGCTGCCCTGTGGGAGCACACAGTATATACTAGTGCAGTGTTGATCTACATCGCCGCAGTATGTCTGCTCTTGATGCGCTGCAGGTGCGCGCACACGGCGCGCTTGCTGTACAGCACGGCCGTGTCGCTGCCCTGTGGGAGCACACAGTATATACTAGTGCAGTGTTGATCTACATCGCCGCAGTATGTCTGCTCTTGATGCGCTGCAGGTGCGCGCACACGGCGCGCTTGCTGTACAGCACGGCCGTGTCGCTGCCCTGTGGGAGCACACAGTATATACTAGTGCAGTGTTGATCTACATCGCCGCAGTATGTCTGCTCTTGATGCGCTGCAGGTGCGCGCACACGGCGCGCTTGCTGTACAGCACGGCCGTGTCGCTGCCCTGTGGGAGCACACAGTATATACTAGTGCAGTGTTGATCTACATCGCCGCAGTATGTCTGCTCTTGATGCGCTGCAGGTGCGCGCACACGGCGCGCTTGCTGTACAGCACGGCCGTGTCGCTGCCCTGTGGGAGCACACAGTATATACTAGTGCAGTGTTGATCTACATCGCCGCAGTATGTCTGCTCTTGATGCGCTGCAGGTGCGCGCACACGGCGCGCTTGCTGTACAGCACGGCCGTGTCGCTGCCCTGTGGGAGCACACAGTATATACTAGTGCAGTGTTGATCTACATCGCCGCAGTATGTCTGCTCTTGATGCGCTGCAGGTGCGCGCACACGGCGCGCTTGCTGTACAGCACGGCCGTGTCGCTGCCCTGTGGGAGCACACAGTATATACTAGTGCAGTGTTGATCTACATCGCCGCAGTATGTCTGCTCTTGATGCGCTGCAGGTGCGCGCACACGGCGCGCTTGCTGTACAGCACGGCCGTGTCGCTGCCCTGTGGGAGCACACAGTATATACTAGTGCAGTGTTGATCTACATCGCCGCAGTATGTCTGCTCTTGATGCGCTGCAGGTGCGCGCACACGGCGCGCTTGCTGTACAGCACGGCCGTGTCGCTGCCCTGTGGGAGCACACAGTATATACTAGTGCAGTGTTGATCTACATCGCCGCAGTATGTCTGCTCTTGATGCGCTGCAGGTGCGCGCACACGGCGCGCTTGCTGTACAGCACGGCCGTGTCGCTGCCCTGTGGGAGCACACAGTATATACTAGTGCAGTGTTGATCTACATCGCCGCAGTATGTCTGCTCTTGATGCGCTGCAGGTGCGCGCACACGGCGCGCTTGCTGTACAGCACGGCCGTGTCGCTGCCCTGTGGGAGCACACAGTATATACTAGTGCAGTGTTGATCTACATCGCCGCAGTATGTCTGCTCTTGATGCGCTGCAGGTGCGCGTATGTCTGCTCTCGTGACGTGGTATCGTACCTGGTCGAGCGCGCCGTTGACGAAGGTGACGCAGTGGTCGGTGATGGCGGCCAGCTGTTCCAGCGCTTCCTTCTTCTCGCTGAGCGTCCGCTGCTTGGCGTCGCACACCTCGTTGAGGCGCAGCACTAGCTGCTTGCCGCGCGTGTTGATCGCGTTCGTCAACCTGACACATGAATGGAATGGAGGAATGCTACATTATTGCAGCGGGCGGCAAAACAGACGTGACGTGACAGACGTGACTAAAGTTGCCAGATCGCCGGGAATCATCGGAATTATCCCAGAATTTCAGTGTTTGTGCCGGGTCCCGGAATATCCAAGTGTCAGAATCGGAAATCTAACAGTAAAGGTTGCGCCTTAGAAATATTTATTTTCGTATCAAATCACGATCAAAGTAAACAATATGCAATGACGATTATGACTTCTTACACTTATGTGTGTGTGTGTACTCACTTGACGACGGTCTGCGTGATCTCGTGCACGAGCGCCTTCTTCTTATCGGCGATGAGCGCCTGCCGGTCGCGGATCACCTTCATGGCAGACCCCAACAACACGCGCTTGTAGCTCACTTCCGACAGCAGCGCCGCTATGCTAGCACGCGCCTGAGTAGTATATAACAATGAAATTGTATCGAAAACACCACAAACAATAATCCACGAGACAAAATTATAAAAATAATAATTACATAATTTCACATTGATGAAATTGCGCTGGCTTGCAGCGAAGAAGTCAAAAGTACTAGAAAATTTCGCCGCTCCCACTAGCGACTCGGTAGCATAATTGGTCAGTGCATTGGGCCGGAATCCCAAGGGTGCGGGTTCGAGTCCCGTCTGAGGTGCTACGGGTGAGTCGATTTTTTCTAGTAATTTTTCTAATATTATTTATCTTCAGTAATAATCACAGTTTGTCGTCGCCTTACAGGGGGAAACGTGTTATGACTGCTAATAAAAACTATGTCAACTACCCAATGTGTTTTTTGAAATTAGACTGTACTGAAATATAAAAGGGGATACAGTCGCCGCCACGCGTAGCATTAATCATACTTTAAATAACGTTTGAATCACGTCAATAGGTTCAGCCGCACATTGAGTAATTAGCGTAGAAAACATACATAAAAACAAATTCTTATCTACCTGCGCGGCCATCTCGCTGCTGAACTGGTATTTGTGGTCGCGGTGTTGCTGCAGCTGGCAGTCGCGGCACGTCAGCCGGTCGCAAGTCTCGCAGAACAAGGTCAGTCGCTCCTGCACAACAAACATGGATACAGCTCGTCTGATGGTCGAGTATACGGACTTGGAAATCAATCAAGACATTAACATTAGCATAAAACACCATGTATTAGACATTCGATCGTTTCGTGGTCAGGTCATTACACCTTAGTACATACCTGCGCGTGGTACCGACAGAACATCTCGTGGGACGCCTGCGCCGCCTGCAACTCCGCCAACGCCTCCTGCTTGCTTTTAATCGTGTGCTCCTTTGTTATCTTTAGCCTAAGTAAACGGGATTTATTTCAACATTCATTATTTATAAATATAGCACGCACTTGGTGAAAGACAAGTTATTTTGCACAATCACTTAACTGACTGAAAAAAAATACAATTAATTTGGGTTCAGATGTTTGTGTCAACAAACAGGATTTAGAAAGGGTATGATTTTGACTATCGTCAAATAAATGCACGTTCAATGACCTGCTAAATAAGATCTGTCTTCAAAATAGAAGGTAGATCTGTCGCCAAAATCAAATCACCAAACAATATGAAAACGATTATTTAAAAATGTATTAAAAATCATCTGCAAATAATATCAATCGACAAAATAATAGATCTGCCTTCAAAATAGTACATCTGTTGACAAAATCAAATCACCTATTGATAGTCAATTTGTCAAAAATGACGTTTCTGGTTTCAGGTAATCTAACCTAACCTAATAAACTCCTTAAGAATGTTTTTCACCGCGGGGGGCTTCGCCCCCGAGTCCCCCGCCCCCCTGTTTTTATGTCTACCCCCTTTTATGTGATTACTTATGTATTAAATTGGGGGAGGGGGGAGTAGGTAAGGTCCCCCCCCGTCGGTAGATGTCAAAAATGAAAAGAGCATTATATTTCTTTCGAAACAAAGTTATTTATATGGTGACAAATCAATTATTTTGGCGACAGAAAACACTTTTCTGGATACAGATCCTATAATCGGATAATAAATAAAGTTTTTTTATTACACACCATTTTGCATTGATTTGACGATACAAACTTGGAGACCGTTTTGCATTAATTTGATTACAAAAATATTTGTGGTTAATAAATATTAAGATAAATAATATATTACAATAAATATTATTATTAAGTGATACTTAATTGGTGACAAATATAAACTTTGGTGATAGAAATAATTGTTCACATTTAGAAAAGGCAAAAAGCATGATATTTTCATAACAGGATGATTATTATTATTTTCAGCTCTTCTTTCGAGTGGAAGATAAGTGTGTGTCTGCACACTTTGCTTTCAGATAAAACTTTTATGTAATAAACTAATCTATCTTGTCTTTTATTTAAAACTGTTTTCAGTACTAGATTAGGCTTGGCTCAACAATTTGAACCAATTCACTGTTATGAATGACTTAGAGAAAATAGTTGGCTGACCTCTGGTGCGCGTTGACGCAGTTGTCGCAGATAAACTCCGCGCAGTCGACGCAGTAGCTGGTGGCCGGCTCCGTGTCCTCGCAGCTGTTGCACTGCTGTGACTCGCTCACGCCTGCTCACACATTTTGCTACTTAGGGGTCGTCCATTAACCACGTGATATTATTTTTGCAATTTTTTAAATCCCCCTGGTGATACGTGGTGAGGTTTTAGCTTACATTCCCTCGAATATGGTTGAGCGAAGCGATGGCTAGTTCATGCGTCATGCTCGTGAACGGGTGCTACAGTGGGAATGGGTCGACTTCTGACTACCTATCTTACGCATATTGAAATGTAGGCTGAATAATGATTTTAAATTTTTGAATTTAGCTTGAACTCTTAAGCTCTCGGTAGCTCAGCGGTCAGAGCATTCGACCGGATATCCAAAGGTCGCAGGTTCGATTCCCGTCCGAGAACATGATCTGGTGCGAGTCGTATTTTTTCTAGTATATTATTTAGTATTGAACTCTTAAGTTGATTCATTAAGAAATAAGCTAATTAATTCATCAATGCCCGAGCGGCCGCATGCGGCCGGACAACAATGGAATATCTATTGTGTCTCATTTTCTGGGCCTTGATGGGTTAAATAATTATGTTTATTTAATCTATGTTAATTGTAACGATATACTTATTTGTAAATATTGTTCCATCCGATAAAGGTGATAAGTTTTTTGCGCCTATTTTTCTTGTCAGCTAAAAGACGTCATAATAATACGTATTGTTAAAGAATTGACGATTTAGAAATGCTTATTATGTGAGCTTATTTAAATAATAACACAGTTAACATACATATTTTTAATGATCAAGCTAAGCTTTCATCAAATAAATGTTAGTCAATCTATTGTTTATCAATTGTTATACTATAGGTACTAAATAATATACTAGAATAAATTCGACTCACACCAGATCATATTCTCGGACGGGAATCGAATGAGGTCGCGGGTTTGATTACCGTCCGAGAATATGATCTGGTGCGAGTCGATTTTTTTAATTTAGTATTATATAAAAATAGCATTGTGAATGCTTAAATCTCAAAATTTCAAATAGTTATATAGCTTTTTCATCTTAATCAACTGTTTAAAAATATCTGGAAAGATGTTCAGTTGAATGTAGAGGTTAATTCCTTCTACATTGGTGAGATGGCGCTGGCTTGCAGCGTAAGAGTTGATATACTAGAAGAAATTCGACGTTCTCACCAGTGACTTGGTAGCTCAGCGGTCAGAGCATTGGACCGGATATCCAAAGGTCGCGGGTTCGATTCCCGTCCGAGAACATGATCTGGTGCGAGTCCTATTTTTTCTAGTATATTATTTAGTATTATATAAAAATAGCATTGTGAATGCTTAAATCTCAAAATTTCAAATAGTTATATAGCTTTTTCATCTTAATCAACTGTTTAAAAATATCTGGAAAGATGTTCAGTTGAATGTAGAGGTTAATTCCTTCTACATTGGTGAGATGGCGCTGGCTTGCAGCGTAAGAGTTGATATACTAGAAGAAATTCGACGTTCTCACCAGTGACTCGGTAGCTCAGCGGTCAGAGCATTGGACCGGATATCCAAAGGTCGCGGGTTCGATTCCCGTCCGAGAACATGATCTGGTGCGAGTCCTATTTTTTCTAGTATATTATTTAGTATTATATAAAAATAGCATTGTGAATGCTTAAATCTCAAAATTTCAAAAAGAAAATCTAAATAAGTGTTTGGTATGTCGTGCATGCACGTGCGCTCTCGAATGATCACGTACCTAAAATTGTTTACAGCGTCGTTTTAAGGTGATAGCGACATTTCTCACGTATTTACGTACAGTACACACGTATACTTAAACATTTTTAACAGATATCTAATCACTTAGTTTAATTATGTTGCGGCTGCAGTACATATATTAAAGTTCAACCAAATTGATTCACCCACATCCAAAGTACAGGGCGCGCCCGCAGCGCGGTAGTAACCAACGCAGTTCCACTGTTCCGCAGTCAATGTATAGCCAGTGAATCTTTAGACTTAAATCGGCGTGCCTAATGGACGCCTGCCTTATGTTTGTTCATGGTAGATCAGTAGAGAGTGCTGATATTGCAGGACCACTTACTTACCCAACCTTGATAGGTATTGACATTTCTAGCTAGCCTCTTTGTAAGGTTTGTGCTACAAGGATCAGTCCAACACGCACCTGTGTTTCCGGCTTGCTCGTGCGCCAGCTTCTCGAGCACAAACCGCTGGTCGATCATGTTAGCCACCTGGCACTGCAGCCGGCACGTCGGACACGTCACCGTTACACGCTCCGCGCCTGTAACAAACGACATGTTACGTTGTTACAATGCAGATATTGCTCACATAAGACATTTTGTCAGTTCTGTCAAATAAAACTGTACCAGAATTTCACTAATGTTCTACTAATATTGAGTTCTTAAGTACAGTAAAGTCATGTGTGAAGGTTACTAATCTGTTTTTTTACATTACCTGCATTTTGTATTTGCATTTAAATGCTTATTTACCTATATTTGTCACATGGCGTTAATGGGTTTAGCATAGCATGAAAAGTATAATAATATATCAGATAAAACGAGCACTGTGGTTATAACTAGGTGAAGAGTTGTCGAGAGTGGCGGATCATACTCGCCTAGGAAGTCCCTGGAGGCGGACTGGCGCTCCTCGAGCTTGGCGTTGATGCAGGGCTCGCAGGCGGAGTGCAGGCACTCCATGAGCTTGGGCGTGCCGTCCTGCTGCGCGAGCGGCGCGCGGCACAGCACGCAGCGCGCCGCCGCCGGCGACCGCGCCTCCGGCGACGCCAGCGAGTCCGCGCCCTCCGCCGCCACCTCCTTGCCGCCCTCCGACACGCCGCCGCCTGCGCCCGAACCCTCGCCTACACTGCCCGATACCTAACACAAACATTTGCTGTTTACTAATATGAGATTGCAACTGATACATCACAGAATTAGACATAATCAGAATCTGAATTAAGATAAATGAATAATAATAAATCTTTATTGAACTTTATAGTGTTTCAGACAAATAAGGACTTATAAAACTACTTAAAATTATTAAACAATAAAATAAAACTTAATTAATAATTATATGAAAAAAGTTTTAAATTAAATGAAAAAAACAATGTATTTTTAAAATTTTCTTATGGCTTCACAAATATTACACCAGCCCTGTGTTATCAAAGTTCGATTTTAGGTCAATGGCAGTGCTGCATAAATTGTCTTCAAGTTTAATTCATCAATGCCCGAGCGGCCGCAGGTGACCAGATAACAATGGAATATCTATTGTCTTCTTTTTCGGACACTGGTGATTGGTTATTCTTGAACCAAAACTAATACTATTAATGAATTCTTATAATAACAGAAGTGATAAGATTAAGAAAAAAGATAATTAAATGGTAGGTATATATTTATATGTATATATTTTTATATATTTTTTTTAAATGGACAATTGACAAACTACCAAGTTAGAAATCATGTTATTAAAAAGGCACATTTGATTATTTAACTTAATATTATTTATTTATTTTCTCTCACCAAGTTTTACAGATTTAGCTGCTAAACTAAAATAAGTTGGGCTTTTACAAATAGTAATATGTGAGAGACTGGTATCTGTACTAGGATAACCTGTCTTACAGATTACTTTTACTTACTCTTCTAATAAGGATTGTATAGCGGATGCATAGTTCCACACCAGTGACTCTTGTCAATCTATTTAAATTTGACATTAAAAAGAAAGGGACAAGTGTAACTAATCACTTGTTATACAACGTTTATTAGTAAGGGAGTAGGTAACATAATTTGTGTTTCAGGTTCAGGGTACAAAGATTTCAGACATAAAAAATCCTACTCATTATTTTTTCTTTACAGATTAGATTAATGAGTCTTAGGCCAAATAACATAGTCATTATGATAATATAACTACTTATCTTACTGAGACTAACAATATGAAGAGATTAGTTAGGTCAAGGTTGGGTTGTAACATCAATTGAAAAAACTTGGCCACAATAGTTTTTGCAAAGTACATTAAACATTATTTATTGAATTTTTACTTGTTGCTATATTTTCTGTTTTCACTATAAATAGTATGAGCTGGTATTTCTCCGCCGCGCGAACAAGACATGTTTTCTCCTTCAATGTTTACAAACTTTCTATTAAGTTTTGATTAGTATTAAGAGACTTACATTGAGTCTGGAGGGCGGTGCGGAGCCCGAGGCTGCGTCGTTTAGTTCATCAGGCACTTCTTCTTTGATGGTGACGCCGAGGAGCGGACCGAGGTCCATCAGGGCCCGCTCGATCTCCTCGCCGCTCGGCTGAAAGCCCACGTTCTCCATTCTAACTCGCCGCTTATACTTCAAGTAGAAAAATCACTCAGGCGCATGTTCCTAGAGGTCGAACACAACACTGTCCGTCCACAACTTTCACTCCCCAGCCTGGAGCTGAGCACGTACACAAATCTGATCACTTGTCTCCAGGTTCACCTGCTTGAACAACGGCTAAGCACTACGAACGATTCCTTGGTACCTATACGATCTCGGATGCTAATAGCTTTCACTGCTTCTCCATTTAGTTTTGAAAGTAAATTACGCTAAAGTTTCCTTTTCAAAATTTGACATGCGTCGCTTGCTTCACGATCAGCAGACGAACCAAAAACGAAAATTATTGCTAGTGTAGTGTTGATTGTGGTATGTGGTCTGTATCGATAAATAATTACGCTAGGAAACCTTGGTGGCTGGCAATGATATTCAATAAAAACAAGAAGCTTGGTGGTAATAAACAGCAAAAATAACGGCATTAATTAAATTATTTCATTGAAATATGAATTTTTACGCGTGGAAATCTATAAAAAAGCATATTTAAATCAAAATCACAGACATAAAAAGAGACTACTGACAGATTCCTGCCGTCTAGGGGCTGATTACGTAACTCTGTTGCTAATAATAATTCTCGATTAAAACAGCAATTACATTGCTGCTTTAAGTAAGATAGTTGTTACATTGGTTTTTACTAAAGCAGCAATGTAGTTGCAATTTCTGTCAGAGTAGATTGCAACAAAGTTACATAATCAGGGGGCAGATTAAGTAACTCTGTTGCTAACAATTCTCGATTGAAATCAATTGAAACCGCAGTACATTGCTGTTTGAAGTAAGATAGTTGTTACATTGGTTCTTACTAAAGCAGCAATGTAACTGCGATTTCTGTCAGAGTTGATTGCAACAAAGTTACATAATCAGAAGGCAGGAGGCTGTCCTTCAGTGGAGATGATTTGTGTAAGTACGTTCTTTCAATCGAATATAAAATATAGCAAAATATTAATGATGTTGATGCAAACAAAAATGTGTAAAGCCCGATTTACATTTCAATAAGTACTGTACTTATTTAAATGTAAATTGGTCTTAAGAAAAGTGTGTGTGTGTTTTGTATACACGATTTTGTTGAATGATGTCATGTTTTTGTTAAATGTTTTAAAAACAATATTTTTTATAACATTTCCTATATCGATAACCTACAAGCACAATCTGACATTGTGAGAACTTCACTATCGTACCAAGAGCTCTACTACTAGATTTTAATGTGACAAGTCAAAAAATTATAGATTTTCAATAAATTACACTGGCCACACACAGACGGAATTTTTGAAAAAAGGAAAAGAATTATAGTTTATGCAGCCAAATTTTTAAATTTCATAGTGACTTTTCAGCTATTTGAAAATTTAATGTGGATAACGGAACGTTTTTCAATAATAATAATTTTTTAATTTTTTTTTAGGAACGTTTTTCATGTTTGCGTAGTGTTTCCATATAAAAAAATAAAAATAATTTAATATTTTTTTTCTAAATGTGATAAAAATAAAAGACAGAACTTGATCGATGTAGCAAAAATTATTGGCTTTATTTAAGGCTAAATTCAATCGTATATAAGTTAAGCAGTGAGACGCAAGGTATGGCACACCACGGAGTCCCGCAGATGCGTGATTTTGGAAGGGCTTGACGTGTGTTTAAAAATGGATCTCGATATTTGAATGAAATGCCGTGAATCCACAAAATGCAACTACGCGCGTGAGTGCGTAAAAACCCGTACACAAGTACGTGCGTGCGGGTTTTTGAGACAGGTGCGTGGACACGTATGATGCAGCATCATACGTGGCAGTGGCAGTGTGTGAATCGCAAATTAAAGTCAATACAAGGGTGCATTCCGATTCGCGCTGTCAGCGATGTCATCGCGCTTTTTTACATCAACGTAGTACTTTAAGCTCGATAACGACAGCCCATAGAATAATAACTTAAGCGACAGCCCGTGTGACGTCACTAATTGCGTCATAACATCCGCCATTTTGCGCATGCTCCGAATGATATCACTGTGAGCGTCCTGCCAAAACTGACACTAGTTTGTTTTGTTTACCTCAGATGCATTTTAATGAAAATTTTAAATTAATTGATAATTCTTGCCGCATACTATGGAAGTAATAGCCGAAGATATTATTTAGTATAAGAACATAATATAAAATAGTTGGGATTTGAGGTTATGTGGACCAAGAGATCAATGAGCGTTAAGAGCGCGTTCACGAGCGTTCCGAATCGTTGACAGGTCCCATTTGTCATAGCACTATATCTGAAATTGGTACGCCTGTTATTGTTGTCAGCGCTGCAATCTATTATTCTAAGGCTGAAATTGATTTTAGTCTGAATCGGAAACCCCAAATTGTGGACATAATGTCATCACTGGACTAGCTCACGTCATATGAATGAATGAAAACTGGGAGTTTTTGGCGCCATTTTGTCGAGTTCGGTTTGGTGTTTATTTTAATTATTTTCAAATTGATATATAGTGGATATTGTGTCTTAAAATTGGTGCAGTTATATGGTACAAGTGTCTACGCAACTGAACAATATGTGGGATAATTGAAATAGGCGCGATCTTGGTTGTGTGAAGCTGAGACTTTTATTGAAGAGATGGCTTCCTCGGCAGAACTAACCGAGTAAACTGTCTTGATATACTTGGTGCCAAATGCTCCAAGCAGCATTGGAATGCGATGCACCCGCATTCTAATGAAAAATTAAACAATATCTACCACTGAACTATTTAACACTTGACACTGGCAAAAATTACTTCCAAGAGGAAAGTAGATTGCCATAACAAAAAAAAAGAAGAAGAAATCTGACTTGACAATCATTTGACATTTGACAACTGACACTACTGACAGACAACACACACGTCGAAAACGAAAACTGAAAACTCGAAAAATGGCTGACTCGGGGCCTAGCAAAAGTGATATTGAAGCGATTTTTCAAAGATTACGAGCAATTCCAGCAAATAAAGTAGGTATTTTTTGTACAGCTTGTGGTAAGGAATCTGTGTTCAGTGAATGTTTTCATATGCGAACCATCTGCAGGTATGTTTCGACTGCAATGCCAAGAATCCTACGTGGTCATCTGTGACGTACGGGGTGTTCATATGTTTGGACTGTTCCGCTGTCCACCGCAGCCTCGGAGTCCACCTTACCTTCGTGCGATCAACACAACTTGACACCAACTGGACATGGAAGCAGCTCAGGAATATGCAACTCGGCGGAAACGTAAACGCGGTAAGTGGTAACCGGGATCGTTGGCTATTTGTCGTGATGATCTACCTGTGACTAAGTTAACAAAATAGAACTGTTTTCATTGACTGTACAGACGCAGTTCTTCCGCACGCATGGGCTGGTGACCGAAGACGCACGCCAGAAATACAGCTCCCGCGTGGCACAGATGTATCGCGATAAACTAAATGCTCTCTCTGAGCAGGCTATGAGGACTCATGGAACCAAGGTATGATACTTAAGTTCTATAAAAAATAAATAATTAATGTTACCACCCATTCAGGTAATCTTTTAGCTGACACAAACAACACAAACCAAAATTAAACTTTATTGTCATATATTTTACTAGTCTTGGAATCGGAACCTAAAGGTGACTTACCTAATTTACAATTTGATATGGTAACAAAAAAATTGTGGTCTAAGAACATATGAACCAACTGCTAAAATAGTGTGGTCTCATTAATGATTACTTTAAAAGTGAAAAAATTAAATTGACAGAAATTATAAGGATTCAACAAAAGAGTTGATGTCTAACATATTGTTATAACTAGTCTAGGCCAAATTTTGATTCACTACAGAACTATATAATAAATCATACTCTAACAATTTGTTTATATTATCAAATGACTTTGAGTAAAACTTTAATTAAGCGACAAGGTGCTATGGTAGCCTTGGAATCAAGTTGGTTAAATGTACAATGCTATTTAATTGATAATAGACAATGATCCGCGGCAACTTCACTCAAGAATGTATGGCAAAGAGAATTATTTTTCAAAATCGTTTTGTACTGCAAGCGCTCTGAAGTTAGCCACTTCAGTTGTACATTGTTAAATTAATTACATTGTACATAATTATTTTTCTGGTGCTGAGTAATGAAGTACATACAGAAAGATATCTTTTACATTCACAAATTGTTAAAGCGATTGTGTAGACTGTTTGTAAGGAATTTCTTATTTTATAAAAAAGGTCTGCATACTAAAATATTTAAAGCCCCAATGTATTTTCTGAATGAAATAATAGATAGAATTATTTGGGTTTATAAACTTTAATAGCCATTTTAACTTTTTAATAAATCTTATTCTAAACACAAAAGCATGAGGTTTCATATTTTTGGTGATGATGAGTGATGTTGATGGTGAATTTGAACCTGTGAATCACCTTAAGTGATAACCTTGAGATCATTTCTAGTACCTTTAAGGCCTGTGCACATGTAATTATCTGCAGACAACACACATTTTCTGACCATATTATTTAATAATAAAAAAAAACTTGTACTTGTAAAGATCAAGCACAAATTATATCCGCCTTACCACAAAAGATTTTAAAACACTGTTTAATTTAGACACTGTTTAAATGTGATGCTGTCTCTTACAAACAATATTGTCAAAAAAGTGAGATTATCACATTTAAACAGTGTCTAAGTTAAACACTTGTTAAACAGTGTTTTGTGATAAGGCCGTAAGTGTTCTCTGCCTGTAGAAACATCACCATATGCTTAGTTCTCTAGGGTCTTAGTTTTAAACATGATTGCAGCTGCATCTGGATCCAGCGCCGGTGGAGGCCAAGGAGAACAAGGAGCGTGAGGTAGATTGGTTCGCGGAGCACGGCGACTTCGCCCCGGCCTCTAACGAGCTTGCGCAGGTACGCCCCGCACCGACCGGGGCCTGCACAGCACACATTACATTACTAAACTGATTCCTCTGAAATCCTGTCATCTATATTGAGTATTTGAATAGCGGTGTTTTATTAATTCCTGTATTTACCATTATTTAAATGACCAACGAAAAAAATGAAAATGACAATATTTTTTTTAAATATGTATATGATATGCTAGCCACATCCAAAGCAAAGTTACAATACAAACCATCCCCCCTACTCTCAACTCTCAACGGGATCGAGTTCACGTCAGGATGGAATAAATGTCAAAAGTCTGTTAATTTGGTACATTGAAAGCGGTTTCCATAGTACCGTTTTGACATTTACTCAATTCCAACTCAATATCGATATTCTCGATCGCGTCGAGAGTAACCAGCGAACGGAGTAACCCCCCCGTTAACCTTTTCACCGCCAACGTCGGCATATGACGTCATAAAAAAAAAGTGTCCCGCACGCCAACGTCGGCATATGACGTCGCCCAAATTAGATGCAAATTTAAGTATTCTACCAATCAGTTTAATTTTTTTTTTTGTCACAACATGAAGTATTCAGCCTTACTAATATATTTTCACCAAAAACACTAGAAATTATTGCATATATATTGCAAAATCTATTTAAAAATAATTGGCCGTAACCAAGCAATACAGTCCGAATGTCCTCGGCGCCAGCGTCGGGAGCTGCCGACAGCGACGTCACAGATAGTGTTGTGCTAATGTGTTTATTAAAATATAAAAAATATCGGTCAATATTTGGCTTAAATGGCTTTAGACCTTTGCGCCTATTGTTTTATGCAGGTGCAAGAAATTCTAAAGAAGGATTAGAAAGAACAATACGCTGGCACCGAGGCACGGCGTACTTTGATCAATTATTGCGAAAGAAAATAGATAATTTGGCCGAAATATTTTTATGACTGCCCATTGTTTTTAAAACAGCTGCAAGATTTTTTAGGCTGACCATAAAACAACAATGGGTACGTCGCGGCATCTATCAATACACTAAAATACTTTCACTTTTTATAAAATAGGTACCAACAAAACTGTTCTTAATATTACTTACGAAAATATTTAGGAATAAGTCAACAGATTTTCCTTCAATTTAAGTATACGATGCAATGATATTGAATAAAAAATTAAGTAGAATCAAAATAAAATTTCTATCTAATATTGAAAGCGCTATAAAGGCTATCTTTGTAATGTATTTAATTAATCATCACGCAATTACATGTCACGAGGAGAGAAAATAAAGTACCTACAAAAGAATGTTATAATTATTAAAATTATGTCGATGTATTAGAGGAACATCACTATTGTTAAAGCACGCGGCTTATATAAAGTATGGTCCCTGTACGCCAACGACGGCAGCTCACGTCCGCCGAGGCGACGGGAAGCTTAACTAGGGACGTTCCATTTTCAATCACAATTATTTATTGTTTACTTGATATTTTGGTTGAATGTTAATTTAAACACACAGTTATTGCTGTGAATTGTTATGATTTACGGAATCTAATAATTGGATTTAAATAAATGCAAGAAAATTCATAGAATATGGGTAGGAAAAGGTAAAAAAGGGGTTGTCGATTGTAATCACTGGACATCACTATTTTTTGAACCTGTTTTTATTGTTTTAGTGGCGTGGCGTGGGACAATAGATTTTTTTTTGCTATACTTGGCGGCGAAAAGGTTAAAAGCAAAGTCACTAATTGTGGGTTAAAGTTAATATTGCGTATTTTTTACTGTTTAGAAAAACACAGTGTTGGAACAGGATAACGACGATACCGCGATTATGCAATGATGATTACGCTAGTTATGGCGTACATTAATCATTTAACATGACATTAAGTTCAGGTTTTGTGTTTTTTACTAAAACAATTCTATCATTTATTCATTAACGGCTTTGTAAGGTAAACTGTTGTTTGAGTGGTTTTGAATTGACGTTTTTGTACCCACCCAACTACCATTCACCTCTGCACAAAGGCAGCTTTCGCTAAAAACCGATTGATTTCATGAAATTGTTAGATTGTTAGTGGGGCACATGTGTGATTTCAGTGTGTTTTTTTATACATCTATTTTAAAGTAAAGTAAGACAAAGTCACTTTAAAAAGCGGGATGAATTTTAACGTAACAATGCTTATAAACATAAACAAAATGCATTCAAAGTTGACTGATTGATATTTGTCTGTACCTGATTATTTTATGTTGTTTTTGTTTCTCAAAACGATATTAAAAGAGCGTTTAGCAATCATAGTCATTCACTGTAGTTACATAGAAATTCCTTATGTTTGCTTCTCATTCGCTGCCTTTACTTTCTGTTTTGCGTGCAAATGTTGGGATTTAAACGGATAGATACTGACATGTACATATTGGTATTCAGTGTGAATGGTTTAATTGATGGGTATTAATAAATACACTACCTGAATCCGTATCTAAGAAGTGAAGAAGAGAAGTTGATCTAAAAATACTTCTTACCCCGTCTCATGAAAACAGTTTTTGGTGTGTGTTAATGCCATTGAATTGTTCTTTTTTAATACCATCGCTTTTTTAATACAGTCTTTTTGATTTATTGCAGTTAGTTTGTGGTGTTTAATAACATCGCATTAGTATCGATAAAAGTGTTTCAAACGCGCTGAAATCTAAGAAATTATTAATTACATACATAGCTGCCAGTTTTGATTGAATGAAGCTACTAATACAGGCGACATAACAGTGCCAGTTTTAACATGTTGTGTGGTCGCAGCAGGGCAAGGGGGAGGAAATAAGCTCAGAAGCGCGACTGTGGGGCGCGCCCCCCGCCGGCGCCGCCCCCGCGCGCCGCGCCCCTAACAAGCGTCCTGGGGTAAGTATCATAACATTACATACCTCAAAGAAAATACACCTCTTTTTACACGACTGGCCAATAACGGAGAAAAATGTGTTTAGTGTTATGTTTTTATGTCGGTATGTGAGTTTCTTTACTCCGCCACTAGCGACCGCCCGCGACTTCGTCTGCGGTTTCCTTAACAATAAATAAATGTCCTTTTCAGCACCCCTGAGAATATGTATGCAAAATTTCACGATGAGCAGTGGAGTAGTTAAGATGTGAAGGCGTAACAAACAAACAAATTGACTTTCGCATTTATGATATTAGTAAAGAAAACCTTTAAATGTCTAAACAGATTTGGATGTATCCCTAGAATCCTTACATCATTCCGAGTGACACTGGCTATTTTTTTTTGAATAAAATCAATATGGCGACTACGATGACACTTTCAAATGTTAAAAAAAGGGCATTAAATGAAAGGCTCGATGAGCTCATTTAAAAACAATACTTGATGAGCTCATTTTAAAACAATATAATTTGTCACTAAAACTAGTGAAATAAAAATAAATAAATTTCAAACACGACTGCCCTGCCAAAAACGAATTAAAAAGAATAACAAGTTGCGTTATGGTCGGGGGACCTATGTGATTAGGTTTTTTTTTCACAAAACGTTCCCCCGACTGCAATAACACTTGTTATTTAACTGTTTAGTTAGTTTTTGGTAGGGCATTTTAATTATTAATATTTTTTTTACTTTTATTTCTATCCTGTCTCCAACTATCTGGCAAAGGATGATTCCCCTTCAAAGTTAAAGAAATTAAAAACGACATCAATGAATGAATGAATTTGTTTTTAGATGGGAGCCCGCAAAGGCCTAGGTGCAACAAAAGTAGCAGCAAATTTCGAAGATATAGAAAGGGAAGCCATCATGGCGGAGAAGTTAAAGATGGAGGTAAAGAAACATTTATTTTATTATACATATAACTTTTGTAGTTTTGCGCCAATTTATATGCACTTCATTTTGTCTGAAACTTTGTTCGTATGCAAATTCGTTTCCTGTAGAAATTTCAAGAATAATAATTGCCTATTCACAAGGTACTGTCTATATCAAAATTGTTTCATTCGGCGCTTTAGGCGTGAAAACGTAACAAACAAACTTTTAGACAGCGTTGCTTTCGAATTTACTGCCCGAGCTAGCGCGAAGCGTCACTGTTTCATCTTGGGTAAAAATGCTTTCACATGTTCGGCTGTCCGTCTGTTATTCTCTAGACTTATTTGTAGATGCAAATTTCGAAATTTTTTGATAAATAACATATTTCATCAATTTCGAAAAATGATTACAAACGCGAGGTCTACAGCTCACAGAGTCACTAATAATATTAAGTATACACATAGTATCGTATCGTCCTTTCTTTGGTATATCGATAGAGAAGCGGAGGTCCAAGATGAGAACCCTGTGTCAGTAAGAAGATATGATTATAACGTTTGTGTGCAGGCGAAGGCGTCAGAAGGCGCGGCGTCCATAGAGACGGTGGAGCAGGAGGTGGCGTCGCTGCGGCTGCAGTACTCGGACCGCGACCGCGACCACTCCGACCGCCTCGGCATCGCCGCCGCCAACCGCGCGCGCGGGTACGCATACACTACACTATACACACTACACTATACACACTACACTACACACTACACTATACACATACATACCACCACACAACTAAAATCTATGGAACTGTAATGGCAAAGAAATATTGCTTAAAAAATTACGACTCGCACAGCATTTAGTCGGGCCATCCACGCGCCCGGTGACAGACGTTAGCGTTCTTTACAGTAATTGCAGTTTGTATTTTGAAGAAAAGAGAGAGTTGATTAGAAATTATGTCCTATGCTGTCAAATGGTGTAAAATAAGCAAATAAGGCAATAAGATGCAGAGATAACGTTCCATAAGTATTAAATATTTTTTCGTTCAAGTATAGAAAATGTCTATGAGTATACAGATTATGGTCGCTATTATGCAAGCAGTGTTCAGTCGCTTTGTGCTGCATAACTGAGCTATTTTAATTATTTGCAAATTAATTAATAGTGGATGTTGTATCTTAAAATTGGTGTAATTTTGTGTTACAAGAGTCTAGGCAACTGAACAATATGTGAAATCATTGAAATAGGCGTGATCTCGGTCGTGTGAAGCTGAGGACCTGTTTCACAATAGCTTACTTGACAAATGATTTGACAGTTGTGATATGAAAAATATGTCAAATCATCTGACAAGTAAGTTACTCAAAACTTACTTTTATATTGTAAAACAGGCTCTGAGACTCTTCTGTAGTAGCGACTACCTCGACAGAACTTACCGAGTAAACAGACTTGATATGCTCGGTGCCAAATGCTCCAAGAAACATCGGAATGTAATGCACCTGCTTTCTAATGTAAACCGAATCAATACCACTGAAACTTATCCAACACTCGAAACTGGCAAAAGTATTCCCTGAATTGCCAAAACAAAAATAAGAAGAAAGCAAGTTCTTGTTAACCGACTTCAAAAAAAGGATGATGTTTTAAGTGTTTCTGTTTATTAAGAGGTTGTAATAGTCCCCATGTTGTTCCCCGTCCCCGCAGCGGCGGCGCCGGCGTGGCGCACTCGGCGGCGGCCGCCATGACGAGCATCGAGCAGGAGGGCGCGCCCGCCGGGAGCTCCGACCTCGACCGCGACCGCGACCACGACCACGACCACGACCACGACGACTTCAACTCGGTCTTCACCATGATCAGGTAACTACACATACACACTTTTAAGCTAACCTCAACCGTAAAACCACGCGCCGTTACATTTTACCATTTTACTTCTCATCTTTGTTTTTTTTTGACAATACTTTTCTCTTTGACATCTCACACAATATTAAGGTGTTGATTTTTTGAAATAATTGAAATTCTGCACATTAATTGAGATTGCAAAAACCATTTCCCGTGTTATTGTTTTGAGACATCAAACGTAAGGAGTTATATTGCTAAGCAATATTTTTGGTGAAACCGTGCGTAAATTTACTATTTATTAATGAGGCCATTAGTGACTAATCACTTACCGCCTTATTCATAAAAATACCTTTAAATATAGTTTAAGGCAGATAAGGCTTATTATACGTCATACAACTTTAGTTATTCATAAAGATATTTTAAAAAAATGATCGCATTGGGCTAATTTGTCGTTATTTTGTTGTCGTTCTGACAAATCCATAGACAAAACAGGCAAATACACTGGCTGATATTCACATCTTCCGAAAAAAGAAAATTCATCAACGCCCGAGCGGACGCAGGCGGCCGGATAACAATGGAATATCTATTGTGTCTCATTTACCGGGCGTTGAAGGATTATACGGCAATATGTTGTAAAATAACGAAAAGGCTGTTCAATCAGCTGCTATGTAGTCGGCCATGTTATTCAATAAAATAAGGATAAAATAGGCAGCACCATTCTATAACTTTATCATTTATTTACTCATATGGTATACACAACAGATGATAGTCAACAATAGCACACAATAACAGCTAGACATGTTTTGAACCAAACTGACATCCAAACACGTGCACACACAGAAATTCATGCGATCGAAAAAATTTAAATTATTATAAATTTGTACTGTAAAAGTAGCGTTAATTAATATTGATTAGCTTACATAATTATTATGGATCAAAGGTTTATAGAGCGTTTGTCGCTATTGAGTGGTTATGAATAATGATTTTCAAGAAATTCCTTATAACAACCTTATAGGTGTTTAATATCTTAATATGTATAAGATGGTTAGCTCTTTAAAAGTAATACTTTATTCAAATTATCTGACAGTATCATCTATGTATATCTGATTTATGAATCAGATGTTGACAATCGCCGTTCGTCTGGTTTTTAAAACGGCCGCATGTTTGTGGTTGTGTCTGTGATAGTGACGAATGAACCTTATCGCAGGAGCGAGCCGTACGGCTCCCGCGAGCCGGCCAGCACTCGCCTGTCCTCGTCGTGGGAGCACATCGAGCCCGAGGCCCCCCGCGCCGTGCACACCATGTTCGACGCCCCCGCGCCCGCGCCCGCCCCCGCCCCCGCCCCCGCCAACAAGCCCCGCGGCCGACGGCCAGAACCCACCACTGATGACTCGGCTGTTAAGAAGTTTGGATCGGCTAAAGCTATAAGCTCTGCGCAGTTCTTTGGAGAACAGGTGAGTTTTGGAAGTATTTTGCAAAAGCGATTTTTCTATTATGTTTTGAATTTGCGAAAACATTTTGTCGGTTTTTACTTAGTCAAAAATATATAAAATAAAATGAAATATTCATCAATTTTGTTTCACATAGAGCTTGTTGTACGTTTTATAGGTTATTATGTGAAAACATTACCAATTAAATAACTACTTACTAACTATTACCTATCTGCAAATTATGTAACAACATCTGAAATTAATTTCTTGAAATATTCATGTAATTTATCAACACTAATGCTAGTTGTTGCCGGACATGACATCCATTAAATAAATTATGTCATGTCAGTATTTTCATGATTTCTCAAAGTATAGTTAGAGATCGCAAGCGCCGTACTTAACGCCTAAGGGTAGCGGCAGACGTGGCGGGAGAGAGAAAGCGGCGATAAACATACGTGCGGTAGGGAGAAAGAGGAGGCTGCTCCGCCCCCGCCCGCACCGCGCACCGACACAAGGCGCGGCACTGCAATGGAGATTCACACGCAAAGCTAATCGCAAATGGCGCCAGCGGCGATTCGGCTAGTTATGCGGCCGTTAAATACGTCAGAAATAACATTTGAGACTTGAATCAACCAATCAAACGATTTTAGCACAAACGCCTGTGATGCCATTAGTTCCTTAGTATGCATCCGATCCCGATTGCGGTCAAAGTATAGTTTGTCGGTTGTTGTGTGCAGGACCGGGGCGACGAGCGGGACGCGAACCTGTCCCGGTTCCAGGGCAGCAGCAGCATCTCGTCCGCCGAGTACTTCGGGGAGCGCGCGCGCCCGCCGCCCGCCTTCAGCGTGTCCGCGCCCGACCTCGACGAGGTGAGCCTTATGCCCCTGTAATAGGACACATTATACACTAGAAGCAGCATCTCGTCCGCCGAGTACTTCGGGCAGCGCGTAAGCCTTACCTCCGCACAAATATTTAAAAGTTACATGACCTCTTCGTATTTTTGTGTTCAACAGTACTTCACTAAATTACGATCTTATCTGAACAACGGGAAAAAAAATCCCGTCGGCCAGACTAGTCTGACCATCAATCTGACCACTGGGAAAAACTCATTATATCACTATGGTTTTAGGTAGTAATGGCAATTAATGCTAATTTTAATTAATTTCATCAGCATGCTAATTTTCATTATTAGCATGCTATGTGCTATTGCTATGCTAATTGCTAATATGAATTTTAATTATGAATTTTAAAATGAATTTTAATATGAATTTTAATATGAATTTTAATATGAATTTTAATATAAATTTTAATATGATTTTTCATATGATTTTTAATATGACTTTTAATACGATCATGAATTAATAGTAGCTGTGATTTGTGAAATGCTTGTGTTTTTTCACTATTTAGGTACTTATGAGTTTATTTTCACAAAAACACTAAAACAGTCATTTGAAATATGCATTTACACATTAAAATTAAATTAGTTAGGTTAAATAAGTAAATACAATGTTATTTGTAAATAATTTACTAAATAACACTATTTCTTATTTTTATTGACATGACACCCAAACAATTATTTGAATTACGTATTTACACGTAAAAATCAAATCTATCATTTACACAACACGTCAGTATAAATTTAAATGCCAATTAATCACACGCGACGCGATCGATGTCACAGCAATTAAATAATTGACTGACCTACGACCTGCGACAAGTAAATCATTTCTAAACAAAATTAACCAAACAATAATGAACTCTAAACAAAAGCATTTCTCTTAACTTTTTAAGAAATTGCACTGCATGCGTGCACTCTTCCCTTTCACTCACTCACTCGTATACATTCGATAAATCATCGTCCGCTGTCGGAAATTAATTCACGAACGAAATTATTTAGCAGCAGCCGACAGTTCGCGGCGCGATGCTAACGAGCGCAGTCGCATTATTTCATATCGGAGACGAATTCATTCGTAATGATATTTCGCGCCGCGTGCTAATTAGCGCGTCGTATTATTTCATATGATAGCAGCAGGACGCGAACGCAGACGATTTCGCGCGGTTTGATGATAATTAGCATTCATTATTTTTAGCAACTATGATTAATTTAATGAATGCTAAATGACGATTAGCAATTAATTATGAATGCTAATGCTAAATGTTCCATTACTAGTTTTAGGTGTTTTAATGTTATCTCCTTCAATTTGAATAAAATATAAAATCTAAATATAAAGGCATTATTTAATTTGAGTTATCAGATAATATTGTAAAACAAATACTGTTGTGTCAGGTGCGCGAATCAGTGCGCGCGGGCGTGACCCGCGTGGCCGGCCGCCTGTCGTCGCTGGCCAACGGCGTCGTCTCCTCCATACAGGAGCGCTACGGGTACTGACCGCCCACCATACCCCATACACACCACACACACTCCACCACACTCCATACACACCATACACACCATACACACTCCACCACGCACCATACACCGCCACAAGCCACCACTAACGTAAGTATTAATAACAACATGCTCAGTCAATCACTTCTACCGGACGGTGTATTAAATTCTTTATTGCTGGGTATATACAAGATTCACACAAATATCCATTCGTAAATTAAACTCATTTATTAAGGCATCTAAAGAACGTGGCTAACATAAATAAACTCTTTGTCGATACCATACAGTAGTTGAGAAAAGTACTAACTTGAACTCTTTTGTTATTTATGTTGGTATTAGCCCATTTTATAGAGCTAATCAGCCCCATTAACATTTAGAGATCTACTGTACAAAATCGGTAAAATAAACAACATTTATTTTTGTTCTATAAATTAAAATATTCTCTGTAGTATAAAGCTCAGAACATTGTTGACTAATGAGTGTTAATATTGTAATATTAATTATGTTGCACTGTTGGCTTCGTATCGCCGACGGGAAACACTCGTGGCCCGTCCGTCGGCCGGCGCCGGCGGCCATACTGCAAATCAACGCTTTCGAAACAAGTTAACTCGGTGTTTATTTGTGGGTGCGGATAGTTACTTCGCTACGGGACTGTACAAACAAATTGATGTTTATACAGTCTTTAGCTAGCTTAAATGTGTCAGTTCGCATTATGGCCCCAATGCGAATACTAGTACAATTTATAGAATTAATTTTCTTTTTAAATTGTCCTGGCAACACCGAAGCTCTGCTAGACAATAAATAATTTAAGAGCTTTTACTTGTATATGATATACTGGTTGGTGGTAAGACTATTTAACAAGCCAACTTGTCGAATGAACCTTTTAGCGATACAGTAAATAAAATCACGAATATTGTACATGAATCGTGTAAATAATGCATAACAATATGTTTATATGGATAGTTCTCTGTAGTTATCGAGTCTTCAACGCGTTGCAATATTCTATGCACCAACTGTTGAGACGGACTCAGTATTTCGGCATTCCTTGATAACTTCGTCGGCGACTCGCGCACAAAATTGTTGCCTACTTGTAACTTTATTAAGAGCCGTCTCTCCTTTATTCACAAACGCCTGAAAAATGTTGCCAGTACATTAAATATTACTATGCAATGTAATTTCACCTGTCCTTATTCCTAACATTTGTGATATTTCGGAGTATTTGTGACTAAAGGTAACGGTGACAAAACGTGAGAGATATCGCCGCGGAGTGACCTTGCCTTCGCGTAAAACAACATGAAAGTGTTTCGCATTGCATTACTGTCTTTACATGCTATAGCAAGCCATTCACCTACATTGTATGGTAGCTATACAAGGGCCGAGTCACTCCGTAGTCGAGCATTTAATTAAAATAGATTTTATTTATTTTTTATGTAATTTGTATTGAGTTTTCTTTATTGAATAATTTGTTACATAAGTTGATGTTAATTTAGTGTTTTTAGGGTTCCGTACCTCAACAGGAAAAAACGGAACCCTTATATTTCTCGATGTGTTAACTAACGTAGAGGCCCGCGGAGGTGCGAGCAACTCCGACCATACGACATATTGTATTGCAACCTGCTGTTTATGTAAAACTATCTCTTGTGATGTGAACTAAATTTTGATAATGCATCAGGCATTATCAACTTATTAGAAAATAGGAACCTTAGGTACTTTCGGAGATGTTTGTGTATATGAATAGATAGATTGGCTATGACCGCCGCGGGTCGATTCATTAGTTGCGCTCGCGCAGTTCATATAAAGCTTGGTTTCCGAAGTTACTTTTTTGATTATTATTTAATCAATTTTGGTTGTATTAAATGCTCTGAGTGAGTATTAAGTATAACGAACAAAATTGTTTGTTATGTGAGTTATGCTTGTAAAGTGTAGTTATAAGATAAAGTATTTCGAGTTATCTTCCACTATGGCCCGGAAACAAGTCTCATTGAACTGGGCGAGCGCTTAGGTATTTTTTTAACGATTAGTGTTCGTTATTCACGAGAACAGCGAAACGTAACACGTTTCCGCTAATCAGACGTTTGTATAAAATAATTATAGAATTCTGTTTTATTATTGATATAAATATACAAAAATTATATTTGCATTTCGGATGTTTTATTCACGGCAGATTATTCACTTCCTTGCGATTGTGACGTTTGATCGTAGTATTACAGTACAGTATATTGAAAATGAAAAATTCTTTATTCAAATAAGCTCACATAATAAGCATTTTTAAATCGTCAATTCTTTTGTCCTACCACCCATTATGACGTCTTTTAGCTGACAAAAAAATGGACACAAAAAACTTATCAGCTTTATTAGAAGGAACGATATTTACAAATATGTATATCGTTTTCAGACATAACATTCATACATGTTACAATTAACATAGATTCATAAATAAATAACATTATTTAATTAGCTCATTTCTACTGAATCAATTTACAGGTTTCAAGCTTAATTCAAAATTTAAGGTTCAGTCTAGGCTATTACAAACAAAAAAAAAAAAAATCAATTCATACAATTCAATAAACGTTAAGACAAGTAGGCAGAAGCAGACCCATTCCCACTGGCAGCACCCGTTCACGAGCATGACGCATGGACCAGTCATCGCTTCGCTCAACCATATTTGAGGGAACGTAACGACCCGCCTCACACGACACTACCGCAGAAATGTTTAAAGTGAGCATAACATACTAAAGCTACCCATATTAAGGCGTCGAGTCAAGAAACCTGTAGATACGTTTTTAAGTAGGTAGGACACTTCTCACAACCTATACTTAAAAAAGAAAAGAAAAATATCGATGACTCGAATTACTTGAAATTATATTACAGAACTTTATACTAGACCCATGAAAGAACCACGGACTTATCTTAATCTATACTGAAGCAGTATAATGGATCGGATGAGATCATACGATGTTTTCGATTATGAAATAAAAACAAACAAGTACGTTATAAAAATATATATATTTCTCTTGCACATTTAATAAAGTACCTAGATAATATAATAAATTATTGGACTCGAATCATAGTTAACATTAAATAAAAAGATCCGTTCTACTAATACAAACAAGATTAATCTCATCGGTAATCAAACCTCTTTTCCCATTATAATAAAAAGCTTAATCGGCTAGAGGGGTCGGGCGCTCCGCTCGTCCAGTTTGGTAGCGAGGATGCACAGGTTCTCCGGCGAGACGGCCGGCGGCACGAACCGGCACAGCGCGGCCGCGTACCCGGCGCGGCGCAGCGCCTGCACGCGCGCCCAGTCCAGCGCCGCCTTGCCGCGCCGACCCGCCTCCGCCCGCTGCTCCACACTCAACCCCAATCTTCCTTGACCTTACAAATTAAATCAAAATGTCTATTTATCCTTACTTGTCTTATTTGGTAATACCTAACTCTTTATTGAAATATTATAATTATTAAATATTATATTTCATTATCATCAACATATATTATTATAAGTTGATAATTATGAATGAAGATTAAATTCAATACGACAGTATATTTATCTTATTGGCGGGTCAGAACATTGCGCGAGACGATGCGCAGTACACAATTTTAAAGTGAAAAAAAAAAGATCTTTCTTTTATGTTTATTATACCGATTGAAAGGGTAACTAATTAGAATATTTTTTTCTTAAATAACACAGCATCTTAAACAAGAGGAAGACCATGTAACATTTAATTATTATGTATTGTTTCGTATCGCATTTCTAATCTTTGAATACAGTTCTAATTATTTTTAAAATGAAATCTTTCAGTAAAATTTCCTATCTTCAATATTTATTTAAGGTGCTTTCCATCCGTGTGGCAATGTTTTGGGACACCTTGTATGTGTTTACAATATGTTGAAGATGACTTGCTTGTATAATAAGCTCTATCTTCTTTAAAATATGTAAATAGGTAATCTAGATAATAAATGTGTGTGTGTATGTGTGCACGTGTAAGTGTTATTTAATGTTACCTTCTGGCTTGTCTTTGATTTCGCATTCGTTCTGTTGTTTATGCTCGTTGGCGCGCCGCTCGCGACTGCGCCCGTCGCCGCACGTGGCCCACGATACGATGCGCAACAGTATTTCGAACTCTTCTGGACTTATGCCTATGTCCTGAACGTAAAACAACGAGATGGAATGATTGAATATGATATTTCAATAATAGTTATCTATAGACGAATAACGTCGCCGCCGAGGTGGTGTGTGTCGTGTAGCGTTGTGGTATGGGGTGGTGTGTGGCGTGTGGTGTGTGTACCTGCAGGTGGTCGCCGCCGAGGTGGTGTGTGTCGTGTAGCGTTGTGGTATGGGGTGGTGTGTGGCGTGTGGTGTGTGTACCTGCAGGTGGTCGCCGCCGAGGTGGTGTGTGTCGTGTAGCGTTGTGGTATAGGGTGGTGTGTGGCGTGTGGTGTGTGTACCTGCAGGTGGTCGCCGCCGAGGTGGTGTGTGTCGTGTAGCGTTGTGGTATGGGGTGGTGTGTGGCGTGTGGTGTGTGTACCTGCAGGTGGTCGCCGCCGAGGTGGTGTGTGTCGTGTAGCGTTGTGGTATGGGGTGGTGTGTGGCGTGTGGTGTGTGTACCTGCAGGTGGTCGCCGCCGAGGTGGTGTGTGTCGTGTAGCGTTGTGGTATGGGGTGGTGTGTGGCGTGTGGTGTGTGTACCTGCAGGTGGTCGCCGCCGAGGTGGTGTGTGTCGTGTAGCGTTGTGGTTTGGGGTGGTGTGTGGCGTGTGGTGTGTGTACCTGCAGGTGGTCGCCGCCGAGGTGGTGTGTGTCGTGTAGCGTTATGGTATGGGGTGGTGTGTGGCGTGTGGTGTGTGTACCTGCAGGTGGTCGCCGCCGAGGTGGTGTGTGTCGTGTAGCGTTGTGGTATGGGGTGGTGTGTGGCGTGTGGTGTGTGTACCTGCAGGTGGTCGCCGCCGAGGTGGTGTGTGTCGTGTAGCGTTATGGTATGGGGTGGTGTGTGGCGTGTGGTGTGTGTACCTGCAGGTGGTCGCCGCCGAGGTGGTGTGTGTCGTGTAGCGTTGTGGTATGGGGTGGTGTGTGGCGTGTGGTGTGTGTACCTGCAGGTGGTCGCCGCCGAGGTGGTGTGTGTCGTGTAGCGTTGTGGTATGGGGTGGTGTGTGTACCTGCAGGTGGTCGCCGCCGAGGTGGTGTGTGTCGTGTAGCGTTATGGTATGGGGTGGTGTGTGGCGTGTGGTGTGTGTACCTGCAGGTGGTCGCCGCCGAGGTGGTGTGTGTCGTGTAGCGTTATGGTATGGGGTGGTGTGTGGCGTGTGGTGTGTGTACCTGCAGGTGGTCGCCGCCGAGGTGGTGTGTGTCGTGTAGCGTTGTGGTATGGGGTGGTGTGTGTACCTGCAGGTGGTCGCCGCCGAGGTGGTGTGTGTCGTGTAGCGTTATGGTATGGGGTGGTGTGTGGCGTGTGGTGTGTGTACCTGCAGGTGGTCGCCGCCGAGGTGGTGTGTGTCGTGTAGCGTTATGGTATGGGGTGGTGTGTGGCGTGTGGTGTGTGTACCTGCAGGTGGTCGCCGCCGAGGTGGTGTGTGTCGTGTAGCGTTATGGTATGGGGTGGTGTGTGGCGTGTGGTGTGTGTACCTGCAGGTGGTCGCCGCCGAGGTGGTGTGTGTCGTGTAGCGTTATGGTATGGGGTGGTGTGTGGCGTGTGGTGTGTGTACCTGCAGGTGGTCGCCGCCGAGGTGGTGTGTGTCGTGTAGCGTTATGGTATGGGGTGGTGTGTGGCGTGTGGTGTGTGTACCTGCAGGTGGTCGCCGCCGAGGTGGTGTGTGTCGTGTAGCGTTATGGTATGGGGTGGTGTGTGGCGTGTGGTGTGTGTACCTGCAGGTGGTCGCCGCCGAGGTGGTGTGTGTCGTGTAGCGTTATGGTATGGGGTGGTGTGTGGCGTGTGGTGTGTGTACCTGCAGGTGGTCGCCGCCGAGGTGGTGTGTGTCGTGTAGCGTTGTGGTATGGGGTGGTGTGTGGCGTGTGGTGTGTGTACCTGCAGGTGGTCGCCGCCGAGGTGGTGTGTGTCGTGTAGCGTTGTGGTTTGGGGTGGTGTGTGGCGTGTGGTGTGTGTACCTGCAGGTGGTCGCCGCCGAGGTGGTGTGTGTCGTGTAGCGTTATGGTATGGGGTGGTGTGTGGCGTGTGGTGTGTGTACCTGCAGGTGGTCGCCGCCGAGGTGGTGTGTGTCGTGTAGCGTTGTGGTATGGGGTGGTGTGTGGCGTGTGGTGTGTGTACCTGCAGGTGGTCGCCGCCGAGGTGGTGTGTGTCGTGTAGCGTTATGGTATGGGGTGGTGTGTGGCGTGTGGTGTGTGTACCTGCAGGTGGTCGCCGCCGAGGTGGTGTGTGTCGTGTAGCGTTGTGGTATGGGGTGGTGTGTGGCGTGTGGTGTGTGTACCTGCAGGTGGTCGCCGCCGAGGTGGTGTGTGTCGTGTAGCGTTGTGGTATGGGGTGGTGTGTGTACCTGCAGGTGGTCGCCGCCGAGGTGGTGTGTGTCGTGTAGCGTTATGGTATGGGGTGGTGTGTGGCGTGTGGTGTGTGTACCTGCAGGTGGTCGCCGCCGAGGTGGTGTGTGTCGTGTAGCGTTATGGTATGGGGTGGTGTGTGGCGTGTGGTGTGTGTACCTGCAGGTGGTCGCCGCCGAGGTGGTGTGTGTCGTGTAGCGTTGTGGTATGGGGTGGTGTGTGTACCTGCAGGTGGTCGCCGCCGAGGTGGTGTGTGTCGTGTAGCGTTATGGTATGGGGTGGTGTGTGGCGTGTGGTGTGTGTACCTGCAGGTGGTCGCCGCCGAGGTGGTGTGTGTCGTGTAGCGTTATGGTATGGGGTGGTGTGTGGCGTGTGGTGTGTGTACCTGCAGGTGGTCGCCGCCGAGGTGGTGTGTGTCGTGTAGCGTTATGGTATGGGGTGGTGTGTGGCGTGTGGTGTGTGTACCTGCAGGTGGTCGCCGCCGAGGTGGTGTGTGTCGTGTAGCGTTATGGTATGGGGTGGTGTGTGGCGTGTGGTGTGTGTACCTGCAGGTGGTCGCCGCCGAGGTGGTGTGTGTCGTGTAGCGTTATGGTATGGGGTGGTGTGTGGCGTGTGGTGTGTGTACCTGCAGGTGGTCGCCGCCGAGGTGGTGTGTGTCGTGTAGCGTTATGGTATGGGGTGGTGTGTGGCGTGTGGTGTGTGTACCTGCAGGTGGTCGCCGCCGAGGTGGTGGCGGCGGCGGCAGCGGTGGTGGCAGCACGTGGCCACCACGAGGCCCGCGCCGCCGCCAGATATTACGCAACGCAACGCATAATCTGTGCACAAACACATATGTTCACCACCGACGTATATAACACGTTTCTTAAGACGCCGGCGAACAGTGAGCTTCCCATACAAACGTAATACCTAAATGATTTGCAATTTGAGCATAATTAACTCTTCTTGTGATGTTATTCGGATTAAGACAGGAATTTTTATTTAATAGAAACCTAGACATATACTGTTTTAATCCGAATAACATCACAAGATTAATTAATTATGCTCAAATTGCAAACCATTTTGGTATTACGTTTGTATGGAAAGCTCACTGTTCGCCGGCGTCTTAAATAATGCAATAGATTTATTTGGCGTTATTATTATAGAACACAAATTAGATTTTACCTATGATGCTACTAACTGTAGTGAATAAAAAAATATGTAAGTTTTAACTATTGCTTCGTCTTTTTTATTTTCAATGTAATAATGACTTTAAACTATTGTAAAATCTTGGATATTGCAATACATATATAATATGTAATATTATCTTAAAAATGTAGGTATACCATATTAATATTGTCACTTGTCGCTATAGTCGGTATTTCTTTTATGTATGGCTTGTTAAAAAGACGGGTATTGAATATAAAGCAATGGTTCTGCAATGTTCGTGATAGTCTAGGTATGTGTATGTAATAGTGTATGTATGTATATGTGGTAGTGTAGTTATGTGTATGTGGTGACCTGTAGCTGCACCGCACAGGTGCTTGGCGAGGCCGACGGTGCGGGCGCAGGCGCGCGCCGCGTCCACGCGCGCCAGCACCAGGTGCTCCAGCGACGCGCGCACGCGGCACACCCGCTCCGCCCCCGTCCCCTCTGACACACAAATACTCTCAAACCATGAACTACTTCAGTGATTGCACATCGATCAATACGTTTGTACGACCTTGATCTCAGATGACAAATTCGAAAAGAGATTTTTTTCGACATCCAACCAAGATATAGCCTTTTGTTTAGCTGTTAAAAATTACACTACAACGTTGACAAATCTTTTTTGGGGCTTATCATACGAGTAATGCCAGTATTATTCAATGAATATTTGACCACCTCCGTGGTCGAGTGGCTTTGTACATCGGTTTTCAAGGTGTCGCCATCTCTGGGGTCCCGGGTTCAATCCTTGCTTGGGTCAATTTAGAAAACGAACTTCTCTATATTGGCTCAGGTCTGGGTGTTTGTGATACCACCATTGTCTCTGATTACCATAACACAAGTGCTTTAACTACTTACTTTGGAATCGGAACAATGTATGTGATGTTGTCAAATATTTATTTATTTCTATTATAATACTGACATTTCTCTGTTACTAATAACTAATACAATATACATAGATTTAGGAGCTTTGGTTTCGAATAAGATAAAGACAACACTACTAGGTTGTAACGTCACAAATCAATAGCGCCATACACACTCCATATTTTTTGTTTGAGCAAGAGACATATAACTGATGAGAATGCGAGCGGACCAGACATCGCGAGATGAAAGTCGTAGAGCGAGTGATAGGCGGAGAACATTCCACTAACCATTGTTGTCGGGCACCGCGTCGTCGTCGTTGGAGTTCTGCGGAAATCTCAACTTGTTGTCGCGCTTGTGGCGCAGCGAGGCGCGGTCCACGAGCAGCACGCGGCCGTCGCCGCGCGAGCACCACGCCTGCCACAAATAGTACGACAGGTGCCCTACCAGGAATCAAGTGAAGGGATTACTACTTGGAGCATTTAATCAATGGAGACGGCAAGACCGTATAACACCGAATAATTTTTTCTGACACATTTTGCGGGAGGGAAAGTAAACATGTACAGCACACTACGAAAACGGTCGCGTAGGGTGCTGTACAGGTAGGTAAACACGTACAGCACACTACGAAAAAAGTCGTAGTGTGCTGTGTAGGTAGGTCTATACTGTGGTCTATCTAGCTGCCTGCCTACTAATGTATTTTCTGTCGTTAACTTGTCGTAATTGCTTTTATTTTATTTCGAGATAGCACTTAAATACAAACATATTTGTACATGAAAATACTGACATATATGTTAGGAAACACCATGTTCTCGTAGATTTGATGTGGTAGATCGCTTTTTACAAGATAAAACAGTAAAATTTTGCATTTTTCCGGGTCTGGGGATCTACTGCCTATAGTTAGTTATTTACAAGAATGTTTAACCTTATTATGAAATTGAAGTCTGTTTTTAAAAAACACTGTAAACTTGAAATTCTTACATTACTGTGGACCATCTGAACTTTCCGTAATAGGTCAATAGTTAATGTAACATGACATGAATCATGATCTAAAAAGTTTAGGAATGGTAATATATAATTTTATTTGGAGAATAAATATAAATAAAATAAATATGTACCTATGCAAGATTAGCCATTAAAAGAGTTTTAGCCAATGCTTACCTTTCCCAGCGCCGAGCTCGACGTAGCAGGTGCCTGGGCGCACGAACCCCTCGCGCTCCGCGAGCCGCAGCAGCGCCGACGCCTGCCGCAGGTGCCGGCGCGACTTCTCCGTGCGACTCTCATCCTACCACAAAAAATATTCACATCAATATTAACAATGCCTTAAGTATGGTTTAGTATTTATTACACATGCTAGTTTTGGATGTACCTGGAAGTCGCTTTGAATTGCCTCATGGATTTCTTGTTCCTCAATAGTTTCTATGTTGTCTTTTAAGTACTCTGTAAATAAAATAAGAATACATTTTTAGGTATAATCACAGAATACCTAATAGTACAAGTTCAGAAGGGACACTCCGCAAGACCATTTAAATAAATAGCGACTCTTGCTCTGACACAATAGCCAGATTTAGCCCTTTTACACACTAGCAGTCGACCGCAGGGGCGGCCAACTGCACAGCTCTGTTTTTATAGTTTGCATATTAAAATGGAAAAAAGCTAGCCACGTGTCCAACCACCAGATAGAGTATTACCACAGAATATATTAAACGTATAAATGTTTATACAAATAAAATAAAAAACAAAATTACTGTGTTAAAATTAAGAAGTATAGATAAAATGAGGTGTACAGATATAAGGAACAAAACTGGACTAACTTATGGTCTGAAACAGGCCCTTAAACTTAAATGGAAATGGTATCAAGGTATAATGACAAAAGGTGGACCCTAAAGTCTATCAGATGGACCGGACCAAAAGTTACATTTTCATTGAATTCTTGGATACATACTGTCATAGAGTTTGTTGATTTTGTCAATAAGCAGGAGTATCTTCTCTTTGGGCACTTGGCTCAGAGATATTTGTAGCGGAGGCGTTTCTTCCACAGGTGCATTGACATTCAGCTCAATGTAAGGAGGCAAAGGTACCTGACGTGCATTGCATATTAATAAGTGTTTCTGCAACTTGCTCACATAACAGGTGCTGTAAGATGATTGATTAAAGAAGTGATTAAGTAGGCATTTATAAACTGATTCATTGTTTTTATTATACCTTTTTTGATACTTACTGCTTTGGGTCATTTGGGCAAGGGATTCTAACATCCTTCTGTAAAAAAGGATATTTATTATAAAAAAGAAGAGATCTTACTAAACATTCTCAACATTCTAGAAATTGCTAGGTCAGACTGTCAGATCAGATTTTGATCAGACTATAATTTATATAATGAGCTCCGGGGTCCAGAGTCTACTGGTCCATATGGTTAAAGTATGGTCAGTCTTTCTTATTACACTAGATCCTGGAACTTTACACAAAGACTGACTGGATTCTAGCCATTCTTGAATACAATAAAGTTTTCTGAATTATTTTTTAAGTAACCATGTCAAATTTCAAATAATTTCTATGCCAACCTGTCCATCTTCAGTCTTCGGGTTAGGTTCATGTTCGCCGCAATATTGGCGGCCAGGGCGCACGGTCATGCGACACAGCCGTTTCTTTCTCACAACGAAATACTGACATTGCGGCGTTTGCAATTCCTGGTTAACATTTCCATTAATTAACAAACAATCATCCATTTCGCAAAACTTTGTTTTGTTTACATTACTTAAAAAAAACACTGTTAGGTTAAGCTGCGTTCCAGTCGGTTTAATTTATTTAAAATTACGTGCAGTGCACACTACGTGTCAGTGTCATGAGAACGTTCAGTGAATTTGAATTCATGTTTATAAAAAACTAAAAGTGCAAAAATTTTTTCAAGTCAAGATCAATAAAAGTTATGTACATCAAAAATGAAATTGGTTTATTTAAGATTAGAAAATCTGAAAAGTGGTAATTACAATGAACGCCACCTTAGAGCATGAACCACGAGAACCTTAGAAGAATATTCTTCTAAGACGAGAACGAAGCTCTCCCCAGAAGTCACAGATCATACAACACGGAGTGATTATTTATTTATATTCTCTTCTCTTTGGATCACACATTCTGTCACAATTGTCACAAACGTCAACAAATTTTGAGGTTAGGCGTCGCATAATTTTGGTTTCTTTTAGTTATTTCAAACGTATTATGTAGTGTAAGGACCCTGAAATGAGTTCCCCAAGTAAAGAAAATGAAGAGCCCACATCAAGTGTTGCAATGGTGCAGGACGAAGCCGGTGGTAGTGGTGGCGATAGCGCGATTTCAGAGGCGCCGCGGCCGCCCGCCAAGCGACCGCTCTCTACGGCAGTAATTGAGATTTCCGATACGGATAGTGACGATTCCGATGTATGCGCCGTTAACTCCTATCAGGCTTCAGCTGATGAGGTCAAGAGGATTCGTGGCGGTGAGAACTCACTACTATCAACTTCTTATCATCAAAGCTTGAGCTTGCATTTTACGCGGGAAATTTAAATGTTACATTGAAGCCCACTCCTTGTGCAGACAACACTAGTGTTATCTTATTTTAAACGGATACATGTTCATTCAGGACACAATTAAGTTGGTTTGAAGCTTTGTTTTTTTGCTGCAGATTATTCTTCATCATCTTCCTCATCGGACTACAGCTCTGATTCAGAGTCTCCGTGGGAAGACGACTCAATAGTTATTGATGATAAAAAAGTTGACATTAAGGCAGTTAAAGCACAGCTTAATCCAAGAGCAAATCGTATGGATGACCCCATACTGAACCCTGCTTTCAAGGTATTTGTATGGTCAGGCCATTAATTATGTTTCAACTTAAGTAAACTCTTTGCTGAATGATTCTTGATGATTCTAGGCACAAGAAACTAAAGAAACTTTAGCAGTGAATTGGAAAGACTTCAAAGACTTCTCAAATGATGTGATCACATTGACATGCAAGCCATTCCGGGTTTGCCAGCTGAACAGCTTCCTGGCTAACCCCGAGATCATCAACAACATAGTGGATGACATGAACACATTGGACTGGGAGCGCAAGAAGATGGATTTGTATGAGTTCCATCAGACTGCCGACCTGGCCAGCCTCACATGGCAACGGAGCATTAGAGGAATTTATGAACTTTTAAAGACTGATTTTATGAGTTGGGTAAGAGAATATTTTAATAAACTATACCTATGCTTGTGAATAATATTAAAATCATAACTTGAAGTTTCCAAAGATTTTGATCAGTTTTGTTTCTGAAGAAGTTGTTTGAGTAATGATTAACATGTTGTACATCATTTTTGCAATTATTGATGATTATTATTATTATTTTAATTACATTTTAAATTTTTTAATCAAGTTTTGGATACATTTTTTAGACTAATTATTTTACAAGTGTTTTTTTCTTTCTCTCTGTATCAGAGAATAGCCCACAAAACGTCTCCCCCTAGCCATAGTTTGCAAATTTTCAAAGCGATAATGAAGATTTGCAAATGTTACTTTGCCTTGGGCGTAAGGTATAGGTATAACATTGATTGTGTAATCCAGTGATTCTACAATGCCGCACAGGTATCAGAGGTGACAGGCATGGAACTGACGTCTGTGTCAGCATCATGCTCGCTGTACGGTCCAGGCGACCACCTGCTGGTGCACGACGACTTACTCGCGGACCGACGCGTCGCCTTCATCCTGTACCTGGCGCCCTGGGCGCTGCGCCCCACCTGCATCACGTTAGAGAATGGCAGTGGAGACAACCATAAACAGGTGCTTATTAATTATTATCAGGGGTCATTTTAGCCATATTTTAAATTAAAATTTGAATAGAATTGTGGTCATTTTCTAAAATGTAAGGAAAAAATAAGACTGAATGATGTTTTTTTTTTGTTAAATGGTCGATGGTGACAAGAAGACATCAAATTCAAACATTTGTTTATCAGCAAAGTAAAGCTTCAGAGAAATACTAAATAATATACTAGAATAAATACGACACGCACCAGATCATATTCTCGGACGAGAATCGAACCCGCGACCTTTGGAAGTCCGGTCCAATGCTCTTAGCGCTGAGCTACCGAGTCACTAGTGGTATCGTCGATTTTCTTCTAGTATATCCCACTCTTACAACTACATAGCGGGCAATAAGTTTGAAACTCGTAAAGTGATGGTGTTTGTTCGTCAGTCTGTCGTGAGTGTGGACGAAGAATGGTCGGGTTGGTGCGCGGAGATGGGCGGCGCGCTGGAGCTGGTGGAGCGCGGGCCGGCGGAGGCGGGGGCGGGCGCGGGGGCGGGGGTGGAGGCGGGGGCGGGGGCGGGGGCGTGGCCCACTCGCGTCGCGCGCCGCCTGCTGCCCGCCAACAACATGCTCGCGCTTTTCAAGGTCGACACCGACTCCTACCACCAGGTATGTCATTTAATCGTTGCCTGTATTGTTGTTGATATTGTTTTTAAGAATAGTCTGGTAAATTCAAAAAACTGGTACTTGAAAAAATTTACTCAAAAAGAAATCACTGGAGGCCAGGCCCCCCTGGAAAATATCTCTAGATACGCCCATGGCGACAGTCGCTATTCCGAGATGTTTTAATAATATTTATCAGCTCTTAGCGAACGAACTATACATTATCTATAACCATAGAAAATAAACTAGTGACTCCGTGAGTTGTAGACCCCGCGTTTGTGCGGTAAAAAGAAGCTCAACAAACATTTTTGTTTAAATATTAGACTGTTCTCCTCTACAAAAGTCACTAAACAAAAATGGACACTCACAAAATTTCACGAGAATCGGTAGAGAAATGCGACTTATTTCTCAACCGATTCTTTTGAAATGTTCAGTGCGCTTGACATTTCCTTAAAAGCCTTATAACTTAGCCCCTATAACTTAACTTATTAATTGTGAGAAAAGAAATATATGTAGCTTATTTCCGCAAAAAATATATACAAAATGCAATAAAATATCAGACAATACCTGCATTAAGCAAGACAGCAACACACCTTGCTCCTTCACCAATGGCAATTAGACTACTCTTACACGTGTTTCGCCCCAACCCGGAGCATCCTGAGGAGTTAGATCGTGCGTAATTTTTTTTTTTGCGGAAGTAAGCTACATATATATATATATTTTCACTTGACTTCCGCCAAGTGACGCCTGATTCAATCAAATACTTAACTTATTGACTTTGGCATTTTAAAACGGATTTCAATAATTCTTTCACTGGGTTTCATAGCTATGTAAATGTGTTCACACTGTATCAATTAAACTATAGGAATACCACATGTTGATCCTCATTAGATATCGAGGTAGTATTTCAAAATTTACTTATCGAAAAAAAAAATATTCACCCATTTTGAAAAATGTTCAAAAGCTTTAATTATACAAATTATATACCAAACAGCACAATTTGAGCTACTTTTTAACGCACAATCGCGAGGTGTACAGCTCACGGAGCCACTAGTATATGTCTAGTGGTGATGCTGGCCACAGCTAGGCTGTACAGTCGTACGATAACAATAGGGTATTTTACACCATGTAAGAAACAATATAAAAATGCATGTTTATGATAGATTTCATAAAAAGTGAATGAGAAACGTCGATATTTATTCATAAAAATGCAATATACATTTTATAATTCAATTTAAAAAATCGACTTTTTTAATCTATTCTTCAAATGTTCAAAACGCCTTTCGCCATATTGGATTCCGACGTGACGTCAGCCCGACAGTAAGCAAACAGGATTTCGTACTCGTCGTACTGTGTTATTTTATAATTTTATGTGATCATCACGCCTGTGGACTTTTATGCTTTATTTTACTAAAATCGCATCATGGAAGACGGTTTTGTGAAAGCACAAAGTACTAATCTACCAACAATATATAAATAAATACGATATGGTGGCGAAATTTTTTGCGTCCAATCCCGATTTCTGTTCTGCAGAGTGGAGAAATGTTAAAACAGCAATGTAAGTACCTATCATATCAAGTTTTTTTCCAACATTAAGTACTACACAACACGATAATACCCTGTGTTTGTTTACTATTACAATCCAACATAACCTATTTTTTTTATTTTGTTATCAGGTCCGGAAGGGAATCTGACGACGCAATAGGCTATGTGCAGCTCAAACGGGTTCAAAACACGTGCGTAGCAGGCATACCGTACACTACAGTGTACGGTATGCCTGGAACATAAAGTGCGTTCCAAGCCCTATGTACTGATTGACACATAATGTGAATGAACAGGAAGAGACTGTGAGTAGTGTTAAGTGCTACGATTGTCCCTCGTCAGAAGGTGGCTGCAAGCATAGTGTTACGATGTACACCGCCGAACCGAAGCCCTGTCGTCGTGTACTTCGGTTGAGTTTTAATGGAAGAAATCGAATCTGGCTAAGGTTGGCTCATCGATAAACATTTTGTGTGCAAAAGAAATTTCTAAAAGAAAATCTAAGGAGATGGTTGCAGACAGCAGTGTGCGATGCAAAAGGTTAATTTATGGGGAAACGCATAACCTTGATTAGTATAGTTCCACAACAAGTGATTGATCTACCTTTGCATGAATTTAAAAATCATGTTAAAAAGACGCTCATGGGTAATGGTTATTATAAAGTAGACAATTATCTGAAAGACCAAAATGCATGGAAAAAATGTAACACATAGCTTGCAAATATAAGTACCTACTTTGTTGTTTATAATCTGTTGTATTGCATTTGGTAACTGTTGTAAAGTAATAAAGATATATTTCAATTAAGTGTTTATTTCTGTTATTCATATAATCAAATTTCCAATTTAAGTTAAAGAGACAGGACATAACCGAGTGACCATAAACTTGACTGATGACAGCCAGATTAACAATAGCAGATCATGATATAATATTTAAGTTTGTAAATATTGTTACTTATTTCTGTTAAAGCTGATAAGTTTCTTGCACCTGTTCTTGTCAGTTATAAAACTCTGGAATGGGTGGAAAATATAGATGATTCAGAAGCGCTTAATAACTAAGTTTATTTGAATAGTTTTTTGTACTTTGACTTTGACTATTCTCCTACCCTACCCTATGTATAGTGCATATGTATTCACATATTTTCCACATGCACATGACATTGAAATGAACATTATTATATCCTTAACATCTTTATGGTGGCCAAGTTGACCCATTCTTCAAATCAACTCGGCTGTGATGGACCAACATCATCTTTATACAGTGAGTGCACCATGGAAATAAAAAAAACTATACTTATTATTTGATATATTTATTTATTATAATATAATAATACCTTTTATATAAACTCAAAGTTGCCTGTGTAAGTATTAATCCTTCAAAACACATGATTGATTTTGAATCAAAAAATGCAAGTGTTAGGTAGCAAACTATCTAAAAATTTGCTGTGTTCAATTAAGTTCACATCGCTTATCCTTCTTGCATATCCAGTAGACACAAAATTCACGAGACCATCAGGTGAACAGGATATTTTTTTGTTTGTTTTTTGGATTTCTTTGGATCTCTTCTTACCAGTTTCAACCAAGTTTTTCTCATTTTGATGTCACTTGGCACTTGAACCCACTATTTTAGTGGAGATTTTACACTTGTTTTACTGCAATCAGGCACAAGACACCAATGATAAAACATTACAACTCATTATTTTAAAAACTCTCGTTACTTTTGTAAAAAGACATTGTAACCACTCTTGATTGTTTCCTGACGCCTGACGGAGTGACGTCACGGGCCTAAACAGCATGGCGGCTTGCGTTTCTGCGCAATAATTCAAAATCATAAATAAAAAATCATTTTTAAGGTATTTCTTGGTTTTATAAAATTGAAATAAAAATTGTGCTGGTTTATTACGACCTCAGGAATAATATAAACATGTTTTCAAAAAAAGGTGTAATTCCCTATTAGAATGATCATGATGTAGAACAGTGAGCTTGGGCGCAGGTAGAGGAGGTGTTGTCCCTGGAGCTGCCGCGGCTGTCCATCAACGGGTGGTTCCACGGGCCCGCGCCCCCCGCGCCGCCGCCCCCCGCGCCCCCCGCGCCCGTCTACCAGGCGCCCCACAACCAACCGGTCAGTACATACACTTAACTCATCATTATCCATCTATTTATCTACAGGGGGTGTTAAGGGAAGGTTACCGATTTAAAAAATGTTTTTTTCCTAAATTTGTTTCTTTTATAAGTAGGTACCGTTATTTTCATTACAACGACAAAATCTTGTTTTTTTATTTTTCTTCTAGCTACACGTAATGAATGGAAAATAATCAGCTGCTCGGCTGTGGCTGTTACTGTTACTGACGCGAGACTCGTACGGAGGCGTTACCTCACAATGCAATTAATTTAACAATGTACACCTGAAGTGGCTCACTTCAGAGCGCTTGCGGTACAAAACGCTCTTTGCCATACATTCTCGAGTGAAGTTGCAGTGGATCACTGTCTATTGTAAATTTAATCGCATTGTACACGCTGTGTTGCAGCCTTCCCTTCGTCCGTTTCGGACATGGACTCCTCCACTTGGAACTAACAAATCTCCTTAGATCATTTTGACCCATCTCTCTGGTAACGCGTAATTTCTCTTGTCTTCCATTCCATCATCATCAGCCACAGCAGATGTGTCCCCACTGCTGTCCTCTATTTTGTGGTGCTCGCTAGAGGGCCTTGCGCCTACTAACGCAGACAAACTTTTATTTATTTTATCAGAAATACTTAATTTTATACAGGGTTATTTGTATAACACCAACAACCTCGCAGGAGGAGTTTACTTACATCATAAACAACGTTTGTTCTACGACTTTCCGAAAAAGAAAAAAAATCGTTTCATGTAACAAAATTCGTAATATAAATGTTGTTTATGATGTTAGTGATCTACTCCTGCGAGGTTGTTGGTGTTTTAAAAGAAATCAGAAGCAAGTTAATGAGGTCGTGTTTATGTGGCTAGGTGTTGGTGAACCAGTGGCTCGAGGCGACGTACATGTCGCCGCGGTGCCGCGCGCAGATTCAGTCGCAGATGGAGCGCGAGAGCGAAGTCTGCCTCAGGGACTTCCTGCAGCCGGAGAAATATCAGGAGCTGCTGCAAGCGTTGCAGGCGCCTGGTATTTATGCATTACAAGTTAACTTCTAAAGCGAAGGGTACAGGGGCAAAACAAGGAATGTCACATTAAATCCAGATTCAAGATAAGTATAGCAACACATCGGTTTTGCGGGTAATTTTAGGTGTATTTTAAAATGCGCAAAAACAATAACAGTTCACCGAATCATCAATTTTGTAAAACCTCGTACAGGACAAGACCGGGTATGTCTATCTGCAAGCCTGGGTATGTCTATCTGATAACAGTGATAAAGCCCTGTACCCTTCGAGTGTTGAGACTTTATTTCCTCCGGGTCACTACGCTCGTGGACACAGTCCACAGTCACATACGTGACGGTCGGGCGTTTCCCGGTCGTGTGCAACTCACTAAGACGGTCGTTCGATGTCCAGACGTGGAATGGGAGTGGGTGGGTCCCCTCCACCAGCGGCACTACGAGCGGCTGAGCCCCGCGTGGGTGGGGGCGGGGGCGGGGGCGGGGGCGGGGGCGGGGGCGGGGGCGGGCGCCCACCCGGCGCGCCAGCTGCTGCAGGTGGTGGGCAGCGCGGCGTTCCTGCGGCTGCTGGCGTCCTGCACCGACCTGCCGCTGCAGCGCCTCGCCATGCCCACGCTGCAGCGGTGGACCCCGGGATGCTTCACGGTTACTATACATATACATACATCACACTATACAACGTGTTACAAAAATACCCCTAATGCTGAATATGGTATATAGGGACCATCGAACTTAAGAACTTTTACTATAGGGCCAACTCTCAAATCGTGAACAAAAATCAGCTGTTTCATACATTATATTTTCGATTTTAATTTTTATATGAAACAGCTGATTTTTTTTCGCGATTTCAGAGTTGGTCCCATAGTAAAAGGTGATCAGTTTCATGGTCGCTATATACCATATTTGGCATTAGGGGTATTTTGTAACACGTTGTATAAATTCTTTTTTTATCCATATTTATGTATGTGTCTTGCTATTATTTACTTTTTGAAAATATCAGTATAAGACTGGTCTTTTCGATTTAAATATGATTATGTCTTTTCTATCAATTAATTCTTCAATAAGCTTAAGGCCGTATACGTTTTGTCGTTCTCTCGCTCACATATTTAACATTTTTTAATGACGCATTCAGATTTAAGAAACTTGAGTAAACATGAAATGTGCGAGTAAAAAGTATACGGCCACTTAAAACAAAGTAAAATGTCAGGTTTTCTTTAAATTTTGACTATCAAGATTGAAATGGTACATATTGTTACTTTTCGTTTTTCTTATTCAAATTGTTAGTAAATGACTGACAAGCAAGGTTTGTTGTCCAGCTGTTACCTCCTCGGTCGCACTACAGCGCGGCGCGGCTGGAGGCCGTGCTGTACGTGGGCGCGCCGGCGCGCCGGCTGGCCGGCGGCTGCACCGTGTACGCGGCGCCGGACGACGACGCCGGCGCCGGCGACGGTGACGGCGCCGGCGACGGCCACGCCCACGACGCCGCGCTCGTCACGTTGCCGCCGGTGAGCAACGCCCTCAATCTAGTGTACTGCGACGCCGGAGCGGCCGCTTTTACTAAATACCTCAGCCGCCTCGCCATGAGGAAAACTCCGCCCTTTTACATACTCACCGCTACGTACTGCGAATGAAGCTCACGATTCGACTTAGGTGACGATGTAACGACTCCGACGAGGGGGCGACGGTCATCATCCCCCGCCAGTGATGCACTAAACCCGGTTTATTGTGACGTTGAAGCCGCTGCTATTACAAAATTATTATTAAATGAATAAAAATACCTCAGCCGCCTCGCTAGGACAGAAATTCCGCTCTTTTACATACTCACTGTTACATACTGCGAAAGAACACCATGCAGAAATGAGAATATACAGCGAGGACTCGATATACATCCAGCCCTCTAGAACACAAAAAGATACAGCGTAAACATACGTTTGCGGCGTTTGTTATAATTAAGAAATGTGAAAATTTTGATGTGTGATTGTAGTACATTCGAGTGTACTTTCGGAAGTAATTCGTGCGATACAAATGAAAATGTAGCACAGACGTGTAAAATTGCTCTTATGCAAAAAGAGATATCGCAAAATGTATGGAGTCTGGGCCACGCCCATGTACACACGACAGCGCGTCAAGTTATACAGTTAAATTAAGAAAACAGCTTTTATTACATAGGGCATAAAGGCGGTCTCAAGGTCAACATGTATAGTCTGAAATGCCGTCGTGTGTACATTATACCAAAAACAAATAAACAGACGAACATAGAACCTCCTCCTTTTTTTAAGTCGATTAAAAATAGGTAAAGATACGATGAACAATTTCAAATTATCATTTTTTTCTAAAATCCCTTTGTCAAAAAGGAAGGAATAATAATTTGTGCTTTGAGAGCGCGTAGTCTGCACACTGGCGCCGCCATTGGGAAAAAATCATAGTGCTTAAATAAAGACGAAATTGTGAATTTTCTCTATGTAGTGCAGTCGTGCAGAAGCTTTGGTTCTTTTTATCGCTTAAACAATATTTTCTATCCTGTCGTTGAGTTTAATGGAATTTTTTTGCGATAAGTGGCCACTTTTAACAATAGAACTCCAATTAACTAAACGACAGGCTTGAAAATTTCATCTTTATTTAAGCACTATGATTTTTTTTGCAATGGCAGCGCTAGTGTGCAGACTATGCAGCCTTAAAATTAAAACACACAACAAAAATACATCATGGCGGTAGATGCCATTTTGATACTATTTATCTGTCACTGCCTCTTTTGACATTTAGATTTATGCAAATTCCACTTTATACACAACGAAAAACAAAATATAACGGAACCACAGACAGAACTCAATGACAGTGACCGTTTTTTTACCGTATGTTGCCATCTTTTGGCGCCTTTTTTAGAGTAAAAATATTAAAAAAATATTATAATAATTATAAAATTAAACCAAGTGCATTATATAATGATCTTTTGTGATGGTGTACACACAACGGCACTCAAACTATACATGTTGACTTTGAAACCGTCTTTATGCCCTACGTAATAAAAGCTGTTTTCGTAGTTTAACTGTATAACCTGACGTGCTGTCATGTCCTTTATTATAAAATTTTTGTGTTGTGTGTGGTCAAGATGTCGATTTGTTTTGAACTGTTTGTTTCCTTCTTATTGTTTCTTACTAATATGATTTGGTCAATGTACAAAAACTTTTCAAAAATGAGTGAATAAATTGGAAATGGAAATAATAAACAGCAATTAAAACATTCAATAAAAGAAAACGGACCTTGTTGTATTTCTGCATGTACATTAATGTGTCGTTTATATAATTATGTTGTTAACCAACAGCATTGGAATTTGATTTCGTGGAAATTGCCTCGATTGGAGTCTGATCTGTGAACTTTTTGTGATTTAGTATCGACTCGGAAGGTTGGCTTATATTGTCATCGGCATAGATTAAGTCATAGAAAATTAAGTAGAATTTGTTGTTAGCTTTGTTAACTTGGCTAGTGTAGGTATCGTGACACAACATCGCTTTCGTACAACAAATACATTTTCATTTGTATGGCGTTCGTAGTTAAGCAATGAATCGAGGTATTTTTGCTATTGAGTGGAGAGCTTGACGCAGTGTATTTTTGTATGTATCGACTTGTGATACTGATGTTTGTTACAAATGCGTGTTGATTACGCGAGAAAGTGTTCTATTGCGATAGTGTTAGGGTTCATTTTTGCAATAATTATGATAATCTGCAAGACGTTTAGTGTACACGATGAGTTATTATTTATTTTTGTAAATTGTCAACTACTGTGTTTGAAGTCAGAATTAATTCACAATAAATTGCTTGGAGATATGAATTTATTTGTTGGTGTGAATGAGGCTCAATGTTACGATTTTTTATTTGTCGCACTTTTGATTGTGAGCGACACGAGTGACGAATCTAAATAATAGTGACACATTCACTGATCTACCGGTCTGTGGTGGTGGCAGACGTTGCAGTCAACATCGGATAAATATGAAGAGGCCGGCGGACAGTAGAGACGTAATACTAAAATGATTTGCAATTTGAGCATAATTAACTCTTGTGATGTTATAAGGGTTAAGACAGTATTTGTCTAGGGTTATACGAAATAAAAGATCCAAAATACTAATCCAATACAAAATAAATACCAATTACATTTTTCATACAAAACTTTAAATCGTATTAATTTTTATTTGGTTTGGTATTTTGTATTTATTATAAAAGAACTTTTATTTTATAAACAGTTAATTATGCTCAAACTGCAAATAATTTTGTAATCACGTTTGTAAAGGAAGTTCACTGTCCGCCGGCTTCTTAAATCGATAGACTAGGAAATGTTGAATCTATGCTTAAATAAACAAAAAAACAATGTGACTAGTAACTAATAACATCACCGACTAGTGAGAATTGTAAATTTTAATTTATCTTATGGTGACTGTACAAGCAAAACCACAGAGTAAAAATGTGTTGTCGTATGAATAAATTGGAACGAAGGAGACCCGACATTTTATGCTCAATTTGTATACCTTTTTAATTTATTAATCACACATTAACAGCTATTAATGCCAAACCGAAGTCAAATTGACATTTCGTTTTCTTAATTTCAAAAAAGCAAAGGAATTGTGGTTTATGCTTTCACATTTCATAGTGACATTTATGCCCTTTGAATATTTAATGTGGATAATGAAACGTTTTAGATGAACCTTTGCTTGCGTAGTGTTTCCATATAAAAAAATAACCATTGAAATTATCTTTTTCTACATGTGCTAAAAATAAGACAGAACTTGATTCATGTAGCAAATATTAATGGCTATATTTTAAGACCAATTTCAATCGTATACAAGTTAAGCATTTTTTTCTATGGCATGTGCCGGTTCTCCTTTGGTAGTGATTTTCTTTTTAGCGAAAGTCACATTTTAGTTACAAACTAATGCTGTTATATTGCATTGTTATCTTTGTTCTTTCAGTTCTGTGTAATATAAGTACTTTTTCCAATTTATTCATGACTGGTTTCGTGGTACACATTTTTTTACCACTAATTTATAGATCAATAACATTTTGTAAATATTATTCTTATGAATAGACTTGATAATAAATTACATAATAAGACACTTGTAGTTTTTACTCTCATAAACTGTTCGTTATATGTCACACGAGTCCAAGCGGCTGACGCTCAATATTGACCTCAGCGACTCATCCCTCTTTATTAAACTTCGAACGTTCTATCGTCCATAATATGTGCATGAATTTAACATCCATCTTGGCCAATGTGTATTCGAGTAGAAAAAAATTATATGGAGCATACAGTATATATTTTAGCACAGACAACAAAGATATCAGTTAGCATTTTGTGAAAATTCTTGTTGGAATAATTACAGAAATACGCATAATCTTAAATTATATCATAGAATATATAATATAGTATTTTATCTTCTTTGGAAAAGTAACATAATCCCTTTATTATTTGTTATATGGTCTGTGGCCACAACATATATAATAGTACTAAACGTACTTGGCTTTAAAACAGTAGGTAGTATTTATTAATTTAAGAATCTATACTAACAATAAAATCTTTAAATATTTCAAAAAGATATTGAATTCGAAAATGACTAGGGTACGTAGTGTAGCCAGCAGATAGCAATGACCTTTGAGTTTTTCCTCTGACATTCGAGAAGCTCTGACCTACGACAATCGCAAGATAAAATAATGGTAACTCAGGTATGTTATTGTCACAAACACGTGGCATGCTCTTAGAATAGACTTATTGCATTATAGCTGGACTACGTGTCTGATTCGTTTCATTCAAGGAGCGAGCGAGCATTGAGCGCTTTCATCGGCGAGCCGCAGGTGTCCGCCCCTATGGCCCCGGGCACGAATTCTATTCGTCAATTTGGATAAAAGGTTGACGATATGCGACACATATGTAGGGTTCCCACACATTTGTAGAAATATATTATAATTTTCATTTATTTACATTGCAGAGGATGGTTTGAAGCCCGAGCCGTAGGCGTGTGCTTTAATCTTTCGAGGCGACTCTGTTGCATATTGATCAGTTTCAGCATGGGCCGAAATCCCAAGGGTGCGGGTTCGAGTCCCGTCTGAGGTGCTACCGGTGAGTCGACTTTTTCTAGTATTTTTTTTCATATTATTTATCTTATAAAGAAAATAGTTACCTACTTTTTTATTTTTTTAAGAAAAATTAAATATAGAACCTCCAGCATACTTTTTAGGGTTCCGTACTTGAAGGGGCCAAATGAAGCCCTATTGCTGTCACTCTCACGTGTCCGTCTGTCCGTCCGTCCGTCCGTCGTCTGTCACAAAGCTCAAGCAGCTAAATCGTTGAAGTTCTTCATATTTGCACTAAAGGTGTGTCTTGCTGCCCCAAAGCCAGGTAAAGTATAAAAAATATTTGATAATATTTCAGAGGGGCGCTCCCATACAAGTAAAGGGGGGCGTTAAGACCATTTTTTTTACCCAAACGTGTGGGGTACGATGCTTGGCCGGTTTTCAAATGCAATGATAATATTTTAGAGCATAAGTGAGAAAAATATTTATTTTTACCTCTTTCATTCATTTGTCATATTGATTGTCACCACAAACCCCCAATGCTGAATGCAAGCAATAAATCAAAGAAAAATAGTAGATTATGCAATAAGGGCTTAAAGTAGTGTATTATGTCACGGGCGCTATATTGAACCCCGTGTACGAGGGACTATGGTTAAGGCTAGAATCCTGAGTACGAGGTGTTCAAGATCGCCCAAGACAAATACATATTTAAGCCCGCGATGCATACTCTACTTTTTATACTTTCTGCGAGGCAATTGAAACCAATGACTGTTATAAAGAAAGTACTTAAGTATTTATTTTTTTTTTTTTGTCGTCTATTCTGTAGTGGTCAGTTCGACATTCGAATAAATCCTTCTTGATGCGCGGGTGAAAAAGAATTTCGTAAAAAGTTTTCATGATTTTTTTTTATTTGGAGGCAGTGCAAAGAAAATGATAACATAAATAAATAAATGAATATTTGACATCACATACATTGCTCCGATTCCAAAGTAAGTAGCTAAAGCACTTGTGTTATAAAAATCAGAGACAACGGTAGTATCACAAACACCCAGACCTGAGCCAATATAGAAAAGTTCGTTTTCTAAATTGACCCAACCGGGGATCGAACCCGGGACCTCAGAGATGGCGACACCTTCAAAACCGGTGTACAAAGCCACGGAGGTCGTCAACATACAGCCTAACTCTGAATAAAATCTCATTGCACCTTAACATTTTTGAAACCAACCTCGATCAAGCACGACTACATAGGTTGCATTTCAAATTCAAATCACATTATTCCCATGGGAAAAATTACTTACTTTAGGAAAGGTTTGCATGACACAATATGCCATTGACGAGCAGGTAGTATAAAAAATATGTTAAATCATAACTCAAAAATATCACTGACCTTGGGTGGTCTCATTTATTAATTTTATTGAAATGCTTGATACGTTAATGTATGATTTTTGACTGCGCTTTCCAATAATTTGTCTTAATAATGCGATTGAGAGTTTCAAAGTGTGGTCACCCCACAGAATTCCCCTTTTTCGTGTATTGCCTTGTTAATTGAATACAATGGTATTATGTTGCTTCTAAAAAGTGCCTTTTTCTCTTCCCTTTATTTTGTGTTTCGTTGGTGACGTAATTCAGCTACGATCATAAAGGAGGCATGTGGAGGCATGGACCAAGCATTTGTTAATTATTATAATACCTACCTCTTGTCGTTTTCGTTTTATGGATTTGATTGAAATTTGGACTCGTGTCAGTGTGACGCTGGTATTTTTGATGAGGGAAAGTCATAGAAATAGAGCGCAAATTTTTCTAAGTCTATGGGGTAAGTAGTACTAATTTGGGTTCAAAATAATAGAACGCGCGTGTCGGTAAAGTTATGCAGTACTTACTCATTATTAAACTATGGTAAAGTATCGGGGCTATCGACGACTAATTGAGACATTTCGGGCCAGTTTCACGATTTCACAGTAAAAATGCTTTGTGTTAGATAATTAAACTCCCTCATACATTGTAACGTTGTTTTTTTTGTTGTCTATGAAAAATGTGTTGGGAAATTTTTTTGTGTACCTATAAACAGAAAAAAATTGTTAGGCTGTATGTGTAGAGTTCCTTTTCTCGATACCCGGTAAAAGTTATCTAAATTTCGCGGCATGAGTTTTGTATCAAATACCAGCGGCCCATCAGGCCGCCAGCGGGTCGGGAATGCGTGCTTTTGCGAGTGTCTGTTTGTGAGTGCAGTTTGCAAGTGAATTGTCCGTCATGAAGTCACGACTAAGTATGTAGTCAGATTATCGTAGTGCACTTGTGAAGTCGAAAGGTTAAAGTGCCGGCATGAAGTCATGTCTATGTCTGCCCTTCAAGAAGCATCTAATTGGGTAAGGTAAGCTATTGTGTTTTTTCCTTTCATCCTTTTAAACTGATATTTCTGTAATATTTTCGAGTCGTAAAAGGGGCAATTTTTATAAGCAAACCCAAGCCACGTTTAGACTATGTGCTGCAGGTCTGTGGATCTTGTAGCGTCTTGTAGTATATTTATCTTTGCCGATAGTACCTAGTGTGTTAGTTAGCCATTAGCTTACATTGCCATTCTGCGGCACGTAGCCAGAAAGTCAGACCCAGCGGGGGCCAATCAGAAGGCCGCGGCCACAATCAGAGCCATTCACTCAGTCAGTAACTCGATCACTCTAGAAATATCGCCACTTTCGAGGAAAAGTTATGTACGTGGTCGAAGGAGCCGTGCACGTGGCTCATGATTTTGGTTCAGGCGCTCGCTCGTTAGATAGTATTTTTACGATGTACCTAGCGTGAATCTGCTCAGCATATGGACAAGTACTTTGCTTTACGGATCCCTTCTCTGTAGGAGGTACGAGTAGCGACGCGGCGCGCTTGTGATTTATACTCTGTGTTTGTGACGAAGACGCCTCAGCAGGCGCGACGCGCGCGAGCATGACAAACAATTAAAGTACAGAACTTGCCGTTTCCCACTCTGCTCGCTCGCTTCGCTTCACCAGCTCTCGCTAGGATGTGGAGCGGTGGAATTTGTTAGGGATGTCACTTAAAGATTAGGTCGAAACTTTCCATCATTGCTTTTTCTTGCCATGTAATGAAAGAATTCCAGCCACCCTTTTATTTGAACTAAGTACGGTATTTGTTTTGCTACAGATTACGGAAATACATCCTTATCTTTAAAGTTTGAGCAAATTGTACCTACTTTTAGATTATCAAATGAGATGATTAGAATAAAGAAAAGTTTACTCGGGTTTAGTTTTCTTTTGGTACTCATGACGTCATCATTTCGTATTCCAAAGGTATCTTGTATTTGTATCAATATATGTATCCGATATAACGTTTAAAACTCCTCTGGATTCACAAGTAGTCACAACCCTGTGTCCGTTTGCGCAGTGATCCCGATATATTCGGCTCCACTGGACGCGCCCCGCTCGCCCGCGTTTTTGAAATTCTGCCTCCAGGGATGCCATACATGACAATAAATTAAAATTTTTCTTAACCCACCTATTTACAATCCGCTTTAAATCGACATTATATTCGCGACACTCCCGCAAAAAAATATATTACCGTGTAAATACACAGTATATTAAAAATCCAAGCTGATGGTCCCCTCGCTAAATATCAAATGTTATTTATAAACACACAATCCAGATGCGTGACTTTATAGTAACAAGCAAAGAATGAAGGATTTATTTTCTGTTGTGATTTGTTTATCTTGCAAACGAAAAAGTTCAATTACCTGGCTCAGTGTATTATTGTACCATGATGACGCGACCACGCAGTAGTTGCCGAGATGCAAGACAAAAGAGCGCGCGGTAATGTCGTGGCCGAGCGATAACAATACGATTAAAAAAAACACCATAAAAAAATTGGACTTAAAAGCAGGTGGAGTTAGTGACAGCCCTGGAACACTTGCTCTGAGTATATCCGTAGAGAATCTGCTTAACAATGCCACTACGATTCTTTAAAAGTTCACAACAACATCTAAGATTCTCGAGATTTTATTGAAAATGCCTCTGAAAAAAAGTTAAAGCGATCGGAAATATTTATGCTTTTCGCTCACTTTAATTGTATAAGTGCTCTTTTTTGTAGGAGACATTTTATAAAATCCATTATTTTTCCGTTCTCTATTTTGTTCTCACTTAGCTGCCGTTACCAACATGTAGTTTTTATAAAGTGCTGAGAGAGACAAAGCTTATCACGCTCAACGCTACTTTTGAAGTAGGTAGATGTATTTTAATGTACACACGACAGCACGTCAGGTTATAAAGTTAAACTGCGAAAACAGCTTTTCTTACGTAGGGCATAAAGGCGGTCTCAAGGCCAACATGTATAGTCTGAGGTGCCGCCGTGTGTACCTACTACTTTATGTGACTTGGCTCTATACAGGGTATTTGTAAAACAACAACAGCCTCGCAGGAGTGGATTACTAACAATAAACACTTTTGTTCTAAAACTTTCCGAAAAACAAAACAATCTACTTTTCATACAAAACTCGATCAGCTGTTCGGACGTTTGTATGGAAAATCTGTTTTGTGTTTTTCGAAAAAGTAGAACAAACGTAATAGTTTACGAAGTAGGTAATCTACTCCTGGGTGTTTTACAAATAACCCTGAATGCGGATGTAGCTCTCATCTCTCTCATCTCTTATCTCTTATCCTCATCGCGTAGGGTACTAAAGGTTTTCGGAAACAAAACAAAGTGACATTAATATCATCTGAAACTGACTATGAAGGCGTATCTTTTAAATCCAAAGCAAAACAAAAAATGCTAATCTTGAATCGTAGATTTTGAATAATTCAATGACAATAAGAAAATTTGCTTAGTATCGACGGTAAACATTTGTCAAAATTATAAAACTTTTATAATTTATTACCTTCTGGAATTCTTATCCATTTGTCAGATTCTTAATAACGAGTTTTATAAGATTAACTTTGTACGGACCTTTGTAACGGCGGAATATTAATTACTAGGTATCTACTTTACTAATTTGTTTGAATAATCTAATTACTTGTTGAAATACCTGTGTTATCAAATTGTAATTGCCTACTACTTCGTATTAAATATGTAATCAGGCTTAAATTATGCTATAAGAAAAAACAGCATTGACAAATAAAAATACATACACTGTTTTAACTCTAAAAAATATCTTTCTCATCTTAATTACAGATATAAGGAGAAGTAGACGCATTTAGTGTTTGATTAACAAAATCAATACTTACAGTCTCTAAACCTAAACATACAAACAATATAAAGCAGCGCTATACTGTATTATCTTGCCTACGAACTATTAAGGTAAAAGCTATCGGATTGTAACTTGTTACATCATGTTGCGTGGTTAAATAGGGTTTGTTTACATTGTGTGCCGGCGGGTGAGTGGTCCGGTATTGTGCCCACGAGTGGGCTCGCGGGCGCCCACTCACGCCCGGAACAATGGCGGCGGAGCGCTGGCTTATTTTGCATTTGTTTTTGCTGCGTTTCTGTGGATGATGACTGTCAACTTCTATAAGGCATGTAGACATTATTTTTATGTCTGCCTTGTAAGAACAAAGAGAAATAAAGGAATAGTATTCATACTTCTGTTTTTGTGGACAGTGGATAGATTTTCTAGAGTTGTTTTTGGGTCGTATTTGTGGCAAATATACTTACACCTTTTATTTTTTTGGGTACTACGTAGCTATATCCACAACCGTGAATCAAGAATAGATAAGTTTACTCACGGGTATCTATGCTATTTCGCCAAAGTCCCGAGTTCGAAGACCGAAAATAGCATTAGCTGTAATTAAAAATTCTGCATTTGATTTTTTTTATCATCAACGGGATAGTGTTTGGCCTTCACCTCACCTGATGTTAAGTGACGATAAGGCCGAAAGTGTAAGCGCACTACACCCGGAATCCTCACCACTGAGGAACTGGTTATCTTACCTCTAGCTGCCGGAACACAACAATTTTTAAATTGTTATTATGGCGTCAGACTTAGGTAAGATGGTGGTAGCCCTACCACCAAACAAACCGAGTACAAATTGTACCCCCATCCTGGGAATCGAACCCCTGCGTTACACTCCTGCGTTACTGCCTTACACGGGTTGGCGAACCACTAGACCACAGAGGCGGTTAAAGATTATACAGCAAATGCCCTTTTCGGTATTCGAACTCAGGACTTAGGCGAAATAGCATAGATAGGATCATTACCGTTGCACCAAACCACAAAGTTTTTGTGTCAAATGTAATCAATCAAATCAAAATGTCAAATGTAATCATCTCCTCAGACGACCTCCGTGTTCAAGTGGCTTTGTGCACCGGTTTTCAAGGTGTCGCCATCTCTGAGGTCCCGGGTTCGATCCCCGGTTGGGTCAATTTAGAAAACGAAGTTTTCTATATTGGCTCAGGTCTGGGTGTTAGTGATACCACAGTTGTCTCTGATTTCCATAACACAAGTGCTTTAGCTACTTACTTTGGAATCGGAGCAATGTCTGTGATGTTGTCAAATCAAGATAGGGCAACTTTTTACCTACCTCTCATTAGTCGGTCCTGGCGCATGGCGCATGGCGCTCGATCGCTAGTTAGCATTAGATCAATGATAGCGATTTGTTTTGCGGCGGTCCTCCTTTTTGCTTCGGCCCATTTACATGATAGGTAGATACGCCGCCGCCCAATTTGATCTGCGGGACTTTAGAAAAAGCTCTGTTGTGCAAATTGCGGTCTTGGGGAATTATTTCACTAGTCCTGTTTTGGTCGTTAAATATTGGTGCTTAAGGAGATCGGAGGAATCACGCGTTTCTGTAAATTATTAGGACAACTCAAGTTCAAGATCATTAACCATTCTACTTTGATCCCGATCTTCACCACCTACACCTCGATTTCCGAACTATTACTATTAAACATGACCTTGAATTCCAAAACGTTGACCTTGGGCTTCACCGCCATTATTATATTGACCTTGATTCACTTTCGCGAGTGGCGTCACTGTCACTAAGCACGACAGTTATAATGTAATTATTGGAGATCATTGTGATACTCCGTAATATGTATTAATTTACAAACGATATTTATTATCAAAGGCGTAAATTGTGTGTGTTATGTAATGTAACGATGTAATTGTGTTGTGTGTTATTTAATTGTGAGGGGTGCAATTAAGTCGTCATCAGTAGAGTGGGGTGTAAACTCTTTAACGGCTCGTAAACGTTTTATGCGTGATTAGACTACGCTCTGGCTACGGGGCGTAACAGGTTAACTCTAGGGCTGTCTTCTGCAAGTTTACTGAAAATTATGGTGATAGCAGCAGTGCAGTGCGTGTATGTAACTTACTTGCTGATGTTTTAGGCTCTAAACTTTAGAGCCATCGGTAAAAAATACTAAAGATTCTCGTATTTTTGCTTAGAACACTTCCGACATTATTTACTTTACCAGAGCCGAAGTACATTCCACATGATTTATAATGAACAATCATTGTCGATATGTTAAACTATTACTTTGTCGGTCAGATGAGTTGCGGGTTCAAATTCTAGAAATATAATATTATAGGCAAATGTTGTTTTCTAAAATATAGTAATATTATCGATCTCAACTGAATTTCGTATTTAGCAGCCCTAGGTATCGCCATCGTATATCGCCTCCTTTGGTTACCTGTGTGTGGATTCCAGGTGCCCAAGTACTTGGCAAAAGTCATCCCATGGGAACATTCAAGGTTAGTGCTGGGAAGAATTGTCGCCAAATAATCACATTTCCTATTTACTTTTGAATCATTTTATCGGCGAATTCAATTTTATAAGCTCTGTGCTTCAGCCTACATCATTTCTACAGACGCGCTACGAGTATCCTACGAGCGTTACGGTGCTACGGGGACTACGAACCGTAGCAGACGTATGAAATTGCGCCGTCATTTTAATTTTTCTCTATTGATATAAATCTGTATCTATCTTTTTCTGTTTGTCTGTTAGATCTGTTTTGTAAACATTAGTGGAATAGTGACAAACAACGCGTGGTTGTAGCTAACTATGGCCATAACTCTTTGTAGATTCAATTTAACTTAGGCGACTGCTGTAGTGCTACTAAACGCCACATTATTTTGCATAAACGCTTGTAACTCGTAATTTTTTTTGCTGAAGACAACAAAAACTGTCTAGTTCGTTGCAACAGAAGGAATATTTTGATAATATTGAATTCATAGCGTTCACATGTTTATGTACGACTTATTATCGCTACAGATTCATTAATAACGAATCTTTCTATAAAATATGCTTCAGTTAAGACCGTAAGGCACTTTAACGTTATAGATAGTAAGTGTTATCGTACACTATAAAAAAGAAACCAAAATCTATAAAGTCAGTTTACACGTCGCGTATATAACATTGTTTGTTATGATTTAGCTAATGCTCGCTCGTGTGATATAAACTGATTCATATTTATACGACACATAAAGTGCGAAGGTCGTTTTATTTTGAACCTTATTATTTGTGATATTAAGTTGTGTTGTGAAGAGAAGTTTGCAACTTTATTTTGTCCGGTGATAGGTGGTAAAGGTTTGGCTGTGATGTGAGCCTGTTTTACGAGACGCTTTTTGACTTATTGCTGATAGTGACGGTGGCACCACGGTCGGTAAAAAGAAATACGCGTAAACTCACTGATGGGACATTACTGAACCACTGGCATTGGGGGTTTAAAAAAAGATGAAATAAGCAGAAACACTAATTGATGCAAACTTAATTTAGGAGTCGAACACTTGCCTTATTACTCTCAGGATCAGCGGCTATTTCATACTGTGCTTGGTCTTATTTTACTCGTGCCGACGTCAATTTTAACTTCTACAGGCTGTCTGGTAATAAGTCTTATAAAGGCGAATACGGTACATTGAGTTATTTTTGTGATTAATAGCATAGTGAATTTGTGTTTTTTTCATAGCATAGTGTTTTTGCATCCTTGTAGTTTTTGCATAGCATAGTGTTTTTTGCAACCCTAGACTGAAAGTGTTTAGCTTTTGCCCATCACTGGGAATAATTATCGAATACAATGTCTGTTTGCGTCTAGGGTTGTCATATTTCAATTTTCCACACAAATAAAAAATCTACCATGTGGCGGTTTTCAGGATTTTTAATATTTCCATAAGGTGTTTAATTAAGTTACTCAGGCATTCAATACTTTAAAGTAACCCAGAATCAAGTTAAATTTTATCCCGCCTTAACATGCTAGGAACATGTATTTATTACAAGATGTTTTAAAAGATTCTGTTTTGTCAAGTGAATTTTGTTCACAACTATTTCAAAATGCATAAGTTAGTTACTTGATGCCACAGATAACGTTATACTATAATGGCCAATAGAAGTACCTAGGTAAGAAAAAAGTGTTGTGAATGTCCGTCGTTTTCGGCGGGGACAAGCTGTTATCAGTAAAATTGGACATTGTCCAGCGGCACATTAGCTGATTGGGCGCTATCGGGTCGGCGTGACCTGATCCGCCTTTATGATCCATCGGTCCATCAACGTACAATAACTTGGATGTAATGAAAATCAGGTAGATACTGTTTAGTATTTTTATTTAATTTAATGTCCTTTTTTATATTACAGAAATTATGCAATTTACATTTTGCAAACTGGTTTTTCATTAAGCAAACTGTGTTTGAGTGCATTTTAGGCTCGCTTGCAGTAACATTTACTAAATCTCGATTTTATTCGATACCTTATGAAACAGTCAAAATTTTAAATGTCGATTTATAAATTTGACACATTCGAATGAGTAACGTCTAGGTTTAACAAAATCGAGATTTAGTAAATGTTGCTGCAAGTGGACCTTAGTATTGAATATATATACAAGTCAAAATCCATAGTCTTTTGACAGTTACCATGTGTCGATAAATCGCTATAACATATCGTGTTTCGGTGCCGTGCCAGGGAGGCTGTGTAGGTTAAACCAGTGGCAATCTAGCAAGCGGGACACAGACCACTCATTGATAAGTTAGGGTTGCTTCTTTAAGGCATAATTACATCAACAGTAATGTTTATTTCGTAATTGTAACGATGGGTCCATGGCGCGTAAATACGGCTCAGTGGCGTCATCTGAATAATACTGAATGTATAATTGATGCGGCGTTGTTTTGGCCGGACCCAACATCTCGGACTAATATTTGAGGAGACAACCCTCGCAGGGCTGTCACTGCCGGTCGACGTTGCGTAGCAATCTGTTGATTATACAAGTTGATACATTTTTATTCAATACACGTGGACTTGATCACCACTTTTTTGGCCATAACTAAAATCCAATTGTATGTCAAGAGATCTTAACCGCAATCGCAATATTTCTCTTTTCAATAAGTGAATATTAATGTTATCTAAGTTTTATTTTAGTAAACAAAAATACAAAGTTGTAATAGCTTGGTCCTTAACCTCCTACGTTAAGACGCCGGCGAACAGTGAGCTTCCCATACAAACGTAATACCAAATTTTGACCTCCGTGGTCGAGTGGCTTTGTACACCGGTTTTCAAGGTGTCGCCATCTTTGAGGTCCTGGGTTCGATCCCCGGTTGGGTCAATTTAGAAAACGAACTTTTCTATATAGGCTCAGGTCTGGGTGTTTGTGATACCATCGTTGTCTCTGATTTCCATGACACAAGTGCTTTAGCTACTTACTTTGGAATCGGAGCAATGTATGTGATGTTGTCAAAAATTTATTTATTTATTTATATGTTACAAAAAAAAAGATTTGCAATTTGAGCATAGTTAACTCTTCTTGTGATGTTATTTAGATTAAGACAGTATTTGTCTAGGTTTATATTAAATAATAAATCCAAAATACTAAACCAAATAAAAATTAATGCGATTTACAGTTTTGTATGAAAAAAAATAAATGGCATTTATTTTGAATTGGGTTAGTATTTTGGATGTTTTATTTAATAGAAACCTAGACATATACTGCTTTAATCCGAATAACATCACAAGATTAGTTAATTATTTCAAATACTTTTGGTATTGCGTTTGTATGGGAAGTTCACTGTTCGCCGGCGTCTTAAATAAACTTTGTTTGTGTTTCCATATTTTTCCAGTGCCATTGCCATCAGGAATATTATCCTAAAAATATACTAGACTGTATTAATTTTAGATCGGTTCGATAAATTCTCCTGCGTTCGCTATTTTTGTTTTAATCTATTGCAGTCGTCAATTTGACGGCATTTTAAGCGTGCGACAAGCGTTCATTTGTTTAGGTACGATTTACATAGCGCGTGCGTGCGCGTTGGCCCATCTAGATTTACCGGCGGCTTTCAACTATCTACCAACCGAATAACCCACGTTTTCCGATAAACTGAACAAATAATGACCCTTATACACCCGTCATAAGGCTCAATCGATTGTAACGTCATTTGTTTGTCCAATAATTTAGTTTCCGAGTGCTGTGCAGTGCGGGCTTAATTGCATCTGAGTAGGGTAATACCCGGAAATTAGTCATTTTGATCAATTGCAATGAGCGCAATTCCATGAAACCGATAATTTATTCAACATGCAAATCAAGCATTGCATTTATTAATATTAGTAAGCTGTTAATTACACCATTTGAACAAACGTAACTACATAATTCATTTTAATATTTTACTGTAAATATGCATTTATTCACGCCTCGCTATTGTTACTTACTAAATTTAAATAAGCTTATTAGCTTATTTAAATTTAGTGTAATGAATCTTATTAGTATTTAGGTATTACATATTGAGGCGATTTCAATTTATAAATATTCACACTTGGAGTCTCTATTTCAGCTCGCATACGTACTGTAGACACAAAGCCTCTATCTATAGTAACTTTTATTATTTATTTTACGTATAGGTATTGATACAATTCGTAGCCAGAAGGGTACAGCCTAGAATGATCTTCTATAAAACAAAATAGCGAACTGCCGATAGTATTCGAATTTAATTCAAAATCATTCTTTTTTTTTTTAGACTGTAACGAAAGAGTTACAGAACCCAAATAGTCTACATATAAGCACCGCACCTAACCTAACCTAGCACCTAAAAGATATAGGGTCAATTTCAACAAGTCGTGTTTTTTCTTTCATTTCGGTTGAATTTATTATTATAAAGTTTTTTTAAATTCTAACTGTGGTTTATTGTATTTCTTTATACTCTTAATGCAAATATTTAACACCATCAAAATATCTTTACAGACTTATGAGATATACGTGTTTAAAAATGTGATGTCACCGAAATGAAACGGTCGTTAACCGAAATGAAATAACTAGTAGCCGAAATGAAAGAACTTATACACCGAAATTAAAATCCACCGAAGCAGACATATACAGGTGTACCGCAATACTTATACAGGGTATTAAATACCCGGTATTTGTTAATCCCCCTATAATGCCGAATATGATAGATAGCATTATCATGCATGCATACGACCTCATGGGTGAGTAAGACGTGAGTAAGGTAACTGGCTCGGTAACAACACCTTTATCTAACCCTACCCTACTGTCAACTTCATCTGCACACACACGATGGTTCGTACGAATAATCTTCCAGTCGTCGTCATGTTGCTGCTGAATAACAGACGGAATCTGACAGCGAGTCTATGGCTGTCCATACTCCAACTCTGTATGCAGAAATGAATATGGAGAACACAGATCAACTTTGGGGCCAAGCCAAAATTATGGTAAGGAACAGACAAAAAGTCTGAACCACTCGCGGATAACATCAAACGGCAACACTAGATGAGCGACACTATTTTAGCACTGATTGAGGATAGACAGATAATGAAGGGTTTGGGAGCCTTTTGAGAACTAAACTGTTTAGTCTATCGGTCTGTCGTGTCTAGTCTAGGCACATCCGAACCAGCATGCAGACAAGATCGTAACACACATCTTCAAACATTTGAAGAACGGAAAAGCCACAGCCACAGGTAGCAACGACACGACGTATCCCGGCGAGGCGATGCATCTATCGAACGAGTCGCGGTGCAGGGTTAGGTCAAGCCAAGTGATAAATTGCCAATGAGGTGGACGGACCAAGTAAGAGCAGCCGTGGATGACTGCTTGCACGTATGCATAAAGAAGGCAGCCACTAGCGAAGAATGCCGATGAATAGGTAATGCAGGTCACTTCCACTTCCGCTGAAGGATTATGACGACCACGACCACCCTGCCAAGTTTACTGACTAAAAAGAGAAAATACGACCACGTAAAACTATTACAAAGTCTGAAAACCATCGTTTATCTGAGAAATTTTGCGTTTTTATTTGTAGTTATGGAAAACGGCAATGCAACCCTAGACGCAGATGGACTATATTCCATAACTTAAATGGTCAAAACCACTACACTATGTCGGACTATGTAGGTCACTGGCCAGTTTTTCATAAAAAGAAACATATAATTCCCTTTCAATCAAGTAGTGGTTACAATAATAAAAGGTCGAAGTTAGTATCGCTTAAAGTACATGCCTTAGAAACACATTAAAAAATACACTTAAAGATTTTGAAATATCACCTGCTGACCTGGATTTTCACCGAAATGAAATAATAATAAGCCGAAATGATAAAACAATCCACTGACATGAAACAATTATGCACCGAAATTCTCATCACTCACCGAAATGATTTTTTTTATCATTTCGGTTAGTTTTTTATCATTTCAGTTGACAGTTTAGGCCACCGAATCAACCGAAATGAAGACACCGAAATTAAAAACAAGGACATAAATTGGAATTAAAAGAAAACTATTTAATATAGATTGTTATGAATACTACTCAAATAAACGTAGTAGAAATAGCGTACTTACGAACAATCAATTAAACATACTAGCTCTTTGGAAGACGAGTCATACCCATAAACGGAAATGAAAACAAAGTTGTCCCATGACCACCGAACAGCAATACTTATTTTTTTGGCGGGAACCGCAAGCCAGCTGCGCACTTTCTTCCACAACAAGCACTTAGGCGGCACTGGTACGCAAGTTTTAAGCGTATGAGGGGGGGAGCTAGAGTTGTTCTATGCAAAAATATGCCTTATAAACTTTAGGTCACCGAAATGAATAGACTTTCTGGGACACATGCGTTTACTAATACCAGTTAATAAACTGGGTAGATATAATTATAAAATTACTTTGAGATAATACCCTCACTATTCAAGATTAAAATAAAAGTAACCACACATCCAATCCATCAATTGTTTTTGTTGTACGAGTGAAATTACACTGAAAAAAGTGTTCTGGACAGCTACCGAAATGATAAAATCGGGGCTTTACTATTATTTTTTCCTAACTAACTGCAATCCAAATAAAACAATATTTATTGCCTCTTATAGGCAACGACCTCTTCTACATAGAAAAAAATATTAGAACTGTAAAGCAACGTTTTACACTACCGATTTCATCCGTGCCGCGTAAATTTTTCAAATGGGAAATCCACTCTATAAAGGTTTCTTTAGTAAAATATATTAGTGATTCAAAAATCTTAACATAATGTCAACGATCTTCATGTAGATAGAATGGGTCTAGATTACAACATCGACAGTCACTACATTGACGGGTCACTGCATCGACAATGCATCACATCGATGGTACTTTGCATCGACAGTACGCCATATTAGAATACCAATTATGGATATTTTCACCATTTATAACATGTACAGAATACACATCCATTATCGAATACGTCTGTAATGCTTGAGCCACACTAAGGCTTAACGGCATTAATTATGGCGCTAATTTTCCTTATGCCTATACGCATAAGGTTCATCAATGGCGTTTGCCGTTAGTGTGGCCCCAGCATAATAGGAACTCATTCATACATGGGTAAATAAACAATTGAACACGGTTTTAATAACATTTAATATTATCACCTGCAAATGGAACCTGAACAAATATTATATGACTGCCATGAACGATGTGAAAACAAACATACAAATAGCTGGTGGGCGAGCGACGGGCGGCGCGCTACGTCACGAACTGCGGCATTCAACAAAATATCGGATATTTGTACTTTTATCATTGTAATAAGGCTAAATTATAAATACTTGCTGTTCGCTTGGTAGACAGAAAACTGTTTGGTACACAGTTACCATTTGTATGTACATAAATAAATGTGTATTCGAGGTAAGTAGGATGCAGTAAATATCTCACTCGAATTGGAGCGGCCGTATTAAATGACCTTACACAACATCGCATCTAAATAAAGTTATTTTAAAGCGTTCTGTTACTTAATAAAAGTAAACAATACTCCGGCTCCGGACAGTGTCACTTGTCGACTTGGAGACAAGTTACGTAAGGGTTCCCGTCTGAGGTGCTACGGGTGAGTCGATTTTTTCTAGTATTTTTTCAAATATTATTTATCTTAATATAAAAATAGCACTGTGAATGCGAAAAGTTTGTATTTAATAAGAGTTCCTTTTTACCATTTTGGTACGGAACCCCAAAAAGGGTTTCCTCCTTTTTCCATGGGCCTAATTTATTTTCCTAAGTATATTCAAATTGTCACTGAGCATTTTTAAGAATTGATATGATTTAACAATAAGATTTTTATTAACCTACAGTCATAGAACAGTCTTTGACTTTTCATAATAAAATTTAGGTAAATGGAAGTGGCTAATTAAAACATGTATTTAATTTGTTAGCCGTAACAAAAGCCTTTAAACCGAATCGCATTTCCCTCGGCAAACAACTAAATGGCAACCCTTCAAACTATTCGGGAAATGTGAGCCAATATTGGAGCGAGAAGAAAGCGCCGAATATTAATATTAATCCAGTTTATTAGCCTGAGTATAGTGAGTATAGGGCTGGAACGCATTGAATGGGTAACGGCGGCGGCGCGCCGGCGGCGAGGTGGGCTGTTTTGTAAGTCACTTCGCCGAAGTAAAGTCCTTAATTCTATAGCTGATAAATCAATTGCTGTTATTTAACCATTCCATCTCTTTAATTTGGCAATAGTATTGGTACTTGCAAGGAAACGTCAATAAGCACGTGAACTTTATTGTAGGTACTTTTTATCACCATAATGATATACAGCCGAATGACATCCACTGATGCCATAAGTATGCCTTTTTAGGGTTCCGTACCAAAACAGTAAAAAGAAACCCTTCTGGTGCGACTCAGTTTGTCTGTCTGTCTGTCACAGATGGATCGAGAACATCTAATGCTATCAACTTGAAAATTGGAATAGTTTTAGATGACGTTTTTGCAACTATTTTGCAAATAAGAGAAATAAAAATATTTATATTTTTTTTGCAACAGGGACTGAAAGGGGGTCTCGAAAATTCGAAGTGAGCTTACTAGGGCATATTGAATATCATATGATACTCCATATGCCCATATGGATAAGAGCGCTGCTTGCACATTCTCAAAAATTTTTTTAGGCCGCATAGTTTTCGACTTGAAAAATGTAAAGAAAATACCGTCCCCCCCTCCCCTCTTATCTACGAAGTTTGCATAGAGACTAAACACGAATAAAGAAAAAATCTGAAATTATTTTATATGATAGAAGTTATGTAAAAAATACAGGAAAAATAAAACGATGTCTCTAAATAGTAAACTTTTTCAGAATGATGGTACGGAACCTTCGGTGCGTGAGTCCGACTCACTCTTGACCGTTTTTATTGCCATGATGTTTTTCTTAAATGAAAATTGAGTTTCCCAAATATCTATCGCAACATTGGCACGCTAAATAATTACCTACCTCATATTACAAAACGTTTAGTGTATTCGGGGCCTAACACGCTCAGTTAGCTTAGTTATCGAGCTAATAGCCGGTAGTTGGCAACAATTGCGCGACTCGCCTGTTGACACTCGCCCGCTGTTTTACTTGTACTTATTGCAAAGGAAAATCTTGATTTGACGGTTTAAAGTATGATAAAAATCGGGTCGTTTCTTTATTTAACTATGTAGCAATTTTCTTTGAGGTAAACACAGGAGGTCTAAATCTATTTTTATAATGACTAATATTATTGTCGTCATAGTTTTTCAACAATATATGTAGATACTTTACACAGTTTGAAAAGGCATTCAAACAGTTTAAAACGCGATTTTGTTAAAAGTGGCCACTGTTGGTTCAAACCCGTTTTCTATTGCACGCATTTTGTAATGTTGTAACGTTATTCAATAAACATTAGACGTCATCCACAAGACCTTGACTGATTCCTTTTTTAAGAAATTGGGTTTATTTAGAATAAATAAAATAAAATCGACTTGCGGCGCTAGTTGGCTTATGTCAGCCCCTTAAGTATTTCTATAATTTCGTTGCTGATGAGATTCCAAATTCATTTTATGACAATGTTTTATTTCTAAACTAAATCTGTTCAAATGATTTTTATAACGTGTTGAATCCTTTTTGAGTCACGTTATTATAAAAAGATCTATTGTTATTTTAAATTAGAATTTAAAATTAAGCAGTGTCAGTGAAGATTGTTTTCGGTATCTCGGGGGTAAATAGCACAGCGGCGTGACCCGTCCGTCCGGCAGCCGGACACCGCATTCTCGGTCGGCATTCCCGCGTCCGGCGCCGTTCAAGTAAAGGGATAAAGGTAACGGGTCAAAAATCTTGAACATACCCTTCATATCCTCCAGTATATGATTTTTTTAATAAGTAGTTAGTAGTAGATTACGCAACAATAGCTTAAAGTAGTGTATTATGTCCCGGGCGCTATATTGAATCCCTCTTACTCGGGGTTCAAGATTGCCCTAGACAAATACACATTTTTATACTACCTGCTCATCAATGGCATATTATGTGTCATGCAAACCTTTCCTAAAGTAAATCATTTTTCCCATGGGAAATAATGTTATTTGAATTTGGAATGCAACTCATGTAGACGACGAGCACATCATAAAACCATATAATTTGTCATTAAATTGTATTTAATAAAAATAAATAAATTCAATAAATATTAAAAACACGACTGCCCTGCCAAAACGAACTAAAAAGTTAAATAATAAAGTGTCATTGCAGTCGAGGGACTGTGAAACATTTTTTAATCAAAGAGTTCCCCGACTGCAATGACACTTATAATTTAACTTCTCAGTTAGTTTTTGGCAAGGCGGACGTGTTTTTTTCCAAGATCATTATCAGCCCCAGCAAAGATCGGCTGTGTCAGTCGTAGTTAATTTTGTTTTTGAGAAAATCTATCAAAACGCTCAAAATATCGTGCAAGAGACAGCGACTACTTTGCACACAAAAACTGCATACCGCAGTTATGCCCAAGAAAGCTTGCTGGAATCACAGAATCAATAACTATTATCGAAATTAATGCACGAATTTAGTGTAACGATTTGAGCTAAAGTCGAAGAAATTATGCAGTTTTCATAGTTAGTTACAGATTCATGAAAAATAATGTGATATTTGTTGGAATGACATTTGGCAGATTCAAAATACCATTAAGCACGCAGATGCCGCGCCACTCATTATGAATATTTATGACGTTTGCATACATTAAATACATTAAAAGTTGGTCGATTTTTCGGGCGCGGATTTTTCAGCATATTTTGAAAGTTTTCCGCCTGATTGCCGCGCGTGACTGCGAATGTGATTACCTGATTTACCTGCTTACAAGAGCTTGTGTGTGAAAGTCTAAATTCTGCGCCCTCAACAAAAAATACCTAATACGATTATATTTCTTTGATTTTATTTAACAAAAGGAAAGTAAAATGTTCTAATTTCGACAGATCGCAGCGAAATAAAAAAAATCGCGGATGTGTTTTCAATAACACTGAACACATGCAAGTTGGATTCCAAAAAATCATTGTTATGCTGGTACTTTTATAATGTAGTTCTTCGTTCGTAAAGTTTACTGATTGGCGAGACAGTATTTGTATTGACTATCAATAATGTTAAGTCAATATCAAGAGTATGTCCAGACTGCAGAGCATTTAATAAGCTGGAATGTAGTGACAGTTCATGCAGACTGCACCGGTGCGACGAATGAAACCATCAAATCTAAGCCAAGAGAACACTGACTGCGCACAACGTAATAATGGTGTCGTAAATAGTTAGTTAACTCGATTTTCAGCTAAAAGTTCATTTTTTATTTTATGGGATTATGATTCTTTTGATGCAAATAAATTGATAGAATGAAGATGTATAAATTATATTTTTCGGAAGTTCTAATTGACTCCTTTAGAAAGTTAGTATGAATTGATGAAGAAATGGTGTTGTATGTTCATCTCTCTCATACGTAAAAGCACAATATAAAACAATACATTTTTCTCCAGAAAAATAAATACAAGATTTGATGTAGCGATTAGAATTGCGACATTAGGCAATAAACCGAGTGAGGTTTCTTGTTAGAGTGTTCAATAGGACTCTTTTTGTGCGCTGAAGGGACTTGTCATCTGTGGTACGGAGACCAGGATCTGCACTCACTGTTAATATTGCTGTAACGATAATGCGAGGGCAGCGTTGTTATGGAAGTGGAAATCCACTAAGACTTTCTCCACTTCGATAATAGTGTGTCAAATGCCGTTTTGCGCATGTGAAGTGATTTGAATGGAAACGTATAAAAAATAAAAACGCAAATAGGTCACCGAAAAATTTTAGGTAGTAATAGTAAGTGCAAACGTACTTTTTGTTGTCACGTAAAATAAAAAAGAACATTTCTGTAAATTAAGATAAAATTACGTTTTTGTGTAAGGCGAGGCCAGTTCACGAAATCTACTCTTTCACTATCTCTTTATAATATGGTTGATTATTGCATAGCTTGAATTGTCGCTTCGCCAGAAATTTGACGAAATTTAGTACCAAAATTTTTATTGATTTCTAGAATACTGGATCATTTATTAAAAATCTACTTGGCTATTGCGTTAGATCAATAAAAAAGCTATCCTTTTTGCATATAAGTCATATCACTATCAATAAAAATTACGAAATCTGACGATTGTATTGGAAGTTTATTTTTATAAGTTTTTATGGTGTTATTAAGATTTTTTTACAGAGATATCAAGCCATTTTTCAATAAGTATTCTGCTCAGTTATTGTGTTTCTTTGTTTTTTTTCAGCCTACAGTAATTTTTGTGAAGTAGAATTTTACATCAGTTCTTCACATTGGTAGTTCTAAAATCAATCTTTTCATCAGATCGTGAACTGGCCTCGCCTTAAGTCAAAAGATAGTTTTTAGTTGTTTTAAATGTTTTTTTGAACTATTAGTTTGCACAATAATATGTAGGTTAGTACATACAATAAATTGTTTTGTTATTACGTGACGCAAATATTCTTGAATGATAGAGAAACACCGACGACGTAATCTACCCACGTGTGTACTTCCACGCGAATTCCCGAGATCCTTAGATCCTTTAATGGGCGCAAGCTAATTTGCGACTCTGTGTCAACATTACTCGGTGGCTATTAACGCTTTTAATTCCTGTACAGGCCCCGTCACACGCAGCACGCAGCGCTTCTATGTGAAATGCCAGTTGTAATTTAAAAATTCCATCTTGTGAACATCTATCATTATCTTGCCGCCTGAAATACGAGATACGAGAATGCTATTCAAAACATAAGAAAGATTGCAATTTACAAATTGCAATCTTTCTTATGTTTTGAATAGCATTCTCGCTAACTATTTTTAAGCGATTAATTTTATTAGTGCTTAGTCATTAGTTTGTTAGTTCTTGTAATGTTTTAGCTGCATCAAATACCGACTTATCATCAACTGTCCTTAAAAAATGGAAAAACGCAGTTTTGATTCACCATCATCGGCTATTTTAATCTCCCCATTGATGGTGCACCACAGTCCGCCCTTATGGTTGGATAAGGAGGTCACCGATAAAATGTTGACATGAAATAAAACACTTAACGGATACTAGCGCGGTTTTATTAAAAGTACATTGGTAACTAGTTGGTATTTAGTTTGATTGATTTTCTCGATGTTTCGTTTCGTTTCACCTTTGCAGCTGCCGTGGTCGCGGGAGACTGAAGCAGTTCGTATTCGTAAGCCTACCCTCAAGTGATGATTTTATAAAGACGTTCAGAAATTTATATTAAAAAAAAAGTTAAATTTTTACATTTTTAGATTTTAGCATTCACAATGCTATTTTTAAATAATACTAAATAATATACTAGAAAAAATACGACTTGCACCAGATCATGTTCTCGGACGGGAATCGAACCCGTGACCTTTGGATATCCGGTCCAATGCTCTGACCGCTGAGCTACCGAGTCACTAGTGGGAACGTCAAATTTCTTCTAGTATATCAACTCTTACGCTGCAAACCAGCGCCATGTCACCAATGTACAAGGAATTACCTCGCTTGAGCTAAGCTTGAGAGGTGAATATAAAAATGTTGAGTATAAATAATAGTTTAATCTCAGATTTTATTTAAAGCGTCGTGTGTCGAGAGCCTCACGCGCTCGCTCATTGGACCGTCCGGTCCGGGTGGTCGTTGCGAACCGCTAGCTGATCCCTTTATCCTGTTTACCTTCCTTAACTCGGATCTGTCTGGCTATCTGACTTAATGCCTTTTGAACCATAATCAGTACTAAAAGACATCGCATAATTTTATACGTAGTTTTTTTATTAAGATAAACTTATTGATTACTGTTGATATTTTTTGTATGTATGTATGTCATAGATGTATGCGATCTTTCAAACCATAATAAAATATTTAGATGAACTTTATATGATGGCTTTTTTGATGTTGATTTGTTTATAAACAAACATAATCAATCAATATATTTTTGAGATGCTCAAACGTCTTCTCAAACTTCGTGCAATAAAAACCCGATAGTTTATATTGTAACTTTGTAATAAACATGAGGAATGAACGCTTATTTATGGAGGGAGAAAGGCACACTTTACCTCGTGTAATGGACGTGATTATTCAACATCCATATGCTTAATATAACTCGAGTCGTAAAGTGTATTAGATTACGAGGACGACCAGACGCCACGACTAGTCGCTTGTTGTATAGCACGACATTTGTCTATGGCACAAAGTATAAAACAGATGGAAGAGCCACCCGGAACAAATCGCCTCAAATTTGATGACCTTTGTGGTCCAGTAGCTTCTACATCGGTTTTCAAGGTGTCGCCATCTCTGAGGTCCCGGGTTCGAACCCCGGCTGGGTCAATTTAGAACACGAACTTTTCTATATTGACTCAGGTCTGGGTGTTTGTAGTTCCATCGTTGTCTTTGATTTCCATAACACAAATATCAGACAACATAGCTCTTATTCCAAAGTAAGTAACTGAAACTTACTTTGGAATAAGAGCTATGTTGTCTGATATTTATTTAAGTAAGTAATAGTTTATTTGCGTGTTATTGTTCATTTTGTTCTTAAACTACTAATTTCCAACATATTCTATCGTCGTGATATGATACGATGTGCAAAAATTCAATGAGATTTAATTAGGACATAAGTAAGTAGTTGAAATAATTCCATAATTACAATTAAACAATCATTCCAGTAATTTATAGCACAATTTAATAATAAATTGATAATCATTCACGTGCACTAGTCATAGTTAAAATGTCAATAAAAGTTAAGAAAGCGGATTAAAGCGGAACAGAAAAGAAATTAAAAATAATATATTTTTCATTAATATAAGACTAATAATTTTTATTTGAACTTTAAATATGTCAGTATCTTTAGGTCATTCGGTAGCTTATTAAATATGCGAATCGCCGTACAGTCACATCTATATATATAAAAGGGAAAATCACTCACTCACTCACTCACTCACTGATCACGAAATCTCAGAAACTACAAGTGCTAGGAGTCTCAAATTTTGCATAGGGGCTCCTTTTAGGGCATAGGTGCTCACTAAGACGGGATTTTGCGAAATTCAACTCTTAAAGGGGTGAAACAGGGTGGCAAAGTTTGTATAGGAGAACGCGATTCCTTGGCCCGATTTACTTGTAATTTGGCATAGACATTCTTTCACAAAATTAATTGAACGCGTGTTTCGTATTTTTTTAATATTTATCCCCTAACAGGGTTAACAAGTGTTAGAAAGCTACTTTTAGGGTGATTGACTTCGACGTCGGAATTAAAACTTCTTTGTGCATTTGATTGATTAAATAAAAGAAAAATAAATACCATATGTCATCTCAACGTACATACTATTACATTCTCTTTGGTCATTTCTCCTGAGAGTAGGTAGAATGCGTTTCATGCACTGACCTCCATGGGAGTTTTTGGCGCCATTTTGTCGAGTTCGGTTTGGTGTCTATTTTAATTATTTTCAAATTGATTCATAGTGGATATTGTGTCTTAAAATTGGTGCAGTTATATGGTACAAGTGTCTACGCAACTGAACAATATGTGGGATAATTGAAATAGGCGCGATCTTGGTTGTGTGAAGCTGAGACTTTTATTGAAGTGGTGGCTTCCTCGGCAGAACTAACCGAGTAAACTGTCTTGATATACTTGGTGCCAAATGCTCCAAGCAGCATTGGAATGCGATGCACCCGCATTCTAATGAAAAATTAAACAATATCTACCACTGAACTATTTAACACTTGACACTGGCAAAAATTACTTCCAAGAGGAAAGTAGATTGCCATAACAAAAAAAGAAGAAGAAGACCTCCATATATTTCTCAATTTTTTTTCATGTCAGTGGTTTCATGGAAAACGAATATTCAATGAAACGTACTATGAACATTTGCTATTTTGTATGGGAACTTCGGGTTACTTTTGACAGCTAACTTTTGATAAAGAGGTTTTAGTCTGAATAATGATCTTAGTAATGATAAAAGGACCGTAGTGTTGCTTTCGTTTTAGTATTCAGCTGCTTTGTTATTAACTTACTAATTAAAAAGATAGCGCTGGTTCTCAAGGTAAAATTGATCATCATTAAATTGTGGGTGATACGAAGTTCACAGGGTCCACTAGTAATATATAATAGTGCTGTGGACATTTTTAGAGTAGGTATAGCATTTATCTCTGGCTTGGTATACAAAGATTTTCTACTATTTTCCTATGTAAAACTTTAAATAGGTTATTATTATTCTTAACAAAAAGTGCCATCTCAAATATGTACATACAGGGAAGCGGTAACAAGAGCTTTGAACAGCGGCATGCAGCTATCTTACTAACCTATCTGCACCACAGATAGACGTACAGGTTATCCTAGACCAGGCTATAATCAATATCTACTGTCACAAAATAGTTATTGTACTACTGTCGTAGCTATAAGCGCAACAAAACAAGTGAGGTTTGAGGTTTGAGGTTTGAGACATTTATTTCTCTAAAAGAATGTACATTCACTTACAAGAGAAATACATTATAATCTTAAAAATAATACTTAGAAACTAGTAGGTAGTAGTAGGTGTAAGTTACGTCCAATAGACATTGTATAGCAATGTATCAAAAACAAAATAACATTTAATAACAAAAAATAAATAAACAAATACTCCTCCAAAACATCATCATTATTATCATAAAATTGTAATAAGCTTATTAGTATATATATGTATAGATATAATATTACTATCATTTCACTATGCTATTAATTTATTTTAAGAAAAATGGTTTAATAAGTGTCGTCTTAGCTTGTTTTTAAAGGATAGTAAACATTTTGTGTTTTTTAAATCATTAGGTAATTTCTTGCCATAATTTGTTCGAGGTGATATTAGTTGAATATCATATGGTCTTCTTAAGGAACGCTTTTGTAATTGTGATTTGTCCTGAATGATATCTGCGTATGTATATTTTTTGTAAGTATTTTATGTACAAGTATACATGTATTATATTTATACATCTGAGATAATGTCATTAGACCGGTTTTTTTATAAATTTCTACTGTTGGCGTTAAATAGTCAAAGTGAAACAACAGTTTTATTAGTTTATTTTGTGTTCTTTGTAGTTTAGTCATATGAGTTTTAGCAGCGCTGCCATATACTTCTATCAAATAATCAAGATGACTTTTGACCAATGAGTTGTATATAATATAACGAACAGATAAAGGAAAACAGCGTACGTTACCTCGGAGAACAGACATGAGCGATGTTAATTTTTTTCGAATTTTTTGTATGTGTAGTTTCCAACATAAGCGGCTATCTAGAATAAGGCCCAGGTATTTTTCAGATTGGACTTGAGTCAGCGGTTCATTATTTATAGTTAAAGGGTCAAAATGTGGGATTTGTTTATTTTTAGGACTAAAAATCATGTAATTAGTCTTAGCTATATTTATAGTTGTTAAACAAGTTAAAACATTAAGAAGACAGAAACGTCCAGAATGGAGTTACTGTCTAGAATAGAAACACATTTTGGAGTGTGGTCTTCGACGAGTGCAGCACTCCTCGTCAATCTTGGGCGTCTGTATCGTGTCTCACTAACTACTTTAGGGTTAGCGCTCCGTAACAGAAAATGAAAATAATCTTGAAATTTTCTACAATAAAACTGGGGGCGTTCCGTCCTTATGTATGAAGGTTTTGGATAAAATCGTACATTTCCGCGAATCAGGAAGTGCACTATCTTATTTGTCCCGTCTACTTAAATCACAGAGTAAACAAAAATCTTTATTCCTGTGCTTAAATTAGGTATGTTGATAGTCCTTAAATATTGCTTAAAAATGGCACCACGCGGGGATAAAAAAATGACAACTCGCACAGCATTTAGTCGAGCCAGCCTCGCGCCCAGTGACAGATGTTAGCGTTCTTTACAATAATTGCAGTTTGTATAAAGTTTTATAAGAAAAAAGAGAGAGTTTATTAGAAATGACGTTCTGTGCAGTCAAATGGTGAAAAAGACGCAAAGTATAGAAAATGTCTATGAGTGAGTGACTATACAGATGGTCGCTATTATGCAACCTGTTCAGTCGCTTTGTGCTGCATAGTTAAATGCCAGTATTTTTCGCTAATTGTGACCATGTTCGTTACATAATTTATATGTATTGTATTAGGTATTGTTTTTGTCACTTAAATTAAAAACAATAGCTTCGGAACTTTCTGCCCACGTCGAATTAGAGGAACTCTAGGATTATAATATGTAGAATTCATCTACGTGTTAATGCAAAACCTAGAGTTCTTTTCAGGTAATGCAATAGGCTAAATTATGAATAGTACTCTGTGTTTGAATGTTGTACACGCGATATCCAGAAATTTAATTTATTCAACAATATTATAGACAATGAACTCATTGTAATGAAGAGCCTTTGCAAACTGGTCAGGGTTGTCAAATGCTTAAAATCATGTCCTATTTTCTTATGTCGTACAATTCACAATTTCACGCATACTTTAATACTAATTATTTTAAGTTTTTAACAAGATGAACGAGAATATTAAAAACTTAAAAAAAAATGTTTCATCCTCTTATTACTTATCTATCGCTATGCCCAAGACTAGACGGACACAAACAAAACGTACTATTTTAGCACAGAATAAATAATTAGTACTACCGTATTTTAGTAAGACAACTTAGTTTCGAATAATATAGTTAAAAGAATACTTAAAAGGTTGTCGTTTCTGAAAGTGAATTGCCCTGTCCAAAAACGAACTACCCGACTGCAATGACACTCGTGTTTATACTTTTAGTTCGTTTTTGGGCAGGGCAGTCGTGTTTTTATAAAAAAAAACACTTCATTTTTCTATACCTTAGAGCATTAAGAACGGGAGATGGCAAATACACGTTCCCCTTTCACCAAAGTACATGACCAATTTGATCGTGACAGTTTATAAAAACTAGTTGGTCTCGAACACCCGTCATTTTGTAAGAACACATGTCACCGATCGCAGCTCCGCAAAAATGGTGAATTGTGCAGTGTTTTCGTGCAAAAGACGATCTGAAAATTCAAATTTTACTTAGAACGGGATTTTCTATCACACGTAAGTATAATTTTATTACCAAACTATAATATAATTACGAAGAAAACGCACTTTGTTTGTGTAAGATAATGACGACATTGCGATAGCAAAACGATACCAAACACATGTCGAATACCATAATAAAAGTCGTAGTGCTGCGACAAAGAGAACGAATGCTTATGCTCTAAGAACGAATGAATGATCAAGTGAATGAGTTTTAACTATTATTTTGATGTGATCAGACCAGCACATAATTGTCAAATATTATTTTTTATATTTAATATGTAATAGGTAGATATTGACTTTTTTGCAAAATCTATACATAGTATTAATTGGAGACACTGTTTTACGGGTTTGATGTTCTCCTTTTTAATCTTCTCTTTCTTTTAGGTCATCCCGGGATAGTTACTAGTCCTCGGCTGTCTTGTCGGTTATGTAGAAGTGAAGAGAATCTTATAAATCAGTCCTGTCAAAGCCCGAGCATAGGACACCAAAATCATTAACCAAAATAAAGGAAACTGATGCCGAGATCCTCAAGTCAAATTGTTCCGATTGTGCAGCTTCTGCAGGTAAGATATTTCAAAACTTTTGTTTACTTAAACTTTCCTTGCAAAAAAATTACTAACTACCAAAAAGGAGGTTTTCAATTCAACCAATACATATTTATTTGTAGATTATAGGTATTAACATATTAACATACCAACTTTTTCATTTTAAGGTGGCTGCAGGCATTCACTGCTTATATTTTGGCTTGAAAAGCGGAGCTGTGAGCCTTCCAGCACATCTACACAAGGCTTCTGGATAAAGCCTACCTTGGCATCGGAACGAACTAATCATGTTTTGGCAGAACATGTATACAAAAATTTAATAATACCTAATAAATTTGAAACACAAATCACTTGTTTTCCAAGCATTTATTATTTTATTTCACTTTTTTGTACTATTATGTTTTATTAACATCACGATTGTATGCACAATAAAGTATCATCTTGCCAATGCAAACCAATAGAAACGGTGCAACAGCAAAAGTATTTAGGCCTATCAATTGACAACCGCCACAAATGGGGTCCTCATATCGAAACTGTGTGCCATAACTTCGTGCTCTGTTAGCTAAATTTGTCATAATCAAAAATAAAATACCGTTCCAAGTTCTATTAATCCTGTACAAATCCTTGGTAGATCCTATAATTTCATATGGAATTTCAAGCTATGGACGCACATTTCAACCTACTTAGAGAAAATGTATAATCTACAATTACGAATATTAAAGCTTATAGTTAGTAAGAAAGTAAATCGTATCTATAAAGATAAGTATGACGAACTCTTTAGGTAATGCAAGGTCATATCGGTTCATGATAAAGTGAGTTACGCAATTATAACTGAACAACTCGATAACGTTGCTTCTTTGCCGAGGATTAATCATAGAATACAAACAAGACAGATTACGCAGAAGAAACTTCTCAAGGGCCGCTCAAATAACTTTAACGGAAAGAGAAAATTTACTTGTCTTCTTCCTGTCATAATTAACAATCTACCTAAAGAATTATAGGTTATTCTGGATGACCTCAAACACAAAAGTGTGAAGCAAAAACTCAAAATTTATTGTTCTACCAAAAATTTGCTTTAGAATTTCTCGTATTTAAACAATAGTCAGCTTTTTCTTAACATCATCCTGTGCACACGCATTTACGATCAAATATTGTGTTTATTAAGTATTTTTTAAGACCTTAAAATAATATATATATGTATACAACGTGTTACAAAAGTACCTCTAATGCCGAATATGGTAGATAGGGACTATCAAACTGAAATCGCGAAATCAAATCAGATCAAAATGTATGAAACAGCTGTTTTTTTATTTCGCGATTTCGCATTAGGGGTATTTTGTAACATGGTGTATACATATTTTTTTTATTATTTTTTTTATTCATAAGAATAAAGCAATTTGTTTTTTCTTTTCAATACTGCTTAGTTGTATACCGACTATCTATTTTGACGAATACGTAGTGACTGGACAAACCTAATCGGGTTTTACGTTTTAGTCGCTGGGTTTTTCTATAAATTGTATGTTTTACTTTGTTTAATAAATAAATAAATAAAAAATGTATGTTGAACATTTAATTATAAGCGCATTTTAGTGATTGTTGGTGTATATCACAAAATCAAATGAAAACCATTTAACATAATCTTGTTCGTAATCAATCACTCATCTTCTAATCATTCAATTTCATCGGTCTTTTGACGGCACATCACTAGCTGTTGTTGTTAAGTTTGGCGCTGCCGTAGCGTGATCTGTCAGAATTTGTACTGAGATTGTTAGTTCCAAATTTGACCACCCACAATTATAACTGTGTGGGATTTTGTTTTTGTGTGCGTGTGTAACAACAAGACTTTTTTCTACAAGAGTGTGCGTGAATATGAAGTTGTGTGCTGTGCGTGTTTACCTCGTCCCCCTCCAAAATCGGTGAACAAAATCTAGTGTAGAAGAGTGCTGTTGGCATCTCCCGTTCTTAATGCTCTAAGTTCTATACTATCCATTTTTAATTATGAGAAAATAGTGACAACCCTATTCGGGTGTGAGGCTTTGTTTCTGCCCAACTTTTAAATGCTATCAGAACCTTGCTGACGAATTTACATACGCTATAGTTTTGTCGTTAACTATACTTTGGAGGGTTGTTGGAAATATTCAATTAAAACGGGAAGTTGTGTTGATTACTAATTGAGTGATTATTTGGTTGCATTATAAAATTACATATAGACAATGAATTTATGGGCGAAAATTTTGGAAAATTGCTTATTCCTGAGCTTTTTGTGCTTTAGTATTAGTAGTAATATAGTAATTTAGAACGATGATAATATAATTATTAAATTGGTGCTGAACTTAAATTAAAAAAAAATTGACAACATCACAAACATTGCTTTGATCCCAAAGTAAGTAGCTAAAGCACTTGTGTTATGGAAATCCACAAACATTGCTCTGATCCCAAAGTAGCTAAAGCACTTGTGTTATGGAAATCGGAGACAACGGGGTGGGACTAAAAACACCCAGACCTGAGCCAATATAGAAAAGTTGGTTTCTAAATTCATCCTGCCGGGTATCGAACCCGGGAAATCTTGAAAACCGGTGTACAACCACTCGACCACGGAGGTCGTCACTTATCAACTAGATAGAGCTGATGTTTTCAATCCAGCATCTTGTACGTGTGTATGACACATGTTTGAACACTTTTAGCGTCCGTTTTTTTGTTTTGCGATACCCACTAATTTTCAACCATAAATTATACTAAGTCAAGATTATAATGAAAGTGATTTAAGTGTCAGTAATTCTATCGAAAGAAACATTTTCTTAAAATAAAATTACATTTCTCCGAAGTCGTAACTGCTTTATAGTACTGTAAAGAAATAAATTTATTTTTCAAGTAAATAAAATGTAAATAAGTGTGTGGCTTCGTCTCGAAGCGTCGTTTTCCAAACATTCATCGGATCGCAAGTACCGTTTCCTGGCGAGTAATTTTACGCCCGTCTCTGCCTGAAATAGCTGAAGCAAAGCCTGAAAGAAATAAACCCAATATTGAGCAGTTCAATCACATTTTATTTCGGAATCACTCACAGCTAACACGTTCCTTGTAATGTGTAAAGTAAGCAAGTAAAATAAATGTAAGAAATTTTCCAAGATGAGGAAACGAATAAGAATAATAGTAGCTAAAGTAGTTATTATAGAACTACTCCACCCGTTTGATAGATATAATTATGATTTTAGTTTACTGTTTATAACACTACACTTCAAATAAAATAAATGCATTTAGTTGCGGTTATGATCCGATCTTGCGAAGTTTCACGCCACGCCATATGGTACGTCGCCGTGACGCCGCGCCGTGCCCGCCGCCGGCCGCCCGCCGACGCAATTCCGTGATTTGTTTGCGCTGTGTGTGATGGCTGAGCACACAGCTCTGGCGATATCATAGCACATGTTGTGATGTTTGTGTGCAAATGTTTCGCTTAACTTAAGCGTTTGCTTTGCTAGAAATTGAAAAACGTACAATTGAAAATCTCGTTTCATGTACACTGAGTAAAGATAAGTTACTGTAAAGTTATGAATTAAATTCTGATGAATTATTGCAACTATAAGTTTTAATGCAATTTTCATAATTTCTATGAAATCAAGACACTAAAGCGCATTCTAAAGCATTTGATTCCCATCGTGTAGTGACATTATTGGTAGTGTTATTAAGTAGTGTTGTTTTGGAAGACGGCTGTAATAAGGTTATTAACTATAGCTTCCAAATAAGGCCAAATGCATGACCGTAGAATCAGTGGGCCGCAAAACACAACTTAAAAAAAAAACTCATTGATTAGCAAAGTTTTATTTTTTGAAGTGAAATATTATGGAGACAGTTTGCGGGCCGCATCAGGAAGATGTTTTTAAATAACTTGTTTTAAAAAAAAAAATTAAACAGTTTGTCTGTGCAATTATAACATGAGGTGAAACTCTGTTATTGGCTAAGTGTAACTTATAAGTTTATAATTTAAGCATGATTGTAGCAAAAAACGGTGTTGAGATTCCTAAAATTAAAAAAAATAATAATAAAATAAAACATTAAATTGCGTCGTGCTGCAGTCAAACGTGTAAAAGGGTGTAACATGCCGCAGGCCTGGCATGTTTGACATGGCTGGTATAGGGTGTCAATTTCATTGAGGTGGTAATGGCTGTGTTGGATGTGTCGTTGCCAGTACATTGTTGTGTACCGTACATGTATGCGGAGACACGCAGTGTTTGCCTAATTTGCTAAACGGCTTTCAAGACGCTTCTATTGGCTCATGTTGTCCTGCCCTCTACTCAAATACCCAACATTCTATGCGTTTGAACGCTACGCTTACTATTAAAGCTTTAAATAAGCAGTAAACTATAAAATATATGCCGTAAGCTTGCCAATTCTTTACAATACATCAAAGTCTGTAATTAACTTAAGTTTGCGACACGTGATTTAATCGTCTATTGCTCATGTTTAAGCTTTAAAAGTAAGCGTAGCGTTCAAACGCATAGAATGTTGGCCATTTTAGTAGGGGCTGGTACCAGATTTCAAATAATCCCTTAATTTCGTTGCTAAAATTATACAGTTTCACGTCAATAGGGTTGTTTTGTATGTTATATTAAATATTCCCGGGTATCAGGTTTTATAATGTGCGAATTAACAAGTCAGCTGTTGCATGCGCTTTATATTTTAAAACACGTCTGAATGCATGTGCTTCTGAGCTTCAATGCAATTATGTTTTTTGATACAATATTTTTTTTACGAATATTATGGTTTGCATCTGTTTATACAGTTAACACATACACGTGAATGTTTTAAGGTACTGTAGCATTGTTTCATAAAAAAATCTTTCGGGTTCCAATTCACCAGATGTGAATTATTGTAAACTGTACTTACCAATAAGCTGCTGCCAGTTTGGAACTACCGGAAGCCGCCGGTGGTTTCTAGTCTAGTCTAACATACCGACTACAGCACAGATGCAATACCTGCCTGACCCTATGGGAGAATGATGGCTATTAACTAGACAACAGCGAGCTTTATCAAAAGATATTATCTACTATTTTATCAGACTTACAACGTTCACTGCGGGCGTAGGCATAACTAGATGCGTCAATTCAGTATAATGCGCCCAAAACAATATTAACGGCACGTCATAAGGTTCAGCACCCTTCGCTTTTTGCATTTGCCGACAAAATATGGCGGCTGCCGCTGACAGCGCAATATGTCACGTGTCAGAGCCGACAGCCGTCAAACAGCCACGCAAATTGTCCTAATGGGCCAGAGATTTGCCGAAACCAAACAGCTTTGCACGCGATTGTTCCAAGATTGAGACTTTTTGACCTGTAGTTTTACAGCACTATTTCATAATAGGTACAGTCGGCCCATGAAAATGTTGAGCACTTTAGTACAAATCAAGATTGGAAATAGTTTAAATAGGTAATATGGGTTTTCTTCTATGAATCATTTATGTCATGTTAGTATAACAGGTTCTAAGTATGCTCATTTGTTTTCATGGGCCGAATGTACAGAGTCTTCTAAAATTCTTGATTTAAGTATCAATTCCCGTCAATTGATTGTTTACGACTATGAGGCACTGGTGCATGTATAGATAGCCAGTGCCCCATAAAGTGACCGTCTATGCGGTCTGCAGTCACGGGCCGCGCGTCCGCTGCGTCATCGAGGCCGCCCTTTTTCTCATGGTGGCGAAAAAACATTTAAATATATAATCAGGGTGCTCTAGATAAAAGCGTTCCGCGCCGTATTCGAAAACATTTTTTGTTTATTTGCACCAGGAACTGCTTGGTGACTGCCACAGTACTGAAGTCTGGTCAGGGGCCCTACCGGCTAACTTTTCGAACTTCGGCGGGTCTGCCGAGCTTCAACTTAAAACAGATAAATCGAAGTATGGAGTTTCGTATTGTACTATTCGCCGAAGTTATTTAGAAGATATCGATGTTCGTGTGACATCATGAATTAGGGTTCGCCATTTTGGCCCGATTGGGGCCCGATTTATCTGTTTTAATTTGAAGCCCGGCAGACTTTCCGAAGTTTGATGCGTTAGCCGGTACGGCCCCTGGTCTGAGATTGTCTGTCTGTACGTAATGCTTATGTGTGCGTGCACTAAAAACTGCGATTTGTTCCGAGCGGCTCTTCGTCAACTTTATATTTTGTGGTTCAGCTGCGTATACAACATGTTAATGAATGAACCAGATATGGGAAAACCGTTTCTTCGGACCATAAAACTGCACAACTTTTACTGTGGGACCAACTCTGAAATCGCGAAAAAGAAATGATTTTCCCATTTTTAGTTCATTTATTAACACCCTGTATATACGAATTGCATCAGTGCATACATGTTCGTAATGCAGCATTAGAAATTGTACCATCTATGTTTACGTAGGTCATTTTTATGTTGTGGTCACAAAAGGGTGACCAGAGACTAAAGCTGGTTGTGTGCTCTATACCCGTGTATCAGAGGGAAACTATAGGAAACAGTTAACTAACGATTTCCGGTGAAAATACATTTATACGTTTTATGGGACGGAAGCGATCCTCGGTATTTTATACTAATGATCCGCTTCTTGCTAACGTACATACATTATGAAAAACAGCTTGTATTTGACCTTATAAATCACTAAACAAATACAAACTAGCTTCCGCCTTGACTTCGTCCGCGTGGAATTCCACTTCCAGCAAGAATTTCGAACAAAAATCGTTGACGTTAATTCTGTTTCGTGATATTATTAGCTCACGATATATTATTTAGTTCATCAAACGCCCACCAGGTGCAATTGTTAGGTCCTCTGTTTAGAAAACGGTAAAGTGTCCGTTTAGATTTATAAATTACTGGGAATTGAACCTAGGACTTTGGGCTTTCAAGAGAGCGACTTATATTGGTCATTGAAATAAAAAATAAAAAAAAAACACTAAAAATGAACATTGAGCGCTGCTAAGATTTTTTCAGGGAGGTGCATCTGCGTCTGCACATTATACCATTAACTTACTTACTTACTATTAACTTACAAGGCGATAAACAAATTTGGACAGCAACCTAGACGCATTCAGTTTTTATTAAAACAGTAACTTAATGAAAATACATTTTTTTTTCTATGTATTTCTTTCCTGACAGGGCGGTGCAAGTGCACTCCTTGCACCCTGCTGCCAGCGCCCATTGAAAGTTGGAAATAGTCTTAATATAGGCCATGACTGTGGTTTTTTAGACTTAGCTAAGAAGCTGCCACATAATGTTGTGTATAAAAATATTATTTCATGGTTTTTTATGGTCAAAATTTCCGGAAAAACAAATAGGGTTAAAAATAAATGAAACTCGAGTCGGCTCCGGATAAACTTTTATTGGACAAACGTTAACTCCACGAGACGAGTATCGACACAATTTACATCGACTCACTAATTTAATAAAATACAATTAATTTATCAATCATTAGTTCCTACCTAGCGTGGTACTCGTATGTGTCCACCGGCCCGACTATCGGAATTTACCGTAAAAATATCTGTATACTTGTCTTAAGGTCTATACATGAAACATTTATCTCTAGAAGGTGACGTAGGTCGTAGAGCTATATTTGTACGTAATTTTAAATTTTCTTAAAAAAGGGTTAGGAAATTATACAAATGATAAGGGACTACCCGTCGATGCGTTAATTTTCCCCACTGGTTGGGAGTGGGGAAAATTAATGAGTATTTAAAGAAATGTTAGAATTTAATTTAGTACATTATGAGTATTACTAAACTAGGGATCGAAGCGGACATATAGTAGGTTGTACCTATAGATATGACTTGCTAGTATATTTTACATATTACAACGTGGTCAGTGGTCTAGGCCTCCTCCGTTGGCGCGCTGCCCTCTGAAAAATATGAAAAAAAACTTATTCAAATATTTTCAATGATTTCATAATATGTATTTTTTATTTACATTAATGTATATTCTGAAGAATATAAAGTCTCGACGCATATTTAGTTTAATTAACCAAAATATTTTGATAAAAACGGTTTATAAAAAATCCTTTTAAGCAATCTAAGTCCTTTTTAATAAGTGTACAAGGTCTCTTTTCATTGAAAAATACGTTTGAGGGTCGCCAACCAACGGCTATGCTTTATTTATATTTTGCGAACGCACAATACATAAAAATATATAAATAAGAAATAAGGGTCTTATTACAGTTGTAACGTACAGAAGCAATCCCGTATGAGATTACGGCATTCCCTATCGAAATTCCCTAAGCCTTGTGTCTCAGTCGGTCCTGCCGTCGAAACGCGCGAGGATTCAATATTAGGTGTAATTAGTCGCTTCCTGTACCGATACTGATTAATGAAATAGAACACTATGATATAATAAAATATTGAGACTGTAACTTTCTAAAACAATACATGAAGATCCTCCTACAAAAGTGGTTAATGCGACTGGGTTTATTTTATACCTTAAGACTAGAGCGTGTCATGTAGCAATACAATTTAGTGCATTAAAATCTTTTTACAAAGTTATGACAGAAGTTAAGTTTCCCGATGTAAAATCACAATAACTCTATTGTGATTATACATCGGGAAACTTATGCCCGGTTTCTGAAGTACTTATCGGTGGTTTATCCTTTATGTGGGGTCCACATTATCTGGTTATATAATTTTATTACTTTTAACCAGATAATGTGGACCCTTCTGATAAAGTTAAACCTATAATAAAGTACCTCAGAAAGCGGGGGTTAATGGCCTAAAATTGATTTTTCCGGGGGTAGTACCTGTTGCTCTCGTGGTCTGTATGTAGGTAGGTTTTGGGTCCGTAACTAAAATTCTTCGTTGATTAGCACTAAAATTATATTTATATTTTGAACACACGACACTTAACAATGGTGGTTTTTAGAAGAACAAAAACATTGTAAATTTAGTTAGTGTTGCCAACAGTACCTATAGACAATTATTATACTTTTATTTTTTATTGTGCTCTTTTGTTGTCAAACTACACCGGAACAAAAAAAGATCAAAAACTTCCCGATTTTTTTAAACAAATCTAAAATTTTTACTATCCAGTTTCAGATTTTACAGAGATTTGAGTAGTTAAGTAATTAGCAATCGGAATGCTCGCGTCGCTCGCTCGTCCCCGCGGAGTTGCGTTGCGATGCCCGCCGCGCCGCCATGCGAGCCCGCACGAAGCCTAATTCATTTGCAGCGCTTATGCCAAATTACTTCACTAACGAAGGGTTGCTTGTTAAATTTTTATGCTTTGACAAAATCTAATGGCTGCTGTGCAGGGCCGTCTACCCGGGGGTGCAAGGTGTGCGTAGCACCCGGGTGCAGGGTCCTCGGGGGCGCCAAGGCCGCCCTTTTTCGCATGATGGCAAAAAAACCATTTAAGAGAGCGTAATCTACACAGTAGCGTTGCTATTGAAAAAGAACTATGATTATAGTTCTTAAATAAAGACGAAATTGTGAATTATCTCTCTGTAGTGCACTCCGAAGAAGCTTTGGAGTAGGTACTTTTTGTCGATTGAACAATACCCTTTTTAAGCAGAAAATTGTTACTACACAAACAGTCGATAAAGTTGCTTGATTGGAACGGTATCTTTATAGATAATGATTTTAAAATGTTAACCCGAAGATGTTCATATTATAAAACGTGAGAGTTCATTGTTATTTAGAAAAAGGTTAAGGTCATCGATTGCGGCTCTATTTCGGTGGCGCGTCGACCCCAAGCGTGCTCTGTGCTCTGTTCTGTTTTGCTGTTATTACATAACTTTACAATAACTCATTGTAAAATGGTTCTTTCATCCAATTCAGTTGTGATGCTGAGATTAATTTTGCTTTTATCCGGTTCTTTCTGCAATATAACTTAAACGTTCGTTATTTAAAAGCATCGAGAGAGATCTGCTCAGTCGGAACTAAATAATTCTATTTTTATACAATCCGAAATTCATTTATTTACTTTTCTATGAAGAAAAGACTTATCAAGTCGTTGAGAAATCAATCAAATCCGCCTTACAGACGATTGTTTCGTCGTCGTGTTTCGGTGTCGCTCGATCAACGCAACAATGTCGCGAGATCGTGACGGACTTGTTCCCAACTGGCTGTGACTTTGATTTATTGCGCGTTTCCTGTCTGGTGCCATCAGTGAAATAAAATCTATGGACGTGTAATTGCAAACAAATATGGCTTAAAAAAAGCACCACGGGGCTAAAAAATGACATGGACCTTACAGTTTAAAGAAGGCGACAACTCGACCGCGGACGAAACAATTTGCGGGCGATTCATCGACGGACTTTAGCGTTCTTTATAGTAATTGCAGTTTGTATTTTACAGAAAAGAGAGAGTTTATTAGAAATGACGTCCTGTGTAGTCAAATAGTGTAAAAGATGCAAAGAAGGCGAAAAGGTGCAGAGATAACGTTCCATAAGTATTAAATATTTTTTCGTTTAAGTATAGAAAATATCTATGAGTATACAAATTATGGTCGCTATTATGCAACTAGTGTTCAGTCGCTTCCTGCTGCATAACTAAATACCAGCATTTATAGCCTCGCCTGGCGCCCACTTGGTTGTAATTTTTGTGTGGTGCTATTTTTTGAGCGGAATGCTTGTTCCCTAGATTTTAGTTCGCTAGGTGCAACACTTTCTATTTCCTAGTATGCAAAAAGCTTAGGATCTTACAACAAACCTACTAACGAAAATGCAACGCAATCGAAACGCACTCAAAATTATGTGCAACTAAATCGCTTAATTGTCGTTAATTAGTTGAAGTTAATTAGACACCCCTTACTCAGGGGAAGTCAGCAGTTTGAGATGATAGTTTACCTGCTGATCCGAGTGGTTAGTTCGAAAGGGCGATTTCACTGATTATAGCGGTAGGTATTATTTACATCTCAAGAATATTCAGTAAGGGATTATCCACAAAGTTGCAATGTTTTCTTTTTGAGATAATAAAAAGATGTCACTAGAAACAGAGACGCTGTTTAAAGCAGACATTCAAACTCCAAACGATCGTCTCAGCAAAACAATCGAATAGAAATCGAATAAACGCGAGATATCGATAGAAACCAGCTGACGGCGCGGCGCGGCGGCGTCGGCGGGCGTCGGCGAGCGCTCCGCAAATAATCGCAAATGGCTACAAGTGGATCATAACCGGGAATCTATCCCAGAATGGTGTGTTTAAGGTCGTCGGGTCTTTACGACCCGCTGGTGGTTTATAACGCTGTTACTTCGCTATCAGTTACTAAGGAACAGCCGTTTACTGAAAATAACCCATTTGAGATGATTCAAAAGGTTTTTCTTATCTGCTTTTCGGTGAAATTGTTATGCGATTTACTGAAATATTGTTCCATAAAATCTCGTAGACTACCTACCTGAAATGGTTTGTTTTGATTAGTTACCAATAATACTCACTTATTGGCTTTACAATGGAGTTGACATTTAGCGTCTTATCTCCGCGATACTAAATGAGCAATCATGAGCTTTCAGGTGAATCAATTTAATTTCGATAAATATTGACAGGTGGGGAGTGAGGGGGGGGAGGGTTATTAGTCCATGAATGATGTCTCGGCTAATGAATAATGTTCCTTATTTCTTAAGGATATAATAGGTGCGTTCTTTTCTTTCGTTTTCGTCCGAACAATAAGAGTGTATCTACCCGAAACGGTTTCACGGGTCTGATTTATTAAGAGCTTTTTATTTCGAATAAGATTTTTTTGTATTGAAATAAAAAAAAAAAAATGGCCTTGGTATCACATTTTTGTACTAATTTTAGGTATAGTTAATAGGTATACACAGGACCAGGTTATATTTACACAACTACACAAGTAAAACATACTACACGACAGAGAAGGAGAATAATATACAAAAGGAGAACACACAAAACATACAAAAATATCTACAAACATTCTTAACTACAAATATGGGAAGACACATTATGTGTAGTGTACAAAATAGACAAGTGTTAATGATGAAACTAGTTTTGTGTGTCTTTACTCTAATAAGTAAGAGTGACATTGTATTAAGTGATAGAAGTGATTGTGAAAGAAGAATGGGAAAAGGGGACGAAAGATAAAGTGAAGTGTGCCTGTCTATGCAGCAAATAAATCTAGAAGAATACTAGGAGATGAATGTGGATAGAGACAGAAAGAAGAATAAAGTAGAGAAGAATAGCGAATGCAAGTAGCTAATACGACTATTTTATTTACAAAAGGAGTTTGTCAACTCAGAGTATTAGCAAACTAAACTCAATTTTATCTGCTGATCAGTGATCACGATAAACAGGTTGACCTTGATTACAGAGTAATTAAGTTCGGTTTGATAGCTCTGATTTGAAACCAATAGACTAGCTACCCACAAAACTGTTTAAAGACACTACGGCGAAGTGTGAGCTGTGGAGTACGTCGGTCGAAGCTACATAGGGCCCCGTAGTCGGGACATAGCTGCGTTTGGTGTACATGACTTAGTGTGAGGTTTTTATGACCGCATATTACGAGAAACGGAAAAATCTTCCATGAGATACCACATACTGTACGAACTTCCCAGACGATTCATTCCAATCATTTTCTCGAGAGTCCACATGTTTTTACTCGATCTGCCCCTGTAGCATGGGGACGAGGTGGTTTTTGTCTGTATCGAAATATCATAAACAAACCTTTTGTTTATAAGTCACTAATGAAATTTCCATGTCGACAAAATTTTTCTCAGGTTTTTGTCGTGGCTTGTGTCAGATGGTCAGACTAAAATTCAAGCATTTTCTCGATAGACGTTTCTCGTAATATGCAGCTCTTAAGGGTAGGAGTAAGTGGTGAAGCCATGTACAGCGAAGGCAGCGGCTGCGGCGCGCAGTGGCCGTTACCGTGGTCGTCGGGCGGAGGCGCGCCGGCGGCGGCGTCGGACCGTTTGCCCCACATGCCTCTAAGGTTCGTCCAGCCCGGCTCCCGCTTCCAGTAATACGCTCCTGTAGGTTCACATCACAACAATAACTGATCGACACTATTAAAACCACTATTCCACGCCCCGATATTCCATCATTGACAGTCATGGGATTGCCTTTCGTGTTCTTTGTGTTATAGTAAAGTTGTTGTTTGACGTTTAGTTTTTAAGATGTAATTATTTATTAGATTGTTTTCTGTAAGATGTCTTTCTAAACCAAAAATGAATTCACAGTGAGATTTTATGACGCTACCGACTATAGTTACCTCTTATAGTTTTAACTGAATTGCTGTACAAGTATTAGAGTTTTATTGCAGCAAAACAGATAATTCGGCATCATAAAATAGAAAAAGCAATGTTTAAATTGAAACAACGACTCTTAATGGGCTAAATATTGCAATTGTTCACTTTAAATGTTCGTGTGCGAGAGCACTTAATTCAAGGGGGCTCGGTCCCAAATAATGACGCCTTTTTCCAGCAACGCTTTTAATTTTATCATTATGGGAAAATTTTGTGATGCTTACTGCGGGCAAATGATGGAGGCAAATGATGGAGGCCGCCATATTGACTCGAGGTACCTATTCAATTTAAAAACGGCTGGAGAATTATTACCTAATTCGCTAAGTGATTCCGACGGCGGAGGCAAATTTGCTGCGAAACGTTGACGAGCAAACAACATTTGGCTTCTTTTTGAATATTTCGCGACATTTATACTTAACTTTATGACATCGGAGTTTATGGTGAAATAATTTAAAAATAATCATTAGAAACTTTATGATGTCCCACACTAACCAACCATATCCTAGGGCAAGGTACATAGTATTATAGAAAGTTCCGAACGCAAAGCGAGATCACTGCTCATAGATCTCAGGAACGCGACCGTGTCGATCAAATACGTAAACATATTATGTAAATAACAATGGATATTTCAGCTGTTCACAAAGTCGCGAGCAACACCTAGGTGTTGTAGCTTTATGAAAAGTTTCACAAATGTCAAATGAAATCTCGTTTCTCTTCACATTTACTTAATTCGGTAGATATTCTCTCGTGTAGTAATAAATTCTAATTAGGATTCGAAACAAAAAGGTAAGATTACGTATCGTGATACTTTCTGAATCGTAAATAAAATGTAATGAAAGCAAAGTGCTGCTTTCAGATAATTACGATTTCTTTCGGAGTTTAAGGAAACGACAATATTTAGGGGATATGGGAAACACTTAAGTTTGACTACTGATTTTATGGGATATTTTATTTTTAAAGATCTAACTTTTGGTAAATTAGTCACGATGCCACAAATGTTTGATGTGACATAATACGGATGGGTAAACTAATCACAGTGCGATATTGACATGATCATTAAAAGCGAGTTCACTATCATAGGGATTGACCAGGCCACATGTTACCCTGCCCACATTCGAGCAAATCCAGCATTTGATTTACGGACATGACAAAAATATTGACAGTTCACTTTCTAAATCGTCGTAGAAACATACATATTTAAAGATTTCTTTTCGAGGAATCTAAAGCGGTGTGTCTAAGATTTGGCATTATCAGATGGGACCCACGTCAAATGAAGTGCCAATCAGGCTACAGCCGGATGTTATCGGTACGATGGAACTAAACCAATTTTGCTTGTATAATTGTGTCGCCAATATTATTAAGGATAAAGTCCCCGTGTAGAAATACAAGCACCTATAGGTATAAAAAAATCTGGTAACAATATTAAAGGGATTTCGCAACCTTTTTACTACACAACACAATTTCTGTTATTACTACGAATGTTGGTAATTCCAAGTCCAATGAAAAGAGAAATCCTTAAAACATGCTTACCCTTTCAGTAGATTACAACTTAATAGAGCAAACGATCTAGGTTGAATAGTTTAGGTATCCTAGTTAGAAACGATAAGTGTGATTTCAGTACTCATTGAAATCACTTTTATCGTTATTACAAATACTTGATACTCATACCTCACAAAGACTGTTTATTACTCCAAATACTGTAAGTATATCACGTTACTAAGATAAGATTTGATAATGTGGTATTTATACGGGTTGATTTGGTAGGCGACACGCTGGTCGATTTTAGTCAATTGGCGCTTTCAATCGACAATCGCTTGTAAAATCTAATCTCAAACCTAATTTCAGTTTTATAAGCGATTGTCGATAAAAAGCGCTAGTTGACTAAAATCGACAAGCAAGTCGTCTGCCTAGTCGACCCGTGTAAATACCACATAAGTCTCCTAACCGTGAGGTATGTCCGCTGGCAAATTGAACTATTTTTCTTGGTAATTGTCAAGTTTATCGGAGTGCCACAGATTTGTCTTCTAATGATTTTCCGAAGAATTATTTGGAAAATTAGTTTCGAAAGATGTTTTATTTGCTCTATTGTAGGTATCTAGTAGGCCGCTTTATCACCGAAATGTCTCTTTTTATGTATGTTTGTGTTACTGATGGCGAACTATTAATAAACCCATGTTTACTCGACGTAGCTTTTCTGACATGATATAGCTAATTAAATTCTAATCGCGTATTTTCTAAAAGCAAAGCTTTATTTTTCCCATCTCTACGGCAATGAGAACTGTCAATCAGCCCCGTTTGTTGTTTTTACCGGATAATTTCTGTATTAAATATGGACGGGCCGGGCCCAAATTAATGACTCCGAAGACGAAAATAACTAAATTTGTAATCAATGGGAGAATTGTAAATTTAAATCAATCAACAAAATGTGAATCGTGTCAATCAGTAGGTGGCCGGGGACCCCTTCCCGAGCGGAGCTATTCGGACGTACAATTTATTATTAAACTTTTATGGAACGACTATCGATTTATCGCCGCTTGATTGGAATTCTTAGTCGATTTCTAATTGTTGTTTCATTTAAACGACCGACTTTAATAGCCCAAGTAATACACATTAATTTTTTTTATACCGAAAAGGTTATAAGTCGTTTAAATGAGTTTGTCGTTTGTTCAGTGTGGATGATGCTGTGTGTTGTGAGAGAGGTAAAAAACTGCTATTTCAATAGAAGTGCCACTCACTACCACAGCCTATAAAGAACAGGCAGTTCACTCCACACGCATGAATGAGTGATGTTAGTTTACTGTGTTTGTATTAAGTATATGTTACTGTAAAACCCTGAACTTGGGAAAATTCTAAAATTTTCTAGTAATAACTCAGATTTAGTAACTCTCATTGGTGAAAGTCCGAACTGTCGTGAGATCATCGTTTATTTAGAACTTTTTCTTTATCACCAATCTCGGTAAATCTTAGGTTTAACCTCAAAGAGACGGTAAATGTTGATGACGGTTTATTTTGAAGGTGTTTTAGAATTGTATTTTGCTTTTACCAATAAAAATACCAAATTATAATAATCTAAACAATTTAAGGATTTGACTGATGGATATATAACTCGGTAGCTCAGCATTGGACTGGATATCCAAAGGTCGCGGGTTCGATTCCCGTCCGAGAACATGATCTGGTGCGAGTCGTATTTTTTCTAGTATAATATTTAGTATTATATGAACATAATATACCTTTAGTTTTATGTAAGTGAAGTATCGCATCGCAAGTGAGCGCCCACATTTATTTGTGATAACTCCTTTTATTTGGAAAAATATTAGAAATTTTTAAAACAGGCTATAATGTCACTATCACTGTTAGTAATTGGCCAGTGACCTATTGTACTCGCTTCACTTTGAAGTTGTGTTAATTGTATTTGCTTGTTGCTTTGCTATATGTTTATACAAATGCACCTCGCATTGTGTGGAGTGAGTAAGCCGTTTTATATAGGCTGTGCTACCGCTACTGAAATGCAAGGTTCAATCAGGACCGTGCAAGGAATGCACTAAACACTTCAATAAAATAAGGCAAGCTACAGACAGGCGCGTCGTAGGTCGCATCTTTACTCTGTGATCTTGACTTATCGGAGTCATCGCCAACGATATTATACATAAATTTTTTAATACGGTCATTTTACATACTTTTAAATTTAAAATTTAACAAGATTGATTGAACACAAGAAAAAAGGAAAAAGACGCTAGATTCCGTTCACACAATAGTTAAATTACAGTAATCTTTTGATATTTACATGTTATATGCCCTTTAATTTTGTAGTATAATATCATTGGTCTACCTGAAAACGTATGAAAATGAAAAAAAAATCACTCAGATATCGATTTTTGTATATCGACTCTTTATATTTTCGTCAAAATAGATTTCTGTGTGATTTTTCCTCAAATTAGTTTTGTACCCTGACACAAAACTTCACTCTCATTCCCCTAAAATATAATAGTTTTTTATATTCTGTACATAAGAAAAAAATCTTGTAAATAGTATGGTAATTAAACTTATTTTAATTACACATAGTCTCAGTAAAGCGAGGTTTCCATGGCGAGCGGAGCGAAAAACGAAACTCACACTCTCCACAGTAATAAAAAAAAACATGTAGTTTTCTAGTTTTTGCGCGCTCCACGGTTCCTCCGCCCACACTGGAAATCGCATTCAAATGTCAAGGTAGTAAAGGAGATAAAATCTAAAAATTACCGCTGTTGATGTGTTGCTTGACGGGCCTTTTGCCCCAAGCGCCATGCAGGGCGGACCACGCTTTCTTCTCAGGTGATTCCATCGCGACTCTCTCGGCATCCTCTAACTGTAGACAAAATAATTACCCTAATCATCATTGTCAGCAGACTCACAACTGGGTTTACCTCAATCAACTTTGCACTTTAAACTGGTCAAACATTAGTTATTTTTTTACTACCATTATCTAACACCCGTATTTAGAACAATACCCAAACGACCCTTGGCTATGCAAACGCACTGACTTGAAATAGAGCTCTGTGATTGGTTCGTTTGTTTTACGTATTACTTGTGATTGGTAGTTGGGAGGCTGTGCGTCCGCGGGCACTGTGAGACTTCATGTGAATACGGGTGTTAGCCTTCTAATAAAAAATACTGAGCCGGAAAAACTTTAGGACCTCATCGGGAAGGATTATTTGTTTACCTGTTGCACCGGCACAAGCTGCTCGATAGCGGCCTCCAGGTCTTCGTAGTCAGTCTCAGGTCCTGATCGCTTGCCCCATGAACCGTGGAAGTTTGACCATTTCTCCTGAATAACAAGCCTCTTATTGAAAAACCATCATATAATAATGTACCAACATGCTCACACTAGATGTACAAGCAGATTTATCAGTTGCTTATCAAAGAAAACTAGGATTAATTTAATTTTAAGTCGACAACTTCAGTTGAAGATATTGGCAGATACATTAAGCTAATATATTATTGACTGTAATGAGGTAGAATCACAGTGGATTCTTTTAAAATAACTTACAGGTGCTCTTTTACCCCATGCTGAGCTCATGTCTTGCCAGCCCCGTTTGCCCCATGCTGAGCTCATATCTTGCCATCCGCGCTTGCCCCAAGCGGAGCTCATGTCTTGCCAACCGCGCTTGCCCCAAGCAGAGTTAAGGTCCTGCCAAGCGCGCTTGCCCCAGGCGGGATTGAGGTCCTGCCAGGCGCGTTTACCCCACGCTGAGTTGAGGTCTTGCCAACCTCTTTTGCCCCATGCTGAGTTTAGATCTGATGATAGAGAAAGAGAAAGATTATTGCATTTGAATACATACAGAGTATATTATGATATTTCATATTAAAATGACATCTAAGCCAATCTCAGAATTTCGTGATATTATAATAATAGTACCCACAATTTTAACAAATTGTTATGGTTCAAATAAATTGAGTTGTATTATATTTGATTGCTGTGAGTTTTTGATAAAGAATGTGAAGAAATAAAAATAGCAATTATTGAAGAATCAATTTGGCAAAACAAAATCGATAAGATCACTATCTTAAAAACCGCATCAATATCTGTGCATAGGTTGGGGACTACGGTGCCTCAGACAGACAGACACGCACACACGTCAAACTTATGATACCCCTCTTTCAGCGTCGAAGTTTAAAAATACTCTACATCTTATTGGGTAAATCATCAACCTTGCCACCCTCGCTTTCCCCACGCTGAGTTGAGGTCCTGCCAGGCGCGCTTGCCCCACGCTGAGTTGAGGTCCTGCCAGGCGCGCTTTCCCCACGTGGAGCTCATGTCCTGCCATCCCCTTTTGCCCCACCCCCCGTGTAAACTCTGCCATGCCCGCTTTTCTTCTTCTGTTAGTTCTAATTCGTTATCAGCCTGTAACAAGAGAAGAATTGAGTTTATGTTTAAGAATTTTTTCTAATTACAGACCTAAGCTATGAAGTGACCATCAGCCATTTGAATGTCCCAACTGCTGGGGCACAGGCCTTCCTTATGGATAAGAAGGAAGGGTTTGACCCACCACGCGGGCCCAATGCGGATTGGTGGGTGTTAACGACTTCAAATGCAGCCGGGACCAACGACTTACGGTGCATTCTGAAGCACGGAGGAGCTCGAGATAGTAAATTTTTGGTCACCTATCCTATGACCGACCCTTGCGAAAGTTGCTTAACCTCCGCAATTGATGGGTCAGACGCTATACTACTGCGGCACAAAGCTCCTCAAGCTATGAAGCTATGAAGTATCAGGAACCAATAAAAACAATTCAACAAACTGTTTGGAGTACCTATAACTAACTTCAAAATAATAATATTTTCTCAGATAACTTAAGTAACTTGGAAAATATATGCCATAAAAGTAATAGGTCTGTAGGACCCGGTAGCGAGTACATCTATATATATAAAAGGGAAAATCACTCACTCACTCACTCACTGATCACGAAATCTCAGAAACTACAAGTGCTAGGAGTCTCAAATTTTGCATGGGGGCTCCTTTTAGGACGAAGGTGCTCACTAAGACGGGATTTTGCGAAATTCAACTCCTAAAGGGGTGAAACAGGGTGGCAAAGTTTGTATGGGAGAACGCGATTCCTTGGCCCGATTGACTTGAAATTTGGCATAGACATTCTTTCATAAAATTAATTGAACACGTGTTTCGTATTTTTTTTTATATTTATCTCCTAACAGGGTTAAAAAGTGGTAGAAAGCTACTTTTGGGGTGATTGACTTCGACGTCGGAATTGAAACTTCTTAGTGCATTTGATTAATTAATTAAGAAAAACAAATATCATTTGTCATCTCAACGTAGTGCTATATTCTCTTTGGTCATTTCCCCTGAGAGTTCAATGAAACGTACTATGAACATTGGCTATTTTGTCACTTTTGACAGCAAACTTTTGATAAAGAGGTTTTAGTCTAAATCATAGACTTAAAAAAAAATTCGCTGATAATGATCTTAGTAATGTTGGATAAAACGACCGTAGTGTTGCTTTCGTTTTAGTATTCAGCTGCTTTGTCATTAACTTAATTAAAAAGATAGCGCTGGTTCTCAAGGTAAAATTGATAATCATTAAATTGTAGGTGATACGAAGTTCACAGGGTCCACTAGTTTATGTTATAAATGTCAGTCAGTGGTGAACGGCCAAAGGTGGATGCGATCTAGATCCGGAATCCTCAAACAAGGGTATGTAACAAAACCGAATTACGCGCGGACGAAGTCGCGGGCATCAGCTAGTAATCAATAATAAATGAATAAGATGCCATAACAATGCTGGGTTGGGGCTAACTAAGGGGCTGGGGCTTCAAGTAAAACTTTTAATGTCTTTAGTTTTGTAGAATTCAATGCTAGAAGATTTTTAAATTTTTAGGAATAGAGAAGGTTTTCAACGGAAATGACCTCAAATGTTCACAGTAAAAGGCTATGTTATTATACGCATTTGTGTGTATGCTTTTGATAACTGACGCCGCTCGTTGAGGAAATATTTACCTTTTTACACCTTTCTCAAAGCAAATTAAAATAATAATTGTTTATTTGCCAAGTCTTTGTGTTGCAAGAGACGTGAAAATGCGTATCACTTCACTTAGTGAAGCTATGGAACATACTCGTTTTGATTATGCTATTATAAATGCGTTTATTTTGTCAGAATGCTAATTGTGTGTTGTGGATGGAGTGGTGCGTGGTGCCGGGGACAGCGAGCTATTACAATGAATCTAGTTTTGATTATCAAATAGCATTGCGATCCGTATTGTACTTTAACTACTTAGTGACTCTGTGAGCTGTAGACCTCGTTGTGTGATGCAGACCATTTTGATGAATTTTAATTTTAAAGCACCCATATTACAAGCTTTGCTTAATTTGGGGCTAGATGGCGCTGTGTGAAATTATCTAATCATTTATTTTTTTATTCTGAAAATTTTCGAAAAACTGGCTATAACTGACAAAAAAATATATAATTATCGAACTTGTTCACAAAATTTCACGAGGATCGGTTGAGAAATGCGACCTGTAGAGGAGAACAGACTGACAGATATACGAAAGCATTTTTGCCCAAGCTGAAGTAGAGACGCAATTAAGGTAAATCAACGATTATATTTCTAGATGTTTTATGCTAAGTTATTGTAACTAACTGTCTACTTTTAGTTTATTTTTTTATTTTTATATCTAATCGATTAATCATCATAGTCTATTCATAGACATAATTTAAGTCAAGATGTCAAGATAATAATTTATTATGTTTGCTTCCAATAATGTAACAAACTCGTTGCATAAGTTCAGACTTTGATAATATACCGAGCATGTTTATATTAAATTCGCCTAGTCCACAATGTGATTTAAAGTTAAAGTAGTGATAACTTGGTTTGTGTGTCGGCTAGAGTTGCAAGTTGCGGCCACGGCACGGCGGGGGCGCGGTTACGCTACGAAATTAAGTTCATGTATCATGTGGTGTGTGCGGAAATGCTATAGAGATTTCCATATTTGCATGGCTGCGAAATTATTTCTTGTATAAGGAATAGTCTCGTTAAGTTTCTATTTGCAAAAAAATAAGTTATTATGTTTATTATTACAATGTATAGAGAAAAAAAACCTATCAATTTGCTGGCAGTGGCACTGCACACTTTTCTGTGGCGAGGTTAAAAGACGGTTTTCTAAGTTTTCTGGACTTGTAAAAGTTGTCCGCCCACTGGAGGTTGCAGGCCGCATTGTGGCCACTCTCATTGTTGTCAATAATGCCCCGTCAGCGCCTGTGCCGATACACAATAGGCGAGACGCGGTTAGAATCTATTTTTAAAATACTCATTTCAACAGGGCTCGGTTTCAAGTTGATTTATATATTACAAAGGCTAACTAAAAATTTCTTGCGAAAACATGAAAAAGAACTAACGTAAACCTTTATTTTGTAAACCTGTGGATGATTTTTTTGGCCTATCTAGTTTTATTATAATTATTTGTCCTAAAGCCGCTAAATAAAATTGTTAATAAGGCACCACCTACGATACTAGCAAAAGCTTAAAAAAAACATCTTAGTTACAGTCTTCACACTTCGTATTTTTTATTTTCTATTTAACATCGCTTCTTTTTAATTATTAATTTATTCTTTCGCTACTTCGGAAATCGAACCTGTAATGTAAGTGCAGTGTCGTTTCCCGTCGCGGAGATAATCGATAGTTAGTTAAATTAACTTCTTAATTAGTTCGTGTAGTAGTTTACCGTTTTCTAATAGTCGTACAGCTCGTGTCATTAGTCAGACTTAATGAAATGTTGCGTTTGTTAAAGCTGAACTTTCAGTGAAATATTGCGGACTGGTTTGAGTTCATTAATTACTCAATCGCTCAAATATTTTTGAATCAAGGTCTTTATTTAGGCCAACACATGGATTACAGGAAAATTATGATATGGGAGAAAGATGAATAAGCATCATACATAACTTTAGTACCTACAATTTGATCCATTTCTCTTTCTCATTCTTCTCAAAAGTTGATTATAAAGTTAAAAGCTTGTTTTATCGGTCTAATGTTATCAAACACTAGCTTCCGCCCGCGACTTCGTCCGCTTGGACATTCCGAAAATTCCTGAGGAACCTTTGACCGGGGTTAAAAGTATCCTGTTTTAGTCCAAGCTTTAAACTATCTCTGTGCCAAATTTCAACGAAATCCGTTTAGCCGTTTTTGGGTGATTGAGTAACAAACATACAAACTTTCATATTTATGATATTAGTAGCATGTAGTGTAAGGTAGTAAGTTTTATTGTACAAATAAAAATACAGCAAAAATATAACAGTCTATGAATGACAATGTTGATTCGTTTATTCGTTCAACCATTTAAACTTGCGTCAACTTTTGAACTGTTGTTGGTTTCCATAAGTCGTTTGAGGCATTAAAAATTCGCAAACAAGCTAAAGTCTAGTTGGCGAACATCAGGCGAAACTTTGTCAAAAAATTTGGGCGCAAAACTCTCCGTGGCTTTTTTGTCCAGCAACTTTGTGAAAAACATTTTCACTCAGTCGAGAAATACTGGGAAGTTGTCAGTGTGCCTTTGTGAAGTATTTTTAATATTTAAACTTTTTAACCTAGTTAGACAAGTTAGAAATGTAAATAAAAACTAAATAAATATGCAGAAGTGCCGTAGTAAACAAAATTCATAAAAACAAAAAATAGCAATTGAATCGTAATCGTAAACATCTTTGTACAAGTTATTAAAACAAATCGAACAGTAGTACCTATTCTATCAGTTCAATAATATTGAATATCTATTTCAGTTACAACACTGATTCGGATTTAAGCCAGTTTGGTTTTAGTGTTATTTCGACAGATTTTCGAAATGTCCTTTTCATCTATGAAAAGGTTTTCGAGGGATAACAAATTAACTATCTACGCAGACGAAGACGCAGGCGGCCGCTAATTTTCTATATTCTTAACATATCTATTGAATAGTTTTTGGTACCTGCGCGGGCGCAAGGTCCCCAGCAGCCGCCGCCAGCGTCGTGAGCGCCGACAGCCACAGCGCGGCCACGCAGTAACGCATCTGCAACAAACGGACACACACACGTGTCAATATGAGGCAGTACAGTAAACAGATGATATTGATACGAATGATGGAACACTGAGCAGGTGTACACTTCTAAGACTTCCGCGCGTACAGTTCATTAGAAATCAAACACTTTTTACGGATTACATCGCGTATATTATTAACTCCCGTGACCGCGGCCCTTGGAAAGGTGTCGAAACGTGGGGAATTAAAAAATCTATAAATCCAAAGTAAATAATTCTAAAATAACACCTGAATTAATAATATACGCGCTGTAATCCCTAAAAAGTTTCTTATTGAGCAGGTGATTAAAAAATACGTCATCATCACCTGATTGCTGAGGAACTTAATGCTGGGTGACAACATCACTGAGAGAGAGAACGTACTCCAACCGGTTCTTTAGTCAAATAGGTCCCGCTACAAATTGGACTCGAGGGGTCAAATATGTTCATTTGCAATTTGACCCCTTTTTATAAAATTAGGTACTTATGATTGTCGTATCGTATAAAATATAAAATTCTGGTTAAAAAAACACTAACTATTCCAGTAAAATAATTAAACAGGGCTATTTGTAAAACACCAACTGTCTCGCAGGAGTAAATTACTAAAATCACAAACAACAACATATGTTCTACGACTTATCCGAAAACAGACAAAAAATATTCGACTTTTCATACAAAACTCGATCGATCAGCTGTGTACTTTGTATTATTTATTATGTGTAAAAAAAATGTTTGATTGAAAAAAAAATCTTATGCTATTCGATTTTATTTCATGGTCTCTTAATACCCTAATGTTGTAGGATAGAAAAAAAAACACGTTGTATAAGTAATTCATTCTTTTATTAGGTAAACGGATCCCGCGGGTTCAATTTTATAGGATCAAGTCGGATCGACCGGCTCTAAGATTGACCCTTTCTTCCCTTCCATGATGACTACTATGATAATTTCAAGATTTAAAACAATATAAGCAACAAAATATGTTGCTAGCTTGAATATCACGAATTCACGGTTCCACGACATAAGTCTCTAAAAATGCGTTTTTATTTAAATTAATCATTGTAAAAGTATTTTCAAGATTGAACTTCAGCAAATGTGGAAAGTACATTTTATTGTTAAGTGAACTAAGTCCATTTCCCTTCAGCGTAGCGAGTGAGTGTGTGGGCTTTTGGAGGCTGCGCTCGACCGCGCGTGAACTGAATACCGATTGAAAGCATTTCAATCCGGCTGACTGGAGGCTTCGAACGATCCACTCCTTTTGTCTAAATAACTTGCTTTCTACTTTTAAAATGTTAACTGGATAGCTACAGTTGCGAGCTGGTTAAAAAAAGCTGTTTTCAGGAACAATTTTAGGTCATTGCACAAAATAGTTTAAATTAAACAAGTCGGTGGTTCCATAGTAGAAGTTATTGTGCATGTGACTAAGGTTTAAAAGACACTTTTAATTACGCATTCTCGGCGTCTCAATGAAGATAACAAATAGAATCCTGAGAATTTCATTAAGCTATTTGCGAATTAATCCAGTGAGATTATTTCGTATTTTTCATGAAGTATATTTTATTAAGAAGTAAGTATTTTGTTTGAAATATATTGTGGTTATGTATGTACTTTTGATACAGGTAGGGGGGCGCCTAGCATGACCACCGAATATACGCTAGGTATATCGCGTGATATAGCGTTTATCGACACTCAAATGCCAAAATGAATTGTGTTTTGACAGTTAAACGTGATAGTCGCTATATAATGCTGATATATTTTTAATTACTAATGTAATGAGATAAGAGACATCAAATGCAGGATTTGCGTATAAAACAACGCCATAGACATTTTTATGATTTCTGTTTTTTCTTAAGTAGATTTGTATGTGTTAATGGTATGGCATCGTCATTTGTTTCATTTCTATAGCGTATATTGAGGTGAAAGGTTAACCATCTGGCCAACCAATACTTCACACGGCGGAAGGCGACTCTACACATGTCATCCGTGGAACAGAAAACTGGCATCGGAACAGTAGTCTGATGAAAACATTCCAACGGATAAATGACCTGATATCTCTGATGGGATGATGATAATGTTAGGAGGTGAAAAAGATCATTACGATTTATTAATAGTGTTGTTAGATCCGCGTCCTGAGGCTGGAGCAAACATTCTAGTTTATTTATGGCATGTCGCCCACGTGACCATGGCGACGCATGTTTCCCGGAGTTGACCAAACTTCCTGCCCTTAGCCCGGGGTTACGTGAACGTATTTCTGTTACTTCAATCAATTGTCATGTTATAGGACCGAAAAATGATAAAATAGTTGTTTTTGGATTTACCCTTGTGTTATTGGAACCAAAAATAGTTACAATTATGAATTCATCGTCACAACAGATGAAAAGTTTAGGCTTAAGATAGTCTGGGTGCGTAGTGCGAGTTTTTTTACTTACTCGACCGCGTTAACGTAAACTTCATTTTGTATAAAATTGGTGGCCCGCCATCTGGCGGAATACGCGATGAACAACATAATTCATTCATTCATACATACAACGCCGTATAAAATTTTAACTCTCACGATCGAGCATGAGGTAATTTTGTTCTTTTACCAAATTCTAGTTATTCATATACAGTAAACCTGACATAGCCCTTGATCTCAGAAGTTCTTAAATTAATAAAGACCCGTGAATAAACACAAGCGGGTACTAATTAGTGGCAAACTTGGTAACTACAACAGACGGGCGTTTGCGCGGCGGCAGTCGCGCGGCGCCGTGCGGTTAGTTGCGCGACGTCCCACAGAGGTCCAACTCCGAAAATCAAGCAACGGTAATCGAACGATACGGTCGTTCGGCTTCATGACATGGAGCTCTGGAATAAGGTCCGAATGTAAAAAAAAAACAACGGACATTGTTCGATTACTGTGTTTTTAGGGTTCCGTACCAAAATGGTAAAAAGGAACCCTTATGGTGCGACTCAGTCTGTCTGTCTGTCACAGCTGGATATCTCGAGAACTACTAATGCTATCTACTTGAATTTGGAATAGTTTTGGATGACGTATGCCCAACTATTTTTCAAACAAGAGAGATTTTTTTTGGGTTCTTAAAAATTCGAAGTAAGGCTACTAAAAATTTAAAAGTTTTTTAGGCCGCATAGTTTTCGACTTTTGATGAAAAATTTAAAAAAAATACCGTAACCCCCTCCGAAGTTTGCATAGAGAAAAACCAGAAATTATTTTATGTGATAGAAGTTTATGTAAAAATTACAGGAAAAATAAAACGATGTCTCTAAATAGTAAACTTTTTCAGAATGATGGTACGAAACCCTCGGTGCGCGAGTCCGACTCGCTCTTGACCGTTTTTTGGAGTAGTGTAAGCACTCGGGTCGGGACATTGCACACGACACTTTGTACTTCACATTCCCAACAACAAAAAAATTCCATCTGTGCTTTCTGAACTACAAATAAGTCAAAAATTACTAAAGTTTTTAAGATAATAATGAGGTTGTTTGTTTGTTATAGTGATTCAACAATAGCTGATACTGCATAATACATAGTGTGCAGATTTGCATTTCCTTACAGTTTTTTATGAAAAATTAGCGACATTTTCTACTTGCAAACAACCATAGATTTACTTTAAAATAAAGAAATATCCCTGGTTTTATTTTTCGTTAATTATTCAAAGCAAAGATTTATCTAGTCCAAAAGAGTGAAAAAAACTCGGGAGATTCTCGAAAGACTTTGTATTTTCTAATGCTAGGTATAAATTTTCTATCTTATTTCATCGGAAGAAACACAATGTTATGGATCAGTAAATTTTTTTAGACGATGTTTATATAGACGGTTATTATTTATACAGCCAGTCAAATAAACAGAAAATTCTCAAGAAACAGATCTGATATTAATAAACATTGAATAAATGTGTAAAAATACAAACAATTAATATCTTTATGATTTATGTTTTTCTTTTTTTCAATTCTTCAATGTTTATGAAAATAAAACAACTGTTTGAACAAACAGAAGCAATGACAATAACCAGTTTTTTGTGCTCTGGCTGCTTTGTAAAATAGTGTCCTTGTATTAAATTAAATTATACCAAACTATACATAAAGTTGTAAGAATATTAACAAATTCGTATATTTATAATAATAATAATTCGTAATATAAAGAATGCGATATTGTTAAGCTATCATCGGGTATCAGATTGGAGCCTAATGATATACGCTCCGCAGCTGGCTGCCCTTCTCCGATTAAATGTAACTTAAATTAATAGATATTTATGTAATAAGTACGACCTACAGACTAATGGCACGGTCTATATAAAGACAACCCTGCAACAATGACGAATGTCTAGACGATGGCAGCATTTCGCGCAACTTCAAAGGCGTTGGACCACTGTTAGTTTTTAACACTGTGCTAATAGTGTGTGCGTTGCCATCGCTGCCGGCGAGAGACTAACACCAGTATTCACAAACATTACTATGAGGTCTCACAGTGCCCGCGGACGCACAGCGCACCACGTAATATATAAAACACGTAATATGTAAAATAAACGAACCAATCACAGAGCTCAATAGAGCTCCTGTTTGCATTTAATACTACATAGAAATACAATATAGTGCTACTTTGAGGTCATCAACTTTGTGTCTTTTAAAATGGATGCAAAACTGTATTATGTATCAAATCCTTTTATGCACCTGTAAGTTTGTAAGTATTTGAAATCCTTAAAATTGATAGATAAATAAATAAGTAAAATATTTGTATTTGTAAATTTTAATGAGTTTGAGAGATGATTTTTAATGAATTTTTGTGAGCTTTCAATTTCTGTCGAAACCTGTGTCGAAACTTCAAAAAATACGGTATTTTATTTTGCACATAATTGGCCACTTGCCTTAGAATAATAACCCACTTGCACAATTTTAGCTGTAAGTGGCCAAAAATCTCTCAACGCAAGATCGGTCCGGTCGGGGTACCGGAGTGGCATGATAGCTGCACATATGAAGCGACATATAGAATATTCGATTGTTTTTAATACGTGTAATAATTAAGCTTTGGTGATAAATAGAGAAGCACTGTAAATTATGTCTTTTTTCCTATATCGCTGTATTTATGCGTTTCAATGGTGAAGTCTCGTCTGCTCGATAAAGATAAAGATATATTTATTTGCAAAAAACACAAGTAAATGAGTAAAGTAATAAAAGGTGAAAACAAGATCTAACATGTTTTGCCGGTTAGCATGCAAAAATTCATCAGATAAAACATAATTATTTCATTGAAAATCACAATTAATTTAAATAAATAACAACAGTCAATATTAAGTATAATTAAGTAGGTATCTATTTTAGATATTTAAAATATTTTTAATTCAAAGTCAAATTCCTTTCATGAGAAAAATAACAGAGTAAAATTAAAAAAAAAATGTAACAAGAAAAGAAACAGTCAAGCTTATAATTTAAAAAGATTTGTCACTGAAGAAGTCTTGTACACCGTGATAACATTTTCCAATCGGAAGACTTTTTAGTTTAGCTCTTAACCTTTTTTATTAAGATTTTTATAGTTGTCTGGAATTTTATTGTTAATTTTCGGAGCCATACATATTACACTGTTTCGTAAAAGTGTTGACTTAGCACCATCACCATGACGCCTGTTACGTACAACAATAGTAGACTGACGTGGAAACAGATGCGGGTAAGTTTTAACAATTAGGGCCATTTCCAATACATACAATGATACGGAAGAGTCGAAATTTTATATTTTTTTAAATACGGCTTTCAACTATCTGTGGTTTGGAGGCCAAACATTGCTCGTAGACACCTTTTCTGCATTTTAAAGATGTCTTTATCCGTAGATTTCCCCCAAAATGTGATACCATATCTAAGAACAGATTCAACCATGCCATGATATGCCGTGAGAGGGGTGTCAGTATTCGTCGAAAATTAAAGCATAGTTTGGCTTACTTATTCTTTAACTTATTTCAGCTATATGATTCTTCCAATCAAGTATGTCATCAATCTGTTAATTTTGTTTTTCATCAATCTGTTGACCATTGATGCGTTCTGTATTCGAGAAACACAAGACTTATTTAGAAACAAAGATATAATTTTATAAAACTATCACTTGAGATGACTTAATTTTAATAAAATGTCAAATTGGCCCAAGGCGGGTGGCAGGGCGTGGGCCATCAAAGTGGCCGCAAGACGCGACGGCCCGTATGATCGAGTTTAGACAGTTTATACCTTAAGAACTTGGTGTTTACCAGTGATTCCGGGGGTAGGGTTGTCTCTTCTTTGGTTAAAACTGTTAATCTTACTTTATGACTGTCATAAGAATTACCTACTTATAATCTAATTCAGATCAACTTAAGCCGATTGGCGTTAAATTAGAGCTCGTGTAATCCAAATCAACTTAGACCGGAAATCGTGTACACTTTTCATAGGAAAATATAAATATTTTACTCTCCAAACTTCATGAATGGTTTTTCCAGGTGATAGTGACATTGTTCGCTACGTGCTGAGCCATGTAACAGTGTTATATTAACCACAATACTACCACAATTGCATGTCAATTTGCAGGGAATTTATGTCTCTCTGAAAGGGTCGTAAGAATATTGCTATTATAAGAGGTAAACAATTTTCCCAAATTTTTTATTAATAACAATATAGCTATTAGACATTGCGACACTTTTCTTATACTTTTATATAACTTTGTTTTAGTATTTTTTTTTGTATCTGTTCACGCGCCATCTAGTGGACTAAGCGAGAAGCGCCGCACGCAGGTGGTTTTATACGACGATCATCGATCGGCTTATATGGATTACACAGTACCAGAGAAACAACACCAGAGGGCGCTAATTCCAGCTATATATTGGGCTGCGCATGAAGACGACGACCACTTCAAATAAATTCTCACTTCTCACCTTTTTTTTATACCTTTAAAAACTTTGTAATATAAGTCAATATATATTCGAAACTGTATTACAGAAGAATTCGCCTTATTTTGAACCTGACCCTATTAGACGAAAGCAGATAAATTCGAACTTTATCATTGGACCTACGAGCCAGGATCATCGAGGGAACCACGAAGGGTCTGGCCAATTCGTTCCTTTATCTCCCTATACCGTCTTATCCCATTTCAATTTGTGCTAAAACTGTGCTTTTTACCATTAGATTCCGGTGTTCGCCTCATCAACAGGCAGAAATTTGGTGAGTACCCTACTTTTTATAATTCGTCAAAATGAGTGTTGAAAACGTAACTTTTCGCAGTAAATCTCCTATTCCTAGTGCTAGTTCTAATTTACGTGTAGAATCAGATGAAAGTGTGATTAAAGAATTGAATAAAAAACGCGGTTCAATCAAAGGTAGACTAACTTTATTCGTAAAATTTGTGAGCTCGTTCCGTAATATTGATTTAAACGATAAGCAAGTAACGGAATTAAAATTACGTAGCGATGCATCTAAACCGTTAATCAGTGAATTTAACAATATTCAAAACTCAATTGAAATGTTAATGGCGTCCGAAGACGATATTGCAGTTCAGTTAGAAATTCGAGAATCGTTTGAAAATGTTTTTTACGATACCATGGCGGAAGTGGATACTTTGCTTAAACGTTTAAGTAGTTCTGATCAAGCTAGTTGTGAGTCTAAGTGTGGCGCAAAATCGTTAGTTAAGCTTCCTACGATCTCACTACCATCTTTTGACGGTTCGTACGATAATTGGTTGGAGTTTAGGGACACCTACTTTTCTATGATTCATAATTCTACTCAACTTGAACAAATTCAGAAATTTCATTATTTACGTTCCTCACTGTTAGGTAATGCTGCTCAAGTAATCAAGTCAATTGAATTTACGTCAGAAAACTACGTAATGGCTTGGGATTTGCTTTATGAGAGACAATAACACTCAACTGTTAATACACAATCATGTAAAAGCAATATTTTCTATGCAAAGTTTGAATAAAGAGTCTTCTTTTCACATTAGAAAATTAATAGATATAATTTTAAAAAATTTACGCGCTTTAAAGACTCTTGGCGAACCCACTGAGTATTGGGACACACTCATTATTTTCATAATCACCTCAAAATTAGATTCTGTAATTGAGAAAGAATGGGAACAATATAAAAATAATTTAACTACCCATGTTAATAAAAGTTTCAAGCTAGACGATCTTATTTCGTTTTTGAGAAATAAAGCAGATACTTTAGAAATGATTAAAGCGCATAATTCTTCTTCATTTTCTAATAATAAAGTCATTCCAGAAACTATTAAACGACCTGTTCAACAAAGGGTACATAGTTTCACTTCAACAAAAAATAATTTAAAGAGTACTACCCGCACATGTCCATTATGCAGCGGAAATCACTCGCTTTATACGTGTACAAAATTCTTGGACTTTACAATCCAGAATAGATTAGAATTCGTTAATAATATGAAATTGTGTATTAATTGTTTACGTGCAGGACATTCTGCTTCAGATTGTTATTTTGGTGCGTGTAAACAGTGTAATAAAAAACACAACAGCTTATTACACCAAAATAATATCATCGATAGCGCATTATTGTCAGTCGTGGAAGGTCGATCGGAATCGAACCCCGAACCCCACGCGTCATCCGTTTTACATACGATCCAGCAACCACGCATTAATATTGGTTGTAAGGAAACCGCGAGTAATATCGTAAGCGCGTCGGAAACTGTTTTATTATCCACAGCATTAGTGGAAGTAGCAGGCAGCGACAATGTCTACGTTAAGGCCCGTGCCTTACTAGACAGCGGTAGTCAACATTGTTTAATTACAGATAATTTAAGCAAACAGTTAAACGTTAAATCGATACAGTCCGCTTTTCATATCACGGGTATAGGGCAGTCGCACACTTACTCAACGGAGTCGTGTGAAATTAAACTAAGATCGTTAGACGGTGAATTTAATACTCGCTTTAATTGCATAGTTTTGAATCATATTACTACTGCATTACCGTCAATCAGCTTAAATTATAATTCATTAGAAATTCCAAACAATATTCAACTCGCCGATTCTTCATTTTACAAATCGTCACAAATCGATATATTGATCGGTGCAGATGTGTTTTGGGGCTTATTGATAGACGGTAAAATACGCTTGAAAACAGGTCCATACCTACAGAATACTACGCTAGGTTGGATTATATCTGGTATTATTTATGATAGTCGCGTACATAATAATCGAGTACAATGTCATTATATGCAAACAGTTCAGTTAAATAAACAGTTAAGTAAATTTTGGGAATTAGAAGAAATTGTTTCTCCTAAACAATACCAGACAGACGAAGAACGCTACTGTGAACAATTATTTACCGAAACGACAAAGCGGGTAGACGGCGGTCGTTTTTCGGTTAGGGTTCCAGTGAGAGATTCACTTGATCAGTTAGGTGATAGTTACAAAATAGCTGAGAATAGATTTTTGTCATTGGAACGTAGATTAGAAAAATCACCAGAATATAAAAAAATGTATTGCGATTTCATGCAAGAATATTTAAGCTTAGGACACATGACGCGAATTGAGAATTATGCGTCGCCTCATTATTTTTTACCGCATCATGGTGTAATGAGGGAACAGAGCACTACTACAAAGTTACGAGTAGTTTTTAACGCAAGTCAAAAAACGACAACCGGTAAGTCATTAAATGACGTTCAGATGACAGGCCCGGCACTACAAAATGAATTATTTTCTATTATTTTACGTTTTCGTCAGTACAAGTTTGTAGCATGTGCTGATATAGAAAAAATGTTCAGACAAATATTAATTCACGAAGATCAAAGATATTTACATTTAATTTTATGGCGACAAAATTCGTCCGATCCCATTAGTGTGTACCGCCTTAATACGGTCACATACGGCACTGCGTCCGCGCCTTATCTTAGCAATCGATGCATTAAGCAATTAGGATTAGAATGCTCGGACGAAGACGTATCACGCACTATTTTAGAAAATATGTATATCGACGATGTATGTATAGGGGCGGACTCAGTACTTAAGTTATCGCAGATATGTAAGGGCGTATCGGATACTTGTTTATCGGGTTGTTTTTCATTAAGAAAATGGATTTTTAACACATCCGACATTACTTTTGATAACGATGTAGACAGTATTAACCAAACTAAAAGTTTATCATTCGATGAAAATTGTTTTAATAGGACCCTTGGTATGGGTTGGTATAATAAAAGTGATGAATTGCATTTTACAACAAAAATAAACATAGAAAATAACAATAAAATTACTAAACGTCAAATATTATCAATCGTTTCACAGGTATACGACCCACTCGGTTTATTAAGCCCGTTTATTATTATAGGAAAATCGTTGTTACAGAAGTTATGGTTATGTAAACTAGATTGGGATGAAATAGTTCCTAAGAAATTATCAATTATTTGGGAAAAGTTTATTAAATCGTTGGAATATTTACAAGTTATTCGTGTACCGCGTTATGTCATAGGACGCGATTATTCTAAAATAGAACTTCACGTATTTACGGATGCAAGCGAGACTGCGTACGGCGCGTGTGCTTACATACGGACATGCAGTAGCAATGGTGACGTCACAACGAGGTTGTTATGTTCGAAGAGCCGCGTCGCGCCAGTGAAACCGGTTAGCATTCCTCGGCTTGAATTATGCGGTGCATTGTTAGGCGCTAAATTAGGCGATAAAATATTAAAAACATTGCGTTTAACTTTTGATAAGATTTTATTTTGGACAGATTCAACTATTGTTCTCGGCTGGTTGCGAATGTCTCCACATAATTTAAAGACTTTCGTACAGAACCGTGTGGTTGAGATAAATGAGTTAACAAGCGACTCGACCTGGCTTCACGTTAGCTCATCACATAATCCAGCTGATCTAGTTTCGCGCGGTTTATTTCTACCCGAATTAAATTCATCTGAGTTATGGTGGAACGGACCAAAGTTTTTGCGTGAAGATGGGACAGCTTGGTCACAAAACCAGTTTGTTACTTTAGAAAATGACAATTTACCTGAATTGAAACAATATACTGTTAATATTTTGAGTAATAACAATTTTGAAAATACCGAGATTATTGATTTTAATAGATTTTCGAAATTTTCTAGATTACAGCGAACGTGTGCATATATGATACGCTTTATACGTAACACACGAGTGCAAAATAATGATCAAAGATTGCGGGGGCCGTTAAATGTAGACGAACTGGATAAGTCTTTAAATTTTATAATAAAGCAAGCTCAAATGCAATCATTTCCTTATGAATACAATGCACTAGTAAATAATCAAATTTTAAAATCTAATCGTAACATTTCTAGTTTAAATATATTTCTAGATAAAAATAAGATTATAAGAGTTGGAGGCAGACTAGTAAATTCAGATTTTGCATATGATAAAAAGCATCCCATTTTATTATGTAGTAAACATGTTTTTACTCATATTTTATTTCAAAGTGAACATTTAAATTTATTACATGCTGGTCCACAACTTCTTTTATCTCATATCAGAGATAAATGGTGGCCATTAGGTGGTAGAAATTTGGCAAGAAAAATTGTAAAACAATGCGTGATATGTAGTCGTATGAAAGGTAATATTTTAAAACCTATAATGGGTAACTTACCTATTGAACGCGTAACTGCAAGCTTTCCATTCATTACTTGTGGAGTAGATTACGCAGGGCCCCTATATATTTTAAATAGAAAGGGTAGGGGTTCCAAACTTGAAAAATGTTATATATGTCTATTTGTATGTTTTTCCACGCGTGCCATACACTTAGAACTTGTTACTAGTTTGTCATCAGAAGGTTATATTTCAGCTTTGAAAAGATTCATTTCTCGGAGAGGAAAACCCTCCCAAATATTTTCTGATCATGGTAGGAACTTTGTGGGGACAGCTCGTGAATTTTCAGATTTATTCAAAAAGAATTCAGAGTCTATCATTGATTATGCGTCAGATAATCACATTAAATTCACGTTCATACCTCCGTACGCACCTCATTTTGGCGGGTTATGGGAAGCTGGGGTCAAATCCTGCAAACACCATATTACTCGAGTAGTAGGAAATGCACATATGACTTATGAGGAGTTCAGCACAGTTTTAGTACAGATTGAAGCTGTCCTGAATTCCCGCCCTATGTATCCTTTATCTTCAGATCCTAGTGACTACACTCCTCTTACTCCTGCCCACTTCATGATTGGCCGGCCGCTGACAGCTCCAGCAGAGGAAGACGTGACCACTACGCCCACGCACTCATTATCCCGCTATCAACGAGTCGAACAACTACGACAAGCATTCTGGAAGCGATGGTCCACAGAGTACATTTCAGAACTACAAAGACGCACTAAATGGCAGACGAAGAATGACAACTTAGAAGCAGGAACTTTAGTTGTCATAAAGGAAGATAACCTCCCCCCGCTCAAATGGCGTTTGGGACGTATTTTATCTTTGATTCCAGGCAAGGACAGTGTACCCAGGGTTGCGATCATTCGTACAGCAACGGGCGTCATTCACCGGGCATTTTCCAAAATATGTCCACTGCCGGTCGTCGAGGAACCAGGTTCGATGTCCGACATGACACACTGTTGAGAGTGGATCTCTCAAGGTCCGCCGGGATGTTCACGCGCCATCTAGTGGACTAAGCGAGAAGCGCCGCACGCAGGTGGTTTTATACGACGATCATCGATCGGCTTATATGGATTACACAGTACCAGAGAAACAACACCAGAGGGCGCTAATTCCAGCTATATATTGGGCTGCGCATGAAGACGACGACCACTTCAAATAAATTCTCACTTCTCACCTTTTTTTTATACCTTTAAAAACTTTGTAATATAAGTCAATATATATTCGAAACTGTATTACAGAAGAATTCGCCTTATTTTGAACCTGACCCTATTAGACGAAAGCAGATAAATTCGAACTTTATCAGTATCAAACTAACATAATATCATTCTCATTTTATGGTAATTTATATTTCTGCCACCCCTTATCAATTATGTCCACATTACACTCACTCTCGCTACTTGATGTGAAGTCGGTGTCCCGTGTCAGGTCAAGAACGTACCCTTTGAATTCTAATAAGAAACTTACTGAATTCACTTGAAGTAGTAAGTAATACCTAATATACCACATAGCCTTGTGATTTAGCGAGGATATAATACCTATGATATGACTCAATATAGACGCGGGTAACCATAACCACATAAAAGGGAAGTTTATGAAGCAGGACTCAGGAGTAAAGGAGTAGTATGGAATTTAAATTTGCACTTTCTTGAAATAGAATAAAGCAAGATAAAGTTTTTCAAAACTTTCCTAACCGCTGAGAATTGTACGAGACTATAAATTACTATGTTAACCATAGTTTCAGATTGGACATCTGTGTGTGGCAAACGTTTTTGGAAATGCATCGTATTCGTGCTTGCATTTTACATCTCTTTTGTAGTAGTAATCATAGGCGGTGTCCACGATTTCTTTAGTTTAGTCGTCAGTACTATTATTATTATTTCTGTGGTTAAGTTAAAAGTGAGGTCGTATGTTTCTACTGCAGCTGCGTCAGGTGGAGTAGATCGGATGCAGTGTGACGCGTTCGAAATGTTTACTGCGTTGCTTCCATGCAGCCGCGACACCGGAAACCCATTAGTCGAGTGAAAGTTGCGTGTTAACTTTACGTTGAGAAAACTCAATGTTTCCAGTAGTTGGGACAAATGTCGTAAAAGTTCAGTATCTAAACTATTGCGAGCTCTAAATTATGGGAAAGTCATCGTGTTTTTAAATCTTAAAACTTTGCCTATTGCCTACTTGTCTTAACGTTTATTGAATTGTATGAATTGATATATATATATATATATTTTGTAATAACCTAGGCTGAACCTTAAATTTTGAATTAAGCTTGACACCTGTAAATTGATTCAGTAGAAATGAGCTAAGTAAATAATGTTATCCATTTATGAATCTATGGTAATGGTAACATGTATGAATACTATGAATGTAATGTCTGGAACCGATATACATATTTGTAAATATCGTTCCTTCTAATAAAGCTGATAAGTTTTTTGCGCCCATTTTTCTTGTCAGCTAAAAGACGTCATAATGGGTGGTATTTATTATATTTTCAATTTCAATTTTCAATTTCAATTTCAATTATATTAAATATCAGCCAGTTTTGCATCAATACCGCTGATTTAGTAAAAACCTGCAGTTTCTTTTTATTTCAACATGTTGACTGGTCCCACCCGTTTTTTCTAAAACAAACTTTACTTATATTATTTAGTAGCTATTATTCAAGTGAACCTGGATTAAAATAATTATATGCCAGATGTTCAGAATCAATCAACATACAGATTGTTACCTAGCATTAATTTTGAACCCATAAAATATTCTCCAATAATAATATTTAGATAAGGTTTACTCCATCATTATGTTTGGGTTGTTCGTGTAAATTTTCATTGGAAAATGCAAATATTTAACTCTGAAAACTCTCATGAATGGCGAGGTATTTCTTAATTGTGTTGGTTTCCGAAATGCCAAAGTTTAATTCGACGTGAAGCGGAATTAAAAGTAATTTTAAAATCATGGGAAAGTTTTGTCCCGGTCCCGGCTAACCGTTCACAAAACCCCGCCATTTTGTATTAAAGGTTTTATGGCATCCATTGTTCTTTATAATGCCGACGTGTTCTGCATTTTTAATTTCAAGTTAGATGGAAAACGTATGAGTTATGAAAATAAAAGTATTATTTAAGATTTTTCCAGTAAAAAATATTATAGGAAATAATGGTGCACTACATTTGTAAAAATATTCTTAGTTTGCTTGCAATATCGCAATACCTATAAATTAAAATATGAGTAAACGATTATACCAGAGCTAAATAATACAGGAGTAACCACAAGTAGTAAGTACAATAAGAAATTACCCAATAACTTTAGCCTTAGGCGATTAGAAGATATTGTTAGATAGACGTATTAATTTATTTAACTGGCACTGCAAGAACTGTTGAATAATGTTAATACTGCCGGTAATAACTGGGCCTTACAATAAACATGTTCAAGACTTAACTCATGATGATATCAAAGAGGCATAAGACAGACCACAGCTAACCTGTAGATAGATATCCAACATATGGAAAAGAGTCTCTAATTTCAAATATGTTGATACTTGGATGATTGAATATGGTAGTCACATACAAGATATCAGAATCCGCATTGAGATAGCAAGAAGTATATTCTTCAAATTGAACAAGGTTGTGCAATAGGAATCTGGGCCTAAGCCACGGGATGCGTGTAGTCCGCTGCTACATCTCTCGGTACTGCTGTATGGGGTTGAGTCTTGGTCGTTGACACAGAATACACTCAACAAACTAGAGGCTTTTTAAACGTGCGTGTACCACCGTATTCTCAAAATCTCGTAGTGGACAGAGTGACTAACTTAGAGGTACTTCAAAGAATGGGCAAAGACCTTGAACTCATCAAAACCATCAAGTGCCGCAAATTCACGTATTTTGGTCGTGTGATGAGAAAAGATAAATTCAGAATTCTCCAAATAATCATTCTGGTTTATGGGTGAACGCAGCGACGCGGCGCTGGAAGAAGACGACACTCGTGACTGAAGAATCTGCGGGATTGGTTCGGTGGCAGTTCTACCCCTATTCTAGGCAGTGGCCTCGAAGGTCAAGATGGCCATGATGTTGTCCAACCTCCGATAGGAGCGGAACACGAAGAAGAAGAAAAAGATTGATTTATTTCCAACTATTTTTTTTAGCAATCGTTTGTAAAGTAACTTATTATTGTTATTGACCGAGCGAGCGCGAAGCGTCAACGTTTCAAGTTTTGTGAGCAGCTTCGATAATTTTATACTTAGATTCTTTTTTGATTCAGATTTTTTATTTTTTACGAAAAAAAGGACATTTCAGCCATTTCAAAAATATTCAAAAATGTCACAAACCCGGTGCTACTGCTCACAGAGGAGAGTCTAGGTGATTTGTAGGTTGCTAATTATACAAGACATTTAATAAAGGATTTTCAAGATTAATTTTACACAGGTACTGTTACCGTATTTTAAGCATTTTGTTTTAATATGAAATTGTTTTACGAAATTACTTTTACGTAATTTGATTATGATGAACTTTGGTATAATAAGTTGTATGTTCTATCTCATGAAGACAGTTTTGCTATGCTAGTAAGAATATTTTGATATTTTGTAGTGACAAAAAATATGAAAGATGGATGTCAGAATCAGAAGTTCATAACGAAGTTTTCAGGAATTACTCTCGACACTCTGATATTCTTTAAACCTAAATGAACAGCTAATGGAAAAAATTCGAATGATACGATTTCTAGTCAGTAAATGCGTTTCTGTTGACAACATATACCTATCAATACCGTGTACTTGCTGCACTGTGACTAGACTACATTTATCGGATTCTGTCAACAAGACTGTTTCTAACAGTTGAATGCTCAAACTATCCGAGTTAAATGAGTCAAATCGATTTCCCGAGTCTCAAGAAATAGTTCTATTGCACAATCGATTCAATGAATATCAAAAGAAGCCTATATCAGTTTAGTGGAGACTGTGGAGCGACTCGATTGATCGCATCAGCACATTCTCGGGACGATACATGAGAAGTGAAATCTTTGTAATATGCAACTCGGCTTCATAGATATTTACCTTAGTCTCGTGTTAAACATACAACTTTCGTGAATAATGTTATTTTAACCTCTCAAGCTTTTGGCGCGTAAAACTCGCGAGGGTGAGGCAAAGTGTTTTTTTTTCAATTTCTAACACTACCTTTTGAAATAATTTAGAAACAAAACATGCAATAAAAAAGTAAGTTGTTTTTTTTTCTTGCACCTAAATTTGCCCAAGGTGTACATTATTTTAGTCAAAGCACCACCTCTGTATCTTTTATCGTTTCGGCAGGCAGTTGATCATCTCCATAATGGTTAGATGGATTTCCATCAATCATGGCTAAGAACCATCTCGATTAGATTAGCTTTCAATAAAAAAAAAATGCATTGAAATCGCTTGATCCGTTTAGGCTCTACGAATATTCGTACAGACACACAAACATAGGCATCAAACTTATAACACCCGTCATTGCGCTGCGTGGGGGGTAGAAAAAAGAAATACAGTGACTTTGGTCTCTTGCTTAACAAATATTATTGTCCAGCGTAGACCAATCCTTTTATTAACATTGTTTTGCGGAATTATGACGAAGCGAAGAACGACACAACTTAAGGTTAAACTCACGAGTGGCTTTTTTTATTAAGTATTTTATGCCAGATTTGGAGGTCACAACAGGTAGATAGGAGGTAAAAAATATTAGATATGTTTTAGTAATATTGTACATCCGGTAGTAGAGAATTTTTAACTTTTAATATCAATAACTAGATTCTACCCACTCTTAAGTCATAAAAGCAAATATGAATTAGTTTTAATAGATCATAAAAATACCATATTGTCAGTTGTTTTCACACAAACGGAGTGCACATTCCGTCTGTCCGTGGATTATCAGCACATCCAATTAGCACCCGCGATCGATAATGCAAGTATAAATAGGCTATCGATGCGATGACCCTACACAGCAACCACATCACCCTGACCCATCCACCCCCTTTCAACCCCACTTTATACAAGCACGGAAGGCTCTTCATTGACTTCCCGGAGCTCTACATAAACTGGTCACAATGTCATGCATAACTTATTTACGATACGATACGACGTTCTTAAGTTTTAATGGATCATGGAACATTGTCCATTTTATAGTGGAGATATTCTTGTGCAGTTATTTCTGGGCCCTTAAAGGTTGTACCTAAGTCCTAAGCACGTAAATATAGATGGGATAGATTCTTAATAAAGTTGAAGTTTATTTTAAGCAACATCTTAAAGCTGACTATGGAAGTCATTGACTTTAGAACACTATTAACTTTCGTATTTTTAGGATAGGATTTTTTGGAACTGCCTAAAGAGCACACGAACCAAACCCAGTTGAATGAATGATTGATAGCTTTTATTGCAGTTGCAGTAAAATATGAAATTCTATTAGTCTTCAAGCGTCATACATGCATAATCATCATCTTCTTCTTCTTAAAGTACCTCTCCAACTAGTGAAGGTTGGCAGTCAGCTTCACATATTTGGGTTTGTCCTTTGGAAGGCGAAAGTCGAAGGCTCGTTGTCCCCGTCCACTCCCGAATGTTTCGCAACCAAGACATTCTTCTGAGACCAGGTCTTTTTTTTCTAGCATCTTTTCCCATCATAATAGTTGCAAGAGCTCATATCTGTCGTGCCTAAGCACGTGCCCCAGATATGCAACTTTTCTCTGTTTGACGGTTTGCAAAAGCTTGAGTATCTGTCTGACTCGCTGCAGAATTTCCTCATTGGTGACATTCAGAGTCCAGGATATAAACATCATGTGTCTATATGCCCACATTTCAAAAGCTTCGATACGTTTCCTGGGATTTTCCTTATTACTCCGTACTTATAAGGAAGAAGGCTCGTACCTTGAGATCTTTTAGCGATTAAGTTAGAAGACATTTTCTTTCTTCTGTCTTATACTATTTAACTATATTTCCTTGTCCTTTTCATTGTTTACTTATATGTAGTTATCTTTCTTTATCTATATTCATGAACCTATATTTAATGTCCTTCCGTAATTGCACCCACTCCCTAACTCCCCCTTTTTCTCCATTTCCCCTTATTTCTCTTCTACTCAAGGTTGTCTGAGTTTGCTATTAATATGAAGCAATAAGGCCGCCTTTTGTGTGCTTTCTTTTTATTTGCTTCTCTGTAATTGTTTTTTTTCTTAATGTACAATAAAGTGCAACGCTAGGCGGGTGGGTTGGAGATGGCAATGTGACTGTAGTTGTAGGAAAGTGTTGCTGCCTCTTCGAGTCATTGTCACCTTTTGATTAGTGCCATTCTACTCTGATAAACGGCTAGTACGGAAAGATGTGGATTATACATCGAGCCGTTTCCATGTTTAGGCAGCTCTAAATCCAGTCAAAAAATTTGCCCCTCCTGATTCTCACTGGTTTAATTAATATAAGCTATTAGTCTATTTTGTATATTTCAAAAGGAAACACTAATAACAATTTATAATTTCATAAAGGCGACTTTCAGACAAATTATATCTATAGGGCCCGGCATCCCGGCTAATTTCCGTCCTAATGGCGGGTGACTATTACCAACTATTACAAATTTCAGATCCTTAAATGTGAAGAAATATATTAATTGTCAACATACTTGACTAAACATTCTCACATTATCTTTTGCGTATTTTTGTAAACTAAATAATTAAATACAAATAAAAGATATTCAAAATTGAATTACTACTAGTAGGTAAGTATTTATATTACGATTATATAACAACTTCTGTGGTCGAGTGGCATTGTACACCGGTTTGCAAGGTGTCGCCATCTCTGATGTCCCGGGTTCGATCCCCGGTTGGGTTAATTTAGAAAACGAACTTTTCTATATTGGCTCAGGTCTGGGTGTTTGTGATACCGTTGTCTCTGATTTCCATAACACAAGTGCTTTAGCTTTTACTTTGGAATCGGAGCAATGTATGTGATGTTGTCAAATATTTATTCATTTATTTATATTTCTATTTATTATTAAATAGAAATGTAAAATTGTAAAGGTCATCATTGAATTGAATTGAAACGGTATTAAAAGAGCTTTTAAGGTTAATTAATGTGAGCCTAATGACATTGCTAATAGTGTTAGATTAAAAATATTTCGTTATTAGTCATTTCGACTTTCTTACCAAGGAATTTGCGAGAGCAAACATTTTTTATTTCCTATTAAGACTATAATTTCATCACATTCTCTTTTTGCTTTGTAATGGTAATAATGGCAATTGTAATGGACTTTAGATGACACAGACAGACAGACGACAGTTGTTATTTACATACTGCTAAATTTCATATGGTGGCCCCTATTTTCTTTGGAGCAGTGTATTTTTATTTATGGGCATTCCTAATATTCACAATGTACCTAAATGAAAAAAAAAACAAAAGCAACTTAGATGAAGCACAGGTTGCGGAGACAATCTGTTGGCTCCTATTATTACTTCAGTTTTTCAGTTTCAAACATGATTTTGAACAAATAAGTAAAACCTGCAGTAAATATACTTTTTTTTTCAAAAAAATACAATCGGTCAAAATCATTGCTTAATTTGATTTCTTAAGATTTATTTGTTTTGTTTTTTACCGATCACAGAAAAAAATATCTGGTGATTCTTTCATTAGGTACTTCTTATTTAATTGTTATAATAATAATAATAATAATAATTCTTTATTGCTGTAAATGTGGTCAGTACAAGATTATAACATTTATCGATTTCGTTTCTCACATTTAACCAAATAACATTGGTATGCAAATTAGAGGTGGGTCTTGATTATTAATAAATTAACAATGTCTTAAAATAATCATAAATTAAATAAAAAACAATAATAATAACAATCAAAACATGTCCAAAATTAATCGAATTGAATAAATACCTAAAACATAATTATATACCAAAAAAAATAATAATAATAATAATAAAAAAAAAGTAATCTGATAATATTTAAAATTTGCAATTAATAAATTCCTTAACACTATAAAAACACTTGTCAGCCAGTAATCGATACAACGCACATTTAAATTGTTTCATTGGTAATTCTTTCATTGCCATTGGTAGTTTATTGAATAATTTTATTGACATGAGATAACAATTCCTTCGGCAACACGTTGTTGAGCAAGATGGCAACACTAATTGATTTGGATATCTGGTTGAGAATGTACACACTTCATACTTCTTTTTAAACAAATGTTAAAACAACAAACGATGATATCTGTTACTAATGTAAAAGTACCTAAATCTAAGACTCGAAATCTAAGATATATCTTAACGAGTCGTCGATATATCGATATATCGAAGACTCAATACTAAGACTCGTTAAATACTACCAACCAGTGAATTAGATTATCATCAGGAAATTGTTCCAATGTTCAACCCTTCCCTTGTTCCGGGTGGTCCCAAAAATGGAGATATGTCCGGGTGCTTTTGGCCAGTTTAGCATAATCGGCGTGGATTATGGAAATGCGCGACCCTCGTTAGCGGGTCAGACGTCTTCTTGCAATAGGGTATTTTACACCATGTAAGAAACAATATAAAAATGCATGTTTATGATAGATTTCATAAAAAGTGAATGAGAAACGTCGATATTTATTCATAAAAATGCAATATACATTTTATAATTCAATTTAAAAAATCGACTTTTTTAATCTATTCTTCAAATGTTCAAAACGCCATTCGCCATATTGGATTCCGACGTGACGTCAGCCCGACAGTAAGCAAACAGGATTTCGTACTCGTCGTACTGTGTTATTTTATAATTTTATGTGATTATCACTTTTATGCTTTATTTTACTAAAATCGCATCATGGAAGACGGTTTTGTGGAGAAATGTTAAAACAGCAATGTAAGTACCTATCATATCAAGTTATTTCCAACATTAAGTAATACACAACACGATAATACCCTGTGTTTGTTTACTATTACAATCCAACATAACCTATTTTTATTTTATTTTGTTATCAGGTCCGGAAGGGAATCTGACGACGCAATAGGCTATGTGCAGCTCAAACGGGTTCAAAACACGTGCGTTGTAGTGTACGGTATGCCTGGAACATAAAGTGCGTTCCAAGCCCTATGTACTGATTGACACATAATGTGAATGAACAGGAAGAGACTGTGAGTAGTGTTAAGTGCTACGATTGTCCCTCGTCAGAAGGTGGCTGCAAGCATGGTGTTACGATGTACACCGCCGAACCGAAGCCCTGTCGTCGTGTACTTCGGTTGAGTTTTAATGGAAGAAATCGAATCTGGCTAAGGTTGGCTCATCGATAAACATTTTGTGTGCAAAAGAAATTTCTAAAAGAAAATCTAAGGAGATGGTTGCAGACAGCAGTGTGCGATGCAAAAGGTTAATTTATGGGGAAACGTATAACCTTGATTAGTATAGTTCCACAACAAGTGATTGATCTACCTTTGCATGAATTTAAAAATCATGTTAAAAAGACGCTCATGGGTAATGGTTATTATAAAGTAGACAATTATCTGAAAGACCAAAATGCATGGAAAAAATGTAACACATAGCTTGCAAATATAAGTACCTACTTTGTTGTTTATAATCTGTTGTATTGTATTTGGTAACTGTTGTAAAGTAATAAAGATATATTTTAATTAGTTAAGTGTTTATTTCTGTTATTCATATAATCAAATTTCCAATTTAAGTTAAAGAGACAGGACATAACCGAGTGACCATAAACTTGACTGATGACAGCCAGATTAACAATAGCAGATCATGATATAATATTTAAGTTTGTAAATATTGTAACTTATTTCTGTTAAAGCTGATAAGTTTCTTGCACCTGTTCTTCTTGTCAGTTATAAAACTCTGGAATGGGTGGAAAATATAGATGATTCAGAAGCGCTTAATTACTAAGTTTATTTGAATAGTTTTTTGTACTTTGACTTTGACTATTCTCCTACCCTACCCTATGTATAGTGCACATGTATTCACATATTTTCCACATGCACATGACATTGAAATGAACATTATTATATCCTTAACATTTTTATGGTGGCCAAGTTGACCCATTCTTCAAATCAACTCGGCTGTGATGGACCAACATCATCTTTATACAGTGAGTGCACCATGGAAATAAAAAAAACTATATTTATTATTTGATATATTTATTTATTATAATATAATAATACCTTTTATATAAACTCAAAGTTGCCTGTGTAAGTATTAATCCTTCAAAACACATGATTGATTTTGAATCAAAAAATGCAAGTGTTAGGTTATGTTCACATCGCTTATCCTTCTTGCATATCCAGTAGACACAAAATTCACGAGACCATCAGGTGAACAGGATATTTTTTTGTTTGTTTTTTGGATTTCTTTGGATCTCTTCTTACGTTTCAACCAAGTTTTTCTCATTTTGATGTCACTTGGCACTTGAACCCACTATTTTAGTGGAGATTTTACACTTGTTTTACTGCAATCAGGCACAAGACACCAATGATAAAACATTACAACTCATTATTTTAAAAACTTTCGTTACTTTTGTAAAAAGACATTGTAACCACTCTTGATTGTTTCCTGACGCCTGACGGAGTGACGTCACGGGCCTAAACAGCATGGCGGCTTGCGTTTCTGCGCAATAATTCAAAATCATAAATAAAAAATCATTTTTAAGGTATTTCTTGGTTTTATAAAATTGAAATAAAAATTGTGCTGGTTTATTACGACCTCAGGAATAATATAAACATGTTTTCAAAAAAAGGTGTAATTCCCTATTCCACCGGCTGCGGTCTCTACGGGAGTTGCGAAGACGTTCAGATACCACTGACTCTATAAGAACAACTTACGTTCAAAATCAGCTGAACAACATAGACATTTCTTGAATTTATAAAAGATTTGCATAACTGATAGAATTGTTTACTCTAAAAGAAATATTATTTTCAATCTACTCATATTATAAGCCTTAAAGTATAAGACTTTCTTTATTATATATGACTAAAGTAGGTAAGTTACATATCGAAATAATCTCACAAAACAAATGACATCTACTTTATGAATTACCGTTTTTTTTTTAATTAGACAAAGCGTAGTTAGTAACAAGTCTGTGACGTCATTAGCCAGCCAATTACTACTTCTCGGTATGTATTTTTGAAATATTATTCGTTCTCCCTTTGCATATATTTATCTGAATTTATCAGATACCCTATCGGATTCATTTTATAAGGGCTTATGTTCACTGGGGCGTGCGGGCGTCGACTCGAGACGTTTCCTAACTGGGCCCGGTCCTTCACGCCGGAGCGACCTAATACCGCCCTAATTGTAGCGAGTCGATTATCGCCGATTAGTAATCGATACAGGTTTCACAGAAGGATTCATTAAATCGATCGTCCGACTAGTCACCGGATAATTAATGAGGTCTTTATACAAATTACTTTAATTATTACTATTTGATTTATGATAGAATTCTTTTAAAGGTGTTAATATTCTCGCTCGGAGTGATGTAAGGACTCTAAAAGTACCTTACATAGACATTCAAATCTGTTCAGGCATTTAGAAGTTATGGTGGAATAAAGAACTTCACATACATACAAATATGCATGAACCCTGATCACAAAACACTCTTTTTTTTGGTAATCGTGTAAATATGCCAGAAATCTGTGCACCGCCCACAGATACATGCACGTGTTTCGCCCTTACACGGAGCATTATCAGGAGCTGTTAGACTGTGCAAAACGAAGCAACGAGTTTTTATTTAGTCTTTGCTTGCTATCGTCTATATTACGTCACTTACCTTCTAACCTCCTAGTTTGACGTCAATAGTAGGCAGGTAATAAGTCGTAATTTGCCACTTACCTGAAATAGAAAAGGAACATTAAAAATAGATAAATCAATACAATTATTCTTAGAATGTTACTGGCTTTTTGTATTGGTGTAAAATTTCAAGAATGACTAGAATAAAGTAGATTTACAGGTCGCAGGATCGCAGGTCTAAGATTACAACTTTCTAATTCCCGAAAAGCGTATTGTATTGCGCCTCTAATGTCAACACTACTATCATATGGATGTGTCGTGTCATCGTGTCACAAATAAACGTCAAGTCACATTCAATATCCCGTGTTTGAGGCGGCATTTAGATGTGCCTTGATACGGCTTACGCAAATTACAAAATTAAGTCGACAGAGCAGGGCTGTTAGTTCTACAAGGTTATACCTATGTTGTTAAGAGTAGAATTAATCCTAGTGTAATTTTATTTGATTAAATTAAAAACTCAATTGTCATTAGTTGGAGAATCGGTTTTATTCTATATAGCCACATCAATAGCCTATTTTCGTCACTAGGGTACGTATCTAACTCTACTACAATAATATATACCTCCTTACTAATAAAGATTGTTTAGCAGATGTATAAGTTACACAGTGTTTTGTCCCTTTATTTTTAATGTCAAACTTAAATAGTTTGACAGAGAGTCACCACTGTTTAACTTATACATCTGCTATACAATCTTTATTAGTAAGGAGGTAGGTATATTATTGTATTTGTTGTATTATGAGGAAGTAATTAAATCCAGTAAGTTCCATTTAGATTATTGCTTGTGTCTAATTAATTACGTTTCTGGCTTTAAGTGTGGTATAGATATAATGCAGGAACCTAACATTAATAATGTTAATAATATTATTATATCAAGTACTTAGAGGTACCTATATTAAAAGGTTAAGAGCCTTGAATTGAATTGGTAAACAAAACGATAACAATAAAAATAATTTGTAAAATTGTCTTCCATATTTTAATAAAGTACTTGCATAATTAATAGTATTTATTTTGACAATTTTGCTAATTTCTATCTATTACTATTTATTTCTATTATATCTGTATTATTTATAAATCAATCAGCCAACGAAACAGGAAAAGGAATCCTTACAAATAGGCTAATCTCGTTGTCTGTGTTATCGCAAGACTGATCGATCACATTTTCATAACTGTTTATCAAATTCAGACATCCAAAATTCTGTTTTGTGGCGCATCAAAGGAATTAATATTATCTTTTTTTCTCTACTTTTTTGCTACTTGCTACACATAATTACGCTTAGTGGCATGCGTAAGAGCTCAATGCGGATCAATAAAATTGTCTTGACTTCAAGTAGGCATACCAAAAGTGCGCCAAACGGCTATGCTGTATGTCGAGTTGCGTTTTTTTTGCGTACACCTCGTACTAGGTGTATTTTAAGATACTTATCCTCATTTTTATATTAAAACTAACGACCGCCCGTGACTTCGTCTGGAAAGGTTTTTGCTATTCCTCGGGAAAAAATTATTTTTCGGGATGAAAGGTACCCTATGTCCTTCTCTGTACCCCTGACAACGTGTATGCAAAATTTCATTATGATCGGTTCAGTAGTTAAGACGTGAAGGCGTATACAAACAAACAAACGGACTTTCGCATTAATAATATTAGTAAGGAAAAGATTTCTGTTTCAACTTTATTGTAAATTAATATTATGTTAGTCTTCTCTCAGTAAACTAATGCTACGATATCATTTTTTCCTCAAACACTGGTACCTATATTGAGTGGTGATCCAAACTGCTCGCATAACTCTGGCTTACCGGCCACTCATAGATGCTGTTTACCTTCTGACTTATCCACCAGATTAAACTACCAGGAACTACTCACTGGTTTCATAAAACCTATCTCTCACAAACTTGTGAAAAAGCGATAATAAATGAATGGGAAATGAGGCCGGCGGACAGTGAACTTCCTATACAGACGTAATACCAAAAGGATTTGCAATTCGAGCATTGTGATGTTATTAGGATTAAAACAGTATTTGTCTAGATTTCTATTTAAAAATATCCGGTAGACATAAACATGTTGAAAGACGTTAAATGTGTGGAATATATTGATAAGTCTTATTATTTCAACGACATCACATGTACACAGATAAAATTATTAAAGTTACAGTTCGTGGATTTGAATCAATATGCTCAAAAGGGTCAGAGATATAAAAAATAGAAAGTTATTTAATTTTAATATTAAATCTGTTAAATAAACTTCAGATATATTTTTCACATCTCGTTTTATTGGAGAACAACTTATATTCTATGCAAAAGAATATATATAAAATGATGTGCTTACATGACTCCGACATGTAGCTATATGTACATGTTATGTTTATTATTTTACCATAGTACCTATTATATGACACAGTTTGTTATGTTACTTTCATAAATGTCATTTTTGGAATCACTCGAACAGCTGTGTGTGCAATGACGTCAATAAAATATATATAATAAAAAAAGAGAACTATAGTTGTAATGCATTTTTATTCGTCGATTTAATTCTGGTAACACACAGTTGTCACACGGAACGGAAGTGTCTGCGGTATTGCAAAATGGCCAAATTTCTGCTTCTTATCTCCATTGTTGCCTTCGGTGAGTGTTTGGAATTATTGTTTATTTGCATTCACTAATGTACTTATTTAAATACAAACTCAAGATTTAAACATAAGAAAACAAAATATGTAGCTATAAGATAAGATCACACATGTCACTGATGAAGTTAAATGTATAATATTTTTTTTAAAACCACCACAAAATACAATTATCTTGTCTCAGTGTATCAATAACCATACCATATTTAAACGCAATGTCTTCAGCACTTTACTCTGTGGAACTGAAGTGATGGCAGGGATGTATCCAGATTTTCAATTCGGGGACGACGACCGCATCCCGCAAACCGGGCGAGTGACTCGTCCGCTAATTTTGGATTTAGTCCTGTTCTGTGTGTCACGGATTTCGGGGGTATAGATCCCAACTATCCCGCCTTTGGATACGTCCCGAGTGATGGCTTTGCTACAGTACTCCAAGAGGTTTAAGAGGTTTATCCTACACCCTAATATTTAAACACTTATAATAACTATTGAAGGCAACTCCTACTTTAAGATAATATTATTTAATCGTCCATAATTTAAAAAGTTTTTGTTACAAAGACAGGTGGAGTCTGTGCGTATTATTTATATTTTTTCGTCATCAAATTAATTGGGCGTTAATATTAAATGATTTCATTTCATTTTAAACGATCACAGCTTATAAAATCTTATTATAAATTCAAAGGGGACACACATCGTGTCAGATGGGACAAATTTGTTCATTTTGTTTGTCGGCGGTGGTGGGCTCGGCTGACGCACCGTTTCACACCACAACAAGCAAAACACCTGAATAAATATCTTGACAAGTAAATACGATTAATGGATGATTAGATTAAACAAAGCTGTGGATTTTAGAATTAAACTGGACCAATGCTATTTTTTTGTAAATGTTATATTTTTTTAAATTCCCCAGAAGAGGAAATAAAGGAAATATATACAGGATGCAATCGAAGTCATTGGCAATCTTTTAGATTAAGAATCTAACCGCGATATTGATCACTGTCGCCCGGAAAATCGACTAATGGGGGCATTTACATGGGTCAATTTTCCGGGCGACTTGCTAGTCTATTTTATTCAAATAGGGCTTTTTATCGACAATGGCTTGTAAAATCGAACCGCAAACCTAAACAAGGATGTGGCGATTCGATTTTACAAGCGATTGTCGATAAAAGTCCTAGTCGCCTAGCAAATCACCAAAAAAATCAACCTGTGTAAATGCCCCCACGGATCGATTTTCCGGGCGACAGTTACCAATATCGCGGTTAGATTCTTAGTTTAAAAGAATTGCCAATGACTTTGGTTTAACCCTGTATAAATAAAAATACATCTTTTACAAGTACCTGGTCTACGGTACCACCCCCATATGGATTGCCTACCCCTTTCAGGGCCTACTGAAAATATAGTGACAAGCGCTTAAACCGTTTTAAAAATAAATACTAATAGAGGTAATAATCACTAAGAAAAAAGGGGAGTACGTAATTTTCTATAAGTCGGAGAATGTACGATCAAAAACTCATGTGCTCATGATACGCGCGCACACCACTTTGCAGACGTATCGCTCTCGCAGATACTAAACGTAAGTTAGCGACGGCGCGGCGCGACGCACAAGTGATTTTATCCTTAGAAGTGGTAAAGCGGAAGTTTTTTCTGTAGTACAATTGAGTTATAGTGTTATTATCGTAATATTTTAGTTTCCATAAGTTTAATAAGTATTTTTACTACTTGCTACTCACCATATTTGTAAAAAAAGGGAAATTCCAAGCTAGTGTTTTAAATACTATGTTTGAATGTGCTCTTTCTCAGTGAGAAGTTGAATATGTTCGTCCTCAATACCGAGCATCGTTTATCGGAGATGGCTATCGGCTGACGCGCCCTGATTGGGCTGTCACCGGCTCTGCAAAACAGCCACCGACGTCTTAAGCAACGAGCCAAGGGATCAATGTTACAGCCGAGAAAAAAATCGCGTTAAACTTTTATTTCCAGAACTTGATTTTGTTTCTAGAAATATAGTTAAATCCCTTGAAAACGTAAATGAGCAAAAATTGCACTCGTATATTACTTCAAAACGTAAAAAAATAACTGAAAAGCTTCTGACAAGTTTATGGAAATAAACCACTGAAAAAAGACCATTGATTCACGAAAGATTATGAAACAAATTTTCGGAACAACTTGACGCATGTAAATCAAGTTTATAGTTAATGCAACTTATCTTACAAGTTCACGTGGCAAAATCTCAACCCTAATCGAGAAACATCGATTGATCGCCTCGAAATCGAGTACATCTCGATCTCAACCGATATACCGATCCGAATGATCGCCATCACAGGAAATTGCAGCGCTTTGATCGACACAAGACGTGTACTTGGCTAAAACTGTTTGATAGCTATTTTAAACAAGTTTCACTGATTTATGCAAACTAGTGTTCTTGATTTAACTAAAAGTAGATCAGTTTTTCTTGTGTAAGTAGTAACTTTTCTAAGATATAGAGTAGTAGTGCTGGGCTTGTTATACGAGTAGATGGGTGAATAGTGATAATCAAGTCAGAAGTCATAGTCCGCGAATGCTTAGACATAAAAAGTGCGAGTTATAGCTTACAGTGATAAAAATAAATAACTCGGCTTATCTCAAAACTATTAATAATGTTTTAATATTTGACAACATCACAAACATTGCTCCGATTCCAAAGTAAGTAGCTAAAGCACTTGTGTTATGGAAATCAGAGACAACGGTGGTATCACAAACACCCAGACCTGAGCCAATATAGAAAAGTTCGTTTCCTAAATTGACTCAACCGGGGATCGAACCCGGGACCTCAGAGATGGCGACACCTTGAAAACCGGTGTACAAAGCCACTCGACCACGGAGGTCGTCGCATTGATAACTTTTATTTTATTCCATTTAAATGAGATCCGTTTAAGTCATCAATTTTTGCTTTACCTCATGCGTGCGTAGCATTACTTTCCACAAATAGGTACAAGATCTTTTCAAACTTTACCACGAAAATGACTACTACATATGCTGTTAGCCAATTGTTCTACAGTTCGAACTATTAGTTGACTTCGAACGCAGATATCCGGAGCGTTGATATTCCGAGGCGTCGGTTGTTCTTTGTGCAATCAGCGACGATGATTGACGACGACCCACTAGCAAGATAACGACGTGCCATTTTTCATGCAACTTTAAGAACCTTTGCCGATATCAATCGGGTTTTAAACACCGAAGTGAAGAGTTTTTTGCTGAATAAGAAGTTTTGAATATTTTTACTGAACCGGCGCGATAAGAAGTAACTCTAAAGTTTAGAGTCTAAATTCTGAAGTCTACCAAAGTTATGTGATTTCAATCTATCGTGGACGATGCGTTTTATAATATTTCTAATATTGTGTTATTTTATAAAATAAGGTCTATGATCGAGGTTTACTGGTAAGACAGCTGGCACCAAAATTCCCTTTTATTCTAAATGCAAGTCTAATGGGATGATAATTGCCAGGAGTACTACTGGTAAGATTAGGTATGAATTAGGTGATACTAGTGGAAATGCGGAAAGTTACGTAATCAATGTTCAGCGTAACTTAGAACAGTGTTTTTCTTGAATTAGAAACTAGGTATTTAATTAATATTTACTATTATTCTAATAATTTATTGTATTCATTAATTAAACGGAAAATTGGATAAAAGAAAAATATCGAAACATACTATTTTTTTACTTTTCTCTATGGTCTGGACATACGTAATCACCAAAGCCGATAGACTGATCATTATGAGCCGCAGCGAAAAATTAATCAGGCTTCTGTCGGTGCCTTTGATGTTGTCGCAGAAATAAATAGAAAATGGCGGCGGACATCAGCTAAGGCAGCGTTTATAAATTTCAAAGTTACACTACTTATGGTGTCTATGTTGTACGTAAACTTGTTTACATAAGATTAAACGTGAGAAAATAGCCAAATACATAATCAACATCAGCAACTGTATTGTTTTCATTGTATACTAACATATAGTCCAATTAAACCCACTGAGAGGAAGAAACCCTATATGTTTTACTTTTACAAAGAGTTAAATTATTATAAATATAGGTAGGTAGGTTTAGAAAAAATCACAAGAATCATCTAATAGAGTCCGAACCATAAACAGCATTTTCATCGAAACAATATTTCCCAGTAACTGAAGGTAACATTCGGCGAGTGGCACTCGAGTGCAACTCGTGACTTGGCCGAGTCTCATTAGGGGCCGTGGGTGCAGGTGGGCCTTAATGAGCTGGTAATGAGCCGCCCCGGGCGAGTTCAAATTGCGACGCGACCGGGTCGAGCTGTCTAGTGTACACTCTATATTATGAAGCTATGGTTTCCTACTTGATTCTAAAGAAAATAAATATTTAGAATATTTTAACATATTTTTTTTAGACTCGCTATGTAGTATTTATAAAACAACCAGGGATCCTGCTTTATTAGGCTGAAAACCTAATTATTTCAATACTCTTTCTTTCCTAATGGCCCACATCCATTTAACTGTTAAAATAAAGCTTCCGCAGACTTTCCCGTATTCATTGCTGTTGACAAACCGTATTTTATTTCAGTAATATTTTCTTTGCTTTTATTTGTGTAGGAAATCCAGCAATTTTTCAGCTGAATCGCTCGGTGAAGGCGTAATTTCAGGAGTTGCTGAGGAATGCGCCTGAACGCGGACGGAAGTTGAACAATTTAACTAATTCCGGTACCTATTACGATGGAGGATCATTAGTTACACACTATGTATATAGTTGTAGGGAGTGTCTACAAGTTTGGTGTAGGTATGTCAGAGACGTTAAGCCACAGAATAAATAATAGTACTAGCTAGTTAAACTAAGACTTGCTGACTGAAATACTTTGACGCGATTTCCCAGGGGAATACGTACAAATGATTGTGATTTTGAACATCGTAGTTGTAATTCTATCTTTCTTTAAGGCTCCTACGAGTATATACCACAAGTGGCGCCTTCATTTTAATTAAATTTATTGCTCGCTAAGTACATAATGTATCAAAAATTCACATGTGCAGATTGAAGCTAAGGTTCTATAGTTTATTTACAAACAATAACCTCAGTAAAATTTTGTTCGTTGTAGTAGTAGTTTGCAAAAGTGCTAAAAGTGGCCACTTAGGTTATTGAGGTTATTGTTTGTAAATAAACTATAGAACCTTAGCTTCAATCTGTACATGTGAATTTTCGATACATTATGTGCTCCACCTACCAATGAAAATTACCGGGATTCAGAGCAGCCGATGTTGGAAAATTACTCTCATTATTATAATGTTTAGTGCATACACTTATTGACTGTAGGTACCTCTTATGAATTAAAAAACAAGTAACATTTTACTACGTTTGTCAAATGATTTTTATTTTAACTCGCTTTAAAAAAACAGAATTATCTTTGTATTACAAAGGTAATATATTTCACTTCACAACGGATGAAAACAGAATGAATCCTTATTATTTTCTTTTCAAAAATATCGTTCCCAGTCTGTTTTATCTTTTCAATTCTCAATACAATATTCTCAAAATAAGAAGAGTGTATAATACATACATACTATGTATAATAATTTAAGTGAAGCGGGGCTTCTTATTAAGCCTTAAAGCTTAAAAAGTAGCTCCAATCCATTGTATCTAATGATTAACATTGTTTATGGAAATAAACAATTTTTTTTTTTTGCTTTATTCAAATAAACTTAGTAATTAAGCGCTTTTGAATCGTCTATATTTTTCTACCACCTGTTCCAGACTTTTTTAACTGACAAGAAGAACAGGCGCAAGAAACTTATCAGCTTTAACAGAAATAAGTAACGATATTTACAAACTTAAATATATCGTTACCAAATACAAAAAAGGTTATTAACAATAAAGTACTTACTAGCGAGTTATTGTGTTACATCATTTCCACGCATTCCGGTCTTTCAAATAATCGTCTACTTTATAATAACCTTTACCCATGAGCGTCTTTTTGACATGATTTTTAAATTCATGCAAAGGTAGATCAATCACTTGTTGTGGAACTTTATTAAACAAGGTTATGCGTTTCCCCATAAATGAACCTCTAGTTTTTGCAAGCCTAAATCTTGGAACGGCAAGTTTATTTTTATTCCTTGTATTAATATGGTGATTATCGCTGTTCTTAGCAAATGAATTTCATTCAATAAACATTAGACGTCATTCACAAGACCTTGACTGATCCCTTTTTTAAAAAATTGGGCTTATTTAGAATAAATAAAATAAAATCGACAGGCGGCACTAGTTGGCTAATGTCAGCCCCTTAATATTGGATAAAATTATTTATTCCCATGTTCCAAACTAGCAAAACATTGAGGATATAAGTAAAGGCAAACGTGTAAACGTGCAGCAGGTGCTTGGTCGGGAACAAACAAATAGGTGGCGCTAGTGTCAACAGCGCGTGCTCGAATGGCCAGTCAATGGATCCACACAATTTAAATGTGTCGCTAACGGAATTATACGGCTAAATAGGACTAAGTACCTGAGACCTCGGAAGTAGAAGGTCACTTTAGTATCAAACTACACTAACTATCGCTTGTTCAGTAAATTCATCCTAACTACAAGGTTTTTTGTAAAACAAATAAGTACTACGCAGGAGTAGACACTAGCATCATAAACAACAACGTTTGTTCTACGACTGTTCCGAAAAAGACTTCCATACAATTGTGCAAACAGCTGATCGAGTTTTGTATGAAAAGTCGACTTTTTTTTCGGAAAAGTCGTAGAACAAACTTTAATGTTTATTATGTTAGTACACACGACGGCACCTCAGACTATACATGTTGACCTTGAGACCGTCTTTATGCCCTACGTAATCAAAGCTGTTTTTGCAGTTTAACTGTATAACCTGACGTGCTGTCTTGTGTACATACCTAATCTAGTCATGCTTGGTGATTAGTGTTTTAGAAATAACCTGTATAAGAATAAAAAAGAAAAAGTTGGTATGAAACGGTACTTAAGTGGCTTATTACTTTGAGGGCGACTGCCCATTTGACTAGGCGTCAATTAATTGGAAGCAAGTTTATTAAACTTTACGGTCCTAGGTTCAAATTACTGGTGCGATAAAAAGCGTCATCACAAAATTCATGCTGAATAAAGTTTATTATTCTACCTTTATAGAAAACAACACGTGCTGATAGTGTGAATTTCACGTGGTACTCGAGTGTGAAATAACCCTAAAATAGTTATAATCGGTGTCTGACTACGAAGAGGTTTAAGCCTCACATCCTTCTATTGTAACAAACTGTCGTTAAAGTCACATTATCCCTCTAAAATTAGTCAATTATTTATGTCTAGCTACTCTTTCTCTTTAGACTGACATATATTGTACAATATTAAACTACTTGCGAAAAATTTTGGGTTAAACATAAATATTCAACACATATATTTATAATTTAATGAATTTTAACAGTATAGGAACTTCGGGATGTGGTCACACACCAATTGACCAATTCATTATGTCGGGTTCCTCTGTGGTCCGACAGGAACATTAAGCCGTTGATCCCGGTTACATTTGCAGTCATTAACACCCTGCAATCCGCATTGGGCCCGCGTGGTGGGTTACACTTAACCCTTTGCGTTTTGTTCCCACTTGTTCTATTGGGCAGTTCTACCATAGAACTAATGGTACTTTTTTTTCGTTAGTGCAACGATTTAGTACTTTGTGGTAGGACTAATGAGAAAAAAAGTCTCATTAGTTATATGTTTTTCGCGCGTATTTTATACAAACAAATACCATTTGTAAGCTAGCTTCCGAGGAAGATTGTGAATCTCATAAAAGCATTATACATTTTATTGTAATTTTAAAACATATACGAGTCACGAAAAAAGGTAGAATAAAAGAAATGGAAGCTATAAATTGATTCTATTTCCAATTAAAAAATGTTTCTAAGTACGTCGATTCGATAAAAAAGCGTTCGATTGGTTCAATGAATTATTACAGTGGTTATTTCTCGAATGGAATGCGCTTATATTATCTGTATTATTTTATCAGAGAGTAAATAAATGATATTTTTATAGCAATGTTTTAAAATTAGTTAGTTTTCATAATTGTCTTTACTCTTTAGAGCGCTCTAAGCACAAAAGAAGGAAATAAAAAAAACACGCGATACATTTGTAGATTAATTTTGAGTACTTAAGTACTTACTTACCTTATGTTTGGCGTTGTCAATAATAACTTGTGATCTTTGATTATTCGACTATGAATAATCTAAGCTGTGATAAAGAGACCACATGCACACTTTGCAAAGTTATAAGTAGGGAAAAGTTATTTCATTATGGAGCTAGTGAGAATATTAATAATAATAATAATCCACTTTATAAGTAAGTATATTAATTTTAATCTGGCAAGTTGTAGTTTCTTACAATTTATCGTTGTTTGCAAATAAGTAATTCGATACCGATTGTAAATAATGATTTAGAAAATGAAAGTTCTCGTACAGCATTCGGCATTCGCCAGGTAAAGTTTCCTCGTAAAAATAATGAACATTTTCGTTGAATCGGATCCTAATATGTAATTTATTTGGCGGGAAGCGGCGCGCCGCGGGACGCCCGCGCCGGGACAAAACAGCGAAAATTAAAAAATTTCAATCTCGTTTTCGGTTCGCGATTTTTATGATTGATACTCTTTACAAAGAGGTGTTGAGTTTTCATCGCAACCATTTTGTTTAGGTTCTGCCACGAAATTATACAAGGTGTTACAAAAATACCCCTAATGCCGAATATGGTACATACTTTACTATGGGACCAACTCCGAAATCGCGAAAAAAAAATCAGCTGTTTCATACAAAAACTGAAATCGAAAATATCAAAATGTATGAAACAGCTGATTTTTTTTTCGCGATTTCAGAGTTGGTCCCATAGTAAAAGTGGATCAGTTTGATGGTCCCTATATACTATATTCGGCATCAGGGGTATTTTTGTAACACCTTGTATAGACGTTATAAATTGTGTTTGTCCTTTCACAGAATTTAAAGACAAAAAAGATGGATCCTTTTTCAATGTTACGTGAAAAACTTAAGACTATTCTTAGTTGTGTATTGGTTTAATTATCAAAATAGATAAATAAATAACAAAGAATCGAAATAGAGAATAGCAGCTTAGTATTAACAGTATGTAATAAATCCCACCCAATTTGTTTAAAACTTATTATGATTTAAAGTTAGTGGTAAATAATGCCTTGTTCACACCGACAGTTTACGAGCGCAGCGAGCGCCTGTCACCGTTTTATTGCGCGCTATCTGCAGATCACTTACCCTGAGAGTGTTTACTGCCTGTTAGCGGCCATCAAACTCCTTTACCTCCGACCTTGTACTGCGTTGCTTTTGAAAGATTAAAGCTTTGTAGATGTGCCAAGGATCGTTTTTAGAGATTAAATCGTAGTTTTAGTGGTAGTAAAGTATATATCTCGAGATAGAAGTCACTCAAACCGTGAAATCGTTTACGATGAAATGGCTTTTTTAGCTTGCTAACTGCTACTTAAGAAGCAAGGAGAGGGGGGAAAGAGAGGGGTTAGAAGTTTCATATAACAAAGTATCTAAAGTGAAAAGTCTTCAGATTTTTATTGACAGTTTTTTTATAAAATAACCATTAAAAATGGAGTAAGCGAAGACTGATTTCAGAAAAAGTTAACTTTGTATCGACATAGGTAAGGAACGCTATGTCCTCACATTGTCGAATTGTATTCAAACACGATTCTGAATTCACATTATATTATATTTTCGGATCACAAAAGTAGTCGCGAATTTCTACTGAATTTTTCTATAAAACACTTGGATGATATAATGGAATTGTGGTTAAAAATAAGTTTTATAAGTGTTTATCGTTAACACCTAGTAGAGGTGGCTAATGAATGCAAACCAAACTGAATTATTTTCTAATTTATGCAAATATGGAGCGACGACGTGAGCGCAAGAGAGCCATGGCGCGAATTTAATCTCACTTTAATTTCACTGGGCAAATATAATTACACGCTGTGTCGACGCGGCGTTTGTGATCTTGCCTTTATATACACGCGACTTTTGTGTTGAGACAATAAGAAAACTTTTTTTTAGGCTAGTACTGTTAAATTAAGACACAACATCGTTCTAAATTCAACTTCTTAGTTAATGAATACAATTGGAATATGCAGCGATTAATTTTATGATAAAACACAGAGTTTTATAGGCCTTGAAAAAAAAAGGTAATAATCTCATAAACCAAATTTTTTTGGTATTTCAGATTTTCTTATAAAGCTATTGAATAATTACAATAAAAAAGTTGTTGTTAATAATTATTTTACCAATTTTAAGCCAATTCAACTAACAAAATCATTACGTATACAAGCATTTAAAAGTAGTGTGTGACGTAACACCCTCCCGGTTTAAAGGCCATCGTGCACGGTGCGACCCGCTCTAATTTGGGCAAACACGTTTAATTGCGGTAACGTGCAGCAGGTAAACAGCGCTGTTTGCACGTCGCCCGCCACTGGTACGCTTGTAGTTTTCAATTTAATTTTGAATATTCAGCTGTTTTTGAGATTAAGCACTATTATAGTGTTTAAGTATAGTAAAATTATGGGTCGTGAGCTACAAATAAAAAGTCTTTACAAAAAGTAATTTCTATTAAAAAAGATTATGTTGAGGGCTAGACGCTGTGTGGCAAAAAAGAAGAACAAAATCAGCAACCACTTAATAAAAATACTCGGCCTTACCACAAAACACTGTTTAACAAGTGTTTAACTTGGACACTGTTTAAATGCGATGTTGTCACTTTTTATTGTATGAAAGAGACAGCATCACATTTAAACAGTGTCTAAATTAAACAGTGTTTTAAAATCTTTTGTGGTAAGGCCGACTTAAATCGGATATTAATCGTATGCTGTATTTTGTAAAACAGACGAAGTCCGAGATAAAATGACGTCACGCCTACTCAAACAGGATCGAGTTCAATTAGAACTAAAGTCAACAAAGAGTTTCTGAACTTGCAAAGGGTCGTGCATGGCGAGCAACCTCGAACATGATCCGAGCTAACAGAATAATATTTAATATGTTGCGGTTATGACGTAGATACCTTTCGGCCCGACCGGAAGAAGCTGGTTAATTAAAATCGTCTTAAGGCAAGTTCGCGATTTGAAATGTAATGTGACTGATATTAATTTTGCCACATAGTGCCCTTAAAATATGTGTATGCCGTGATCAAAAGCGTGAGACGAACAGGCTTAACATCAAAGTGTTTTTGTGCTAATCATTAATATGATTAATAGTTTACTGTGGCATGATGTCAAGTTGAGAAACTTAATTTTCCAGGCTCATAGAATCATTGAGAAGGTAAGTTGCAAAGTTTAGTACTAAAGTGACATTAATACTAAGTATAGCATGTTCAGTAGGTAAGTTTTACCCTACTAAGATATGAACGCAATAATTGGCCTGAAGAATTTCTAAGACCGTCTGTATTGTTACGTTGTTTTATCAATTATTGCTGTTTCAAAACATTTTTAACTGCAACTCTGCCGCAGTGTGATTTTCGTTGAACAAGGACTCGATGACGAGTTTGTATCACTACCAAAGAGTATATTTATATCTACCGAAAAACCGTTGCAATATAATGACAAAAATAGGAAAAAAGACATTCTTTTGAATAAAAACAAAAGTTTGCAGAGATTTTAAACCTACATCCATTTTGCTGGTACGACAAAATACCATGTCTTTCATTTACAGAAACATAAAGAAATCACTCTTCGATGCTATTTAAAGCAACTATTTGAGTATATTATTTTTGTCACTCTCGAAATAAAGTGGTTTATTTTATACAATACTAAATAATATACTAGAAAAAATAGGACTCGCACCAGATCATGTTCTCGGACGGGAATCGAACCCGCGACCTTTGGATATCCGGTCCAATGCTCTGACCGCTGAGCTACCGAGTCACTAGTGGGAACGTCGAATTTCTTCTAGTTTATTTTATTTAACATAAATCGTAACAATATTTACACACGTCACTATGCATGCATGAAAATAGATTTAAAACTTCATGCAGATTTTAGATCGGTTATCGCCATTCGTATGCAGATTTCAGCAACGAGGACTCGTGTTCAACTGAATATAAAACTGTATGCAGATATGTTACAAAATATGAAGTAAACAGAAAAGCCACTCGGAAACAAATAGTGGTTTTCCGCGCACGCACACATAAACATTTCGTACAGTTGACATCTCAGGCCAGCCCAGACTATATTCAGTACTGTAGCAGTTACCAAGGAATCTAGCGCCACAAAAAAAAACGACGGTAGCGTTTTCCATAGCGGACCTTCTGTCTAAAACTCACAGACTTTTTATTTTATGTTGATCTGATCCCGAGCAAACAGCTCATCCTTTATTATGGAAATAGGGAACCACCAACCCGTAAAAACCGCCCACTGAACAAACAAAAGAATGAAAGTGAAGATTCAATAATGATGAAAGGGGGTGATTCAATATAATGATGAAAGGGTTAATCGTGCTGCAAGGAAGTGCTCGACTGGACTATGACTGGAGAGGACAATACAGCAGTGGCGAAGGCGAAGGGTCTACACAAGCCGATTCCTTACTTACTTTTTAGAAATCCCACCCCACAGATCCACTATGTATACAGATTATAACATTTTTGTAGAACAGCTCACCTTCACCATAATTTCACCCCTCGCCACTGCGATACAGTGATGGATAAAAATAGAATTAAATAGTAGATGACTTCTAAAACACAATCAATTATAAATTCATACCAAACGATAATTTCTAAAACTACTCATGCGATTTCACAAATTAATTTTACTATTAGACTACTTACACTACGCACGAGTGACAGAAAAGAAGGAATTACGCGCGGGTGAATTCGCGGGTGGAAGCTAGTATTAGGTAGAACACGTGGGTTCTGCTTGATGTGAGCGGACACCATAGCTACAGCCGACGCGGCGCAATAGCTCAGCATTCTCATGGCCAAATACTCAAACGTCACTCAACTTTGATATGCTCTCAAACATTGTCTTGGCGCATTAAATGTCAAAGATACGACAAAGACAGCATGATATTTGAGCGTCCCTTTGAGTATCGTTTGAGTATTCGGCCATCAATCCGGAATGAGTTGTAAACTCTCTCAATTGTTGATTTCATTTAGACTAAATGCAGAGTCAGTATTCATATGTGATATCAGATTGCTCCAATTATATTCGGTAATACAGGGACAGTGCAATTTGTATGGTAATCGCAGGTGCGCGTTTTCCTGTCCGCTTTTACTCCAAATTGATTGTCGAACACTTTTGATCGTAGGGACCGTCTATAAAGATCTTCCCAATCGGCGTTTTGTTTTCAATAGTAATTAGTTCTGCCATAATTGCATATTTTATTGTCCAAAATGGGGAACAAGCATTAGTTTTTATTAGTTCATTTTATTTTTATGTACAGTATCCAATTTTATGGGTGTAATATTTACAAACATTGATTCTAGATAAATTCTACACCTTTGTAGAAATTTAATGAATTGAAAATTAAAAGCAACTGAGTTCTATTGAAATTCAGAGTATTATAAAAGGCTTTGAAACGAGTTTGATAAACATTTAATAAAATCCAATAGCAAAATGACATCAAAATAAAACTAGAATAATACAAATAGATAATAAGGAAATAATAAAAAATGTGCCGTATGAAGAGGTATAAATACTTATAATAGTGTTGTAAAATCATAATATGGGAACATTACAGGACCAACAACGCGCAATCGTGTTTTTTTTTATCTTTTGTGCTGGCAATACTTGCTTCTTGATCGGAAGCTTGTCTATTAAAATTTATATTATTTGGAACACTTCCATTTTTATTAACTACCAGTAAATCTAAATATACAAGTGTTCTCTGTGTTTAGTGATTCTTTCGGCAAAAAGTGTTTATTATTCATATCATAGGGCAAAGGAAAAGATAAAACGATCAGCTGACAGAAGCGCTTTATAAATGTACAGAATTGTATATGTATCATTTCTGAGAATGTGGTTTCGTTCTTTAACATGCAAGACAGACAGCTCGTTTTAATATAAGGATGAATAAATCATATCAATTTGGGATTAGTTCGGAGGAAGAAAGACGTATAGTATGTCACCAATATTGATGGATGTTGTATGTATACAAATGTTTTCTCTGCGACAAATATACCATTGAATAGTTTAAGTAGGATATTCAGCGTGGGAACTGTCGTGGTTTACTGGATGTTAGTAATAAAAAGTAACAATTTAAGGTCGCAAACGCATAGTCTGCTCACTAACGCCGTCATTGGAATAAAAATCATAGTGCTTAAATAAAAACGAAATTGTGAATTTTTCTCTCTGTAGGTAGTGCACTCCGAAGAAGCTTTCGCACTATTTTCGCGCTTTAGCACTTCCGAAGGTACTTTTTATCGTTTAAACAATATTGTATTTTTATTTTACTGCTAATTGCGAGTTTTATTGCTAAGAGTGGTCACTTTTCGCAAAAAATCTCCATTAAACTAAACGACAAACTAGAAATTAAGTACCACAAAGCTTCTTCGGAGTGCACTACAGAGAGATAATTCACAATTTCGTCTTTTATTTAAGTACTATGTTTTTTTTTCAATAGCAGCGCTAGTGTGCGGACCACGTGCTCTTAAGAAAAAGTCTTTTTCAACTAAATTCACTTACAAAAAAGCATTAATTTCAGAGTTATTTACTATATAAATTCTATTTATCAGGTACAGTCAGGTAAAAACCAAGAGCTGTGCCTTAGGGACCGCACGCACAATCCGAGATCCTCACTTTCAAAGTCCTCTGGGAAACAATGTGGTTACCCTTTGAGTAAGACATGTTTTACCACCTTATAAGAAATAGGGTTCAGTTTCAGTAACCATCTGCATGTTTATACAACCTCTTTGTGATTACAAGTAATACTTAACTTACTTTTAAAGATTCCCGATTGTCTTAAGCGATGTATTTTTTTACAGAAAGTATTTTTCTTACCTTTCTGTCAACATTATTTTAAGTTATAATAATATTTTTTATTCTGTGACCGAAATACAGAATCGATTCACAGTATTGGAACATATAACCAACCAATTAGGTACTGGCTTTGAAAAGTTATAACTTGCACAATCGATGGCCAATTTGCAAATGGCGCTATAGAAATCGGACATAATAATATATGAATGACGTTATAAGGTGGTTACACCCTACTCTATTATAAACTGCTCAGTTTATTATAGGGTAGGGTGAAAAAAACACTATTCTTACCGGTTTCTCCTCTATAAAATTAAAAGCTTGTATTTAGCGATAACTGACAATCTGTTATCTTGGTATAGGTATTTAAATATTTCGAAAGTGTAATAGTGCAATATTGTATGAATTGACCCTAAAGAACCCCGTTTAAAATTGTCTCTACGATTAACCCTTCGAGCTAAACGTTAATGGCAGACCGTAAAAAATACTCAAGTTTTGTCAAGAATCACTAATGATTCTTATAACGCAATAGCCGATACTTTGCTTGAGCAATTTGTCCATCACTGGTTCAGAGACTGCTGGTGAAAACTCTTGAAACCGAAACTGCAATGTATGGCGAATTGTTGAGATATTCGCGTTGCATTCTAAATGTAAAGGGTTTGTCGGTGAGGGTATGGTATTCTCTCATTTGAGCTGGTATCCGCTTCACAGCCTTTTGCGGCCAACGATAATGTGAAAAGCACTTAGGATTTGTTTTAATTACTATGAATTAAACTTTTTATTAATTCGTTTCTGCTTCAGTAGTATGGTTCTTTTATTAACCGACTTCAAAAAAAGGAGGAGGTTCTATTTTCGACTGTTTATTTGTTTTTTTTTTTTATTTTTATTTTTTTTTTATGTATGTCCACCGATAACTCGAAAACGGCTGAACCGATTGACATGATTCAAATGCCACTTTATCAGGTTTGCTCCCCAGGTGGTCCCATTTTTTGAAAATTTTAAATCGGTTCAGTAGTTTTTGAGTAATCCTGAAAATACTGTAATTTTTTAGGTAACTTTTGCACGAGTTTTAACGGATCTTCAGACATAACTTCTTTGTTTATAAACCGATTTAGATGATTCTTGTTTCGTTAGAAAGGGGATACTTTAAGGATGTTTTCATTCAAATTTCCTTCACATTGGACCTTGGACTTCGAAGATACACAAGAGAACTCTTCAAAATCAAATAGGATAGTGTATTAGTGATTACTCTACGGTATTGAAAGGTTTCGCATCAGCCATTATTATTGTCACTACTGGGGCTGGGATAAGCCTTACTTATGGGCAGATGAATGGGATGGACCATAACCCACCGCGCGGGCCCAATGCGGATTGGTGGGTGTTAATGTGCAAATGTAGCTGGAACTAACGGCTTAACGTGTCTTCTGAAGCACGGAGGAGCTCGAGATAATACACTTTGGTCACCTACCCCATGTCTGACCCTTTCTAAAATTAACAGTGCGAAAAGTGGATATTGAGTTACTAGGCGTATTATACCATTGAAATGTGTGAAATATGAATAAAATATATTTATATCATCGCTCTTATTTACTTATACATACCTACCACAAAAAAGTTAAAAATAAAAAACTTTTAAAAATTAAAAAGAAAAACCTCCTTCAAAAAACCTTAAAAAAAATGCTATAAAAAAACAGCTTCAAAAACAGCAGCTCTAAAAAGCAAGAAATAATATTCAAATCTGCATAATTACTATTCAAGTACCTACGCATATCTGATATTAAAAAAACGTCTTATGAAGTCGGGTGGGGCTTTAAAAATTAAAAAATCAAATTGAGAAAGAGAAACCACGATAAATGTCATTATGATTAAAAAGAAAAATATCTTTAGCCCCACCCGACTTCAAAAGACGTTTTTTTAATATCAGATATGCGTAGGTACTTGAATAGTAATTATGCAGATTTGAATATTATTTCTTGCTTTTTAGAGCTGCTGTTTTTGAAGCTGTTTTTTTATAGCATTTTTTTCAAGGTTTTTTGAAGGAGGTTTTTATTATTGTCAACGATAGAAAATATGGCAATAAAACGAAATAAATATTTTTTACAGTATATAAAAAGTATTTTTACAATGAAAACACATAAAATTTCCGTTAAGACATGTACGTTCCCGAGGGAATACATTTAAATCTCTATCCCGACGGGACGGCTATGAAACGGTACCCACTAAACCTTAAGTTTAAAACGCGGGTTTTTCGCATTTGCAAGGCTTACCTCATTTGAAAGGTTTATAGAACAAATGTGGATATCAGTTACATTTTACGTATCTTTTACCACAAACCTTTATTTGACCCTAAATTGTATGTAAAGAAAACAATATAATACAGTTATATACAACATGTTACAAAAATACCCCTAATGCCGAATATGGTATATAGGGACCATCATTTCGCGATTTCAGAGTTGGTTCCAGAGTAAAAGTGGTTCAGTTCGATGGTCCCTATATACCCTATTCAGCATTAGGGGTATTTTTGTAACATGTTGTATAAGTCCTTCCACGTTTACTTATGATTTAATTTCCTATTAACATTTGTACTCTCATTTTGTCATTGCAAAAACAAATGATACTTTTGCCAAATAAAAAGAAATCTTCTCGTGAAAATTGGAATTCTCCGCACGAAGTCGAGGGCGTTAACTAGTACGTGGTATAAGGTAGCCATTGGTTGGATTTAGTATAGGACAAAACTTAACCTACAATTATTATGAATAGTGAAACTGAGCTAAAGTGGGTTAAAATGTAGTTTAATTATTGTTAAGTGATAGCGAACACAACTTGACATAAGCAATAAAAACACAGAGTACAAAACCAAAGGAAAATATGTTACAGTATAAAAAGAACAGAATTCAAAAATATAAATTAAAAGTAAAAAACTATAAACTAAGTAAAAAAGAGGCCGGCTCGGCAACAAATAGGCTGATATTTTTTTCTTATCTACCTTTTTCTAACATAACCTACTAAACTAAAAATATTTGCATATTCCTCTGAATGCTTAAACTCCATTAAAATTTTAGATAGATCGTCAGAAACCCAATTAGGAAATAGCAGATAATTTGACCCGGAGATAAATGTGGGGTCGTTACGAGTTATTATGGTTTATTTGCCTAATCTCCGATCCGACCCGGGCAATGGCATCGGTCAGTAAACGGACAGATAGTCGGCCAAATTAATGTAATTTATCACTATTCGTTGAGCGTTTCTTGCAACTTTAATGAAAAAAAAGTGTTTCTTTCTTTAATGTTATAGCGGGTGAAAAATGGCAAAAACTTTATTCAAACTTTTACTAAGTGTAATGTTGAAGAATATTTTCATGTTACACTGTATATTATGAACTTTCAGTAACTCCCTAAATGCGTAAAGTGTGAAATAAGATAGAAGCTTTTATATTTGGAGCTGTGTTCTCATGTCGTTACACTATTTCATTTCTTCGAAAGAATAGCCATATCAGAGTTTGATTTTTGTTACAAATCCAATAAATCCGTTCCGCGTGTAGACATAGTCTGTGACATTTGTTGACATCGCACACACGTCATATTATTACGTCCCAAACTTCAAAGCTACCGCGCAGCTATAACCTATAGCTCGCGGAGCAAAGAAGAGCATTAGTAATTACGCCCCTTATATGGAACACGGCACTTTTTTCATTTATATTATTTGGAAATGCTTTTGGATTTATTGCTTAGTAAAAAAGAGATTGATTATTTAAAAAAAGTGATTCTTTCAATATGTGTTTTTATATAAAGATACATAAATAAAACATTGAATAATTGATTTTTGCACGTTTCTTACTAAGTTAAAACATTTAATGTTTTTAAATCCGTTGCATGATTAATTTTAAAAGTATTTTTATTTTATTTTATTTTATTTAGCGAACATTGTTACCATAGCGTTTACAGAGAATTTTCGCTGGTATAATTTATACAGTACATAAGCCATCTAGGGAAACAACACTTTGTAAGCAATATATTATATTTAAATAATATTTAAATTAATCATTAAATTTTTATATCGAATGCCCTTGTTATTATTCTATTTCAGTGACACGGACCTAATAATTAATAAAAGGTTATTTATTTCATACAGGATTTTTTGAAAGTTAAAATAATCTTATAATTTCGTTTAGGGGCTAAATGATGCTTTGTTGACCGAGCGAGAGCGAAGCGTCTCAGCTTCGGCTTTAGCAAAAATGCTTTCGTATGTCTGTCCGTTTATTCTCCTCTGCAGGTCGCATTTCTCAACCAATTTTCGTGAAATTTTGTGAGCAGGTTCGATAATCATACAGATTTTTGTCGAACTAATATTTTATGTTAAAAAAAAACACATTTCAGCCATTTTGAAAAATGAACAAAAATGTCACAAACGCGAGGTCTACAGCTAACAGAGCCACTAATTATATTTAAAGTTAAGGTTATAATCCATCCGGACACTATGGGATATTTTATCAAGTGATATTTCTAGAATATCACATTTATTGAGGATCTCTACTTGTCTGACATTTTCAGAATCTGACATTTACCGACTAAAATTAAAATTATTAATAGATACAACCTTTCATGAGTTTAATATATTAATAGAATACTGTAGTTTTAACTGACTTTGCTTATATAATTTTAAGAGATTATTATGGAAAAAAACATAGGCAGTGGTACAAGGGCTATAAGCAGAAAAGGTAACACGAACCTATCAGGGCGCCCAAAACTTATTCGTGTCTCATAAAGTACCAAAGTAATCGGTTAATTAACAAACACTTCATTGCGAAGCTGTTACTGTAAGTGCTATATATACAGTATTGTCTATGTACAAAATAGTAAGTCAATTCTGACTAGAAAAGTTTTAAGATATTATGAAATTTCCAGAGAAGTGTCACCGCCAGGGTTGTCACTAAACGGCAACATTGTTCTAATCGGTCGTTGTGTGGAATAATTAATATTCAAATTATGCGGCCCTCGTCTCTTTGTCGCCGTTTGGTGCTTACTCGATCCGCCATTATCCAAACATCTGTCCTGATAGGTTTGTGTTTAATCGCACATTGTTTGCCAATTGTTCTTGTCTGACAAGCTTGAATTTATTTCGATGATTATTTACTTCTATTTCGGTTGTGGTGTATTATTCAGAATTTGCCGGTACAATGCACAGATTTGATGGAAACTCATTGCCAGATACGCAATGATACGGTGATGATACAATGTTTCCATTTTGTTGCTTTCTGAATATTTCGTTATTGTTTAACGTTGACATTGCGACATGAGACAAAGGAGTGTCTCTTAAGCTTCATAATTATCAAAATCGAGATAATTAAAAAGCTTAAGAGACACTCTTTTGTCTCTTGTCGAAAACTAACCATATTAATAGATCAGGGTAGTTAGAAAGGATTCATTGATAGAGAAGCCATATTTCGAAATATAAAAATAATAATTAACATTGCAACAACCTATTCAAAACAATATTTTCATTCGGAAGTTACTCTTCGAAAGTAAAAACAAGAAGTCCCGGGAAAAACAATAATGTGTGTTATTTATAATGTTGTTGTTCACATATTTAATGAGCAAATAGTCCCGAATGTTACTAAGGAAGTCGATCAAAGGGAACCATGAAAGGGAATCATTATCGATTCCAGCTGTATAAGAGTGAATATAGTACATAAGTTTTGCTAGTTGATGTATGCTAAAGAACTTAATAGAGGGCTAAGATAAATAATATTAGAAAAAATACTAGAAAAAATCGACTCACCCGTAGCACCTCAGACGGGACACGAACCCGCAACCTTGGGATTCCGGCCCAATGCACTGACCAATTATGCTACCGAGTCGCTAGTGGGAGCGGCGAAATTTTCTAGTACTTTTAACTTCTTCGCTGCAAGCCAGCGCAATTTCATCAATGTGAGGAAATACCCCCACATTCGAAAGAAACATCTTTCCAGATGTTTTGACAATCGATAAAGATGAAACAGCTATATAATTATTAAATTTTGATTTTTCGCATTCACAATGCTATTTTTATATTAAGATAAATAATATTAGAAAAAATACTAGAAAAAATCGACTCACCCGTAGCACCTCAGACGGTCCCGTCTGAGGTGCTACGGGTGAGTCGATTTTGTTTGGGCTGTTTTTTTTTTTTTTTTTGGGCTGTTTTTTTTTATTTTGTTTGGGCTGTTTTTTTGGTTTGAATTATTTAATAACTACTAACTTCACAGATTCCATATTAACTGAATTGATATATCATTGAATATTTATCACAGAAGTTATGTTCGGTTAAAACAGAAGATAGCGTTAAACGTAGATTGTGAAACTTACTTACATAATAAAGCAACTAAACGATTACTTGTTAATAAATATATAAAAATGTGAAATCGAAAGCTTGAATTCACTTCATTAATATTTAAATTTAAATAAAACGGCAACCAAGAATTCGATAAACGCAAACGGAACGAACAATTTAACGTCTCCCGTCAACCCGTAGATTGGTGCGCAATTAGATCAAACCGGCCGCGTAAACAATAATAATGTTGACATTGTTTGTGACAACTTGGAATAAATTCACATTGAACCTCAGTGAGACTATTGTATTTACTAAAACAGAATGCACAAAGGAAATGACAAAATTAATTAAAATCTAGCTAAATATTTCGGTTGACAGTCCTGTCCATCTGTTCTCCTCTTCAGGTCGCATTTATCAACTGATTCTCGTGATATTTGTCTGATAATTGTATATAATAATATTGTTTTCAAAAATGTCGCAAATGCAAGGTCAAATTATAGTACTGGCATTTAATCAACTATGAAATTATTTTTTATTAGTTACTATCAAAAGGGCATTCAACTCAAAGGAGTTAAAACTAGTAGCTCAGTGAGCTGTAGACCTTGCTAAAATTGTAACTTATTTCTGTTAAAGCTGATATGTTTCTTGCACCTGTTCTTCTTGTCAGTTAAAAAAGTCTGGAACAGGTGGTAGAAAAATATAGACGATTCAAAAGCGCTTAATTACTAAGTTTATTTGAATAAAGCAATTTTTTACTTTTACTTTACTTTACATTGTATGTTGTTTTAAAATTTATAAAAAAATATTATTATATTATCGAACCTGCTAAAAAAATTTCACGAGAATCGGTTGAGAAATGCGACCTGTAGAGGAGAACAGCCGGAAAGATAGATATACGAAAGAATTTTGGCCCAAGCTGAACGGAGGCGCTTCGCTCGACTTAGAATTTTACGTAAAAATGTGATTTCAATTATGCAAAAATAAAGCGATCCTCTGTCTAACCTAACTCGATACTAGTTCTATTTTGAAATTGCAAATCTCCATACCGTAAGAGTTACTTTTAAATCAACTTTATTGTACTCGACTATCATAAAATAACGAATGTAGGTAGTTATAACTGTACAAAGCTATGACTCAAGAGCAAATATTATTTACATATAAATTACGGGAATCCGATCTATCCACATCCATCACACACATCATAACTGCGTCACTTTATCACACTAAATAGAATACATTTATTTTTTACAAAATAAAAAGTTAAATTTATACATATTTGTGGCTGAAACAACTCTGTACTCTTCATCCCACATCTATATATATAAAAGGGAAAATCACTCACTCACTGATCACGAAATCTCAGAAACTACAAGTGCTAGGAGTCTCAAATTTTGCATGGGGGCTCCTTTTAGTGCGTAGGTGCTCACTAAGACGGGATTTTGCTAAATTCAATCCCTAAAGGGCTGAAACAGGGTGGCAAAGTTTGTATGGGAGAACGCGATTCCTTAGCCCGATTGACTTGAAATTTGGCATAGACATTTTTTCACAAAATTAATTGAACACGTGTTTCGTATTTTTTTAATATTTATCCCCTAGCAGGGTTAAAAAGTGATAGAAAGCTAGTTACAGATAAATGACATGCAATGTTAGTATGAGTTCGGTAATTTAACTACTTTAAATATCATTTACTTTCTCACAAATCGTCTAAATAAGCAATAACTTGTCACCTCAATTGTGAACTGTAAAGTGAAGTAAACGATCCTTATTTGTAAACATAGGGGGCGCAGCTGGATCCTGCGAGCGTTGATTCTCTCGTATCCGGTTCATGCTTTATTCAGCACGCGCCGAAACATGTGCTACCATGCTTCGCTGCTAACATTCGGAATACGATTCAAGCATCCATCTTTTGATCTCAAAAGCCATTATTCTTTAATTCATCAACGCCCGAGCGGACGCAGGTGGCCGAATAACAATGGAATATCTATTGTGTCTCATTTTCCGGGCGTGGAAGGGTTAAATGGAAAACGTGCAGTTAGTTGAAACTTAATTATTTTCTCGTTTGTTTTTATTTCATTAAGGGTCTGTTCTATACGTTGTGGTTAAGTCCCAATTTTTACTATACAGTATTTTGATTCACTATCGTTAAATACATCTGTTACAATTAGTCATGAGATGTGTCTCGTTATTTTTATTTGATTTTTGATTGATTGGAAAAACAATTTAAAATATTCAATTTGGTACTCGTTACTCATTACGACACAACTGGGATTCATTGCGTCCCAGCTTTGTTGAAACATAATCGTAACCCGTTCCAAAATCGATACCCAATTTATATTATTATTTCTGTTTTACGATTTAACTTCGAATACAATCCAATTTGGAGGGCGTAAAATAAAATTTAAGTGCGTATTTAACTTTACAAAGTTAAATAATAGCTTCGATTAGGATTACAGAAGCATATTAAGGTGGATTTGCACTTGACGAACACGTACGAAGCTCAAGCCGAGTAAAAATACGTAAAGAGCCGCTCGGATGTACACATAAATAATTATGTACAGACAATTTTATGATAAAACAGGCTATAGTCAGTACAGGCGCCCTATTTTTGAACCATTTGTTTGAAATCGTTCGTGTGACTTAAATCGCATGTGACGTAAAATCACAATTTACTATTAAATCGCACTTCAAAATCGCTGAACAATGAGACTGAAAACTGCTGACGAATGAGCGAAAAAAATACGGATTTTCCTATGTCGATTAAAAATGAATAGAAAAAGAGCGCTCCTCTTTGCTCCTTGCTCGGCTCGTCTATACCCACCTTACGATGTTGAACAAACGCAGCTGACAAATCTGTTACTTAGGCGTGCCGGCGTAAGTTTGACGCGATGTAAGTACGAGGCATTTGTTCAGCTTAGCCACAGAATAAATAAGTGGCTTAGAACTGCTTAGATCATTAATGGCTCTCTCGGGTATTGTATTAGACGATAATATTATGATAATGTGATAGAAATTTGTACCTACACAAAATGTTGTTTGCTAACCGGGTTGCGTGATATTTGAATGTTTATTTTCTTAATGTTTGTTGTTGGGTAAACATTGTTACATTAGCAAGCATTAAGGTAGAACAACTATTGTAACGTATTGAGAGTTTATTTAATGTTTTTAATTCTCATGCACTATACATTTGCTCGTCAAAGCCAAGAAACCTTAAACTATTTCAACCAAGCAGGCACAAGATAATATACAATGGTTTTCAATCTTTTCTGACTGTTGATATAAAGTTGATACAAAGATAGTCATATTTTACTTTCTATTTTTTGCTTGTTAAAACAATAATGATAGCTCTATTAATACAAGCAATAATATAATTCAACGTGTCACTTTAATAAAGAAAAATCTTTAAACCACTTGGTTTTCTTCTTTAAACTTTAGGGCTCATAATTACAAACTACTTATTCAAATTCAAAATTCAAAATTCAAAAATTCTTTATTTCTATATAGTGACTTATTGTATTGAAGCAATCCTGAAATAGGGCTTATAATTACGAACAACATTTGCTATGGAAGTATCCCTGAAATTCCGAAAAAATCAGCTGTTTCATACAAAATTAAAACGTACTTTACTAAAATGTATGAAACAGCTGATATCTTTTTCGCGATTTTTGTCGTAATAATGAGCCCTATTTTTTAGTTTAAAGGTTTTGATTTATTTTATTTGCACGTTGTATACTAGAAGAAAAAAAACGATTTTCTTCTTTTGAAGCATTTTTTTAACATTTTTCATCAAAAGTAGAAAACTATGCGGCCTAAAAAAAATGTTTGAGAATGTGCAAGCAGCGCTCTTTCATATGATACCCCATATGCCCTAGTAGCCTCACTTCGAATTTTTAAAAATCCCTTTCAGTCCCTGTTGCAAATTTTTTTTAAATATTTTTTTAAATAGTTGGGCAAACGGCATTTAAAACTATTCCAAATTACATGTCTGCGACAGACAGACAGTCTGAGTCGCCCCATAAGGGTTCCTTTTTACCATTTTGGTACGGAACCCTAATATCATAGTGAATGTAAAGATCTGAAACTCCACTAAAAACCTTCCCTAGACGATATCGTAAAGTGCCAAGATATTACGACATTTTACCATTTTAGAAATAATGTAAGTACCAAAATCAAGGAGTTAAGATTCCAGATTTTGTTTCAGGGAAAGTGAAACGACCCAGTCCCAAGAGTGGCCATAAATCTCCCAATAAAACACGAAGCTTGTCTCTAAGCACTGGAACTCGTTAAAATTAAAATCCTTACATTTTTATTCATTCTTAAAATGTAATTGGGTAAATTCTAAGAAAACCGCTTCAGCTATCGTTTGAAGTATTTCATTGATTCATTTTATCACTGAATAGAATAAAATGTCTTTCATCGCTAATTATTTTTCTAAGTTGCAATTGAAACTTTAATTACAAAAGTCTCATGTAATATAATACCTCATAGTTATTTGTTTATTTTATTAGTACCTTCAAGTATTGAAGAATTTGGCTTCGGTTTGGACAAAGCATTCTTACAATAAAGGAGCTACGTCGTAGCGCGCTACGGAAGCCGTAGCGTTGTAGCAAACCGTAGCAATCCCTTTGTTGCTGCTCGCCGGTGCACTTTAATATTTATTATAAACAGTTTATGACCCGGAATGTGGAGTGCTTTGTGTTCATTAAAAAAATGTGAGCAACATACTCTAAATTAGCTGGGAGACATTTTTAATTAGGTGGTGAAAATATTGCACAATAAGACAAAGCGTTTAAAAACTGAGCAAATTATTTTATATTCAACGTAGCTGTTAAATTATCATTAATTAACACATTTACCTACTATCTTTTGAGCAAGACGCAATAGATAGATACTAATAAATTGTTAGATACTTTGATTGTCAACGGATTTAAATTATAATTATTTAGTATTATATTATTTTCTATTCACGTATCGAAAATCGGATAGATGTTATTATCATGTATTTTAATCGCATTTTATTACAAACATATCGCCACGAATTAACAAAAACCTTATTGATTTAGCACTATATTTTAACACTATATTACAGAAAAATTATAGAGAACAGAATACAATAAGACTTATCTTAATGTTATAGTCGGCGGTCTTATGGCTAATAGCGATTTCTTTCAGACATTGTTATGGTGCACCCGAAATAAAGAGAAAATAAATTTCCACCCAACGAGCAAAGAAGGGAATCGCCTCCCCCGGGATCTGCTAATGCCTTCATCAAATATTTAATCGATAACAATTATCGGCTTATCGCAGTTCTCTACTCGATAAGACATGATCCTAAGCTCAAGACGGTTGTTAATAGATCGGCGACCGCGTACATAGAGCGAGGTGGTGTTGCTACAATATCATCTGTTAATCTGTCTGTCAATCATGAATATTCACAATCGAGAAACAGCTCGCATATAAGATTTTTTGAATGCGAATAAAGTATTTAAATTTTGTAAGAAAAAAATCTTTTGCAAACAATAACATTTTTCTATTATTTAAGAAATCTTATTATTCAGTTATTTTTAATATATTTGAGAAAAAGTAGACTTACCATAAGGACAATTAAGCAAGCTATTGAAATAATTGCAAATTCATCAATTGCCAATTTCAAAAGAAAAATAACTCAATAATTTTCTCAAATAAAAAATCGCGATTCCTTTAAATAATTAAGTTATAAAATAAATTCTAAAATACTTCCTCTCCGGGCGGACGTCAACATTCCATTTAAGCGTCTCTTCTCGTTATAATATTACCGCAACATCGAATATTCTTGATATTCTTTAAAGGGAGTATTCGAGCCATCTGTCGCTTTTAATTTGCGTAATAAAAATTGGAATTAATAAATTGTTTTCAATGTTTTTGCAGGTCTGTGGGCTTCATAAATTAGGCATCGTGTTTCAGTGAGGCGAGCCTTCGCGACGCTGATGAATCGCCAGAATAATAAAACCTCTTTTATCATAAATTTATGCTATGTTCATTTTCAATTTGAATAAGTGTTTTAAACTTGTTTTAGAAACAATTAATTTCGGAGTCTATCTTCATAAAAAGACAGAACATCGGCATTCTATAAGAGGTAGTATTTTTGTTGGGCTAGTGATGGTGTGTTTAAATAATGTGTTTTCCACATTTTGTTTAAATTATCTTGTGTTTTAAAAAAAGAGAATTAAGTTTACCAAAGGTTTACAAATAGTTTTTCATAATACAACCAACTTCACATAGTGATAAGCTGTAATCATAGTGAATGACATTATAAGAAAGAAATCGAAGCCGAGACTAACGAGGCTAACCGAGACTAACTAACCAACCATCACTTTCTGCGCCGAATTTAAACAAACAGTCTTTTTCTTACTTACTATTTTTTCTAACTTCTCTTGTTCCCATGAACTATCCAAACTGCGTATTCACAAAAATCTTGTGAATTCTTCAAAATCCACAAAGCCAAACTGAATATTTCAAAACAAACAAAAAATACGAAAATAACGAATACAATATACGGGTACCTGAAAATTTACTCTAATAAGAGAAAGATCTGAAACGTGTCTTTTCGATTCTTGGTCGATAATAGCTACTTGCCAGTGGAAACTTATATAATGTACACCTAATTATTTTACTAGCAATCTGCGAAGGTGTTATCTTTCCTCAACAGCACTTTATGTGTTCTGTGTGATTGCCGATTCAAATCATACACAGACGCCGTACACGATTAACTGTACAAAAAATGTATTACATATAATTTTCCAAATTAATTGTTAAGTAATAAGAAAATAATTAATGACAAAGTCGTATAATAGATCTTTGCATACTTACTTAAATTACTGACGTGGCTTACAACTTTTTGCGGTAGATAAGTTGGATCGTAAAACTTGTACTTAATTAGTATGCATATTGTGTTATTAATGGGATAAAACTTCACACAAAGGCAGCTGGTTCTAGTATTGTAACATAAAATCTATATTTCACTTATAATATAGAAATTAAGAATGCTAGGAGAAGAATAAAATGTTACGAAAAATATATAAATTGTCTAACTATAATATTTTGCCTTTTGTACAAATAAAACCGCGAACTAAATTCGCTTTTTCGTTATAAACTTGCTGGTATTAAAATAAGTTCTAAGGTTATAAATGTCGGAATTAATTGATATTTGAAATATTATTTTAAATATGATTAAATTAAGATATCTTAATTCGAGTCCAAGATAATATATTTTGTTCTTTCTTTGTAATACGCAATAAACATCTTATTTAATTTAATTAAATGTAATTTGGACGAGCATTATTATCTAAAGCTATTTTTTCAAATAAAGATTTTAGCAAGCATTTAACATTCCTTATGTTATTTATTCAGAATACGTAAACCTTTTTTTATCCGTAAGAAAACATATTTAGTTTTGCGGTTGCATATTGTAATATTTTTGATAAAATGTTAATAGGTAGATAGTAGTATATTAGCTTGTGTTAAGTGTATCAAACTCTCCGATACTGGCGAAACTCTTTCGTAACCCTCGAAAACGATTTTTTTCTTGTTCTGAAGAAAACTTAGCTAACTATTTGCGTAAAAAAACACAAATGATTTCGTAATTATTCTAATAAACTTTCCCTCTAAAATCACCTGCTTATTTCATTTAAATCTAGCGCTACTTACCGTGATGTTGTTCGTCGTAAACTTTAAAGGAACCGGCGACAATGTGCCTGCGTCAACCCCGGATTGCCACTGAAGGGTTTCAGGGCGCCAAAGCCTTATATACGGGTTGGTTGACGCGGCTGGTGTGGGCGGGGCTAACAGCGTCCTGCGCGAATAAGCTCCGCCTACTTTTGACAGAATTCTCGATGACGTCGCTCATGACGTCACCAAAAATATCCTAAATAGCCAATCCAGCGGTCGGTCAAAGGTCATACGGGTTTTAAGGCTGTATCAAATTCATGAATAGGCATCCTCATTCAAATTCGGAGGCTTTACAAAGTTTTTCAGGCTCTCGAAATTGGTTTTCACGTCACAGACTTAATGGTCCTATAATGAAATCTAAGAGACTTCTGATTAAGATAACGAAAGTGCTGTCATAAATTTTGTAAAGAAATTGAAAGAAATACTATCCCTTCATTTTAAATTGAACTGGGGCCCAATCGCGCTATTTTGCAACGATAAAACCAAAACTAAACCGTTAATTTTTCGGTTGCGTTTACATAAAAATACTGGATTTCGTTTTGTTAAAATTGTTGGAAGGCATACGCTGGGAGCCTAGGATGCTAGTATTGGACAATTTCAATGAGAATTTAAAATCATGCAACATAATTTTGGTTTTATCAGAATTACCGCCATTGGGAACCAGATGTACATTTTATTTTATTTTTAATTTTTTCGGGAAGCTTACAGTTAAGTTAAAAAAAGTAGCTAACTTAAATTGTACATACTTCAGCTATTCTGAATTCACAGTTAGGTCATATAACTATTATTAGGTTCAGCTAATAAGGTTGTCTTATATTACATTCATACATACATATTTAGAATTAAGTGGTATTGTTAGATTCATATAGCTAAGACACTGTGGCAAATAGTTGGCTCCATCTCCAATAAACATTAGTAGTATGTATGTATATGACTGTAAAAAAATTCGGATTTTACCCTAAATATACCGTATTGCAAAAACGCATGAATTTTCACAATAGTTCTAATTTTTTATTAACCTTGATGTGATTTCATGGGTCCAACCAAAGTATGCGCAAGAAGCTGATAAGTTTTGGGATGAGATGTTTTTGGACACGCTCTTTACCAAACTTCGCTAAATGTCAAGTGATGGCAGGGATGCTTATAGATACATCACAAAGACAATAAAGGGGGATGTATTTTGAGGTGGTGGTGATGTCCTTTGCTCATTCGGAGTATCGTTCAAAGTTAGGCACATAATAGCCATATTTTATAGAGAGATAAAGAGAGCTTCTGTACTGCAAATGAGGTTTTTTTGAATATTTTTTTTTTCAAACAGTCTGTGTTCTAGATAGAAGCGCTCGTACAATGTTTGAAAACTCTTACATAATTCGTTTTGTTGTACTAGAAGCTGCTATAGTACTGACTATAGCTCGGTTTGGCTCAAGATTCCAAGTTCGTCGTAACGTCTAGATGTGTGTGTGCACGAAAACGAAAACCGCTCCTTTGACTACCTTTTATTTCGTGGAATAGCCTCGCTAGTTACATTGAATCATTTTATAGTATATTAGCAATACACTGTCTACACTAGATCAATTCATAGTGCACCACTAATTGAACACTAAACTGGTAGTTGTTTATCGAGTGGCGGTAGATTAATTGACGGCCGTTAGTCAGCGCCGTAAACCGTGGTTATACAGCTCACTATAAACTTAACTAGTGGAGACGCCGCAGTTAAACTCACGACAGCTACTATTGATATTTACCAATTTCTTAGTTTCAAAAACTCTGAATAATGTTATTAGGAGTACCTACCTATATTGAAATATTGAATTCCTCTCAGTATTTAAAAATGGAAAGTTAAATTAAAGTTATCTCTATTATAAAATAATCGGCTGTGAACTATTAGTAGTAGGAGTACCTGTTAAATATCCTTTCAGTAACGGTTTGAAACTTGCGTTTTTTAATTCAATAACGCCCGAGCGGACGCAGGCGGCCGGATAACAATGGAATATCTATTGTGTCTCATTTTCCGGGCGGTGAAGGGTTAAATAAATTGTAGGTAAATATATTGCAATAACTCAATGTATTCAAAATTTGCAGTCAGGCGTTTTGATTTGCTCAGATGTGAATGTTATATTTTTCTTGTAAAAAAAATTACTTTTCAAGAGCTAACATGTTGTCCTCAGTACTAATCTGTGAGTAACGTATAGTTGCAATAAAAAGCCAATAACGTCAAATTGGCGTTGACGGGCCGTAACGCGACCGGCCATAAACGGCTTGTTAATGACCACTCTAATTGGAGACTCTATGACGAGCATGGAGGAAGAGTCAGATGTATGAATATTTTACATGACAAACAGCTACGAAGAAATACGAAGAGTCGTGGTGGTGGTAGTCGTCGTATGCAGGATGTATCATTGCCAATCCTAAAGTTAGAATAGGTATTTTTTTGTCTCTTGTAAGCTTGTGATAACTACACTAGAACAAATAACTAAGACTGCCTCATCGACCCGATGTTTGAATTAAACTTTTTAGCAACATTTTTTCTCTTTAAGCATTGCAATCCCTTCGATACATCACGTAATTACTAGTATCCATTGTTCCAAGATCAGGCAATCTAGACAACTTGCTACAAACAATCGTGTTGACTGTACAGATTGAATTAACATCGCCTCCGCACTCTCCCTTAACGCCTACATACTGTACTTCGGAGAAAGGAGATACGATTGATTTTCGTTGTGTGTTATCAACATTAAAGTAAGCTTTCCCAACTGGTCCTCTGCCAAATCCTAAAGTTTTTTCATGGATTAAATTGCGAGGGAAAGTTACCTCACTTTATATGCTGAAGTAAATTATCAATTGAACGACTCTTTACTAAATAAGTCAGGAAGAAAAATGCAGCCCTTGTCGGAGTTTTTTGTCGGTTCTTCACGTTACAAGGTTTCCCGCACAAATTATATAGTTATTGTAGGTTTCCCGCGGAGGGATTGCCGATAGCGTAGCTCCTTTAGCATTCACAGGTGCTTGTAACAGCATAGTCTGAATAAATGACATGTCTAGTATTACAAACTTACAAACATTAAGTTTAAGCTCCGTATTGTCTGAATTTTATTCGATAAATTGAACATACTAACATAATCTTGATAAATTAAAGTGGCAGATTGGCAAAGCTCCTCAAGTCCGGCAGGGCAGGCAAGTCATTGGGCCAGGCCAGACATATCAGTAAATAAAATAAAAAATTAAATCTATATTTATTTTTTTATTATTTAACTAAATGTGTTACAAAGAACTGATAAATTTTATTCGGTCCGCTTCCTGATACTGTTGCTACGACGTAGCATAAAGTTAGAGACCAAAGTATCTCTACCGATATTGTTTATCATGTATTGTAGACCTTTCACATTCCGCATTATTATATTTGCTATAGATGAGAGGTTTTTTTTTAAAAAATTGAGAAACTAAAAATAATTATATCGCTGTCTCTTGTTATGGGTTGATATAAAAATGCAAGTACCTTGCCCTTTGTTAAAAAGAAGAGGATCGTTCATTTTCCGATTATCTTACCTACTTACGAACTACCACCTAAGCCTACATGTAGGTTCAGACGTAGGTGACCTATAGACCTGATTGATACTGTACATCAATCAGTTACTGCTCTGATAACTATCTTTTTCATACAAGACTGGAGAAATAAGGCTCCACAGATTGCCTCGATAAGCGACGGAGTGTTTGCTATAATAAGGGTTTGTTTTCTTTATTCCGATGGCAAACAGTATGATCGCGTGTCAACTGACGTCAGCGAACACTTTCTACTAACTTAGCTTTTGCCACAACTTTGGAAAGATTAGTAAAAAATATTGATTGATCTTATTACCAGTTGAAAGAGCATTTTATCACAGAATACGTAATTTCTTCTATTCATGAAGTATTATAAGTCAGTCACCCTTTATTTTTATTTCTTATATATTAATTCAATTTCAAATATATTTTTGTAGTGAATAAAAATAATAGAAACGGTAGAAATAGTTGCAATTTGCGGGATATTCAAAAGAGCACAGGCTTCTTGACCATACAATTATCTATGATTACAATAACTTTTAAATCAGTCTTTTGTTGCATTATTTATGCAAAAAAGAATTCTTGGATATAGTTTTGTATAATACAGCATAGAATGGCCTTATCAATAACTCAAAACATCTTTCTTATATGCTCTGCTAATGGAGCTGGTGGCCGCAGTCATAAAATATCTTTCGAAGTGATAGATCAGTCCTAATCATCATTATAACTGATTCCAGCATCCGCCGCGTTTGTGGATGAGATGAGCAAAGGATCAGCGGTGGCGGCGGACCAAGCCACCCACCCAGAGGACGTGACGAAGAAAGCTGCCAAGGATGCGGACGACTTCGCAAGGTTCCCGGACAAATCGATTGGAGTTAGTGAGATAAATCCAGTCTTGAAACAAAGATGGCGGGTTCTGAGATTCATCCAAACTAAGAAATCTTCTTGCAGTAGTTTGGTGACTCGGTTCCCAGTAAATAATAAATAAATAATAAATAAATATTTGACAACATCACATACATTGCTCCGATTCCAAAGTAAGTAGCTAAAGCACTTGTGTTATGGAAATCAGAGACAACGGTGGTATCACAAACACCCAGACCTGAGCTAATATAGAAAAGTTCGTTTTCTAAATTGACCCAACCGGGGATCGAACCCGGGATCTCAGAGATGGCGACACCTTGAAAACCGGTGTACAAAGCCACTCGACCACGGAGGTCGTCAGTGATCTTGCGTGCATACTGAGCCAAAGGTCCCGATAATCCTGGCAGATGCAAACGATTGTGTGATGAGCATAAGCATTTGTCTCCAAATTATGAATGTTGATATTCTTAATTATGAATTCAGTCCGTTATTTAATCACCATATTAGAATCGCTGTCTCGGGACGAGTAAATAAAGTGAGATGTCCAGATTTATCGCACGAACTACTATAATTAGTTTCTTTTTTGTAATAGGACATCTGGGCTCTATTTCATACCATTGTCATGACAATTTGGTTTACATTGCGGTGTAGCTATGAGTAGATTTTTCTAGTATATTATTTAGTATTATATAAAAATAGCATTGTGAATGATAAAAAAACCCCAAAAATTTAAAATTATAGTTTTTTCTATTTTTAAATCGGTTGACGCAATGGATATAAAATTGTCATGACAGGTGACAAGTTGTCACGTTTATTAAACAGGGCCCTGGCCTAGCAGTAGATCTTTCGGTGCTGGAGAAAATTCTGTCCTCATTGGTTGGTACGTTCGCACGCACGTCAATCACACGCCATGTATTAAAACTAGCGCCACCTGTCCCTCTGTTCCACGGCCAAGCCTATCCACTTATATAAGTTTAAAATTTTGTTTTAAAATAACTAACTCCTACACATTTAGCCACAGAGGGGCTACACGATGTCGGAGGTGGCGGAGCGCGACGGCGAGGACGGTAGACCCATCTTCATCGTGGTGGACGGCAAGGTTTATGACGTCACGGACTTTGCCGATTTCGTAAGTACACCAACCCAATACTTTGTTCAGAAGTTACAACCCTAGGACCTACTATGCGATTAAAACAAGAGTGTGAACGTGTATGACGTCATCGTGTCAGTTTTATTTATACATAAATTGTACAAAAGTTTGACAGGATGACGTCACAATGTCCTTTGCTTGTGTTTAGTTTATTGTACCGTCTTTGTAATGTTATGTATCGTTGTGTGATTTTCAAAATAAATGTATTTTCTTTCTTTCTTCATTCTTTCCTTCTAAACATAGGTACTTACAGGGAAAAGAAGTACAATGTGCATAGAACTAACACCTGAGAACTAGGATTAACCTGCTTTTCAGGCAAATAAGTACTCACGAAACTACTTAAAATTATAAAATAAAATAAAATTCAGTTTAAATAATATTAAAATAATCAAAACGTTTGAATCTACTTTGATTACATTTTTTTGTCGTACTTTTCGATATTGCTTGACAAACAGAACATTCGTATCATCAAAGTTCTAAAACGAGGTAAATGTCAGTGCTGCATAAATTGCTGTCAAGTTTATTTACAATTTTTTTATATTTATTTCGATTTATTTTTCGCACATTAAAAACTGTTAGATAAAGAAAATTACTATTAATGTGATAAGAACAAAATAAATTATAAATTAAGCATGCATTTTTGTGTAAGAACTTCACTAGGCATAAAGTCCAAACCGAAATACCTATGTAAATGTGTTTTGCACCTAATGTAAATTAAGGATAATGTAAAAATAATATACATTTATTATCTCGAGCTCCTCTATGCTCCGGCTGCATAAGCAGTCGTTAACACCCACCAATCCGCATTGGGCCCGCGTGGTGGGTTATGGCCCATCCTCCTTATCCACCCATAAGGAAGGCATGTGCCCCAGCAGTAGGGACATTAAAAATGGCTGATGGTCTAATGGTCAACTGTCAAAAGACAATGGACTTTGACAGTTGAGTGTCGATAAAATGCTATATCACGCGATATACAAGGTGTTACAAAAATTCCCCCTAATGCCGAATATGGTATATAGGGACCATTAAACTGAACAACTTTTAGTATGGGACCAACTCTCAAATCGCGAAAAAAAATCAGCTGTTTTATACATTTTGACATTTTCGATTTTAATTTTTGTATGAAACAGCTGATTTTATTTTCTCATTTTCAGAGTTGGTCCCATAGTAAAAGTTGATCAGTTTGATGGTCCCTATATACCATATTCGGCATTAGGGGTATTTTTGTAACATGTTGGATATCGTGTGTCTGTAGTCATGCTAGGGCGGCAGACCCGTTAGATCGCTCAAAGTAACCAATCTTTACCCTATATTCAATAACATAGCATGATCCTAAGAACTGGCGTCGATCATAAATAGGCGCTGGATCCAAGCCCTTCTTCTTAAGGAAACTTTGTTTCAGACAAATTGTATAATAAGTAAATCCGTCAGAATTTGAAAGCAGTCGTCATCGCGATCCGGTGGCTGTGTTTGTTCGAATTATCCGAGTTAAAGGATTAGGATACTGCGTTTAGACGCCGCCATCGGATTTAGCAGAACTGTGAGAGTCGGCGGATTCCTAAGATTGGAAGTTTGGGGACTTAGCTTGAATTGCGGTGCTGTAAAATAATTTGGGCCTTACTGTTTAGCGTACTTAAATCTTAAATCCATTGTAATTTTGGAAATTGGAGTAATTATTTCATTATGGGTCTATTTTTTCTCTTTCGGTTACATTAACCATTTTAGCTATGTTTTATCATTTGGTTTTAGACCAGGACCATAAATAGTTGTTGTTTTGCAAAAAAATGCGTGATTCTGTAACCCCAGGAACACATTCAGTAAAAAGGATAAGGCAGCGAGAAACTATCTTGTTCAGTTAAACATTTCATCTTACTGTTTATCTCTGTTGATACATCATCACCAGCCATTTATATAGTAGCACTGCTGAGGGACCATCTTTCCTTATGGTTGAATAAGACTGATGGGCCCTAACCCACCACGTGGGCCAATACGATGGTGGGTGATAGCGACTGCAAATGCAGCCAGGACTTAAATGTTTCTTAATCACGGAGGAGCTCAAGGCAATTTGTGTGTCCATCGGATGACAGTCCTTAAGAGTCCGCGAACCGAGAGTTTCCCATTCAAACGTAATACCAAAATGATTTGCAATTTGAGCATAATTAACTCTTCTTGTGATGTTATTCGGAGTAAGATAGTATTTGTCTAGGTTTCTCTTAAATAAAAATTACAAAATACTATCTCAATTCGAAATAAAGGCCAATTATTTTTTTTCATACAAAACTATAAATCGCATTAAATTTATTTCTGCAGTTAGAGGTAAGATAGCCAGTTCCTCAGTGGTTGAGGATACCGGTAGTGCGCTTACACTGCCTTATCGTCACTTAACATTGGCCCCCTGTTTACGTAACTCTGTTGCTAACAATTCTCGATTGAAATCGATTGAAACCGCAATTACATTGCTGCTCTAAGTAAGCTAGTAGTCACATTGGTTCTTACTAAGTCAGCAATGTAACTGCGATTTCTGTCAGAGTTGAATGAAGTCCAAGCACTGCCTGCTGTGGATATTAATGTCTTTCTTCGTCGTTCCCTTGTCCCCAGCACCCCGCAGGCCCAGAGCCAATAAAGAACCACGCGGGACAAGACGCGACAGCCGCCATGAAGGCGTCGGGCATGTCGCCAGAGGTCTACCAACTCATTAAGAGGTTCCAAGTTGGATGGGTGGTAGGTTATCATCAACATAATTATCACAGCAGAGGCCCTTTACAAAAAAAAAATGCGACAGTCGGACGATGATCGTCGGTCGATTGACTTGATTTGGACCTAATTTGAGTGAATAGTGTCACGTGATTATCGCGATTCTATTTTTGGAATCGGACTCTGTTCATAAAGTAACACTCCTACTGCGAAGAATGATATTCGGACTTCACATTCTATCCGGGGACCGGCAATTTTTTCCTGGACTTTTCATTAAGATGATTTTTTATGACAAAGTAAATTATTTAATTATGTTATTATGTGCCTACACTACCTGCTTGTTGAATCACAAAAAGTTATTTTGTGATCATTGATCATTTACAGCCCCTCTACTCAAATGGCCAACGTTCTGTGCGTTTGAACGCTACGCTCAATATTGAAGCTTTAAAATAAGCAGTAAACTATAAAAATACGTGCCGTAACCTTGTCAATGCCATACAATACATCAAAGTCTGTGACTTACATAAGTTTGCGATATGTGATATCGTCTATTTGCTCATATTTAAGCTTCAACAGTAAGCGTAGCGTTCAAACGTATAGAATGCTGGCCATGTCAGTAGGGAGCTGGCCTAAAGCATGAACTTTCCAATGTCTTTTTGTTTTAAGGGGCTGTAATGAGGGGTTTTAATGAGCCAACTAGCGCCGCCAGTCGATTTTATTTTATTTATTCTAAATCAGCCCAATTTCTTAAAAAAGGCTCATGTCAGCCCCTTAATATGTTTACAGGCCACCAAAATAAAATAATAAGACCGCTTTGCTACGTGCAAGTTTTTTTAATTAGAAATTACAAAAAACCGTAGCTACTCCTTGATGTCATAATCCTCGTTAAATATGCAAATTATAAATTAACACTGACTGACAGACAGATAGAAGCAGCAAATCATAAAAGATGGCGGAACACTTCACAGATTATCTTTCAATGCTATCTGGCTTAAATTCGCAGACTATATCAGTGATAATGATAACTCCATGATATCGTAATTTAGATATACCAATTTCAATGTTGACGTAATACATGTCGATAATGTTTTAGATAATTTAAATATTTTGCGTATTTTAATGAGTTCTTTACTTTTTTTTATAATATTTTTTTGGAAAGGTTGGTATTCATAAAATATTTAAAAAAAAATTTCGGTGCGTCATGTTGCATACTGGTTTAATAAAGAATAATTAAAAATTTTGTTTTACAGACACAATAATCAAAAGGGTGCAGAGTAGTGCAGACTTGTACCTAAGGTGTGAAGAGAAAATTCTTATTGATGAAATAAAGACAACTTAATAAGTCTACACTTATACGTAATTAATTTATACGTACCTACCTATCTACAAGTATGTTTACATATGAAGTTTATCATGAAAGCAACAATAAATACCTACCTGTACCTAAGCATTCATAATAAGTAGGTACCAGCGGCGAGGGGTGAAATTATGGCGAAGGTAAGCCGTTCTACAAAAATGGTATGATCTGCATAGTGGATCGGTGGGGTGGGATTTCTCGAAAGGTAAGCCGATTGGAATCGGCTTGTATGGACTCTTCGCCACTGGTAGGTACACACGGCAGCTGAGCACGTCAGGTTATACAGTTAAACTACGAAAACAGCTTTTATTACGTAGGGAATAAAGGCGATCTCAAAGTCAACATGTATAGTCTGAGGTGCCGTCGTGTGTACCTACATCTAGTAAACAAAGTCTTTTGTATTAGGAGAACTAAAAAACAAATAATTCTAGCGTGAATTTTCTTCAAGTTGAATAATTTTAAGCTATAAGATGATGATAATTCAGTTGGATTCGTTCAGTTTAAAGCAAAATATTATTGTTCATACAGATAGATAAAAGCCAAGTTCCCCAGTAGGTAACTATATGATTGATAACTAGGATTTTGGGTACGGTGCGGCTGATATGATGATGATGATGATGATGTAGGTAGTTTAATAATGGTTAAGGAAAGAAAAAATAACTACAATATAAAGCAATAACTTACCACACAACAGATGGTAAAACTTGCAAAAATCTATGCACCAAGGCATACAAGATAGGGCAAAAATAAAAAAAAAGCATTTGTTTTTAAATTCAAGATTTTAGCATTCACAATGATATTTTTATACAATACTAAATAATATACTAGAAAATATGAGTAACTCAGTAGTTCAGTGGTAAGAGCATTGGACCGGACTTCCAAAGGTCGCGGGTTCGATTCCCGTCCGAGAATATGATCTGGTGCGAGTCGAATTTTTTCTACTATATTATTTAGCATTGTATTAAAGCATTTGTAATATTTTTTTTAAAGCACGTTGTCAAAGTTAAAGTATCCAATGTGAACGCGTGTCTAGCCGATAGATTTGCGTATTCGATAGTGACACAGTTATCATTATCACGACACGATATCAACAAGATATCGGCGCAGTGCACACCCGACGCAGGCGCCGCCGGCCGCTCATCTTGTCTTACATAAATTATTTTAATAATAACAAGGTACGTATTATATTCAGTTTAACTATAGAACATCTAATTCTTATGTATTGCTTTCTGTGAATAAAAGCTTTCTATAACCACTGCTCCTGAAAGACACTGAAACTTCAGGTCGCGAATAATATGAAGATAAATAATTATAATAATAATACAGAAGGAGCACGTACAGGTATCGCTACTATATTGCTATTTTATTTGATTTTAAAACAAAAAATGTTTCGCATGTGAAAGTACTTATTAACCCTTCACCGCCCGGAAAATGAGACACAATAGATATTCCATTGTTATCCGGCCGCATGCGTCCGCTCGGGCGTTGATGAATAAAAAAGAAGTTACAGAAATCCTTAGCGTAGTTTCTTAAAACAAACGTAAATTTTCCCTTCATCCCCACGACATTACCAAGGCGCACGTACTGACAGTGTCACGTACTATTATTTCTGTGGTGTCACTTTATTGTCTTATCCAGTTAGAATTAACCGCCAAAAGTTTTTTTAATTAGCATGGTTTTAAACTTGTAACTGTCAAAAATCAAGCGTAAATCTTTAGAAATAAAACTGATTTCAGTAACCGCCTACTCTATTAATAAAGTACAGCACGTCAAGTTATACAAAACTAACAAAAAAATTCAATTTATTTTGAACCTTAAGTTTTTCGAATTTAAGTTTAAAATTGATTGAAACTGGTTACCTTGTTGTGGTAGCCCAGTACGTATCAAATCAACACCCTAAAATCCTTTAAGATGTTGATAGCTTAGTCTAGCATACTTTTGATTTATTTGACAAATAAATCACATATGCTCGTATGTTAATTATTGGAGTTTCAGTTTCAATATATTACCGATAAACTAAACTCTTAAAGAAAGACTGAAGAAAATTCGTAAACTGTGCGTGTGCGTTAAACTTTCAGATACTTTTGAGGTAGACCGTAAAATCACTCTATTTGGCTGATTCTAAGGCCAAATTGTAAGGCATAAACGTCAAATTAATATTAAGCAGGTCCTACCACAGATAATATAATACATACTAGTGTCCTACCTACTTTCTGATTGATTTTATAGCAGGCTTTTATTGTATCGGGTTGACACTTGTCGTGACTGCGTTCGCGCGTAACAATCTTAGCTTATCGCGATCCCACTTCACGCACCGACGCGTAATTATGGTTATTATCACTACATTTCAATGTAACATGCTGATAAATACTATTTAATTTCGATCATGCATTTTGGCTATCGATATCTTAAGTTCTTGACGCTTGAAAAGACGCTGCTTTTTTTAACGTTGATGCTATTTTAATCAATAATTTAATTCCGAAAAAGTATTTTGTAAGTATTCAGACATGCAATGCAAATTAGTAGAATAACATAGATACCTATTAATTTCATAAATAATAAAAATAATAAATTTGACAACATCACATACATTGTTCCGATTCCAAAGTAAGTAGCTAAAGAACTTGTGTTGGAAAGCAGAGACAACGGTGGTATCACAAACACCCAGACCCGAGCATGGAACGACCAAAGGTATATAAAATGTTTCTTGTTAGTTAGAATAAAATTGAGAAATCGTAAAACATCTTAACCAACTGACAGCTCATTCAATACTATTATTGGATTTAATCGGAATTTCCACATTTAAATACCTGACTTATTTATGAGTGTTGAGTCAGAAAACGTTTTTGCTAACTCATTCTTACTTATGAAAAGGCATCGATCGACCTGTTATCTCAAATAATATACAAAGTCATCGTCATAGTTTTACTAATATTTAGATAATAACACAGAATACATAATAGTACAAGTATAATCAGGAGAATTATGACGAATTGGTAATGTTTTCGGCATATCTGGCTTACGTTATCTTGATTGAGAAATTATCTAAAATTGAATAGATTTGGGGAAAAAATATGGGTAATTCTTAGGCTAGATAATGTTCAAACGAATGCCATATGTTTCGTCCCTTTCGTGCAATATCAGATAGGCAATCTTATATTGACTGCGTAACCAAATTTTAAACGTATTAACTAAGAGTAAACAAATTTAATGTTTAAGGTATATTTACTTTAAGATAAATAATATTAGAAAATATACTAGGAAAAATCAACTCACCCGTAGCACCTCAGACGGGACTCGAACCAGCACCCTTGGGATTCCGGCCCAATGCACTGACCTAATTTACTTGTAACGATGCGAATATTTTTTGTCGTGTTGCTAAAATTAAAAAGATCTTGAAGCTTAACTAAACTTTCTTTGAATTAATGTTCCAGACAAAATGGCGGATATTAAGAGGTACACGCTGGCGGAGGTAGCGCAGAACAAAGGGAAAAACGGACAACCTCTCTTGATAGTGTATAAGGACAACGTGTACGATCTCACCAAATATTTAGCTGAGGTATGATGGCATCTATGTGTACTGTCCTACACCAGCACCACAATAAAGCGAGGCAGTTCCTTTCCCTTAACTATGAAGGATGCCCGACTCATAATATCTATAATACTTAAAACAACGCGTGCACAGTTAAGAGCAGCGGCGGTATCGGCTAAAAACATTGAAGTTCATGTTAACTGTGTTTATTATTATTATTCATTATTATTTATTCATTCATAAACATGGGTATTACAAAGATGTCAGTTAAATAAAGAAGAAATACGTACAGCCATGATTCACCTTAAAGGTATATGAACATAATTATTTTGTAAGTAAATATATAATAATAAGTAAGTATGTAAGTAGATAATACACCTCTAGAAACGCAATTATTTGATTAATATAAAATTGAACTTATTTAAAATGTCATTACATGAAATGTCAATATCTTTATAATTATTATTAAACTTATAACTACCTAATATCTAAATGTCTATTTTATCATTTAAGAATAAGCTAATGTCATAATACACTTTATCAGCAAGGTAGCCATTGAGCGCAGTTTTAAATCTTTTGTTTTCATTGATCGTGCGTATGGTCAGAGGGATTTTATTATAAATTTGGGGTCCCATACAATTAACACTCATTCTCCTGAGAAGAGTTTTGCATCCATGAGTAACCTTCAAGGTGCCTTCACGGCGACTACCGATGGGATTCATTACAAAAAAGTCAGGATTTGACAGATATATGTAAAACATTGCTACTTTTCTTTGGTAAGTTTTTATTTGTGCCAAAACGAAGTAGCACATACTTCTGTCAAAACACAGTTAACATGAACTTCAATGTTTTTAGCCGATAGAGCCCCAGGACGGAACTGATACAAGTGTTGCTATTACAGACATCAGAACAAATTTATTTTTCGCCTACAATAGGTTTACAGACTTATTTTGATAAAACCAACAATATCGGACGCCCAAGAACTAATACGACTGTAGGAAACCTTGATACTGACTCGTAGTCTCACTCAGGCACACTGACAAAACAAAAGTTGAAGATAGTAGGTATTTCACAGAATTTGTATAAAATTTCGGTCAGATTTGATACCTATCTGATTTTGAAACACATCCATAACCTAATAAAAAAATTAAAAATTGGCCCGTTAATCTACTACGAAAAAGTTTAGTGGCTAAATTCCCTTCTTATGCTTTCAGCACCCTGGAGGAGTGGACTCGATCACCGAGGAGGCCGGCACGGACGCCACGAAGGCTTTCGACGAGTCTGCGCACACGCCCGACGCGAAGATCATCATGGCCAAGTATAAGATCGGCGAGCTCGTCGAGGTAATGACTTTTTTAACCGACTTCAAAAAAAGGAGGAGGTTTTATGTTCGACTGTTTATTTGTTTTTTTTTTTATTTTATTTTTTTATGTATGTCCACCGATAACTCGAAAACGGCTGAACCGATTGACATGATTTAAACGCCACTTTATCAGGTTTGCTCCTCAGTTGGTCCCATTTTTTGAAAATTTTAAATCAGTTCAGTAGTTTTTGAGTAATCCTGACAATACTGTAATTTTTTAGGTAACTTTTGCACGAGTTTTAACGGATCTTCAAACATAACTTCTTTGTTTATAAACCGATTTAGATGATTCTTGTTTCGTTAGAAAGGGGATACTTTAAGGATGTTTTCATTCAAATTTCCTTCACATTGGACCTTGGACTTCGAAGATACACAAGAGAACTCTTCAAAATCAAATATGATAGTGTATTAGTGATTACTCTACGGTATTGAAAGGTTTCGCATCAGCCATTTTCATTGTCACTACTGGGGCTGGGATACAAGCCTTACTTATGGGCTGATGAATAGGATGGACCATAACCCAATGCGGATTGGTGGGTGTTAATGTGCAAATGTAGCCAGAACTAACGGCTTAACGTGTCTTCTGAAGCACGGAGGAGCTCGAGATAGTATACTTTGGTCACCTACCCCATGTCTGACCCTTGCTAAAATTAACAGTGCGAAAAGTGGATATTGAGTTACTAGGCGTTTTATACCATTGAAATGTGTGAAATATGAATAAAATATATTTAAATATCATCGCTTACATTTACTTATACATACCTACCACAAAAAAGTTAAAAATAAAAAAACTTTTAAAAATTAAAAAGAAAAACCTCCTTCAAAAAACCTTAAAAAAATTGCTATACAAAAACAGCTTCAAAAAACAGCAGCTCTAAAAAGCAAGAACTAATATTCAAATCTGCATAATTACTATTCAAGTACCTACGCATATCTGATATTAAAAAAACGTCTTATGAAGTCGGGTGGGCTTTAAGAATTAAAAAATCAAATTGAGAAAGAGAAACCACGATAAATGTTATTATGATTAAAAAAGAAAAATATCTTTAGCCCCACCCGACTTCAAAAGACGTTTTTTTAATATCAGATATGCGTAGGTACTTGAATAGTAATTATGCAGATTTGAATATTATTTCTTGCTTTTTAGAGCTGCTGTTTTTTGAAGCTGTTTTTTTATAGCAATTTTTTTAAGGTTTTTTGAAGGAGGTTTTTCTTTTTAATTTTTAAAAGTTTTCATGAAAGAGGCAGTTGAATTCACTTTAAAGTGACTCCATAGTGACTCACTCTGATAGGTGGAGGCAATGAGAAATCTCTCATTGACATTGATCGCAAGTGTGAGACAATGCTAAGACAATGCAAGACAATGCTAAGACTGTCTAACAGTAAAGAAATGCGCCAGCCGCATTATATTTTGCTCGGCCTTTAATTTTTTCTGGAATAATCGGTATATAAACCTAATTTTCTGGGAAAAGTTATTAAGCAAATTAGATTACGGTGTCACCCGACACAATTTTAACTGTTTCATTATTATGAAACAATTATTACATAATGCCATTTCTGATATGCCCACGTATGTGCTTAACCCAGTATGCACTATTAGAAATACTTATTCTCTATGGTGTTGTCATATTATCAACTTCTGCAATTATGATTTCATCATAATATGATTGTTATTAAAAACAAAAAAGAATCATCGAAATCGGTTCATAAACAAAGAAGTTCTACCTGAAAATCCTTAAAAACTCGTGCGATGGTAAGCTAAATAATTGATATTTTTCAGGATTATGAAAAAACTACTAGCCAGATGTCTGTATTTTTTTTATGGGACCACACACGAACTAGTTTCTTTCAAATAAAAAAAGAATATCTGAAATCGGGTAACAACTGGTGAAGTTGAAGAAGTGCATGACATACCTACATAAAAAAAACCGTCGACTTGATAACCTCTTCCTTTTTTTGAAGTCGGTTAATAAAGGAGGAATTTCTAGTTAGATTAAAATGTGCACTCCAACGAGCTAATCTTGTCATTATCGTGTTTAGTTCAATGTTCTCCAACACTTGAAGGGCCGTGTTTAGTGACTAGTTAAGTGGTTAGTTGATGTACCTAACCACAAAACAGGGTTCTCATTATTTGATATACCTACTGTTTTAACTATAATAGTACCTAGGTACTTTGGTTAGGTATTGGAATTATTATCGCGAAAGTCTGACGCAGCATCAGCAGATCTGATGCTGCGTCAGACTTTCTCACCCCTGCTATAAAAATGGGAGGCCAAAACTCTTGATTTTGTTATCAACCACCAAAAAAACTAGGTATTTCAAAGTGAATAAAAGTCTTGATTACTGTGCTGTGCCTCAACAATTGACGACCTCCGTGGTCGAGTGGCTTTGTACACCGGTTTTCAAGGTGTCGCCATCTCTGAGGTCCCGGGTTCGATCCCCGGTTGGGTCAATTTAGAAAACGAACTTTTCTATATTGGCTCAGGTCTGGGTGTTTGTGATACCACCGTTGTCTTTGATTTCCATAACACAAGTGCTTTAGCTACTTACTTTGGAATCAGAGCAATGTATGTGATGTTGTCAAATAAAAAATAAAAAAAATAAAAAAACTGAAATACCGAACAGTGAGCTCCCATACAAACGTAATACTAAAATGTTTTGCAATTTGAGCATAATTAACTCTGCTTATGACAGTATTTGTTTAGACAAAAAACAACACATCCAAAATACCCAACCAAACCATTTATAAAAAATTGTATTGTTACAGTTTTGTATGAAAAAATGTAATTGGAATTTATCTTGAATTGGGTTAGTATTTTGGATTTTTTATTTAATAGAACCCTAGACAAAATACTGTCATAATCCGAATAACATCAAATAATTTTGGTATTACGTTTGTATAGGAAGCTCACTGTTCACCGGACTTTAATTAATTCTACAACAAACTTCACAAAAAATCTTTTTCCAGGAAGAAAAGCGTTACGACGCGAATGGGAAGAAAAAGAAGAAGGTAGTGCAGGCGGCGCCAGAGGGCAGCACCAGGAGTTGCGTGAGCATCATCACGTGTGGCCTCATGGGGTGACCCTCGTCTGCTTACTGCTCAGACCTAGAACCTTATAGACTTGACACGATGATCATAAACCTGATGAATCTACAGTTTTACCTAAGAGTGATGAGATGGAAATAGTGATAATAAAATAAATAAATGTTTGGACAATTTCACACAGCGCCATCTAGCCCCAAACTAAGCAAAGCTTGTAATATGGGTGCTAGACAACCGATTACTACTTATACTTATTATACATAGTAACACCCAGACCCGTCACACAAATCAAAATTCATCATTTCAATTTCTTCCCGGACGGGACTCGAATCCGGGACCTCTTGCGTGGTAGACCGGCATGTTACTGCACCCAGGTCGTCTGATGAGATGTCGAGTGATGTACTTGCCACCTTTTTTGGACACGAACTTTAAGTTCGAGGCCTTAAAATCCACTTCCTGTAACCACTCGGGTGGAGTCGATTAATTATTTAAGCTATTTATCTAGAACCCTAGGATCGGTTATAAAGTTATACCTATATTTTTAAGGCAAATAAAGTTATTTTTTCTACAGCATGGTTGAATTATAGGTCGTCCGTCCCAGTTAGGGTTGCCAGCATTCTTTTGCATCAAATATAGTATTTTCGAGATTAATTCCTGCAGTGGATGGCAAAAAAATCAAAATAAAATAGTACCTAGGTTTAAATAATTAGGTATTAGGGGTTGAGGTATGACATGCTTGCCGTTTTTATGGAGGATTAAGGGTGGATCCCACTTTATTTATCCATGGATATACACAATTGATTTAGTGATTTAGTCTTTTCCTAACACAACTCGACCAAGATAAATAGGCGCATGAAGTGTGTATAAAGTGACAATAATCATTAAATTCTATGCCTCCGATTGCATGTTATTATGTTGCCTTTAATATTTCTTTTCAGTTGACTTGTCTTTTGACGTAGGCGGGTTTTTTAGTTTTATAAATTTATTTATGTGTTTTTAGTTATTTCTTTAGGTATCAAATTAAAGGGCTTGTCATATGGATTTCAAAAGGGTATATCATGACCGTAACATACAACAAGTTACAAAAATACCCCTAATGCCGAATATGGTGTATAGGGACCATCAAACTGAACAACTTTTACCATGGGACCAACTCTGAAATCGCGAAAAAATATCAGCTGTTTCATACATTTTGATATTTTCGATTTTAATTTTTGTATGAAACAGCAGATTTTTTTCCACTTTCCTATGCACCTTAGTTATCTAGGTACCCAGGACATACACCAAAGTTCTTTTTCCTGTGTTAACTGTAGGTAGGTAGTCTAAGGTTACAGTTTCTAAGGATCAACGCACTTTATTGTAACAATCGGAGCAGTGTTACCCGATGTTGAACTACAATGCATTGTGCTGCTTAAGTAGTGCAGTAATAATGCAGCTGTTGTGCAGATCCAATAACACTGGGAAGCAGGAAAGCACAGCTGTGGCGAACGACCTCTGGAGCTCGAGTCACTTTAAGTCGTCTGGATATAAAACATTATCGTAGCCATTATTTTATTTCAATATACCTACCATCTACATCACACCCCACTTTTGTAGGTATATCTATCTACCTAGATAGGTAGGTACTTCGAATTCATGAAAAATGCATTAAAAAATAAATGAAAGAAATCCTACTTGAATTGAACGCGCGGTTGCAGCTCGTGCCGATGCATATAATTTCAGTTCAGTGCAAGAGGAAGGAGGAAGATGGCCAAATAAATTATTAAGTATCATACGATTGAAATTAAAATTATTGCTGAGTTAGAGGATATATTGTTAGTTGTGTCTTCGATCGTAGAAAAATTTTAAAGCCAAATTGTGCAGACAGTGACATCTAGTACTATTAAAGCACAACACAAAGACTTAAAATTCTACCTTTTAAATAGCATCTTACCTCAGCGTAGCATTAGTTGTTAATGTAAAAAAATATCACTAGGTGTCACTTTTGACTAATGAAATGATACCTATTGATGAGAAGATTGTAAAGCGAGGTTTAGACTAGCAAGATCTTCCTGCAATTTCTTGAGAGAACAAGTTCTGCAAGTTACAACACTTTGATAATTATTTAGCTTGCCACACCTGCAGGTCTACCGCCTAACTCAAATTACTTTCAAATCACTAAAGTAGTAACTATTTAGTAATCTGTGACCAAAGTTTATGACGTCAATGCACTATGCGTCCTTGTCATTCAGTGCATTGCTATCGCTATGGCTATAGCTTTGATTTAGGCGGTCCCGCCCCTGTTTACACAGAAGTCAACTTAGCTGCAAGATTTATTGCTAGTCTAAATAGTTTGCACACTAGCGCCGCCATTGGAAAAAAATCAGTGCTTAGATAAAAAAAGACGAAATTGCGAATTATCTCTCTTTAGTGCCCTCCGACCGAGGAAGATTTGTGGTACTTTTTATCACTTACACAATATTTTCTAGACTGTCGTTTAGTTTAATAGAGTTTTATTGCTAAAAGTGCCCACTTTTGGATGCGATTGGTCTGGCTACTTAAAAGTATTGCTATAGTTCCCTGAATATCATGTATAAAAATCAAGACTGAGATTATTTTTATTTTTTAAGTAAAGTCACTTACATTATTTTTTGCTTTAAGCGTCTGGTAAACATTACCGCCAACGGAAAGTGTCTGGCAATATTGATTATTAATTTTTAACTATATGCTCTAAAACATACGTAATCCTAGTGGCCATACTGGTGTGACAAACTAGTATGACCACGAGGAAACGGGGGTAAAAATCAGCATGAATATTATTTTTACTTACCTTTAGCAGGTAGTACAACCTTACATTACATTACTATCTCATGAATACATTTGGTATATGAGAAAATAGGTAACGTCTAGAGGCCCTGCGTCTTTAGTTTCGTAGTAGCTAGCACTCAATGCAAAAAAATAATAATAAAAAAAATAGCAAGTACCTACTTCCTATCTATTTATACATAATTATTTTTATGTAAGTAACAGATATATTGGCCATACTAAACACTTGAACCAGTCATCATCACTAAGAATCGAACTTGGAACTTAAAATTATTACTGGAGAGCTATTGCGCAAACGCCGCCGGCACGACCGCAGACGGGTCACGGCACTTGCCTGTCGCCATTCGCATTCAAAGACTAGCGCAAATGAAAGTCGCATTTATCCAAATCGTTTATTCAAGCAAATGAACATAATATTATGAACAAACTATAACATTAAATTTATCTACTTAATGATATTTACATTCCATACCTCGCTTACCTCAGTAGTGATTATTCTACATACATCTAGGACGCTTATAGTTACCGTGTATAGAAATGCAGAATACCATTCCGCAAGATTGCACTATACCTAGGTTATCATATCAATAAAATAAAAAATATATTTCAAATAATTAATTTGACCCAATCTTGCCGACCAAAATCCTACTCAATTATCAGAATAGGATTTATTCGAAATGTATAATATTCTGCATTTTTATGTCAATTATTTTCTTACAGAATGATTATCGATAAACAAATTATCAATAAGGTTGTCAAATTAAAACAGTGCCCATTTTACGTTTCTGAGATGAGAAGACATGTTGAGAACAAAGATAGGCACAACAATTTCACACGTCACATTTAAAAGGCATCACATTATTGCATTGAGCTCTAAGTGAGGATTAGGAGAATTTATTCCAAAGTAGCCTCAGATGTATCAGAAAATTATATCATTCGATCACCAACACAATACTCATTGGTACATCAGTATGAACATCAACAACATCTTGTCATATAAAACTTAAAAATAGTTTATTTAACTAAAACTAACCAAACAAGACTGAACGCCATTTTCTTACCCAATATTCATAGAAATAGTGCACTATGTGAAATATCCATATGAATACTAGCACATCAACAGTAGCAAATAAACAGTATACCGAGCAACATATTGTGAATACATCATTCAAAACACAGTTATTTTTTAAAAATAGAAACAGTTTGGAAAAGCATTGAGGAAGACAAAATACTTCGTAGTTAAATTTCATGTATTTGCAACATCCAAAATTGAGAACTGAGTTGTGGTACATAAAATAGACACATAAAAGCAATAGGTATAAATTATAAAACTTTGCAAAATCAAACTTATAGGTTAAAATGATATTATTATATACATACAACATTGTATGTAATTATCTTAAATCTAGTGCTGCGGATGTTGTGTGTGATCAGACCAGTTAAATAGCATCTCAATTTAAAAAACTATAGGACTGAACAAGCAGGCACTTTCGCATAAGCATACTATGATCAGGGCAAAAGTTGAAAACTTGTTTAAAATTTTAAGTGCGAAAGAAATTAGTGCTTTAGTAAATTTATACAAATTTAGTAATGCTACAAAATTACAGATCCTGAAATGGCTTTTGATCCAGTGTGTATATTAGACAATAATATTTTATTCTATCCATAATATTAATTTTAAGAGAGTAAATAAAATATTTTAGAAAACTCTATGAGGACACTTTCTACACAGACCCATGTAACATACAAAAACTCATATTCTATAATAATTATGATTTAAAATATACTATAGTTCAACCGACTCACTATAAGTGTTTCACTTTTATTTTACATTCAAGAAAACCACTGCTTTGAATCAGTAATTGAAGTCAGTTGCAGTAGCATGCTATCCAGCTCAAATCGGCACAATCCAGTCTCACACCACAAGATAATTTACGGGGCTCACTGGGGCTGGTTCGAGGAAGCCGCCTGGCTCGCAGACTTGGTGATGACGATGGTCTGTTTGCCCCCCACGCCAGACTTGCCCAGTTGCAACATGTTCGACGGCAGAGTGATGATCTTGTTGCCGCCAACTGTGTTCGCAGACACCAGCTTTACAATAGTTGCGCCGGGTGCTATGTTCTGAGCTTGGGCCGCGCTCACCGGCACCCCAGATCGATTCTGCATCATTGCCATCTTGGGGACCGTGGCCACTGTCATTCCTGTAGACGTCTTCACTAACGTGACATACTGAGGCGCATTACTCGCCTGTGCATTCCCGCCTGGCGTCTTTTTTATTATGACCGGTATACCAGCATTGCCTGTCGCTTGCCTTAGAACTGTAGTGCCTCCTGCGGAAGTGGCTACTGCTGTCTGTTCCCCAGATTTGGCAGTTACGATCTTATAAACCGGCGCTTTTTGGCCTAAAGCACTACCCGCGATCTGAATCGTACCCCCGCTGCTGGCGATGACCGGCAGGTTACCGGCTCCAAGTTTCACCGGCACTCCAGCTTTCGTTTGAAGATTCGCGACTCCCGCTTGTATGGGAACGCCGCCTGCCGTCTTCACGAGGACATTGCTCGTACCTATCTTAACATTACTAGCGCCCAGCTTTAAAGGAGTTCCGACTTGTCCTACTTTCTGGACGCTGTTGGCGGTGATCTTGCCTTGCAAGTTGGCAGTGCCGAGTTTGAGCGGGACTGGGTTGCCTGTCAGTTTAACAGGCACGTTGCCGGCGCCTAGTTTGACTGGGACGCCGGCACCTGTTCCCGCTTTCACCTGGACGAATCTAGGCGTGCCGGCAGACGTACCTGAACCTAAAACGATCTGTGCACTCGACTGCGCCGTGGAGACGCGCACTGTGGTTGGCGTAGACACGCCGCTCACAATTCTAGTGACGCCTTGAGGTGTGACCGCCGCGACCTTAATCTGCTGTGAAGACCCTGCTGCTGGCGATTTGACGACCGTTTTGCCTTGATATGTGGCTTGTTTGAGCGTAGGCGTGTTAGGAGATATCTTTACTGTGGCGGCGGCTTGAGACGGTACCTTTATTGTGGCAGATACCATTTTCTGTGGCGTCGTAACAAGAGGAGCGGCGGGCGACGCGGCTGCAGCTACTGGGCGGACAGGCAGCTCCGTCGGCGTAGGCGGCAATCCTGACGATACAGGCGATGTCAGCCCGAACGCTTTGGCGGCAGCATCTGGTTGCGCGGTTGTGATGGGTGATGCTGGCGGCGGAGCGGTGACCGGCTCTGCGGCTGCTGGGAAGCGCGCTGGCGTCACTTTACCACACTTCTGCACTTGCAAGACATATGTAGTTATTGTGTTCATCGCAGGCCAACACAACTCCAGTGATGTTGTGCCGGCGCGCACGAGCGCCACGCGCCCAGCTTGAGGGGGTACACCAACTTCAAGATACCAAAGGTCTTTGCAGCAGATTTGATTATTCCATGTTTTCCTGTAGCCATCCCGTCCAGACCAGATATAGAGCCTTGTTTGGATAGCAACAGCACTATGTCCAGCTCGGGCCCTAGGTACACATTCATCAAAATTATCTAGAGCAATATTATCCCAAGTCATATTTTCTAGATTCAATGACGCAAGTGTGTTTGTGCATTTCCATTCTTTCTCATGAGTGGCAAGTTTTGATTCATCGGGTACGAGCGGTACCCATCCACCATATACATACATGTGTTGTCCAATTACAGTTGCAGTGTGCAACGAGCGTGGAAGGGGTGCTGGGCCACCTACCTCAGGGCGGGACCATGACATGCTATCTACATCCAACACCCACAGATCACCTAAACGTGATCCACTCATCCCTCCATAAATAATAAGTGATGATTTGCCTGTATTCTTATCAGTATATGCTACACCACTATGTGACTCTCGTGGAGGGGGCGACTGACCATATGTCAAGGGTATATCCCAAACAGTCATTGATGAATTAGGATACAGTTCCAAAGTGTAGAGATCATTGAGATACCTTGGAATATTATTCTTGGGGTCGTCGCTCTCGTTGGCCAATCCTCCAAACAGATAGACTTTCCCATTCAAGAGAGTGAAGCTGTGACCAAGTCTGGGACACGGCGGGAGACCTTGCTTGGGTGGCAATGGTTTTAAACGTTTCCATTCCCATCGTGAAGCTTGTAATTCATAAAGATCATTGGAATACTTGCCGTATTCAACCATGCCGCCAAACACCAGAAGTCTTGTGCCGTCGACCACGAAGCCATACGCAGCGCATCCTGGGGGCACCTCTCCTTTTGTAACAGGAACGAACCATTGGTTTGTGGTGGTATTGAAGACATGGAGCTCATGAACGATTCCTTCGTTTCCGCCGCCGAAAACTATCATCAAATCTTTGATGGCGACCGCGCGATGGCCATGACGAGGACGGGGTTGCGGGCCGGTAGGATTGTAGACTTTTTGCCACTTAAGTACAGCGTTTTCCTTCATTTTTACTATACATTTGTCACTAAAACTTTTACACCGTATGTATCGCTCAGGATGCGTATCTACAGCATAGACAATGAGAAACGTCGTAAATAAGCTTTGAAGAAAATATTCGGGTCAGTTGCAGCTACATAAAGCAAACCTAAGCGACTTTCTCTTTCTCACCAATGCGGACCTCCTATGAGTAAAAAAAAATCACCCTACGCAGCTTCGAGTGTACAACAAAAATGGCGTTAGCAACAGCGCTACCAACGTTATAAAAATAGAACGAGCGGCGTCGGACGTCAAGAAATTGTCTATGTCAATAATATAGTTTTTTTTCTGAGTGCATTCAGCCAGGCTCAAATTCATAATAAATAGTTTTATTTTTTTACAAAAACTTTATTGTGGTTCGTTCTTAAGTTCGATAAATCAATCAACACAAAACGTGTAATGAGCTTCCTAATGTGTAGGTAAGTGTATTTTAAGGCAAGAACTTTATATTCATTCTAAGAATTCTAAGTCGGGCCATAGCGCGTGTTTTGCCCCACATAATCAACAAAAACATCTCAACATTCAACAAAATTGTCGACACAAAACATTGTTTCTCTACACATTTTTGTGTAGAGAAACAATATTTTTGTTTTCCTTGCCCGGTGAAAAACACGTACACAAAACATTTTGCGCGGGTCGAGGGGCAGGGTAAAGAGGGCCTAGTATGAGTTGGTGTTTCACTTTTCGAATAGCTATCTATCGCTTTGTCTCTTCCATTCATTCACTCACATTGATTATGAGCAGTCCAATAGTTAACTATGCGAGAAGTGAGAGAAAATACAACTCACACTAGGCCCTCTGTCATAGTCTGTGGTCATAATCAGTGTTGCCAGTGGCAGATAGTCAAATATAACATGAGATAGCTCAAAAAGTGGGCCCCTATCCACTGGTAAACTAATTAGTATCAGTTTAAAAAAAACTTTGAGTTAGTTTTATAGATTAAAATTCTACATGTGAGTTGTATTTGAAAAATAGCTATATTTTTGTACCCATTCGTGTAAAAGCCTAGTCGGCATCGGCGTGCGTAGTGCACCGCGCGCTCTGGGCCTTGCGGTGATGGATGACGGTTTGGTCAAAAAATCATTACAATCAACCTGTACCTAATGATTTTGTGTATGCATTTAAAATATTAAAATCGATTGTAATCATTCGCTGCTAGTCACCACTCGACTCAGTTGCGCATGCTTAAGTAAGGGGGGTGGAAAATTGAGAAATACAGGCGAGTAAGTGAATATGTCGCATTCAGTAGTTCACAAAATCAAGTGCGCCAAGATGACGAACAAAAAAAATTCTTGGATGCGTTCCGTTTCACGATATTTTTTTGTTTGCTGGAAATTCTAAAAAGTAACACAAAGTAACAATTGTTGAGTCGTGTAACATGGAGGTAACATGAGAGGGTCAAAAGTAACGTAAAATGTTACTTTTGTAACATTCTGGCAACGCGGGTCATAATTAATGCTCTAAGTCATCTGTCCTATTGACAACTCGTTTGTTTAGATTTAACTTTTGCAGCTTTTGCTTTTGTGCTTTTTCTTTTAGTTTTTTCCACATCCACTCTGATCATTGAAAGTAATTCTTCGAAATTTGATTCGGGGCAGCAAAAAAAGTTTCCTATGCCAAATCCAACCTCCATTTTTATTCCTGATAAATGTTAAAATTTCACGTCTGTAAATAGGGTCTAACTTGAAAGCCACGCTTTTTTCTTCTTCATAACAAATCTAAAATCACTAAAATTGAAACTACATCCTCCTCGTCCAAACTCATTTTGTTTGCTAGCACTGAGCAAGTAAGTAATCACTACGTTTTTTGCTAGAGAAATCAACAAAGAAAGATATTTTAAACTAAAAGACTCTTAATTACCGTATTTTTATGATGCTCACGTTACGTCCTTATAGTGCGACTGTAATATCTTGATATTTTGAGGCTCTGTTATTATAATAGAATATTATGTTTCCAGATTTTGTCATATAATTTGTTTGGGGATGAAATGTATTTAATTAACTAGGGAAATAAAATGTAGTAAATACCTACCTATTAAATAAATTTGAAAAAGTCACATAATCCAAATCCTACTAATATAATTAATGTGAAAGTTTGGAGGTTTAGATGTTTGGAAGTCTGAAACGGCTGTTTGGCACACAGATAGTTTATAGCCTGGATTAAGACACAGGGGATACTTTTTATCCCGGTTAATGTTCCCTAGGGTTTTTGCTAATAGGGAATAGGAAGATTGTTTGTTGAATAAGTACAGAGAATAAAAGTGTTTTATTTGATAAGTTATTTATTTTTCAAATATTTTTATTTTCTTCCTGATCTTCTGATCAGATTGAATATTTAGAACCAGGCTTTGATTATAGTTCTGCATAATCAAAGCCTGGTTCTAAATACTCAATGCCGGACATGGTAGAATTGCTAGTGATAAAAAAAAATATCTTCTGAACTTGATGTGCTCGAATCTGTTACATTTATGATAAATTCTTGCATCTCTTATATTAAAATTGGTCTTCTTTCCAATATTTTCAATATTGTATTTTTACTTAAGCCTGAAAAAAACCTTATAAATTAAAAGTATCAACACTCTTTGTACCCGCTATTAAAAACATTGATTAAACGAAATAAACAAATGTTCTTAAATATTATGACATATTTAAATGAATTAATTTTAATTTACATATATTTCGAGATATCGGGGATGGGAGGTTACCAAGGAAGTTTGAAAACGTTCTATTAAAATTTTACATACCAGACATCACTGCCACACGTTCCGTAACTTTGTTTTGGAGTTATTCCGTTCTCTTTGGCAAAACTGAATAATATTAAATACTACTTTCCTTGTGAAACTGCGTAAACTTTTACCTCTTTTCGATATTATTTTGTTCAAAATTCAAAAGAAAACAACACGACAAACAAATCTGTATCAACAATTAACACTTGACACTGGCAAAAATTACTTCCAAGAGGAAAGTAGATTGCCATTACAAAAAAAGAAGAAGAAATAGTTTGACATTTTGATTGACAGATGCTGGGTTGGGTTACCATGTAAAAATCATAGTGATAGTTTCATTTTACGCCGCGCTGCGCTGGTTCTCTTTTCGTACAGACTAAGTGCTAACATAAAATGCTAAAATGGCAACACTGAAGTTTTGTCTACGCAAGCCACGCAATCGCTGCGGACGGCGTGTGTAGATAAGTATGTTTCAGAAACAAAGTTGTGTGTTTGTGTTTTTGTTGAATGTTTTCGGAAAAACCTCACTATGGACCCGCTTTCAAAAATTAGCCCAAACATTGCATTTACATTAACCTCCTTACTAATAACGATTGTGTAGCAGATATACACAGTGTTTTGTCCCTTTCTTTTTAATATGTTAAACTTAATTAATTTGACAGAGAATAACCATTGTGTAACTTTACATCTGCTACAATCTTTCTTAGTAAGGGGGTAATAATTTAAGCTAAAAGAGATTGAAGATACCACAGTCAAACCGACTAGTCAGTTTTGCGAAACAATTTTGTAAGCTGTTTGTTGTAATCTCATTGTTTTTTAATAAAATACTTTAAAAAAATAATTGTCTATGGGATCAAATAACAAAAACTTGAACGCATTGTTTTTGTGCTGAATGTTGGTAAAACTGAACTTGAGCGCGGTATAAGCAAAAAAATTTAGTCATTGAATAGAAACTTACCATAGACAATTTTCATTGTGGTTAATTTCATAGACTAATATTTGGTTAATTCTTAGGGTTAATTTGCCGGCTTCTGTCATTTTGTATTTTTTTATTCACATTCGGTGTACTTATTTCTAAAATAAACTTTCTTCAATGATTTAAAATTACTTACATGTTTTTCGTGATAACTAAACAGTTAATGGCGCGAAATCTAAAGTTAGACTGTGTTACCCGTTAAAAAAAGCAAAATATTCAGTTTCCCAAAACTTACGAAAGGAAAGTATCTACCTTAAATATTGAAAAAAAGAAATTTTACTGAAAAAATATGAAAAACAAAACATTTTTATATTTGCACGATACTGATCGAAAGGGTTAATTTGCCGGCTTCTGTCATTTTGTATTTTTTTATTCACATTCGGTGTACTTATTTCTAAAATAAACTTTCTTCAATGATTTAAAATTACTTACATGTTTTTCGTGATAACTAAACAGTTAATGGCGCGAAATCTAAAGTTAGACTGTGTTACCCGTTAAAAAAAGCAAAATATTCAGTTTCCCAAAACTTACGAAAGGAAAGTATCTACCTTAAATATTGAAAAAAAGAAATTTTACTGAAAAAATATGAAAAACAAAACATTTTTATATTTGCACGATACTGATCGAAAGGGTTAAGACTAATTTATTTTTCTTGAGTAACACAGTATCATAAACAAAGGGAAGAACATTTATATAATCATTTATACAATTTGTATCGTATTAGTATAGGTAGGTATGCGACTTTTTTTTAAATTTGAATGCAGCTCCAATCATTTTTAAAAACAAAATGAAGTCTTCTTTCAGTAAAATCATCCTATCTTCAATATTTAAGGTACCTCTGTGTGGCAAAGTTTTGGGACAGCCTGACCCAAAATAGGAAAACCGTTTCTTCGGACCATCAAACTGAACAACTTTTACTATGGGAACAACTGTAAATATCTGAAATCGCGACCAAAAATTCAGTTGTTTCACACATTTTGATATTTTCGTTATTTTTATATGAAACAGCAGATTTTTTCGCGAATTCAAGAGTTAGTCTTTTAGTAAAAGTTGTTCAGTTCGATGGTTTTTGGGTTCATTAATTATCACGTTGTATGGAAAAAAATAAGTTACGAAATATCACGATATGTATTTGATTTATTTACGATTTATGTATTGTTTTATGTACGGTCAGCATCATTTTATGCAACATCTTCAATTTATTTTTAACCTTAATATATTAGCGTAATGTTGATTATCCTGTTGTTGTAGCCCAGCGCTGTTGATTGTACGTACAGTCAGCAGCATTTCAAGATATTTTATTAATTTATTAATTAGCCATTACTGCCATCTTAATAATTTACGCAATCTTTTAATTAATACCCCACCACAGACAAATCACTATAATGATATATTATATGTAGGGCCTCACACATTTCACAATAAAAGTAAGTTAAGTAAGTAATATAAACAAAATGCGTCTTGGGTATTATTAATGAATATTATCATCAAGTAAAAAGGAATTTACTGTCGTTACGAAAAAAATGTTATTAAAACATTATTAAGGTTTTCTTACCGTTTTCTTTCATTGCGGACTCAAATGTATTTTCCCTGTTCTTTGAGGAAGGTGCTTATCTCCAAACTACAGAAGCCATGACATCATGCTTCCAAAAAGAGTTTTATTTTCTTCAACATAAGATCGCTATTCTAATGAAATGTTGTAATTCAACATAATTATAGTTTTATAGAAATATATGTCCTATGATGGTACAATAAAATTCTAAGTAGAAACACAAAAGTCTCTTTCTTTTGTGGCAGAAGTAGGTTATATATTTTAAAATGACATTTAAAAACAAAAAATAGTAATTATTTGCCTCACTAGATGGCGTTGATGGACAAGTGAAGTGTCAAAATGGCTTTGAAAAATAAACGGGTTGTGCTTAAAAAAGTCATTTTCATTTCTTGGCGTCTTTGGTTGTTAGCGGTGTTTTCGGTGTTTTTATGTGTACCTATTGTGTTTTCTTTTTCCTACCTTATCTACAGTTGACACTTGTTTATCAACGCCATCTATCGAGCCTACAGTATTTTGTCATTTTGAATAGCCCTCATTGTCTTTGTCTAATCAAAAGTGTATGTATAATCAAAAGTGATTGAATACAGAAGTTTGAATGAAGTTCAGAATAAACGAGTTATGAAATTGAATATTTTGGTTTCATCGTGGTTACATCACTAGTTAAAGTGAGAGCGATCACTGGTAGATGGCACTGATCCGCAGCATCATTAATTTGTCATTTAGTAATTCTAGATGTCGTTAGCTGTTCATTTCTTCGATAAAGTGTGATAAAGTTGTAAAAAAGGGAGTTTTAGAGATTTTTTAAAGATCTACCATTGGAAATAATAAGCAACTGATAGATCTTTCAAATTATAAAAGTGGAGAGGTTCTCTGTGTTCGAGTATTAAATCTTCGATTTTATAGCTTATTTATTTATAATTATTTACTGATTGCATACATGTCACACACTAGAGAAGACAAAAGTAGCTATACATGCACCCGGCAAGAGTATTGCAATTATAATAAATGTTACTTTATTAAATATTATGTTACGTAATTGAATATTGTTTATCTTAATTTTAGAAACTATTGTTAATACTTATGACTAGGTAGTAGGAACTACAAAATATAGTTGTAGGTAGTTACTTAATGAATTTCTTAATGACTTTAATTTGTTAATACCAAATGATTTGAATCTTTTATTTCTGTAATAGATGGGGACAGTTTATGATATCTATTCCTTTCGAATACCAAAAACGAATACCGATGGTATTTGTTTATTACCGTTATAAAATTTCTATTCCCAACGAATACCAAATTTATTAAAAATTATATCAAAAATTTCAAAATTTGGTATTCGTTGGGAATAGAAATTTTATAACGGTAATAAACAAATACCATTTGGTATTAGAAAGGAATAGATCGTTTATGAAATATTCAAATGGATTATCTCTTTTTGGTTCTGGTAGTATGAGTTTGATGTCGAAACCAGTAGTAAAGCCGGTAAAACCCTAGGTATTATTTTAATTTTAACTTGGTTTTACACCTAACCTCACCTAAAATGCGATTTTATTTTAATCAAATAAAAATAAAATGTATGAAACAGCTGTTTTTTTTCGCTATTTCAGAGTTGGTCCCATAGTAAAAGTTGTTCAGTTTGATGGTCCCTATATACCATATTCGGCATTAGGGGTATTTTTGTAACATGTTGTATAGAGTACCTATTTGGTCGTCGCAGCTCACAGTGTAACGTAATATGACACAATAAATTGTAGCCACAGTGGGTTTTCAACAGTAGTTCTGAAAAGTTTTTAACTAAGCTTATCTAAACTATGTAGGCCAACTAAACTAATAACTCGTGGCTCTGTGAGATGTAGACTTCGCGTTTGTGACATTTTTGATCATTTTCGAAATGGGTGAAATATGATTATTCCCCATATCTCCGCCATTTTGCCAAAATTCGAGAAACTGACTCGACAAAAAAATAACAATATAATTATAGAGCATGCTCACGAAAAATTAAACATAAAGATTTTTCCAAAATGAATGGGGAAACTTTATTCCTTCTTTTTTGTTTTGATTTTTTACAGGTAGGTATATCTACGCGATTCTGGGTGACGACTTGAGTGGTTCAGTGGTCAACATGGCCGGTGTCTAGCACGCTAGAGGTCCCGGGTTCGATTCCCGGCCGGGCAGAAATTGAAGTGATGAATTTTAATTTCTGTAACGGGCCTGGGTATTACGTATAATAAGTAAATATTTAAAACTAGGGCATATACTTTACTTATATGCCCTAGTTAAAAAAAAATACGGAACCCTTAGGATACTACAGTAGTATACTAGTTGTCTAGCATCCATATTAAAAGCTTTGCTTAGTTTGGGGCTAGCTAGATGGCGCTGTGTAAAATTGACCAGGAATTTATTATTTTTTATATTTATTTATTATTATTATAATTAGATATACCTATATGTAGCCCGTAGTCGACAACAAAGTGATCCTAAGGGTTTCGTATTTTTTTTGAGGTAGGTATAAAAAACAGCAATATCAAAAACAATATTGGCATAAACTTTTAAGGAAACTCCGATCCGATTTATACTATATATCTACCTTTTTTTTAAATTGACTCTGGGCCGGTCTATCGCCGTAAGCCATGGATGCACAGACTTATTAAGACTAGGGGCCACTCGGGCAAATTATGAACTGATGGTGGGCCACCAGAAGTATAGGTAATTAAAGACAATGAAAAATTGATAATAATGTATTCAAATTGAAAAAGAATTTATTAATTTGAAGCGTGGCACTGCATAGTGCTTACAATCTTTTTTATATTTGGCTCAAATTTACTTGTAGCAACACGTAAAACTGCTTCCAAACTTTCATTTGCAAGGCGGTTTCGATTTTTTGTTTTATTATTATTTAGGATTGAAAAGGTTTGTTCACATATATAGGTAGAACCAAATAAGCTTGCACATTTCAGAGCGTTTATGCGCAACTCTTTCTACGTATTTTTATCAATGCAGCGGTAAAAGTTCAGCAAGTCTCCTTCGTTGAATTTGTTGCGTAAATCTTGGTCGTTCTGAATGTCGATAATTTCTAACTGCATTAACTCTGGCGCATTTTCAACTGAAATCGTGAAAGGATTGCTAAATATGTCCAACAGAGGTTTCACTGTTTTAAACTCCGAAAATCTGTCTTGAAAAGATTGAATCAAAATATCTAGCTTTTTTACATAACTGAAATTAATAGCAGTTTTTTTGAATTTTTCAGCCATTTTCTTATAATTCGGAAAATGATTGTAATTTCCAGAATTCAATTGCGATCTGAAAAGTGTCAGCTTGCATTGAAAGGATGATACATGTGCGTAGAGCTGGGATATCAGTTGATTTTTGCCTTGAAGCCGTGTGTTCAAGACATTCAAATGATTTGTAATGTCAACTAAAAAAGCCAAATCACACAACCAATCAGGACTTTTAAGTTCCGGGACGTCCCTTTGCTTTTCCGCCAGAAAAATATCAATTTCTTCTATTAAATTTAAAAATCGTTCCAGTGTCAATCCACGACTTAGCCACCTTACTTCTGTATAATACAGTAAATCTCCATGTTCGCATTCAATGTCATCAAGGAATTGTTTGAATTGCCTGTGATTGAGTCCTCGTGATTTTATGAAATTCACAGTCGAAACTACCACTTTCATGACATTTTCAAATTCAATTTTTTTAGAACAGAGGGCTTCTTGGTGTATAATGCAGTGAAACTGCATGAGATCTTCAGCGTTTAAGTTTTTTTCTTGCAAATGCTTTTTCAACAAAGTAACTAGCCCAGAATTGACACCAATCATCGAAGGAGCACCGTCAGTCGAAACTCCCGATAATTTCGATAAGTCCAAATCAGTTTTTGAACACTCGTCCAAAAGTACATTGAGTATATCAACTCCTCTGGTTTGACCTTTCAATGAACACATTCCTAATAACTCTTCGAAGACTTCAAAATCTTGAGTAACACCTCGTATGAATATAAGAAGTTGAGCTGTGGAACTAATATCAGTGGATTCGTCGAGTGCTAATGAAAAAAAATCAATTATCTTAGTTTTTTCATTTAATTGTTCCGCAATATTATCTGACAAAGACATAATTCGTCTTTGGATGGTCATACGATTCAGTTGAATTTTCTCAAACTTTTTTGCTGCTTCTGGACACATTTTCTTAGCGGCAATTTCTATGCATTCTTTTACAAAATCCCCATCATTGAAGGGGCGACTCCGCTTTGCTATCATTCGAGAAATTTCATAACTAACTTCTGTAGCTGTTTCTGTATCTTAATTGGGTTTTGTAAACATAGCTTGTTGACCAATAAGCTCCCGTTTTAAAGACAAAACTTTTTGCTTTCTTAATTCGCCTGTAAACTTCGTAAAAGTAGGATGCTGCGTTTCATAGTGCCTTTTTACATTATATTCCTTTGCAATCGCAACAGAATTCTTGCAAATTAAACAAACGACTTTGTTATGCGACCATACAAAAAAGTATTTCTCAGTCCAAATTTCTTGAAACTGCCGATTTTCATCTTTAACCTTACGTTTTTTACTAGTTCCTGGCATGTCCATGTTGCGTTTTAATCCTGACTAGGATTACCACAGCACCTAAAACCAATTACAGTTCCTAATTAATTACCAAAAATAATTGATAAAATATGTAGATAAAATTAATAACAGTTTTACTTACGATTTCACAACACAATTATACACGGCACTTGACGGGAAATCTACGTTGAATGTGGATCAAAATATATTATAATTATGACACCGGCTAGTCGAGTTAAAATCTACACTAGAACTAACGACACTTTACTCAAATTAAAACCGAACTGTCGGTCGCTGCGGTTAGCGTGGCTTTTATACCACGCGCATAGAGTCGAAAACTGTCTGGAGAAATCTCGAAACCGACTCTGGAAGCTTCGTGTATCTACCTACGCGAGCTATCGGGAATTTGGGACTATTGCTATCTCGCTCGCTCGAACAGTATAACGCGGCGCGCTTCCTCAAGAAAACGAATTTAACCGAGATCAGCACGAACATTACCGACCGCTGTTACCGACGCATGCACGGCGCACCGATAAGATTGATAGAGCGCGCGCGCGAGATTCAAATTACTTTTCGAACATTTGTTATTGGTTTTATTCTGGAATAGAACTCAATATTTTCAAATGTACGAGAGTATTATTTTTGCTGTCGGCGGGCCACCAGTATTCGACCGGCGGGCCGCATGCGGCCCGCGGGCCGTAGTCTGTGCATCCCTGCCGTAAGCAGTCTATCTACTGTTTTTCTTGTTACTTGTGTGGCTACAATTTTGTAGGTCGTACACAACAGAGGCGGGTCGCGTTTTCTGCACCTATTGACACTTTCCACACGTGTCAACACCAAAACCTGATAAAGTGGAGGGTCGTCAATCAATCTCGACTGTTCTTGTTGACGTCAACGGAGTCGAGGAAAAAATGTGCTACAAAGATGGCCAAATGTGTCAGAGTTTTTGGCGGTGGGTAATCAGTCGGGTAAGTAGGTAATCAATTATTTAAGATTTTCAATATTCTTACAAACAACATCTTTTTCAAATACATCGTTTGTGGACTCTGGAGAAATGTACCTACACTAATAAAATTTGATAAAAAAACACTCCATAAGGGTTCCTTTTTACCATTTTAGTACGGAACCCTAAAACGATCTAAGTACCTATATCCACTGGCGACGTAGGTCTTGCGCATTCAGCTGCTTCCCGCGACCTAGATCGTCGGTTCAATCCAATAACACTTTCTTTCGGTTTCCATTACACAAATATAGGTACCTACTTAAGGGCCCTATATACCTCAAAAGTGCTTAGTGCCTAAATAGACACTTTTATATTTGACTACTCTACTACAAATAACTTAGCTTCAATCTGTACATGTGAGTTTTCGATACATTATGTATTTAGCGAGCAATAAATTTAATTAGGATGAGGGCGCCATTTTGATGTATACAACGTGTTACAAAAATACCCCTAATGCCGAATATGGCATATAGGGACCATCAAACTGTTACTATGGGACGAACTCTGAAAACGCGAAAAAAACTAAGCTGTTTCATACAACAGGTCCCATAGTAAAAGTTGTCCAGTTTGATGGTCCCTTTATACTATATTCGGCATTAGGGGTATTTTTGTAACATGTTGTATACCATATTTGGCATCAGGGGTAGGTATTTTGGTAAAATGTTGTATAAGGTCCTTATTTTGATGTCGTACAACTTCCTATTACTTTTTAAATTTAGATTTTTAGCATACACAATGCTATTTTTATATTAAATAATATTAGACAAAATACTAATGCTCACTCTGAGGTGCTACGGGTGAGTCGTTTTTTTCTAGTATTTTTTCTAATATTATTTATCTTCCTATTACTTTTTATGTACTGATTAAAAACCTAGGGTCAAAATTTTTAAAGTACCTATTCATAGTCTAGTTTACAATGTGAATATAATTCTTGGCTGGGGTCTCTATCGCCTTCAGACACTGAATACATAATTATACTATTCAGAGCAATTTTGTCGGGTATAAAGAATATATTCTAAAACGTGCTTAAAATATGATAATATTCCACTTTTGATTGATTTAATCGCGTTTGTTTAGTTTTTCTTGCGGTTTCAGCGAGGTTTCGGCCACAGGAAATCCTTATTTTCTCATTGCTTCCTTTCCTTTTTTGTTTCTTTCACTGGGACATAGTCCTGGAAAGTGGATCGAGGGCCTACTCAAATGGGAATTCTACTAAAATTAACGCTAGTACGGGGGTGGTTTGATAAGTCCATGACTTTGGAAAGAAGAGCCACTGTTTTCGGCATATTTTGTTTTAAATCGCTACATAATCTTTTTGTAGCTCTGCGTACTCAGTCCAACGAAGTTCCTACTTCTTTAACCCATATTTTTTTTATTTCATCGACTGTAAAAAGGTTTTAACTGAAATGAGGGCCCATTTCAGGCACCACCTTTTGGCTTGATAAAATCTTTGCTTGCCACGACAGTTGTTCATGTTTGGTAGGAGAAAAAATCTCAGTGGGCTAAATCTAGAGAATAGGAAAGGTAAGGCAAAAATAAATTCGTACTGTAATTCGATGAGTTTTGATGTCATGAGTGCAGCCGATACGGTCGACAGGGTCATTAAGAAAAGTTAGAAGTCGCTTGAGCTTTTTGTTTCCAAAAGTCATAATCTTTTGCCTTTTAAATAATTATAGCGTAAAGCTTCGTAAGGAGTTTCTTTTTATGAAACAAAAATAAATTATGAAAAAAGTATTTCTTTTTTCAAAGTCATGGACTTCTTAAACCGCCCTCGTAGAATAGAATGACAATGTATGGGATTGACAGGAGCTAAGCGTTAGCTTATGTCATTCCTTAATGCTCTAAGTGTCATTCCCATACATTGTAGTTCTATACTATACAAAAATTAACGCAGTGTAGTTAAATACTACACTGCTTTAATTTTAGTAAAATGGCTATTTGAGTTGGGGCCTGGATAGGTGTTTCAGTGTTCATTAATTACAATTTCAATGAACGTTCGACAGAATCAGCTAAAAGTAAAGTATCTAAGTATTAAAAATGTAGTCAAGGAATTTATAGCCTAGTACCATTTCACAACGAAATAATATTTTACTAAAAACCGGCCAAGTGTGAATCGGACTCGCGCTCGATGGGTTCCGTAAAAATAACGTTTTTTGTATGGGAGCTCCCTTAAATATTTGTTTTATTCTGTTTTTTAGTGTTTGTTGCTATAGCGGCAATAGAAATACATCATCTGTGAAAATTTCAACTGTCTAACTATCAAGGTTCATGAGATACAGTCTGGTGACAGACGGACGGACAGACAGACAAACGGACCCGTTTTACCCTTTGGGCACGGAACCCTAAAAAAGTAAAATGTTTTAAGTAAGTTAAACTAAAAGTAAAATAAAAAGAAAATTTCTTGAACGAAGAAAGTAACCAAAATTACCCAGAATTACGGAAGTGAAAAATAAACGGTCAAAGAATAATGGGGAATAGGCCGCCGACAATGTTTCTGTAAACTTTCTTTTTATTATTCTTTCTCTGCCTAATATCCTTGCGGTGTTTTACGAGTTCATCTCGGCTCAGTTAAGATAACTCGAACACAAAGAGAAAGTTGATCGTTGTCATCACAGATGCGTCTCTTTTGTATGGAAATAACTTAGCTCATTGAAAATAAAACGGCCAAACACTTATAACTTTTATCATTTTTTTTTTGAAAGCTATAATCTAGATTTTTGCGTGATTGTTATTAGACCATCAGCCATTTTTAATGTCTTCACTGCTGGGGTACAGGCCTCCCTTATGGGTGGATAAGGAGGATGGGCCATGACCCACCACGCGGGCCCAATGCGGATTGGTGCTAACGACTGCAAATGCAACCGGGACCAACGGCTTAACGTGCTTCCGAAGCACGGAGGAGCTCGAGGTAATAAATTTTTGGTCACACATTCCATGACCGACCCTTGCGACAGATACTTAACGTCCGCAATCGATGGGTCAGGCGCTATACCACTGCGCCACCGAGCTCCTCAAGTCAGTATACTTACTTTTCTTACTTTTACCTAAAGTCCACGCAGACGTCTCGCAAGGAAGGAAAAGCTAGTCTATAGCAATAACTTAAAAGCAACTTTTATAATGTTTCACCTTACTTACGGCTTACCTTTCAGTAATTTTGCTGATAATAAAACATGGAGAAATAAGCTAACAAGATTATTATTTGATTGTAAGTACCTAAGCCATAATAAAAGTAGGTAGTCACGCAATCGAAACTAACTTAATAAGTTTGGGCCAAGTGCCCCACCGAATAACGCGGCGAAGGAAGCCTTTATGTTTGATTTATTAGTTAAGTAGGTATTAAGAAAGAGCACATAGTCTCTGGTGTATTAATCTATCTATCACCATCACAGTTTAATAAAAGGTTTTTACGCTGCAATATTATATTGTTTACTCATATTTGATGCAAAACAGCATACTTTCTGGATATGTGATAAGTTTGAAAATTAATTAATATGCATACCTACATATAGTGGTTCGGTGGTGTGGGATATCTAAAAAGTAAACCGATGGGAATCGGCTTGTATGAACACTTCGCCACTGTTATTTTTACTCTTTATCGCACTCATAAAAACATTACACATAAATAACTTGAGAAATTATTAGAATAAACTATATCGGGATTTACACCATGTACCTGTTTATTTTTGAGACTCCGATATTTCGGCGCAGTTGCATGCGCCATGGTCACGGAAGAACTTGAGAAATGTACGCAAAGGAGAACCTTCTCTAAAATATATCTCCAATATTATGTTAGAGATTTCCAATATTATGCGGGTGACACGAAGTGCAGAACTTAAATAAGAAAATTGACTGTTCAACTATAAAATCCTACAATATAATTATATAGTACATATACATACATACGAATACCTACACATACTAGCCTAAGTCTGACGCCGTATCAACATTTAAGTAGCATTGTTGTGTTCCGGCCTTAGATAAGACAAACTTCCGGCAGTTAAAGGTAAGATTGCCAGCGTTTCTAATTTTTTCTGAGGATTCCGAGTGTAGTGCACTTTCACTTTCGGCTTCCACCCTGAACCTGTACTAAATATATTAAGTATTCTGTGCCTGAAGGTATTAAATACAGCTTGCTTTCGATGAGATAGGTAGGTATATCCATTTGAATTTATAGTCTTGAAGTTTAGTTAATTAAATCAAAGTCGTAACTTTGATTTGAACTGTCGGTAAAGTCTGACGGTGCATGTTGGCGCATTCGACTAAGTACTACTGAATTCAGTTGGACCGATTCAGTGGACTGTTTGACGTGCACTGTTTGTCTTAAGTGGATGTTCTGCATCTTCGATCTTAGCACTGGTTGCACATTACATAATAAGAAAAGTTTATCCTATTCTTAGTTAGAATGTGTAAGCTACGAGCTCCGTGGTCGAGTGGCTTTGTACACCGGTTTTCAAGGTGTAGCCATCTCTAAGGTCCCGGGTTCGATCCCCGGTTGGGTCAATTTAGAAAACGATCTTTTCCATATTAGCTCAGGTCTGGGTGTTTGTGATACCAAAGTTGTCTCTTATTTCCATAACACAAGTGCATTAGTTAGCTACTTACTTTGAAATCGGAGCAAGTATGTGATGTTGTCAAATATTTATTATATTTATTTAATTGTAGATAATAATTAAATTAATATATTTAGTTAAAATCACTGTGGCCTAACTTTAATAATGAACTGAATACAGTTGATTACCACGACGAAGGCCACGCAAAACAGGAAGTTACCTTTCGTTCGTTAACCTGCGAATTTTCATTCAGAGCGCGTTTTCTTATTTTCTATTCTATTCGTTTCCAAATTCGCAATATTTTTTGTTGCCCACAAGTCAATTAAATGGTCCAATCAGCGCGGCGCACGGTTTCGTTAAATTCAATATGAATACAAAACTGGACTTGTAATTTTTCATGGGCCATTTCGCAAAAAGTAGGCTGATGATTTTGTAGCATAATGAGCATTGATCGCAATCTACAATGCAAAATAATATAAAGTATAACTCTTTAAATATCTTCGCTGTTATTAAATTAAGTAATTAAAATGGACCCTTTTTTCTTTTTTGCTATTCTTTACTACGAGTTTACTAATACCACAGATTTTTTTTTAAAATTTGACATCATCGCACTCATTGCTCTGATCTCAAAGTAACTAGCTAAAGCACTTATGTTATGGAAATCAGACACCACGGTGGAACTACAAACACCCAGACTTGAGCCAATATAGAAAAGTTCGTTTTCTAAATTCACCCTGTAAATGACGAGCACAGAATATATAATGGACGACAGCTTTATTAGTGCGCTGACCTTCGAAATTCAAACAACTGTAATTAAAAAATAAAGAATTTGTTTTTTGAATATAGAGTTTTTGTCAAGAACTGGCAGTATGGCTTAGACCTTCGCCTGTCCTGAAAAGGACGAATATAACTACTACTACTTCTATTAGATTTTTTGTGATGTGATGTGAGTTATGTTATGTGTTTAGTTTATGAATTATTAAAATCTGTGCAGTGGAGTAGGTACCTATTACAATTATCTTTCATTAATTGAATTTCAATAATAATTGTTGTGAGTTCATGTGAATTGTGGAAAAAAAACCAGTTTCCAGTATATGCAGGCGTTTCTACAGGCACTTGAATATTCAAGGTAAGTAGCTTTTTTCATTGATTTTCGAAACAAAGTATTAAAAAGAACATAAACAAAGCATTAAAAAGACTTATCGCTATTGTTGTATCCCAAACATCGTAATTAATCAGCTTTGATAGATACCTGAAGATTAGCGAGACTGCCGCTTATTCAATCCAATCATCATACACTATGTCCTCCAATCAGATTAGTGGAATTAATTCCTTCTCGTTCGCGATAGAGTTCATTCAGTATTTAGTATAGTTAGTATTTAATATCGTGTGTGTATTACCACCGTCAGCCATTGCTGGGCATTAGCTTTCCTGACACATTTTTGTGGTGTAGGGTGTGTCGTGAACTATCGAGAAAAAAAACGCACGTAAAAGTACTCGATAGAGTGATTATTGATTATCTATTGAAAATTTTCTTTTAGGTAGATGGCTCTCCAACTTCCTTTATAATTGACCTAGGATTTTTGCAAAAATCCGGTTGATACGATTATCCTACGACAATATAATAATGAGATCATAAAATGACAGACGTGTGGTGTTGAACTTTTTGTCCGAAAACGTTGGTTTTCATAAAAAGATTTCATCCAAACTAATTTGAAATAAAAAACATTCTCGATTATACGAAGCGTGTAAAAATCAGTGAAACGCTTCATAATGTCCTTTTTGTCACGTAGTAAAATTGACTCTTTCAAGTTTACTTTTTACGGTATTATTTTATAAGTCTGCACTTAAAAATTTGTTATTAAATGAGCCTTTGTTGAATGTCGAGAGGTCTCAAACGAAAAACTTTGGAATTGTCTAATTTGACTGTATTTACTCGTATTTGAGATGTCAATGTCTTTTGTGTCTAAAAAGATTTGATAATTATAATAAAATTTCATAATATTACCAATTCGTTGACGATTTGGTAACTATTTTTTTAAAGTTTAATTAGTCTTTGTCTCAGACTGTTTTAAAAACGTATAAAATTATATCTTATCTTGCTTTATCTTTTTTTTATTTATTGACAAATGAACTTTGTTATAAGCTTGTATGATGCCTGTCGATTCTGCAACCAAACTTGACCCTCATTTCTAATCTCACTTCACTCTGCGCGGGAATTTTGAATCATAAATGGGAAAATGTTAGCCATGAAAGATTTTAGATAGCTACGTAACGGTAGCTACCCTAAACCATTTGCAATGCAATCGGTAAAGTAGCTTATATTCAGATAATTTCTAACAACGAAGTGAAGTGAGGTTCGAGAGATCTCACTTGCAAGTTTGTTTGTAGAACAGGATTCTCTGAGTCTGGTATTTATATCTTAGGATAGGTAGGTGCTCACTCAGCCTATACAGTAGATTATTTACATCATAAACAACGTTTGTTCTATGATTTTTTCGAAAAATAACTGTTTTTTTCGCTCAATAAGCGATTTCGGTCTTTGAGCATAACATATGTATACTTATAAAGCATGTTACAAAAATACCCCTAATGCCGAATATGGTATATAGGGACCATCAAACTGAACAACTTTTACTATGGGACCAACTCTGAAATTACGGAAAAAAAGCAGCTGTTTCATACATTTTGATATTTACGATTTAAATTTTTGTATGAAATAGGTAGATGGTTTTTTTTCGCGATTTCAGAGTTGGTCCCATAGTAAAAGCTATTCAGTTTGATGGTTCCTATCTACCATATTCGGCATTAGGGGTTTTTTTGTAACATTGTTGTATAGGATATCTAATCAAGTAATTAAAATGAAACTTATCAGGAACTCATAATACGGATCCTAAGTGTTATTTTTTCTCTTCAGTTAGTTTAATAATAATAAATATTCTAATCTAATTTTATAGCAAAATGATTGAATACTTACTCTTGACACTTTACAAAACTTAATTATTTAGCAGCCCGACAGTTGTTAAATTCAGTTTAATGTAATAAAACCGAAACTTTATTGGTAGGTACTTACAATGAAAGTGGATTTGTCTTTTGCTAACGATGTAAATCGAATTTCCTAAGACTTTTATAACTGACTAGTAGACCCTGTGAACGTCGTATCACCTAAAATTTGTATGATTATTGTTTTTTTTATTAAACGTAGTCAAGAACTTTATAATCATATTCTATGACCCCAGTAGCGATGCCGACGACACTTGCGCGGTAAATTATCTTAACTTTACTAATAATAAACCTGTATTTTTTTATAAAAAATACATTTTAATGTCTTTAAAATAAATAAAGATTCCAAAAATAAATTAAAACTTATTTCCTGTCTATCTCTAGTAATATCATGCTTTTACTTACTCTGCCCTAACAATAAACGAATAAAAGAATAAATAAATAAATATTTGACAATATCACATAATTATGTACATTGCTCCGATTCCAAAGCAAGTAGCTAAAGCACTTTTGTTGTGGAAATCAGAGTCAACGGTGGTAGCACAAACACCAGACCTGAGCCAATATAGAAAAGTTCGTTTTCTAAATTGACCCAACCGAGGATCGAACCCGGGACCTCAGAGATGGCGAAAACCGGTGTACAAAGCCACTCGACCACGGAGGTCGTAAGTTGAAAGTTTACACTCAGCTTAACCAAAATTATTAAAATAAGTTACTTCAAACTAAAAGTGACCGTGTGGTTAAAATGACATTGTTTCTAACTAGCATTGCAGTTACCCGGTGTGGTTAAATTTATCGTTTCAACTATTAGTTTAGTATGTTAAAGCGGAGTTTCACATTGAACTAAATAACTATATCAAGGTTTTAATGCAGTAAAGAGTATCAATTACACCCAGAAGTTATGGCTGGACTCGCTCCTGTGTAGCAGAGAGCAAGTTTTAATATTTTCGAAAGTTGTTGAAATTGTATTTGGCCCGCACGGTGATGCATTTACATAGATGTATTTCTGTTTGTTGCATGGAAACATCGTTCACTAGACAATAAAGACTCTGCTTTCGCGTGCTTTGGCAAACTTGTATCAGAGAGGCAATAAGAGAAAAAAGACTAGTCAGCTGAAAAGATGGAAACAAGATCAAATATTTAAGGCAACTTAATAACATGCAGTCGGAGGCATGCATAAAGTGACATCATGAATGATTTGACTTATCATTAAATTATATGTCTCCAATTGCATGATATTATGTTGCCTTTAATATTTGATCTCGTTTCCATCTTTTCAGTTGACTTGTCTTTTGATGCGTGCGGGATTTTTTTATTTTTTTTATTTATTTATTTTTATCATGTCTTTTTAGTTATTATATATTACGATCATGAACTTTTCAATACTTTTTTGAAATCCTTATGAGAAGCCCTTTTATTTGATACCCATATCGTAGTATTCTAAAATATATTTTTTTCATTTCAAATAATAGCAGCTGCTATGTTGGTTTTTTTAATGTCACTTACTTAAGAACACTTGCGCTGTCCAGACAATTATTATCCTTATTATAGAAATCCGTCCAGCCGTTTCAAACATTTGAGGTAATAAATATTACATATAAACACACATGCATACAAGATACGCGCGAAAAACATAACTCTTTACTTGTAGTAGGGTAATAAGAAGCAATGGAAAAATGAGGAGCCGAGATGTCAAATATAGCTTCGAAGCGGTGCTTAGCGGTGTATGAAATGACCAATCTAGTAGTGGGTAATAACGGGTTTTTGGGTACCGAACCGAAACTATGTATTGGTTTTCGATAACGGTTTTCAAAACTATTTATTTTTGGAACTATTTATCGGGGATATTGTACGGTATTGCCGATCCAGCCGCACCGAAATAACTAGGTTTTTGATACGTTGTTGATATTTTCTCGATACCTATGTTTAGCGGACATATTATATTATTATTTTTATTATTCTTATTCATCAATATTTTTGTTTATTTATATAAAATAATAAAAAAATTTACAAGGTGTTACAAAAGTACCCCTAATGCCGAATATGGTATATAGGGACCATCAAACTGAACAACTTTTACTATGGGACCAACTCTGAAATCGCGAAAAAAAAAATCAGCTGTTCCATACATTTTGATATTTTCGATTTTAATTTTTGTATGAAACAGCTGTTTTTTTTTTCGCGATTTCAGAGTTGGTCCCATAGTAAAAGTTGTTCAGTTTGATGGTCCCTATCTACCATATTCAGCATTAGGGGTACTTTTGTAACACCTTGTATAAGAAACAAAAAACACATTATCAGTGATTATTAATGATTAAACGAACTTACCTGTACGTGAAGTTCTATCATAATTATACGGGAGTTTTCGTCCGAAGAGATTGGCATAAGACTATGTAGTACCGCGCAGGATTCGCCACTCGTGCACTGAATTGAGAGGGTATACTTATTTTTTTTTGGGAGGGTAGGAACCTACTAGTTGTCAGCTGTCGCAACCGCTTGTCATTGCGTTCAGAGTTTCTTCTTTATACTTGGTAAATATAAATTTGCGGGAGGATGGGAGGGTTGCCAATCTCTTCGGACGAAAACTCCCGTATAATTATGATAGAACTTCACGTACAGGTAAGTTCGTTTAATCATTAATTATACTTAAGTTTTCGTCCTCGAGATTGGCATAAGACTATGTAGATATTGAGAGTTAGAGGTAAATCATTAAACAAAAAACCAAATGGCAAATTTATGATTTAGTTTCTATTGCAATCAGTATGAATACAAACAATAATAATTGCAATTCAAACACAAAATGAATAGTATAAATAATTACTATTAATGTGTTATTGTTATATTAAAATAATTTTACCATAAAATAACAAAATCAATTTACATCTTCATTGATAGTACTTCCCATAACTGAATTAGCAAAATCATTATTCTGAATATTATTGTTCACAATATTTCTATTATAAAATTTACCAAAGACCTGAGAACTTTCGGACCAACCAGCTGTTTTTCTTATAAGATCTAAAGTGACCCCTAGTTTGTGCGCCTTAGACGTAGCCGCATGGCGTGTGCTATGTGCGGTAAATGTCGATACATCTATTCCACATTGTTCTAATACTGACTTGGTCCAACGACTTAAAGTTTGTGGACCAACTACATGATAGGGTTTCCTATAACTAAGAAATAAATAAGTCTGGTTGCCATGTAAAGTATTTGATTTGTTTAAATATGTTATTAATGTTCTGCAAGGACATATAGCAGGGTTTTGATTAAAATATGGTAAATTAAGAACTGGCTGAAATGATCCAAATTTTGACGTTTTTACAAAATCTGGTATTTTAATAACAATACCATTCGACTGTTGTTCAATATTCTGAATAATTATCTTGGATAAAGTTTGCATTCTATGTGCAGTAATCAAAGCTAATAATGTAATTAATTTTTTTGTAAGATTTTCTAAAGTTAATTCTGAATTTGGATACCAGGTGCTTAGGATATCTAAAACAGTTGACGTATCCCATGTAATATTATATTTGGGTAGCGCCGGGCGCAGTCTGTAGACACCCTTAAAAAAACGTTTTACAAGGTCATTGTCGCTTAGTTGCTGACGAGAAATCAACGATAGTGCAGCTCTACAACTATTCAGAGTACCGAACTTAGCACCATTATCGAACAACTCTGTGAGAAACGAAATTACATTAGAAACAGATACATCTAAATAATGAATATTATTTCTTTTACAATAACAAAACCATTTTTTAAAACAGGAATCATACTGACGATACGAGTTTTCAGACAGAGAAGCCATTATAATAATTAAGGAAGAAGGTGGGACATTTCTTTTCAGCAGTGCCGTGCGGACAATGCTGCGGCAACCAGGGTAGTTTGCTGGTGAATCAGCCGATTGCTGGAATGAGATAAAATTAAATTGTTGCTATGTGAAAGTACTAACTTCTTTCCGACAGTCAGTTTATTAAATAAAGGGTACCACGGTTGTGCGGGCCATAACGGGACTACGAGAATACCTGATGCCTTATCAGAAATTACTTTTCTTAGCACTTTTAATATTATAGAAAATGGCGGGAACGCATAAAAAAAGTAATTAGACCAAGAAATGGTAAACGCATTTATTGCTAACGCCTCAGGATCTCTATGCCATGACACGTATCTTTCACATTTTTTATTGACACGACTGGCAAATAAATCTATTTCTGGTTGCCCAAAGCATGCAATGATTTTTTGGAAGGCATAGTCCGCGAGCTCCCATTCTACGTCAGGATGCACGCGGCGCGACTCGGCATCCGCTATAGTATTATCAGCGGAACGTATGTAACATGCAAATACATGAAGATTCCGAGATTCGCACCACTGCCATAATTCTTTTGTTATTCTTGTCAAGTGCGGAAATTGCACGCCACCCATTCTATTAATGTAAGAAATGGCTGTAGTGTTGTCAATTCGAAGCAGAATTTGGCAATTTAATTTATTTTGGGCAAATGTTTTTAAACCTAAAAAGGCTGCTAAGATTTCTAAATAATTTATGTGGTTTTTTCTTTCCGTTATGGACCACATACCGCTGACTCTGTCACCACCACACGCGGCACCCCAACCCGTCGTTGAGGCATCCGAAAAAATCTCTAAGCAATAGTTATCTGTCTTAATTTTACTTCCCGCATTATGGGTAACCGCTTGATACCACCATTTAAGGTCATAGGAAATAGAAACAGGTAAGTTCATATACCTATCATAATTATCGTCAGATAACAAATTTAGGTATTTGACTCGCTCAAGTTCTTTTGTATATAAGCGGCCGTATTCAATTGCGTGGCAAGATGAGTTTAATAACCCTACTAAATGAGCAAAATCCCTTATTTTACATGATTTTAATTTTTGAAACTTCAGTATTTCATTTCTTATTTTGGTCACTTTGTCTTCAGGCAATGTAATCTGGAGATTTTTAGAATCAATCATAAAACCTAGAAACTTACAGATTGTTTGCGGTATGAAACAACTTTTTTCTATATTGATTAAGAAACCTAAGGCTTTAAGTAGACAGCTTGTGTCAAGTATATTTCTTTTACAAGTATCAAAATTAGAACCAACTAAAAAGTAATCGTCTAAATATACGGTTGATAAATGGCCTTTGCACCTCAATAATCTTATAACCGGTTTCATAATTTTTGTAAAAATGTATGGGGCGGTGCATAAACCAAAAGGTAAAACATTAAATTCATAAATTTCATCGTTAAATATAAAACGTAAATACTTTCTGGATTCGGGATGAATGTTTATTAAAAAATAAGCATCCTTTAGATCAAGAGTACTCATATAACAATCTTTTGATACGATTTTCAAAGCTATTCTAAGATCTTCAATCTTAAAATGATCAGTGTCAATAAACTTATTTAGGTTTTTTAAATTCAATACAAATCTTGATTTTCCATTGGGTTTAGGAACTAAGAAATAACTTGATATAAACTGATTTTTATGAGGAACAGATTTCGACACAGCACCAATTATGATAAGATTGTCGATAGCATTAGACATTTTTAACTTTTCATTATCTGAGAGTACAATATTCTTAGGAACACAAGACTGTACAATTGGCTTTGAGAAGCTGATCTTGTAACCCTGTATCCACGATAATATTCGGGTATCATTGGTAATTTTTTGCCATTGTGAGTAAAAAGATGATAGCCTACCGGCGTAATTTACCTCCACTAACGCCAATTCCGAGCTGGAGCCTGATGCGATGACTTCCGCGATGACCTGGCGTGATGACCCCTGTGAGCGGCAGACTCCTTCGTCCTCGGAGTCCCCGTTGGCCTGCGACTCGGGGGAGGAGCTTTCCAGTTTAAATGCTGGGATGTCGAAAAAGTCTTCTTAGGTGGTCCTGATGGACCCGGTTTCCTAGGTTGAACTGTTTTAGATACACTAGGCTTGAGTTCAGCTCCTGATTTGGAGATGGCTTTTGCTGTCTTTAGATTATCGGCAAAATTATGCCCGAATAGGAAATTGTCAACTTTTGTTCCTTGTATTTGATCTTTTAAATCTTTCTTTAGATTGTTCATCAAAAGACCTCTTCTTATCGATGTGTGTTTATACTGAATGTCACATAGCATACGAACTGCATCCATTAATAATTGAAGCTGAGCGGGGTCTTTTTTGTCATTAGCCATTAAAGGCATAATAGCTTCTGTAATACTTGAAATAGCTATTGCTAGTTGTTTCTGCTTACCTTCTATACTCTGATCTCTTTTTAAAACAGAATCTGTTATTGCAGCTTTTACCTCTGGATTGAGGGATGGTGCCCCTATTAGGGGGCAATTAGAAGGTATAGCATATTTGTTCTGAAGCTCCTTTCTCACTTCAGTTGTCAATCCAGATGTTGTGATATGTTCCAATCTCACAGCTAAAGCAGGTAAAATTTCTTTACCTAACACCTTAGGTATTGTCGGATCCTCACCAAGGATGTTCAGGATATCGCTGTCAAGTTGTAAAGCAGGAGCTGACTCCACTGCTTGTGTACCTATATTTGATGGCCCTGGTATAGCTTCAAGCAGCGTCTCGACTCCATGTTCAGGCGGCGGCGGCGGCGGCGGCGGCGGCGGCGGCGGTGGCACATCGAGGGCAGAACGCTCCGACGTCACTTGTACTTGCACTGTAGATTTAAGCGACTTCGTCTGTACCTCATTGTCACTAGACTTGTCAGATTCTACTGGAATTTCTGAAAATATTAAAATCAGAACGCAGATTTAGCGTGTGTTTGACGCCAATGTCGTAGAATTACTATTGCTGGAACTCAAAAAATCAAGTATACTTTGTATACTTTAGGCACATTTTGTAGACTGCCTATCCCAAAAAGGAAAACAGACTGTGTATGTTTATTGCATACATGTGCAAGTTGATTATATTTTATAAGTATATCAATTTATATTATGAAATACACTTTTGATAATTTAAATTCATAAAATTCTTGTAAAAAAAACAAGAAATTGTTAAATAATTAATTAATACTCAAACGAAAAATGCATATAACTTGAATCAATATGTATGGACATTATAAAACTTATTAGCTCTTTGTTATAAATAGTCAACAGCCCCTACGTCTGTTGAAATACGCTACTTTGTTAAAAAGTAGGTCAACATGATCATCGACAGAGTGACAGTCCTTCCACAACTGCCCGCATCTTCGAAGTCATGAGAAAGAGCTTAAGCTTAAGAGGTATGACATACCTTCAACATCTGAAATCTCAGGCACAGAATCATCATAATAGGAAGATCTTGACGAACTTAAATCACGGTGTTCTTTACGACGAACTTTCTTAATTTTTCGTTGGAGCTTTCGTAATTTCTTCTCGAGATAACTATAATCATCAGGATCAGTATTTTTTCGTTTTGGCATTATGAACTTTTATCACTTCACTGAGTACACAAACGTTAATTACTTTACAGTTTCACACGTTACACTGTAAATACAACAAAAAAAGAACTATCGAACTGCGACTATTAATAGAATTGAAGTAACGGAGCACCGAAGTGGCGAAGCACTGGAACGCGAATGACAAGCGGTTGCGACAGCTGACAACTAGTAGGTTCCTACCCTCCCAAAAAAAAATAAGTATACCCTCTCAATTCAGTGCACGAGTGGCGAATCCTGCGCGGTACTACATAGTCTTATGCCAATCTCGAGGACGAAAACTTAAGTATAATAATTTCGAGTCAGGTGGTTAGATGGCGCTATTTCCTATATTACGAAAGTACTCTTGTCTCTGGATCGCGCGTAATGAACACGGTACAGTTTTTCGAAACGTTTTAGGTATTGGAATAAGGTCAGGTATTGATTATCGGGAGGTTTGGCTGCGATAACGAGTTTCTACCGATAAATAGTTTCACCGCAGACCAATACAGTTTTCGGTATTGCACCAATACATAGTTTCAATAACTATTTATGGTTTGTAACGACCTTCTCTAGACTAATCACGACGATATGCTCCGCTAAGCACCGATCCGCTTCAGTGGTAATGCATGCACTAGTACGACGACGATTCCTAATAACTGTGTTCGTATAAGACAAAGGAATTCATAGGGATGCTAATTGCTACTAGGAATCCACGTGGAAGCCAAAGGAGTCCGTATCATGTAGGTAGAATGTGGTCACGGAAAAAACAATAGATTTGTTAATTTTGTTTTCTAGAAAATTAATGACGAGTTTTAAACTTCCACGTTTGATTTTTAAAAGAAATCATAATAAAATTGGTTTTGGGGATATGTGTTTGTACATGGTATCATTTAATTTATTTAAGAAAGAAAATTGAAAACAGATGTTTGTTTACATTTTTTTCCATCTAATTATCTCCTCGACATACTTTTCTGCTTTCGATCGAGTACAATACGAAATAGGTATAAATAAAAATAATAATTATCGCCCATAACTCCACACAAAAGCGAACAAGAACTTTCGCCTAAGTTGTGTGCTCTAGGCGGTAGTTGTGGCGAAAAACTGCAACTTGTCACAATTTGTCATCGGCATTACTGCCCTAATTATGTCGGAGTTGTAAATTAACTTGTGCCACCATTGTTCCACAGCTATGGAGACTTCGTCCGATTTTCAACTCGTAAAGTTTTAATTAACACATGACATCCGTGCTGCAAGTTTCCATACATTCCTGGAATAAATGGCATAATTTAATGTGGCTTAAATATCCTGATGCGGAAGTTAAAATAAAAAGTAAAAAAACAGCTGCTTAATATCCTGTACCCAAAGGATTAGTTAATGTAAACCCTCAAACTGGGTGGTAACCTGGGTCCTATTTAATAACGTGACAATTCGTCAGTTGTCATGACAATTTGGTTTACATTGCGGTGTAGCTATGAGTAGTTTGTTCTATTTTCAAATTTGTTGACGCAATAACAGATGACAAATTGTCACGTTTATTAAATAGGGCTCTGACAGTACGAGTACCTTAAATGCAAAATACAAATAACTTTATAGTGTAATATTAACATTACAATAAATTGTACAAATGTTATTTTTTTGCGTTGTCACTCTGATACTATTTCCTACTCATTGAGAGTAACACATACTTATCAAAAACGTATCCTCCATGAAACTGTAGTACCTAATGTCATTAATTATTGAGTGCTACCGATGCCCGAATTGAATTATTGACGCGTTGTCAATAAATGATTGAATGATACTTGATTTTTTCTTATACTTTTACTAGGTACCTACAATCGATCATGAAGGCTTCCAACTTGGTCTAAATTAAGTGCAATGTTATCAAAATAAGTATTCTGTAATGTCATCAACTTAGTAAGCTTGTTATGAACTACTCTAAAAGTTAGAGAAGTGGTTCAGAAATACTAGCGAGCAATAAAAACAGGCTTTTATGTAAAGGATAGGCGCAAAACTCGGAACGGAGACATATTTACTGTTTTAAATATAGCTATAACTACAATCAAAACGTAATGTTATTATTATTATATTATTATTAATATTAATGTTCCAAAATTAATAAAAAAGAAGGTAAAGACCGAGTCGGACTCTATCACATAAAATAATTTCTGATTTTTCTCTATGTAAACTTCGGAGATAAGATGGGGGGGGGGAACTGTATTTTTTAAACTATGCAGCCTAAAAAAAAGTTTGAGAATGTGCAAGCAGCGCCACGTCATCTAAAACTGTTCCGAATTTCAAGTTGATAGTATTAGTAGTACTCGAGATATCCAACTGTGACAGACAGACAGACTGAGTCGCATCATAAGGGTTTCTTTTCACCATTTTGCTACGGAACCCTAAAAAGGTTGTATAAACACGTATTTTTTTCGTGGATATGTAAAATTAAAAAAACTAATTACAGTTCATCATTTTCTTTCGATTTTGAAATAACTGCATCATAAAATATTTTTTTAATTTTTATAGCACATTTTTACTTTTTAATTTATTGGCGCGTGTGGGCGTACATACATAGAAAATAACTTTCCCTTGTTACGTGCCTCAAGAAATGTATTACAGCATAAATTCCAGAAAGTAACTATTACGTTTGTATGTGAGCAGTAAGTACCTATACAAATAATAACAATGTCCTAAACTGTTTCTAGTAAGTTCCATGTATGTTTTTATTCAAGGTATATTTTGCTTCAAAGCAGTCAGCTCAGGCCTATCTTTCCCACTGGGCACTCTGGGCACGTGCCCAGGGCCCCGCGGCAGGGGCCCCCTAGATCGTGCCATATCGCTAAACGATAACGGATGCTTATTACCAAAAAATATATAAGACATATTTAGGAATTTCAAAAACTTAAACTATAATTACTGACTACAAATACTACTTGCTTACTAGCTTTCAGGCTTTCTGATCTGATTTCAACATGTTTGGATAAATTTTTAACTTAAATTTCATCATAGGGGCCCCCAAATGTGCCCAGGGCCTCAAATAGGTTGAAGACGGCCTTGAGTCAGCTGTCATAACCACCATCATTTCTACTATAATGGTTTGTCAAATGGGTTGTGAAGGCAGAAACACGGCAAATGCTTAAAAAGTCGCGCAGTACAGCTTCATTAATCTTGCTCGGCGTGAACGTTAAAGCCTCGAATGTTATATTTACTTTGCCCTTTAGCGTCTTTCATTCATTCATTTGATTTATTCTGACAGCGCGGTGCGCTACCTCGGGTAGAAGTCAAATATGATTCGTGGTCTAATTTCACAGGTCAATGTAAAAAAACCGCAATATATTGCGCGTGAAACATATGCAAAATGGTCTGCTGGTTTTCGTTGTGATATTAAAAATATATTATTGATAGGTATATCAAGAATTGACTTTTGTAAATGGCGTAAGGTTTTATAGAAATTATTTAAGTAGGACTTGAGTTTCTTGAACTATGAAACTAAACTAATGTTTATAAGTCATGTCTTCATGTCCACAATTAGCTTCCCCTATACACAAATGCTTAGGAATTTCAAATTCAAATAGGGCATTATTTCGAATCGGAATTAATATTTACGGAAAAGTTTTTTTTTGAGCATCTGGCTTCAAAAGTTTCTCGTAGTTACGTTTGTGTAACATATATAAGCTTATTTTTGTGAATGATACGTACCTATAATCAACTTGACGACCTCCGTGGTCGAGTGGCTTTGTACACCGGTTTTCAAGGTGTCGCCATCTCTGAGGTCCCGGGTTCGATCCCCGGTTGGGTCAATTTAGAAAACGAACTTTTCTATATTGGCTCAGGTCTGGGTGTTTGTGATACCACCGTTGTCACTATATATAATTTATTTATTTATTATATTTTAGCTACTTACTTTGGAATTGGAGCAATTTATGTGGTGTTGTCAAAATAAAAAAAAATAAAAAAATACTTAAATGGATTGTTGTGGCCTTGTTGTGGCTCATAAAGTTATAACATAGGTAGTCACCTTTCGTCCGAGAAATATGTAATGTTTTGATCATTAACCCCAGGCTCATTTATACGTAATATGATGTTCTCCTTTGATAAAGCCTACTGTCGCGTTAATTAATGTCAGAGGCGTATCAGCGCCATGCTCAGGATTATTCAATAATAATGAGTACGCAAACAGTTTGATTAATCAAAATATAATGATGTATTTTGTGAGAGAGATGTGATATTTTGAAGCCTAAGCTTTTCTCTTCCGGAATTCCTATACGATATATCAAACATTGTGTTGATTTATATATTACATACCTAATGTTTGACTTCTCGTAGGATAAATACGAAAATTTAGTTTAAGTATACCTACCTAGATTGATAAAAATGCTGATGATATAATAATTAAAGGTTCTTCATTTTATTCACCTCAATTTTCCACCCCTACACAAATACACGTCAATAAATAAATAATAATAATAAATAAATAAATATTTGACAACATCACATACATTGCTCCGATGCCAAAGTAAGTAGCTAAAGCACTTGTGTTGTGGAAATCAGAGACAACGGTGGTATCACAAACACCCAGACCTGAGCCAATATAGAAAAGTTCGTTATCTAAATTGACCCAACCGGGGATCGAACCCGGGACCTCAGAGATGACGACACCGTGAAAACCGGTGTACAAAGCCACTCGACCACGGAGGTCATCAATAAAAGCAATGTAGACGTCGCAAAGTAAAACTTTTATTTTTACTTTATATGGACTTACTCTTGGCCACATTCGACAACCATAGAGCTAAGAAGAGGCCGAAGATTGAGCGAGTTTGCCCAAAGAAGCCTATTCACTGTATGTGACTTAATTATTTAGCCGTTGCATCTTAACCCTTCAACGCCCGGAAAATGAGACACAATGGATATTCCATTGTTATCCGGCCGCATGCGTCCGCTCGGGCGTTGATGAATTAAACAATGTCAAAAAATCTGGAAAGATATTTCAATTGAATGTCAAATTAATTCCTTACATTGATGGTATAACGCTGGCTTGCAGTGTAAGAGTGGGATATACTAGACGAAATTCGACGTTACCACTAGTGATAGTGACTCGGTAGCTCAGCGGTAAGAGCATTGGACCGGACTTCCAAAGGTCGCGGGTTCGATTCCCGTCCGAGAATATGATCTGGTGCGAGTCGTATTTTTTCTAGTATAGTCTTTAGTATAGAAACGTCTTATAAAGCTTGTTGTCTCTGTATTGACATAGAAGGTAATTATTTGTAAGTATTTTAAAAATAGATGCAATTAATGTAACAATGTACAACAGAAGTGGCCAACTTCAGAGCGCTTGCGGTACAAAACGCCGTATTTAAACTGTAAAATTTTCTCTTTGCCATACATTCTCGAGTGAAGTTGCATTGCAGCGGATCCCTGTATATAGTCAATCTCATTGTACATATTATAGCTTTCTAGAGGTATACAACGTGTTACAAAAACCCCTAAAGCCGAATATGGTAGATAGGGTACAATGCATACAGCCCCGGAAAATTATAATAAAATCGCCACTTTAAAAAATATTTTCATGATAATTTGCATAGTGGCAACCCTAGACCTTAATTGTGTTTTGCTTTTGCCCATGGGATAGATTTATCGAAAACAATAGTCTATTTGCGTCTAGGGTTGTTACTTTGCAGTTTTTCATATAAAAGAAAAAATATTTTTTACAGGATATTATGAAACACCCTGTATAGTCTTAGTCAGGTAGTCTAGAATGAATAATGAATGATTGGAATAGGATTTTCTTTCTTAAGCTAGACCTAAGTGGTTTTCATGATTCTAGGCCAACGGGAACCACTGACCTTGATGGATTTGTTTTGACCAGAATAGAAACAAACACTAGTTATTTCTCTGGCATTTATTGTTGTAATGCTATTGTTATGGTTTAAAAAAAAAAAGAAGCAGAGTAACTTCAACATATGGACGTGGTATTAAATCAACTATAGTAAGATAATGCGCCCGCACGCGGTGAGAATGGTTGGAATCTTGTCAAACTGAGACGAGTCTGTTCGCCGGCCAGCCATAGAGATATCCAAAAACACAGTGTCACGATCCGAGGTGAGGAACTTTTGCTGCAGCAAGTTCAAGTAAGATAACAAGTAGACAATTAGTTGATTAATTAAATTAAAATTAACTTTTTAGTCAATTATCGTTTCCGATTTACTTTGACAAAGTTCCATCTTATTTTCATCGCGCGCGGATTGTACCTACTGTTTACTGACATTATACTTTTATTATTAACCTGAAAATTCATAGCAATTTTATCAAGATAGTCAATACCATTAACTAGAAAGGTGAGATGTACAGTCGAACCAACTGAATCATGACCCACTTAAAACTATAAAAATAGTTATGTTTTCTTCTCTATCGTGAATATTGCACTTAGTACGTTTTAAATATGAATAAAAAATCATAATCACGGGTCAGGTCTATGGAATTTCAACCTTTATTACCACTGCACGAGATACGTTTTTCAATAAAGCAGTCATGATTTGAATTTCGAATAAGATATGGTTCATAATCCTAACTGCAAAAAAGTATTATAATTTTAAAAATAAAATTACATTATGACACAGACAGTGTGTCAGATGTCAAGTAGTAGTAAGTCAATGAGAAAAAATATAATGAATGACAGAGACAGTAATAGTATTTCTCTGTCACGAACGAGTATAGTCGAGTCTGTCCGGTCTATTTACCATAGCCAAGTCAGTGACTGTCTAATAAATAAAATTATAACAGGTTCGTTACCAAGGTAATGTATGTTCAGGCTAATTTCACCCTATTATTTGAATGACTGTAAGAAAATAACCTTAAGGCCCCTATATACCTCAAGTGGCGCCCTCATTATAATTAAATTTATTGCTCGCTAGGTACCTAATGTATCGAAAATTCACATGTACAGATTAAAGCTAAGGTTCTATAGTTTATTTACAAACAATAACCTCAGTAAAATTTTGTTCGTTGTAGTAGTAATTCGCAAAAGTGCTAAAAGTGGCCACTTTTAATAAATTTAATTGAAATGAGGGCGCCACTTGAGGTATATAGGGGCCTTAAGGTGGGTCATAATTCAATTTGGTCGGCTGTAGGTTTTCAATCATTTCTTTGACATCAGCGCCATCTAGTGAACATGATGATGAATCGTTTTTGTACCGTGTATTGTGGTATGTGCGGCATGTGGTATTTAGATAGCGCCACAAACAAATACTTGCTCCTCTTGAGAGTATGGTTAAAAAGGAAAGTGTGAATGCGGTTATTCAGAAATTAAGAGTTAATTAAAATATCTCCAAACTTTTAGCTATTCAGTGATCCCTCTAAGCAATGAAGAAGCCATTATCCAAAGCGTCATTAGGCACGTAGATTGACCATATTATACAAATACGCGGGACATAATTTTTTAAGCGAGCTACTCCGAAGTCCGCTCTTAGGACGAAAATAAAATGTTCGTTTAATATGGTAAACCTAACCAAAACGCGTTTCTTCACAAAACTGTGAAGAAACGCGAATAAATCACAGATACTTTTTTTTTTACGAAATTCAAAAGAGGGTGCATAGCAAGCTCTGAAAGCAACAATTTCTACCCTGACAAAACTTTTGTCTTTTTAATTCACGCAGTCTTTAATAGTTTCTTTTATTTTATGATAGGTACTTGCATCCTACCGCGACGGCGCGGCGTGCAAGCGATTTTAACCTAATAGCGGGTTTACACGAGGTGATTTTAGTTGATCGACTGTTCAAATCGCAGGCGACTGCATACATTTTTGGTTGATCGTTAATAATAACAATTGATCGCTTAAATCGCCTCGTGTGAACCCGGTACTAGGAGTGGTAAAGCGGAAGTGTTGTCGATAGTACATAGATTGACACTAGCAGTTGAATGTGTGCGAATTCCCGATTTTCTATTTTCTTCATTTGGTAACTCTACATTCGGGTTCATACTCATTTACAGCCAATTAATTTTACACATTAAATTTGCATAGAGAGAACGTTAAGCACTACGGCATCACTTTACCTCGCTTAAAGAAACAATTTGCCAATGGGCTCTAGATAAATTTATTGAATAACAAAATATTGAGAAAATTATTATAAGTTGGCTGTTTGGAACTATTAATTCCAAATAATTTGAATGACAGATTCAAATAATGGCCAGTAATTATTAAAAGACTGGATGATTCAATAGCTTAAAAAATATTTAAATTGTTTTTTAACCATGAAGTGTCACGTGAGGTTTTTGTTACACTGTATATTCGTGAAAATATTTATAATTATTATAATTACTTATGTAACGGACGTTTTTTTAAATGTTTAATAACCTGCCTAACCACGCCAAAAGTACAGGGTTCAAATTTTGATAATACCATATTTATTTATTTGTCGGAAGAGTATAAAACTAGTTTTTGAGTCTTAGAAGTATAATTTACTTGAAATCAGCCATTTTTAATGTCCTCACTGCTGGGGCATATAGGCATATAGGTCCACCCATGAGGATAGGCCATAACCCACCACGCAGGCCCAATGTGGATTGGTGGGTGATAATTTATTTATTCTGTTCGTTTTATAGTCTCCAGAGAACAAGCTCTATGTAGAAATTATTTATTGTGACCTAATCACACACTGTTGTGATTTTTAGGGTCCCGTACCTCAAAAAGAAAAAAATTAACTCATATAGGATCACTTTGTTGTCCGTCTCTCTGTCTGTCAAAACCCTTTATCTTGGGTACGCGTGGAGGTACCGAGTTGAAATCAAAACCGTATACTTAGGTCTACAGTCTCTTGAAGCTGTGAAAAAAAACAAACTTCTAAGTTAATGTAAAAAAAGGTACGGCCGTTTATGCCGCGAAAAACGCATATTTCGACACTCTCAAGGGAATCAATATTTATAGCGTACTTCCCGTTGACCTAGAACTATGAAATTTGGCAAGTAATATATGCCTTATACTACAAATACAGGGAAAAATTTGAAAACTATACATTTGTAATGAAATCATACAAAACTTAGTCTTTACTTAAAGTACGTAATCAATCATCAAATACAAAAGTGTAAGAAACCCTCGGTGGGCGAGTCCAACTCGCACTTGTCTGGTTTTTTCCACTTTTCAGTAAGTCAATCTTGTTTTGCAGGTATCTTTATTGAAACACAGTGATAAGAAGTAGTGTACCATAGTCGCCGCTCAATCTTAATCCGAGTGGAGCGATCTATCACGTCATGGTCGACCAACATGTTTATGTATACGATGCCCGGAATAAACGGGTTTTGTTACTACAACTTTATATGGGAATAAAGCCTTGGTGCAAAATTCTATTGCTATCACATCAAGTACATATGCCAAATTCTAAAAGCTAAATATGCAAAAGTATTTTTGCCGCATCTAATCTTTAAACTTCATTTACTTATAACAAACGTAAAAAATCAAACAATCATGATTGCTCATTTGAAAGCATTGGAATAATAAATGAAGCTTTTAAATTTTTAAAAAATAATTAAAACCACTAAAAGGCCGAGGTTTAATTATCTTAAAAACCATTTCCCCTTTCAATTTGACACAACCAACATAAACGGATTTTCTTTTCAACGATATAATTTAAGGTGGGAATTTGACGGAGATTACAGCGTCCTCAATTTTGTTTAAAAATACAGAATTAAAAAAGGCTTTTGTTAGTGGGCAATTTATCTTTCGCGTAGATTAATGTTAAAATTTTGGTGAAATATTTACGGCAAAGAAAGTGTTGTTTGGCCATTCTTGCACGTTTTATCTTACAGATAGGATTATGTTTTGATATTAGCAAAGAAGATTTGAAAATCAAAATAAATAGCTATCTATTTTTTTGCTATTTTCAAAACATAGCAAAATATAGATTCGAGTATTCTCTTCCTTCTTTTGAAATAATTAAGAACGGAAATTATTTCAACACAGTCCAAGCAGAACTCATTTATCTCATTATTTTCTCATCATTGATTAAAAAAACTTATTTGATTGAATGAGGCATTACTTGGCGGAAGTCCCAAACCATTGTGAAAAGATTTTTTTTTGCGGGCGGGCGGGCGGTGCATCCTGCATATATTTTTTGCGGGGGTAGGCTGCATATATTTCTCTTTTCACAATAAAAAAACTTACGTTACTAAGTTGTTTTTCGTTACTCGTACTTGGAAAATGTTGTATATAATTAAGCAGCAGGCAGCAGGATGGAAAACACTGTCTCCCACTATAGGAGGGAAAATAATTAAAAAAATATCTTGCGGCCTTGTAATACTTGTTTGTGTGTTAAGATACATACACACACAAAGAGATGTGTTGAAATTCGTCACAAAAAGCCATCGGTCATTTATGTACGAAGACTGGCATACCTACCTCTCCGCCATTTAGAAAAAAGTCGGTTTTGGAGGCTTGTGCTAAAAGTGGAATCAATCGATAGAATAAGTAATTACAAACAAAAAGTAATAAGTAAAAAAATCTCGTAAGTTATTACTTATTACTTACTGAGATATTTGAGTTTGGTACACTCGACACTCGACACTCGACACTCGACACTTGACACTCGACACTTGACTTTTGACACGTGACACTCGACACTCGACCGACAGCCGACACTCGACACTCGACACTCGGCACTTGACACTGGACACTTGACACTCGAACCTCGACCCTCAACACTCGACACTCGACACTTGACGCTCGACACTTGACACTCGACACTTGACACTCGACACTTGACTTTCGACACGCTACACTCTACACTCGACCGACAGTCAACACTCGACACTTGACACTCGACACTCGGCACTCGACTCTTGACACTCGCCCCTCGAGTCTCGACCCTCGACCCTCGCCACTCGACACTCGATGCTCGGCACTTGAAACTTGACACTTGACACGACACTCGACACTCGACACTCGACCCCTGACACTCAACACTCGACACTCGACACTTGACACTCAACACTTGACACTCGACACTCGTCACTCGACACTCGATACTCGACACTCGACACTGGACTCTCGACACTCGACACTTGACACTCGACACTCGACACTCGACACTCGACACTCGACGCTCGACACTCGAAACTCGTCACTCGACACTCGACACTCGACACTCGACACTCGAAGCTCGACACTCGACACTCAACACGCGACACTCGACACTCGACACTCAACACGCGACACTCGACACTTGACACTTGTCACTCGACACTTGACACTCGACACTTGACTCTCGAGTCTCGGCACTCCACCCTCGACACTTGACACTCGACACTCGACACTCGACACTCGACACGCGACTCTCGACACTCGACACTCGACACTCGACACTCGACACTCGACACTCGACACTCGACACTCGACTCTCGACCTTCGAGTCTCGACACTCGATACTCGACACTCGACACTCGACATACGACACTCAACATACGACACTCGATATTTGACACTAGACACTCGACACTTGACTTTCGACACGCGACCCTCGACACTTGACACTCGACACTCGACCCTCGACACTCGACACTCGACACTCGACACTCGACACTCGACGCTCGACACTCGAAACTCGTCACTCGACACTCGACACTTGTCACTCGACACTTGACACTCAACACTCGACACTTGACCCTCGAGTCTCGGCACTCCACCCTCGACACTTGACACTAGACACTCGACCCTCGACACTCGACACTCGACACTCGACACTTGACTTTCGACACGCGACCCTCGACACTCGACACTCGACACTCGACTCTCGACCCTCGAGTCTCGACACTCGATACTCGACACTCGACACTCGACATACGACACTCGACACTCGACATACGACACTCGACACTCGACACTTGACTTTCGACACGCGACCCTCGACACTCGACACTTGACTTTCGACACGCGACCCGCAACATGATGCTCTTTGTTCATTAAATATTAAATAAAATATTAAATATTTGACAATATCACATACATTGCTCCGATTCCAAAGTAAGTAGCTAAAGCACTTGTGTTATGAAAATCAGAGACAATGGTGGTGTCACAAACACCCAGACCTGAGCCAATATAGAAAAGTTCGTTTTTTCTAAATTGACCTAACCGGGGATCGAATCCGGGACCTCAGAGATGGCGACACCTTGAAAACCGGTGTACAAAGCTACTCGACCACGGAGGTCGTCAATTACTAAACATCACGTGATCTCTTTGCTTTGTATGGATAGTCTTTTTTTTTACTTATTTGGTCCTATGTTCTTTAGAGAAAGTAGTTCAGTTGAACACATCCTCAAAATTTGGATGGTGAGTAAAAAATAACCCTGTAAAGTTTATATACTAGGTTCAAACGAGTTTTCCGCGTAATTCCGCAACGGACCGGAACGGAAGTTCTCGTCAAACGCGCAAGAATTCGCTTTTTCCGCGCAAAAGCTCAAAATCTATTGAGATGTGGCAAGTCACCTATAGTACATACATGTAAAATTATCGTATTAATCGGCTTCTGTAGCTGACTGTACATTGAATAATTAAGTTCCCAACTACACACAGAATGAAATGAGTTAGCAGAAGTTCCCTCCGTATTGAGTCCGTGGCGGGGTGGAACGTGAAAAATCCGAGTATTTTAATCTCGCGGAATTTGCAGGAATTTTACAGACGCAACGCACTTCATAGACATTTCTTAAGATTTCTCGGAAAATATGTGCTTTAACTCATAAATGCTATATACAGATGTTTATTAGCAGAGTGTTTTATGACAAATTTTACATAAACATAAAGTGTTCCCAACATGGCTCATATTTCATAAGACAAACAAATTATAACAAAAATATAGTCAAATAAAAATAAATATCTAATTTCGAATGCATTTTCTTTATTTTTCCAAAAAGTAATCTAAATATTGTGGATATTTATTCATGACGAAAAATAAATACTAAAAACTCTTTTATCATTTCGTAGAACAACATCGGCATTTTACAATGTAGTATTCGCGCCAGAATATGTGAAATATTTTCACATTTGAATAATGTACATTGTATATTTTTATCAATATCCGCTCCACTCTAACGTTACTATGAAGTTATTTGTGATACCTGCTACGCAATAGAGCCACAGTATAATCATTAATATATTATTATATGTTCGTTAATATTATTAGTTTTTGTGTTAGAGCGGCCGGCGGGCAGCGACGCAACGAGCGAATTCCTAATACAAGGCGTGTAATGTCATTAACCGCATTAACCGCTGTTCGGTGCGCGTTTTGATCACGAAATGAAGAGAGAATTTACTCGCGTGTCCCGTAGATTTTGTTCGTAGTGATGATGCTACGAATCGCTACGGTTTTCCTTCGTAACGCACTCGTAACATTCTCTTAGTTCTCAGTACAAAGTTTATACTCACACGACTCACACCTTTGTGTGGTCCGCAAATCATTCGCTTGTGTTGGGGGTTGCCAGGTGTCCGGATTTAGCTGGACATGTTTGACTTTTCGAGCTCCTGTCCGGCTAAATTTGACTGCGTCCGGCCTGTCCGGCTTTTGTTAGGCTTTTGTGTGACTGCCGCGCGAGTCGCAAGTAATGCCATGACACGACTACCCCGCTGACTGGTCCCTGTTTGCAAAGTGGTAATAAATATTGTCCGGCTTTTGGAACATATGTCCGGCTTTTAGGGTAAAATGTCCGGCTTTTGTGTTCTTGGACCTGGCAACCCTACTTGTGTTCAACTTACCTGCCGGCCTAGCATGCGCACTGCGACTATAATTTATCTTTGATATTATGAGGTCAGACACTCAACTATTCCTGAAAATTTCAATCAATAGAAGCCTGTAGGGTTACAAGTTAACACAATAGAACTTAAGGTTTTAAGTTACACAATGTGTAATTAATCACTATACAATCCGAAAACTAAAACAGGAGGCCGCAAGAAGACCGATCTCGGCTGGTCATCTTTCGTATAATACCTATTTACTAATTGTTTTGGGGTTGTGTTACAGTCTTCTATTATGCCATTAATAATTATTGACAGCAATAATAAAACACTGAAATGCAAAATGAAAAAACAACAACACAAGCGCGTGAGAGGGGTTAGTCTATAATTGAAATGTTAGAATGACGTCTCGATGTAGACAACGCTTTTTTGTAGGGTCAGTTGCTTGTTGCGGCAATTTGTAATTAATTATGTTGCCAAATGCCGCAACCAATTATTTCCTCCTACATTTCTAAAGTCGGTTAAAAACTGTCCTTCTATTTTTCTGAAGTCGGTTGAAATCTGATGTTTTCGTAACTTGCAACGACTTGAAGTCTGTTCAATTTCTTAAAATTACATGAGATCCTTACTTCATAATGTTTGTTTGTTTGTTTGTTACGGCTTCACGTCTTAACTACTCAACAGATCATCAAGAAATTTTGCATACCTACACGTTGTCAGGGGTATAAAGAAGAACATATCAGGGGTACAGATAAGGTCATTTGTAGGGTTCCTTTCATCCCAAAAAAGTACTGTTCCCAAGGGAAAGAGAAATAACCGACCACGCAGACGAAGTCGTGGACGGTCGCTAGTACATTATAAAGGTAGTTTGTGAGTAGCCTGTTGTCACAACTTTTCAAAGTTCCGACTGCAGAGGGCCTTTACTTAGTTCAATTCATCAAAGCAAATTAATTTCAATTTTTCATCGGGAAGATTGAAAATATTTCATCATCCCATTTATCCCGGAAATCCATATGCGCCAATTCATTATTTTTTTTTATTGCAAATTCCGCGATATATCATCGGTAAATTATTGGATATTAAAAGTATTTAATTATTATACGACTGCCAAAAAAAATGAAGAGTGTATTGTGTTCAGGGTTTATGTATGTGAGTTTCTTTATTCCATCACAACTTCCAAATGCCTGAACAGATTTGAATGTGTGAGGTATTGTTAGAATCCTTACATCTCCCTAACGCCCGAATCCTCAAAGACTTCTTCGCTAAAATCTTTGGTTAAGGTCTCCTTAACTTTAAGGAAGCTATCAGTTTCATAGAGTTTCAGTCAAATCTAACAACTTTTTTGAATTTAAGGTGGTCTTAACATTAAGATTTCGTTTGAGTATTTGGTCGTAAGTGACACTGGCTATAGATTTTTCTAAAAAAGTTAAAATGTCGGCAGCAATTTTTTTTTAAATATTACAATATGAATATCAAAAGAACGGCCTTGATGAGCACATTCCAAAATTAAATAGAATTTTGTACTAAATAATAGGTTTCTTTTTTATACTCAAAATACACCTGCCTTGCCATAAACGAACTAAAAAGTTAAATGACAAGTATCATTGCAGTCGGGGACTTCTTCGATTAAATATTGTTCCACCAAACGGTCCCCCAACTGCAATGACAGTTGGTATTTAACTTTTTAGTTCTTTTTTGGCATGGCAGTCTTGTTTTTAATAAAAAAATATTAGGGGCACATTGTACAATTGTGATATGAAAAATATGCCAAATCATCTGTCAAGTAAGCTACTTAGAACTTACTCTTTAATTGTGAAACAGGCCCTTAGTGAAATGATATTTACTTCATAAAAATAACTTTGATGATACTACTGGTAGCTCACCTTCTGAGTTTGGCTTGATAACCATCATTTTAATGATTAAATAACAATGTATTTTCATTCGATGACCTGAGTTATGCAGTGGTCAACATGCCGGTCTACCACGCAGAAGTCCCGGGTTCGATTCCCGGCCGGGCAGAAAAAATGATGAATTTTAATTTCTGTGACGGGTCTGGGTATCACTATGTACAATAAGTATATATTTAAAAAGTATATAAGCAGTATATCAGTTGTCTAGCACTCATATTACAAGCTTTGCTTAGTTTAGGGCTAGATGGCGCTGTGTGGAATCGTCCAAGCATTTATTTATTTATTTATTCAAGAAGTAGCAAAATGAGGTCTAATCTAAATATTAAACTATATGATTTCGGAAGTGAAGCTGTTTCCTATCTATTTATTGCACATATATGTTTTAGTGTCACATTCACATAAAAAAGAACAAGTTTATGGTTTTCACGTAAAACGTAGGCAGTATTTATGATGGGACCGAACGATATAAGGCGAAGTAATATTGAATTGAGAATAAGTGAGCTGTGAACGCCGAATATAAAACATTATAAGATGGGGTCGTAAGATATTAAAAAAATGTGATCAGCTGTTCGCAGTCGATGACCTCGGCAGGCGGGATAGTGAAAGTATATTAAGCATTTTATCTCCGGTTGTGTCTTTAGTAAAGTAACTATAAATATAGTGTTAATAAGTATTAAATAAATGAATAAATGAACCTCTAGCTTGCAAAAACTAGAGGTTAATTTATGGGGATATGCATAACCTTGATTAATAAAGTTCCACAACAAGTGATTGATCTACCTTTCATGAATTTAAAAATCATGTTAAAATACGCTCATGGGTAATTATAAAATAGACGATTATTTGAAAGACCGAAATGCGTGGAAATGATGTAACACATAACTTGCTAGTATAAGTACTTTGTTGTTGATAATCTGTTATATTGTATTTTGGTTACGATATATTTAAGTTTGTAAATATCGTTTTTTATATCTGATAAAGCTGATAAGTTTCTTGCGCCCGTTCTTCTTGTCAGTTAAAAAAGTCTGGAACGGTAGGAAAATATAGATGATTCAAAAGTGCTTAATTACTAAGTTTATTCGAATAAAGTTATTTTTGACTTTGACTTTGACATTGCGTAAATTAGTTATACCCAGTCTGCTCGATACCAGTGAAGTGAGAGCAAAATTAAAATGTGAATGTATTTCACAAGTTAAAAATAGCTAAGCATTGATAGTGTTGTTTTATATAATACTAAATAATGTGTGTGTAGTGTTGTTTTACCGAAAAAGTAACATACATTTAACTGATACACAAGATAGGTACATACTATTTTATTTTCATTGGAAAACATACAGTATCGATATACACTAAAAGAATAACTAAATATAATCAGTTAATTTGTTTTCGCATATAAACACCACGAAGCTTACTTGCATTTACAAAGTACAAATTTTAATATACATTTTTGGCTCAGAAGAAAGAATTTTGGCATATTTAAAACATCAAACAACCGGTATTGTAATTTTATATTTATAATATTGTAATTTTTGTAACTTCCCCTCCTTAAACCAGATAAGTTTCTCTCTCCCATTCGTCTTGTCAGCTATAAGTCGTCCTACCTAAACAGGTAAAACGATTATGGCATTAACATACGCACACTTTCCTCAGTCGCGATTTCACAAATGTTTTAAGAAAGCTTATTTAATGAGTGTTATTTGAATAGGGAGTATTTTCATTCTTTCTTTTTTAGTAAGCATTACCTACCCTGTCTTTGGAGAAAAAAGGGTGAAGGCTCTGGATTAGGGTTACCGGAAAATACAGTGATATACTTAGAAAGCTATATAGTTGTCTTTAGAAATACGGACTTAAAGGCTTCTGTCCGGACTTTGTCAAGCTTTTTAATTAGTCCGAACTTTCATAAAGTAAGTAGGTACGTAAGTTTTTTTTTACTTGAGTAATTTTTTTTCATCAGCAAAACATGTTTTGACCAATAGGTCCGGATTTTTTAAAATCACCGCCGCAATTTACGCGGTGTTTTTAGATTTTTGATATGGTAACCCTATATATACCTATTAGATGGGCTCCGAAGTCACGCAGTAACCATTTGCTCCCTTGGGAAGGTCTGCTCGATGTCAAATAACCTTCAAATGCTTCCTGGAATTCTCGAATTCAAATAGGACGCGAAATTGTTTGCAGAAAAAATTCAGAGTTTCCGTAAATGTTTATGTAGATAAGTATGTCGGTGAATTCAATGAGTTGATTCTTTCGCATTTTTTGACTTAACTAATAAAGTCAAAGTAAGTATACTTTTAACATTGTAACATTTTGCAGGAGCGAGGCAGTAAACCGCGCTAGTATCCGTAAAAAAATTATAAAAGTAAATTGCTAACTCTCATAAAAAATACGGAATTAAGCTTTCAAGGAAACTACACCTTACACCTTGTAATTTCAAAATATCGCTACATCGCTATACCTACTTATTTTTTGTTGTCAAGATCGAAGTTGTCAATGTCTAATTTTGATTTGTTGTTCTATGAAACAAAAACTATAATAATTGATGTTAGATTAATAGTAGTCTTGTTTTATATTTGATTAGATGGTTGGAATCGAAGTGCTAGAAGTGTTCAGGACCACATGGTGCGTGTCAACACGGTCTCGTAGGTCCTGTGTGTCAGTGCGGGATGTAGTAGGATTTAGTGGGTAGTGCTCCCGGCGAGTCCCACATACCTTCAGGAAGCGTAAATGCATTCCCCCTACTATAAAAACAAAACTGCTAGAAGTGCTAGACTAGAGACTGCTTTGAAGTCTGTCAGAGGTCTTAAGCTTCTAGAAGAATCAGCATCTCATCTGAGATGTTTAGCCGTCACGGTTGAGTTGAGAGAGTTTTATTAACTCGGGCCATCACATGAACCCTGGCACAAAACAAGTGGTAAGATTCAGCAGCATGTGCTTTCTACCCTGCAACATTATTATAGGGCCCTTATTAATAAACGTGACAATTTATCACCTGTCATGACAATTTTATTTCATTTTATCCATTGCGTCAAACAATTTGAAAATAGAACAAACTACTCCTAGCTATACCGCAATGTAAACCAAACTGTTATGACAATTGACAAATTGTCACGTTATTAAATAGAGCCCAGGTAGTGCCAACTTCATTCAGTTTTTGTCTAAATAAGCGTTTTCTACTGTGGATTAAAAAATGTAAATGACAGTACAAAAAAGAAATTTTCTCCTTTTCTTTTGCCAAGTTTGTTAAAGGTTATCTCGGTATACCGCCAGCCGCAGGCACATAATGCCTTATTAGGAATTCTATTGTCGTCCATTTGCACAATACAGATTGGCCTCTCACCGCCCACTATCAACTTTACGCGTAAGATAGGAGGTAAAGTACCCTTATTTTTTTAGACAACATCACAAACATTACTCTCTACCTCAAGTAAAAAGCTCAAATACTTGTGTTATGCATCAGAGACAACGGTGGAACTACGAACACCCAAACCTGAGCCAATATAAAAAAGTTCGTTTTCTAAATTTACCCTGCCGGGGATCGAACCCGGGACCTCTGAAATGAGAACTGAGAAGTGCATTCAAAGATTTTTTGATAAAAAGGTAGTCTCTGCTGTTGAACTGCTGTTGAACTGCAGTTGAACGGGCTAAACTAATATTTTTTGTCTTTCTTGGTTCTGCCTTTAATTTAAAATTGTTGTTCGAATCATTGACCCTATCGAATGGTATTATAAAAGTATCAGAGTGCTTTTTTTCTTCAGGATTTTAGCCCGTTCAATTCCTGGCTGTGGTAAAGCGATTCATCAAAAGTTTTTGGAATTAGTTTGTGTTTTACAAAAAATAAAGGAATGTTTCCTTTTTTTGGTTTTTAGTTTTTTGTATCTTTCCCTGAGGCCAAAATTCATCCCAATAAGTGTCAGGTTTTGTGGAAAAAAGGGACTTACTCTGAGTGGTTGCCGCAATATTGAAGTAATGCTGTAAGGGAGATGAAGCTATATGCACACTGTATTTAAAGACCAGGGTTGCCAACTTTTGTAGCCGCCATATCTGGACATAAAAGGGGTCTTACCCCTAATTAATCGTAATTTTGTATGAAGTATTTTTGGCAAGAAAATGCCTGTCTATCGCCGCGCAGCACGATCTATAGTAGCACTGTTTCACAATAGTTTCATCCACTAATCTTCTATATCTTCTTGCCTGTCTCTTGTGAAAAACGGCCGCGCAGCGCGGTTTTAAGCCAGTTTCATCCACTAATCTTGTTATCAGTGGTTATATACGCGAAACTCAAAAATGCCTGTCTCAGCTTAGCGCCGCCGGACACACGCTTCTAAGTCACTGTACTTAAATCAAATATATAATCATAATATTTTTTATAATTTATATGCAATAAAAAAGTAAAAAAAAATAAATTATGGAGGCCATTTTATTTTTTTGCCGCCATTTTGTTTTTTTCTAGCACCTAAATTTTCCCAAGGTGTATCTACATTATTTTAGTCAAAGCACCATCTCTGTATCTTTTACCGTTTCGGCAGTTGACCATCTCCATAATGGCTAAATGGATTTCTATCAAACGTGGCTAAGAACCACCTCCATTAGATTAGCTTTCAATTAAAAAAAAAGCATTGAAATCGCTTGATCCGTTTAAGCACTACGAATATACGTACAGACACACAAACATAGGCTTCAAACTTATAACACCCCACTTTGCGCTGAGTCGGGGGTTAAAAATAGGTACACAAATACCAAAACATAATGGCCGAAATCGCAGACACCCGCTGCTGAATATAATATAGGCTCACAGGGATCACCACCGAGAACTAAATGTATTAATTTGTAACTTCATTTTATTAAGTGGCCTTTATAAAGGTCAAGTTACTTTCGATGTGGAAATACCCCTTTCATAAAATTTTCATACCCTTAGGCACCGCCGTCCCAGAAACTGGGTTAATATTAATAGACATAGTTACTTTGTGCACTTAATGCAGTGTCATACCATAAATCATAGTTTAGGCATGTGTGACCCGAGGTGTACTTCTGAAGAGGGATGACAGTAATAAACGACTTTTTGTGACACACCTGACAACTTTGAGAACCCGTGACCCCAGCCGATGAAACGAAGCCAATGGAACAAATCCTTAATCAATAGTATGGATAAACCTTTCAACGAAGCGACCAACAAAATCATAAATTAAAGTCAATATTGATATCAAGAAGCTTGGAGGTAAATGTGGAGACTCATCCGTGGTCGAGTGGTTTTGTCCAGTTTTCAAGATGTCGCCATCTCTGAGGTCCCGGGTTCGATCCGGTTGGGTCAATTTAGAAAACGATTTTTTCTATATTGGCTCAGGTCTGGGTGTTTGTGATACCACCCTTCTCTGATTTCCATAACACAAGTGCTTTAGCTACTTACTTTGGAATCGGAGCAATGTATATGATGTTGTCAATTTTTTTTTACTACTCTAAGTACCTTTTTAATCATACATACATAGGACTATCCCATTCGCTGGAGACCCCCACAACTTCCTCTCTTTCTAAGTAGGGCTAGCGTTCGACAGCAAAACATAATTTGAAATGGCACTGCGTGGCCATCTATTAAGTATTTATTTGTAGGTACCTAACAAAGCGAACATGGACTCGTCACTGTTCTAACCCAATCTAACTCACTTTGATCTCGTCATAATTTGTGATTTTGTTATGGCAGGGGCTTCGCTCTCCGACTTCCCTTGGTTGATTTTGTCACTTTGTGATTTTGTTATAGGTGGAGGCTGACTCGTCCGCTAAATTTAGATTAGTCCCATTCTGTATGTTACGGATTTCGGGGGTTAACTCCCAACTATCCCCCCCTCTGGATACTTCCTTGATGTCAGTGTCAAGAAATGACACAAGTCAGTAACAAGAAAAAATAAGATTATTTAAGTAGCTGCATTGTACACACGACGGATCCCCGATGTTTTCGCAGTTTAACTGTATAACCTGACGTACTATCGTGTGTACACAAATAAAAATAATCAGCGCAGTGCATAGTTAGAATTAATAAAAGATAAATGCAAAGACTCCACAGACAAATAGAGATGGTCGTTACAAACCACAAATAGTTATTGAAACTATGTATCGGTCTGCGGTGAAACTATTTATCGGTAAAAACACGTTATCGCAAACAAACCTTCCGATATTCAATACCTGACCTTATTACAATACCTATAACGTTTCGAAAAACTGTACCGTGTTCATTACGCACGATCCAGAGACAAGAATACTTTTGTAATAAATAGCGCCATCTAACCACCTGACTCGAAATTATAATCACTGATAATGTGTTTTTTGTTTCTTATATATTTTTATGACTTTTTATTATTTTATATTAATAAACAAAAATATTGATGAAAAAGAATGATAAAAATAATAATATAATATATCCGCTAAACATAGGTATCGAGAAAATACCAACAACGTATCAAAAAACTAGTTATTTCGGTGCGGCTGGATCGGCAATACCGTACAATATCCCCGATAAATAGTTTCAAAAATAAATAGTTTTGAAAACCGTTATCAAAAACCAATACATAGTTTCGGTTCGGTACCCAAAAAACCCGTTATTACCCATTACTACAGACAAACCACAACCAATTACGATAGTTCTACCAGAAGTAATCGATTGCACCGTGTTAATCAGTGATTGGATCGCTGAAGCAGCTGAACTGAAGTGGCCCAGAGTGGGCGCACCGTGCCTAATCTAGTATCTACTTAACATGTGGTGGCTGTTCGCAATCCCGCTGATACTTTGTGGCCTTGTTTTTCAGGTAAATTCATCTAGGCCAGTTGTGCTAAGTTTCCTAATAAACATTTTGACAGATAATTTCATAGCTGAGCTATCCAACTGCCATCCTATCCGAACCGTGCCATCTTATTTTATCCGATAGCCGTGCGATCCAATTGACGACCTTCGTGGTTGAGTGTACAAACGTACACCGGTTTTCAAGGTGTCGCCTTTTATGAGGTCCCGGGTTCGATCCCCGGCTAGGTTAATTTAGCAAACAAACTTTTCTATATTGGCTCTGGTTTGGGTGTTTGTACTTCCACAGTTGTCTCTGATTTCCATAACTTTGGAATCGGATAGCCATCGGATAGGATCTATAAATTATGTGGTATTTGCACGGGTCAGGTTTTGCTTGGCAGGCGACTTGCTGGTCGATTTTAGTCAATTAGCACTTTTTATCGACAACCCCTTGTAAAATCTAATCGCAAACCTAATTTCGATGAGGTGGCGATTCAATGTTACAAGCGGTTGTCGATAAAAGGCGATAGTTAAGGGGCTGACATGAGCCAACTAGCGCCGACAGTCGATTTTATTTTATTATTCTTAATAATCCCAATTTCTTAAAAAAGGCATCAGTCAAGGTTTTGTTAATAACGTCTAATATTTATTAAATAAATCTACACAGTTTGAAAAGGCATTCAAACAATTTAAAACGCGATTTTGTTAAAAGTGGCCACTGTTGGTTCAAACCCGTTTTTAAACTATTGCACGCATTTTGTAATGTTGTAACGTTATTCAATAAACATTAGATGTCATTTACAAGACCTTCACTGATTCCTTTTTCAAGAAATTGGGTTTATTTAGAATAAATAAAATAAAATCGCCTGGCGGCGCTAGTTGGCTCATGTCAGCCCCTTAACGTAAATTGACTAACAATAGTGGCCTGCCAAGTCAACCTGTGTAAATACCACATTACATTATGTAAAAGTCACGATAAAATCAATATATTACATTTACATTTTGTAGCGCAAATATAAATGTTAGCGGGTAACAATGGAAAACGAAAAATATCATCATAATATAGTCAAGTTAGTATCCAATTGCTATACTTAATAGGTTATTCTATCTCACGAAGTCCGATAAATAAATAAAGAGTTTCTGGTTTCAACTTTATTGCAAAGAGATACCTATAATAGCCTCAACAACAGACTTCGTGAGATAAAACAATTATATATCAAATTTTTAAATTGAAAGTATACCCAATCAAACAAAAAAACAATTATTAAAATCGGCACACCAACGCCAGAGTAATCAATGTACATACAAAAAAACAAAAAACAAAAAAAATACGGGTCGAATTGAGTACCTCCCTCCTTTTGAAGTCGGTAAAAAAAAATATAACATGTTACCGTGTTCCAAAATGTTGCTCCACAAAAAATAACAAGGGTGTGGTATGTGTGGATGCTCCATTATGTTTTCAGTTGTTTTGTTGTATTGTACAATTACATGAAGTCATGTTTGATATTAATTTCAACTTGATATGTACCTTCAGGCGTTCCTGAGATATACGGTCTTGACAGACGGATAGACAGACGGACAGACTGACAGGCTAACAACCAAGGTATCCTATAAGGATACCAATATTCCTTTAGAGGCACAGAATTCTACATTAACATTTGCATGACTTAATTATTCATGCACGAATATGATCATTGACATGATATTGTGAGCTATTTTGAGTGTTTTGCGAATCAAATGTTTCCCCTACCTACTTCTAAAGACAGTAGTCAGAGAGCTTACTCTGAAAATAAAATCACCATAAACGGATGAAGTTTAATCCATGTCGTTATATTAGGTCTCAGTACCTCTTCACCATCTACGGATTTGGCACTAATTTCTAGTTTAATTTAAAAATTGAATATAATGGCCTTAGCCTCAATTCCACAATTAAGGCGATTAGTGCCCTCACAGTGGCACCCTCACAATTGAATTTATTGCTCGCTAAGTACATAATGTATCGAAAATTCACACGTACTGATTCAAGTTAAGGTTCTATAGTTTATTTACAAACAATAACCTCAGTAAAATATAGTTCGTTGTAGTAGTAGTAGGCAAATTTGCTAAAACTGGCCACTTTTTGCCCTTTTTATCTCTTTGATACATTATGTACTTAGCTAGCAATAAATTTAATATAATGAGGTTACCACTGTGAGGGCACTAATCGCCTTAAGTACTTATATCGAAGAATGAACATCGTTCGATAATATCGTAATTTATTCTTTTTCGTAGCCTACTACGTCCCTACGCCCTAGCATCAGATAAATCAGTAGAATTACCTATACAACTAGCTAGGCCACTACTTTCTCAATGTAATTTGATCTTTCATTACTATGATTTTAATATCAGCCAGCGAAATTCTTAGAAAAATAAATACAGCATTAATTTTCACCGGGCTGCAACACAAGTTAACCACGCACGCATCACCACACCGCACTGCAACTTGCAGACAAATCGCAATGTGATTTGATATGATGTCAATACCGCATTCCACAATTCGCAGTCCGACTCTCCAAAGGCCGCCACTTACAGTCCAACAGGGCGATGCACGCGGGCTGCTTTAGGCTGGCCCCAGACCTACCGGTTTCATTTCTTTGCTTTGCTGTTCTAGTAGAACAGCGGCCGTACCTGCTAACGCATCGAACTTCGCAAAATCTGCCGGGCTTCAACTTAAAACAGATAAATCTAAGTAAGAAGTTTCGTATTGAAGTTATTTAGAAGATATCGATGTTCGTGTGACATCATAAATTAGGGTTCGCCATTTTGGCCCGATTGGGGCTCGATTTATCTGTTTTAATTTGAAGCCCGGCAGACTTTTGAGTTCGATGCGTTAGCTGGTAGCCCCTGTTCAACTTAAACAGCAAAGCAAAGAAATGAAACCGGTAGGTCTGGGGCCAGCCTTAGCAGCCCGCGCACCTGGGCGAAATACCTAGTTACCTATATAATTTGAGTCGAAAATTAACAAATACTTAACAAATTGAATTATAACACTTTAATTAAACAATGACTTCAATTACATAGACGAGCTGTTCAAAATTAAAATTGTGTCACAACCAACCTTCGCGGCGAATCAACTGTTTCTCTCGGTCGCTCGCAATAGACTAAAGGAGTTGCGGTGCATGCACCGTAACTTAATGAGCAATTTTTCAGTACTGTACAGCCTGTCTAGTGTAGTATATACATAGAAGTTTTTGGTTTAAACGGATACTAGCGCGGTTTTATTGAAAGTACCAAAGTACTAGTACTAGTAAAATTAGTTGGTATTATTTTAACGTAACGACTTGGTAGCTCAGCGGTCAGGGCATTGGATCGGATATCCAAAGGTCGCGGGTTCGATTTCCGTCCGAGAATATGAACTGGTGCGAATCGTCATATTTTCTAGTATATTATTTAGTATTGTATAAAAATGGCATTGTTTTGATCGCCTCTGTGGTCTAGTGGTTCGCCCACCCGTGTAAGGTGACGCCATAACAGCAATTTATAAGTTGTTGTGTTCCGGCAGTAAGAGGTAAGATATAGCCAGATCCTCAGTGCTGAGGATTCCGGGTGTAGTGCGCTTCCACCTTCGGCCTTATCGTCACTTAACATTAGGTGAGATGAAGGCTAGTGGTGCCTCCTCTCGACCACCCAGTGGTGCCTCCTTCTCGACCACCCCATCTGGTCAGCCTACCTGAGTAGGTAACCTTATGGGGAGTTCGGGAGAAGGCTCTCTCCCTCTCCCTCCTCTGGAGAGAGGTAAGAACCCCCCGGCTCCCCCGCCGAGCCTACTATTTAGGCTCGACGGGGGCGCCAGGGGCGGCGAGAGACAGCCCAGGAGTGGCTTCCTGCGCGCTGACCGAGTCCAACATGCCGTTTGGTATACCTAAAGATTGTATTTGCCCTCACTATAATCAAAAAAAAAAGGTGAGATGAAGACCAAGCTCTAACCCGTAGTGGATAAAAAAAAATTGTGAATGCTAAAATCACAATACCAACTAAACTAATTGCCAAAGTACTTTCAATAAAACCGGGCTAGTATCTGCGACGTATTCTATTTATGTCTCGTGAGCGCATAAGCTTAGGAGGTAATAAGTAACAAATTATTAACTCTTAATTAATTTTGTTTCAGAATGTCAAGCCTGAATGCGATGCTTGGGTATTTATACCTTTTAATTATTTCACTACAAGCGGCCTTACTCTTGAATGTGGCTTTATACATTCAAAAAGACGATTTTATTTCTGTGTTAACATTATCTACCTTGATGATCAGCGACAGGTTTAAATCCTAAAGTTTTATTGATATAATTCATATTCATAGCTATCAACCCTAGTGAAAGATTTTTTGAAATGCGTGTAGAAATGGTTGAGTTATAAGGGTTTAAAGGAAATGCCAAGCTCAATGCAATATGTGTTTTATCACGTACGACGTAAGGTTCGCGTACGTGGCGGATTACGCGGATGACGTCATAAGGACGGCCCCTAAAATAATATAACTAGCTCGTATAACTTCTCAGGTTTAAAGATATTGTGAAAAGTTTACAGTTAATCATGTGGTGGCATAAGCTTCCTGATAAGCCACTAAACAAAAGTTGTTGCTGATCCTCATTCCTTGACGACCTCCTTGGTCGAGTGGCTTTGTACACTGGTTTTCAAGGTGTCGCCATCTCTGAGGTCCCGGGTTCGATCCTCGGTTGGGTCAATTTAGAAAACGAACTTTTCTATATTGGCTCAGGTCTGGGTGTTTGTGTACCACCGTTGTCTCCGATTTCCATAACACAAGTGCTTTAGCTACTTACTTTGGAATCGGAGCAATGTATGTGATGTTGTCAAATATTTATTTATTTTATTCATTACGTATAGAAAGTAAAAGTCCGCGCGCATTTTGAATCACCTTTTTTGGAGCCAGATATGGCTCTAAACGCCGTAGTTAACAATGTACACTCCGGAGCTACATTCGGGGTGGAGACGATAATACGACAATAAATGAAAAAAAAAAATGTGACACTAGTTCATAGAAGTATTTTAAAACTATCAAATAATTCCTAGCAACGAAATTTTTTTTTTCAAACAAACTAAATAGCACGAAAATTAATTGTCTGAAAATCGTAACTGAAAAATATTTCCTGTGGCTAAACTATTGGATATTTATAATTGTTTTTTATGAGACTGCATGGGAGCGTTCTTAGCTATACGACATTTAATTTGCTGTCGCATTGTCGTCTCCAGGTTGTATACGTGTCGCCGAGCGCAAGCAAGAAAGCGTAAATCGGTTTAGTGCTGCACTTTTGACAGAACTCTTGTATGAAGTCTATCTTTCTATACCTACGTATTTATTCTAAGCTTAATACTTATTCAAAGAAAAAATATTTTTTTAAGTCAAAAATTGCAACTAACGACATCAAAAACACATAAGTCGTAATTACGACTTATAAAAGGCATTGGTGTTGTTGATTCCTCTCTTTTATCAAAAATTACATATTATACGAACAAAACAATTTTACAATTCGTCGTGGTTACAAAAAAAAGACTCCGAAAAAACGTATTTTTTTTTACTTCTCGTAAAATTAACCGCTCTGTGGTGTAGTGGTTCGAGGTGACATTTGTACTCAGTTAGGTTGGTGGTAGGGCTTATTTGAAATAACCACCAATAATCCACCTGGCTACCACCGCCATAACAACAATATCTAAAATATTAACCCAATTCAAAATAAATGACAATTACATTTTTACATGCAAAACTACAAATCGCAATAAGTACCACCGCCATAACAACAATTTAGGATTCCGGCTGTATTGCACTTTCGGCCTTGTCGTATGAGGTACATATGAGGTGAAGGCCAAGCAGTATCCAGTTGTGGATTAAAAAATCCTTTTATTTTAGTGTTCGGGTAAGAACTGCACTTCCGGGGTAAGTATACAAACATAAGATAAATAATATTAGAAAAAATACTAGAAAAAATCGACTCACCCGTAGCACCTCAGACGGGACTACGGGTGAGTCGATTTATTGTAGTATTTTCTCTAATATTATTTATCTTAATATAAAAATAGCATTATGAATGCGAAAAATCTAAATTTAATACAAATATAAATAAATTGTTATTAATAGATACTTACTATTTACTTAAATATTTCGACACCGATTTGAACTATACTGATACTTAACTACTTTTTTAAACAGCTCAACTTGTCGTTAGCTTGTTTTTCTTCCGTAAGTATTATATTAAATATATTATAAATGAAATGAAGATTGTAGTGACGATACTGATAGATTCGTCCAATTGTGTATTTTTTCAGTGCAAAGACGCATCATGTAGTTCAGTAGTAAGTAACTATTTCTTAACATTTTCTGATTTTATTTTTAAGTAAGTACGAGAAATATACAAGGTGTTACAAAAATTTACAATTAAATTTCGCATACACGTTGTCAGGGGTACAGAAAGGACATCTAGGGTACCATTCAACTGAACTGTTTCCAAGAACTGTTCCCGAGACAAAAAACTGTCCACGCAGACAAAATCGCGGGCGGCTGCTATTTAAAAAAAACTTTGTGAAATAATTAATCAACTGCCCCCTAGCATGACCACCGAAACGCGATGTCATATAGCGATTTATCAATTTTAACTGTCAAAAGACAATAGATTTTGACAGTTGAGTGTCGATAAAACGCGATATACAACATGTTACAAAATTACCCCTAATGCCGAATATGGTATATAGGGACCATCAAACTGATCATCTTTTACTATGATACCAAATCTGAAATCGCGAAAAAAATATCAGCTGTTTCATACAAAAATTAAAATCGAAAATATTAAAATGCTGCTTTTTTTCGCGATTTCAGAGTTGGTCCCATAAAAAAAGTTGTTCAGTTTGATGGTCCCTATATACCATATTCGGCATTAGGGGTATTTTTGTAACACGTTGTATATCATGTTTCGGTGGTCTTGCTAAACCTGTCCTACCTATCGATTATGTTAATGAATGTTATTAAACGTCACGAGGAGTGTAACTCATGCGAAGTAATCTGAAAGCTTAATAACAAACGCGACACAGCGCTTCTCGTCGAGTGGGCCTACTACGAAGCCTACTGAAAGGTTTAAAGCACGATATTCGGACGATATTTTTTCCGCTTCGTTACTTTATTAGCTCATATTCAAGCGGCAAAATTTTTTGAAGGTTATCGCTAACTTTGAACTTAAAAATCAATTTAATCCTATTTGATTTTGAAGAGTTCTCTTGTGTTCTTCGAAGTCCAAGGTCCAATGTGAAGGAAATTAAGAATGAAAACACCCTTAAAGTATCCCCTTTCTAACAAAACAAGAATCATCTAAATCGGTTTATAAACAAAGAAGTTATGTTCGAAGATTCGCTAAAACTCGTGCAAAAGTTACCTAGATTTTCAGGATTACTCAATAACTACTGAACCGATTTAAAATTTTCAAAAAATGAGACCAACTTTGGAACAAACCTAATAAAATGGCGGTTGAATCATGTCAATCGATTCAGCCGTTTTTAAGTAATCGGTGGACATAAAAAAAAAAAACAAATAAACAGACGAACATAGAACCTCCTCCTTTTTTTGAAGTCGGTTAATAAATTACTCCCTACCCCACGTCCACTTCAGAAATAAATCATTTAAAATTATACACTTCTCGCAGCAAAATTTTTTAAGCACCAAAAGCACCCTTTTCGTGCTGGAGAGGTGAAAATAAAATTGCAGTTACGCATGATACTGCGTAATGCGTGGCAGTGTGGAATGTGTCAACTATCAACAACGAATATTGACCGATTTATCACGTAGTAAACCCCTCTGATTGCGCGAAGAAGATTAGATCTTGATCGATGAGTTAAACTCACACAGTCATGTATTTCACTGGTGATTCGTTGGTTCTTGTAATTAAATTATATTTAAAACGAAAGAAAAGTTATAGGCATTTATTTATATTTAACTATCATTACAGATCGGATACTGTTTTTCATTGTTAATTATTTTAACTTGGAGGCATCTTAGCATACTGTATTGAGAGCATATTAAAATAAATAATATTAGAAAAAATACTAGAAAAAATCGACCCGTCTGAGGTGCTACGGGTGAGTCGATTTTTTCTAGTATTTTTTCTAATATTATTTATCTTAATACAAAAATAGCATTGTGAATGCGAAAAATCTAAAATTTAATAAGCATATTAAAAGTTTTCATCATCTCCCTGCCCTTCTTTATTTCGGTCGGCGGTCCGGTTCCTTAGGTCGGCGCCATCGTCATTCTCTCATTCCCGCGAGTTGCGAGTCGCGAGGCGTTCAGGCGAATAGCAACCTTGCATAGCTTCGCTATTCGCCCGAAATGCCGCTCCCAACGAGCTAATATACACATGCGAGGTCGCTATTCGCCTGATCGCCTCGCCATTCGCGCGAATGCGTAATTGACGAATCAAGAGTGAATGAGGACTTGGAACGGGAGACTGGGATCCATTCTTACCCCTCATTTTTATTTCATTCCTACTCTCAAATTCACTCCCTTCTCATTCGTATTAATCCGTGCAAAATACATACAATTCATATCACAGAACTAATTTTTTATTTCTTTGTTCTGCATTTCAGAGCATTATAAAAATATTTACTCATTATTTCATGTGTTAGATGCATGAATACATTAAATTTTGTAATAGGTCCAATACGTTTTACAATAAATTAAAATTAGATTCTCCCAATGTTTAAATATTCGTCTCTATTGGTATTACCAAGAAAATGCCAATAAAGAACCAACACAAGAATGGTGAGTAAAAATTAAGCCAATTGCAAGTTCAGTCAAAGAGCGTCGACAGAATAAATTACTAACATTTCTTTGTCCGTAGCCGACGCGGCAACTAAGGCACCCACATTTGTTTGGGATAAATAGATGGAACCTTCGCCTGACTAAGTTATGGCCTGTGAACGCACACGCCGCCACAGCTATTGTCAACGGCTGAATGAACATATTTCATTTCCACCTTTTTATTTTCATTGTTTTGGAATGATAAATAGGCCTTGTTTAGATTAACATTTGAAAAAGTATTTATTTAAAAAGAAAAAAGCATATAAGTTATTGTTTCAATCTAATAAAAATAATCGAATCAACTGGCTAAAGAGATGATCAGTGTTTTTGTTGTGGGGTCGGAGTTAATTCGTCCACAGGTAACTCGTTTCGCCCCATTTCGGTATTTGTTTTTCTCCGCCCCGATTCAGTTACTAAGTTACCTATTTTTAGTGAATATACTCGGTAGAAGCACTCATGGCAGAGCTTGATAGACTGATCGTACTGGATCACGTTCGTTTAGTAACGCTCGGTCCGGCCAGGTGTCGGATGGGTGACCGTTATGTGGCACTACAACTAAGAGCTACCGTGCTTCGGGAGGCACGTTAAACCGTCGGTCCTGGCTGTTGTCATCTGATGACAGTCGTTAAGCCAAGTCAGAGGCCTTTCAAGCGGCTTGATAAACTCTAACACCAGAGGTGGCCACTAAACGATAGTAATAATAATAAGTGAATCTTTTGCACAGATTGCACTAGGTACGTTTATTGAGCGATATGGGTTAGGTTAGAGCTGTGACCTGTAAAAAACCACTGGGACAAGTCACATGAGATGTGTTGCCCCCTAACTTCGTTGTTTCAACATCATCAGCCGTGTAACTGCAGTAATGTAAAATTAAATACTTGTGTTGGGGTTGACTAGCTCTTTCCCAACAGATTAATTATTTGAGTCACATATAAGTTTATACGTAAAAAATGTATAAAGAAAAAGAAAATAAAACCCGTTATTCTTTCAGTGCAAAGGAGACAACTGTATAGCCATGGTAATACGTTTTGACAATATTTTACTACTGTATTTGTATGTAGAGTGTGTAGAGCGTATATTCTAAGTGTACGCACCCATTTCCGAGGCAATAAAACAATAAACGTTGAATTTTTATGGCCATTACTTACGCGAATTGCTTACAGACCTTTTTTATTGTCTCTAGATCGAAATAAACAAAGCATTTTACAAAGTAAAGACATGAAGTCACATAAATTGTGGGCAAAGAACTTCACGAAGTCTTAAAATGTAGTTAATAATATGCTAGAAAAAATACGACCCGCACCAGATCATGTTCTCGGACGGAAATCGAACCCGCGACCTTTGGATATCCGGTCCAATGCTCTGACTGCTGAGCTATCGGGTCACTTGTGGGAACGTCGAATTTCTCCTGGTATATCAACTCTTACGCTGCAAGCCAGCGCTCTTAAAATGTTATTTAAAAAATACAAAATCTTTTTAGGTACTTTTTGTCGGATACTCGAAACTGAATATTATATGAAAGTATTTATTTTAGTACCTTCTAATACGCTACGAAATAAAAAAATACGAAATAACAGCGAGGTACAATTTATTATTATCTTTTTTAATTTTGTCAAATGTCAAGCTTTGAGATTTTCTTTTGTTTTCGGTGTATTTAGATTTTAAAAAGTACGAAACTAGAAAATATTCGAGTCCGAAGTTCCAAAAGGATAACCGTAGTCGTATGCCATTTTGTCCTTGACACGAACGACGATAGGCTGGAGGTGGCATGCGACTACGGTAATACTATAAAGTTTCGCACCTGAATATTTTCATGTTTCGTATTTGCCACGATTATTCCTTAGTTGGGTTTTAGTTTTTAAACTCCTTTTTTATTTAAATTATTTTGGGGTTGTAATTATTCCCAATCATCGGGCGAATGCAAGGAAAGTCACGAGCAACAGCTAAAAATATATGTTTATATTTTTGAAATGGACCTTTCATTTGAAACCCAACACGGCACCATCAGGAAATATTACTTTTAGTTTATGACTTTATGCCCTCTAGAAGGCGCCATAATCAATTTAATGTGACGTCACATAGTTTATAACCAGTGGATATTCAAGACACTTCTAACGACACCTCATTTGTCAAATTATGATAAGTAGTTTTGAAGTTATGAGGGAAGAGATTATGAACATATCAAGTCGCTTTATATCTTTTGCTTCGCCGTAGTCGGGTAAAAAAAGCTTAGCTTAAGAAGGATTTTATGCATCAAATTAAGGATTCACTTACAAGTGAGTTTTTCCACTTAAAAGTTGGCTACGAGTAATTTTATGAAATTAGTCACTGCCAACTTTAGTGAGCTTTTAGTGGAACTTTCTCAACTTTTTTTCACTTTCAAGTTAATTAAAGTGTTACCGTCTGTTTTTTCTGTTTTCAGTGCGAAGGCCAGTTTTGTATGGCTGGAGTGAGTATTTTCATCAAACAATATGAAATATTTTTTGTAGTGTAACTACAAATATTACTTGAAAATTTCAGTGTAAAGGAACAGGGTGCACAGCTAAGGTTTGTACTTAACTCGACAAGTTAGATGTAAGTATGTGAACTTATTTTTACATTGACAACATTTTATTCATATTTCCATTTCCTGTTATAAAACACGAAACAAAAAAAATATCTAATAAGATTGTTTATATTAATAATAAATGCTTGGACAATTTCACACAGCGCCATCTAGCCCTAAACTAAATAAATCTTGTAACATGGGTGCCAGACAACTGATATACTACTTATATACTTTTTAAATATATACTTATTATACATAAAAACACCCATACCTGTCACAGAAATTAAAATTAATCATTTAAGGCGACGCATCGATAAACTATATTCGTATCGACTGTCTCGCTCAAACTCTCGTAAGCAGTTTTGCGACGCCAAATCGTTTTTTTTTTCGTTTAAATAAAAATCTATAATTTATTTTATAAAATCCAACTGGCATTTTAATGTGTGAGTTAAGACTAATTTACTAAGAAAATTTAAAGGCTTAAATGGGTCAGGTTTGTCTGTACAAAATGAAGTCAATGAAATAAAGAATTTATTCATGTATTTATTAAATATCACTTTTATATGTTTTGTAATTGATGAGAAAAATCGAGGTCCCTGCCACCAAAATGTCCGATGCGTCCTCTTAAAGTTCTGCCTGGCCGGTAATCGAACCCGGGACCTTTAGGATGTTGACCACTGCACCACTCAAGTCATCAATTATAATATTACAACTTCCATTGAAAGACGATTAAGTCCTTATATTTTTATAGTGTTTTGGGATTTCATGCGAAACATGGGTATGTATTTTTATACATTAGTTTCATAGGTTTTTTTAATTAATAAGGGGTGGCCATGCATGTTAAAACATGTTCCGTCTTATTACAAAAACGTACGTTAGTCTGGGCTTAAACCAAGACTGAAAGATGTAAGCTTGTTACGGTATCAAAGTTAGTGCCGGTCTAAAATCTATCCTTATGAATTTTATTATGTAGGCGTTTTGAAATAAAATACTGTTACAAAACACTAGTCTAAATTTGGTAAGGATTTTTTAAGTGATTTGGTTTTTTTTATTTTATTTTTGCATTTCCCGTAGTTACTGGAGATACCTAGGTACTATAAAGTGTGGGGGCGTACAATATTTAAAATATTGATTTTAAATTAATATAATTTTTAATTCTTGGCTTTTTACACTTTTTTACAAATTACAAATTAATATAGATCGTCGTCCGTTCGATCCGTCGTCGATAGTCTGCGCAGGGCAAGACTCCTTATTCTTTTCAATAAATATTAGACAACATCACATACATTGCTCCGATTCCAAAGTAAGTAGCTAAAGCACTTGTGTTATGGAAATCAGAGAACGGTGGTATCACAAACACCCAGACCTGAGACAATATAGAAAAGATCATTTTCTACATTGACCCAGCCGGGGATCGAACCCGGGACCTCAAGAGATGGTGACGCCATGAAAATCGGCGTGCAAACCACTCGACCACGGAGGTCGTCAAACAAAAGAATCTTTGTTTTTTATAAGTAAACCATTTAACATCAGCCAGCAACGGCGGCAATGACCAGCTCACAATGCAAAAACATTGACTTCTTACAGTATTTATAAGTCCACATTCGAAAAAATATTTTTAAGGAGTGAATACGTATTCACGTACCATATTTAAGTGGTTAATTGCTATAAGAGCAAGATAATTAAAGTTGCAGACTCAATGCACTGCCTGTCGATTCTGTAACCAAACTCGAACCTCACTTCGAATCACACTTCACTGCGCGGAAATTTCAAATCATAAATGGGAAAATGACAGGGTGTTTCTTTAATCACAAAAGATTTTGACAGCTACGGTAGCTACCTAAAACCTTTTGCAATTGGTAAAGTAGCTTGTATTCAGCTAATTTCTAATAACAAATTCACGCGAAGCGAAGTGCAGTTTAAAGTGAGATGCTAGTTTGGTTACAAAATCGACAGGTTGAACTTAGAGAAAAATACTTCAAGTTAAGGGCAGGCCCACTTGTTTTTTTGTTCACTTTGTGACTTTTCAGTGCCAAGGCGACAGTTGTAAGCATTATAACTTACTCTGGAGGCGATCCTACTTCATAAGTTTACTTTGAAGATCAAAAACTGCAAGCAAAATGTTTAATTTTAAATTGTGATGTAAAACATACCTATTACAGAATAGCTTTTGATATTAAAGATTGTTTTTGAATTATCTTTCTATTTTATTTTATTCAATTCTATAAGATTTCTTGCGCCCAATTATTATTTTTAGTTATAAAAAAATCGATTCAAAATTATTAAACATCATTTATTTATTTTGAATCATAATTTGACTAGGTAAATCTCAGGTATTAAACGCGTCTAAAAATTAAAACATCAGTGTGTAAACACCTACCTTTTCCAGACGTTTCGACCGAGTTGCATCGGCCGTAGTCACGGGCTGACTGGAAATACGGTGTCACGCGTTTTTAAACGCGTTAAATACCTATGTGATTACAACTCAGTAAAATGCAAAGTTTAAAAGTATATAGGTAAATAAATTCCTGGTGTTTACAGAAAACATTAATATTTATTTCTGAATATTTACGTTGCCGACGGAGGGGCAAGTCCTCTAGCTTTAAAAAGAGAAATGGCGTCACAGACAAGACATTTCGTAACAGCTCCTTATCTTTGTTTGTGGAATAAACATTGTCCAAAGCCCTGTAGTCTATGGAATACTATTACCTCCTGCAAATAACGACCTCGGCAGGGCGCCGCGCCGCGCCAAATCATTAGCGAGACTCATTTAGACTTTGCAAATATCGTCGCCGTAGAGCGAAAAGTCACCAAGTCGACATTTGGCCAAAAATGAGTTAGATATGTCATCAAAATCACCGATTTTTTTTACGTATTTCAACCTTACGGCCGTGTCTATACGTGTCATAGTTTTTATTTTAGATAGTGCAAATAAACGCTAACTCTATATTTGGACTGCAACACATTAGTCGAAAATTAATTTAATTTACTTAAATACTTTATCACTATTCGAAGGAATTGCAAATCTGTACCTAAGTCGAGATGGTAACTTTTCCCCTTTACAAAATAAATCTTAACTGGAACTCAATCCGGGGCGAAAGCAACTAAAATAACTTGGTTAGTTTTAAAATTACTAGTTCGAATCGGTTCGATACAAAACATAAAAGAGAAAATTAACCAACTCATCTTAATGACTATTCGATCGACATTTATGTACCAAATTTTTTAGTTCTTGTGTTCTAAAATAGACTTAGTGACTTTTCACCCGTGTCTAGATCACTTTTAATAAGAATAAGTCCAGTTAGCTAGTTTATGGCTGATGTTAGTAAATTCAATAGATTTTTTAATGATTATTCGTAACTCTCTAATTGACACAATGTTTTTATTAATCATTAACAAATTTTATAATTAAGACAAAAAAGAGTCAAATTAATGCAATATCATATACCTACTAATACTAATATTCAACAATGTTTTTATAAAAAAACAGAAACGTTTCAATTATCACATAACATTATTTTTTAATTTGATATTTTAGCATTCACAATGCTATTTTTAAACAATACTAAATAATATACTAGAAAAAATACGACTCGCACCAGATCATATTTTCGGACAGAAATCCAACCCACGACCTTTGGATGTCCGGTCCAATGCTCTGACCGCTGAGCTACCGAGTCCGTCCGACAGGACGGGAGTCCACAAAGACAGAGACTCATACCATGTGTGAGTAGTTCCTGGGGTATGATAAACCTTTGCGACAAGATGAGTAAGGTCTTTATTCTTAGCCTCTGAAATCGGAAGAGGAGCAGTATATAAGCCATTAGAATTGCAAACGCTTTTAATGAAGCTATCAAATCGGTTCTCCTTGTTTCAGAATTAAATTACTGTCTTTTCTGTTCTTCCTGAAATTAATCTTCTTCTTTTCTAGTTCGAGGACTCCTTTTTCTTTGTTTTTGGAATGAATCGCTAACTATGGGGATCTTATCAGGAGGCTCAAGATCACCCAGCGTGCAATGCAAAGAGCCATGTTCGGCATTTCCCTGCGGATCGAATCAGAAATGAGGAGATCTGTAGGAGAACTAAAGCAACCGACATCGCTCAAAGGATTGCTCATCTGAAGTGGCAATAGGCGGGAACACATAGCAAGAAGAATCCTGATGAGAGATAATTATGATGATGAAGTTCTTTGACACGAGGAGAGGAAGAAGATTTTTCACGTTGCTGACGCCCTGTGTCTTTTTATGAGCGCGCGAGACGCAAGACTGACTTGCAGTCAATCATTGAGGGAACTTTCTGTTACCTTTCTAAAATACTTATTTAATAATTAAATGTTTAATGTAAAGGCTCTAAATGGAAGGTTTATCAGTAACAAAAGCAAAGATAAATACAGAGGGAAAATTATTATGGCTGAAATCAAATGTCTTAGGTTTGAAAAGCAATTTCCAGGCTTAGTTAAGTTCCGTTACACTCACGCCTAAATTATTGGTTTTTGTCGCAAGGGTATCATACCTACCCCAAGAACTCCACACATGGTATGAGTCTCTACCTACTAGCAAAGATATTGTAGACAGGGTGTTATTGGTATTGGTATTGGTGATGGGCACTTTTCTCCGCATTTAGACCAATTTGGTCCGTTATGCGTGAAACCTTATAGCATCGGTATGGCTAATCAAGCCATCCCAGCTCCTTCCAGAAGCGCAGAAGCCTCCTGGGGCGTTCACAGGCTTCTAGGAGCGACCTCACCTCTGTGAGGTTTTTTGCTCGTTGTGTGGCCAGCCCCACGCACTCCAGGATCACGTGGGCGGCTGTTTCCTCTGCGTCCAGGCATCCCCTGCATAGAGGACTGTCTGTCGCATTCATGATGAATAGTTGTCGGTTTAAAGCTAAGTGACCGTAAGTGTACCTACAACTATCCGGAGGTCTGGGCGATTGAGGCTGAGCAGCCTGCGGGTCACACGCGGCGAAACTGCAGTCATCGCCATCTTAGACTGTCTACAGCTGGTTAGTTCTACCCAGTAGTATTGTGTGCAGCACGAGTTCGTTGTCCTACCCATGAACGTAGTTGGCTGAACGGGAGTAGCAGAATGGGTATGGGTCCTGCCACTGTTGTGGAAGATCCCATTCTAGCCAGCTCATCGGCGGCGCCGTTCCCGTGTGATCCACTATGCCCTTTATCCATTGTAGGATTACTCCATTGTTGGATGCCAAACGATCCAAAACTTGGTGGCATTCGTAGACGATACTGGAGTTGATCGTGCTGGCTTCCAGTGCTGTTAGGACGGCCATGCTGTCAGTCAGTATGCGGATGTTTAGTCCCTTCATACCTCTAGACAGGGCCGTAGTAGCGGCGTTTATTATTGCAACACATTCGCATTGAAATATCGAACTGTGTTGGCCTAGCGCTAGTGATATTTTGATATTTAGGTCTTGTGAGAATACTCCAGATAGGGTGTTGGAACCTGATGTTAACAATCAAGGTGAAGAAGAATTGAATTAATGTAATTATGTTTATTGATAAGTTTCTGTTTGTATTTTTTAATAAATACTTATAGAATTATGGTAATTATGCATTAATTTGACTCTTTTTTTGTCCTTATTGTAAAGTTAGTTAATGATAAATAAAAACTTGTGTAAATTAGAGAGTTAGTAATAATCATTAAAACATCTATTGAATTTCTTAACATTAGTCATAAACTAACTAACTAGAGTTATTCTTATTGAAAGTGATCCAGACTCGGGTGAAAAGTCACTAACTCTATTGTACAACTCATTAACTAAAAATGTTGTTACAAGATTTGAGGGCAAAAAATAACTATGTTTGTTTTTTTTCATTTTCTCAGTAATTACACGTAGCTCATTAAAAGTAATAATGTTACCTTATGCGCTTATCTATTTTCTAAGATATGAAACCATAAAATTAGAATTATCACATACCAAATCAGAGTTATGATTTTTTTGTTTTATAAAACTTTAAACCTCCATAACTCAAAACACGCTTGGACCTACTTAGTGACTTTTCGCTCTACGGCGACGATATTTACTGAGTAAACTGACACCTAAATAATTGGTTTCGAATATTGTGAATTTTAATACTTTACAAACAAATAATACAAAATAAATAGAAATTATTTGCGTCTTATAATGGAGTGTTCTACTCATAAATATTGGACTATCTTTTGGTTGAATGGCTCGCACTTAACTGGTTTTTTGATAAGGAAAGAAAGAAAACAAAATAATTTATTTTTAGGTGTCGCCATTTCTAATTTCAATCTCTGGCTAAGTTAATTTAAAAATAGTACGTTTATAATTTGAGATTTTAGCATTCACAATTCTATTTTTATACAATACTAAATAATAAATTAGAAAAATTTCGACTCGCACCAGATCATATTCTCAGGCGGAAATCGAACCCGCGACCTTTGGAAGTCCGGTTCAATGCTTTGCCAACTGAGTGACCCGGTAGCTCAGGACAAACAGGATATTCATACTTATTTTTCAAGTCGCTGCTCGCATGGTATTAGACTTTTCCAGCAAGTTCGATTTATCTCGAAGAAGATTGACAAAATAATTACCGAATTTCTAAGTCTGAAAAAAAATTGCAGCCGAGTTCAGATTGAGCGGATTTTTTTCTCATACACAGAGACTCTCATATCTTCTATGATGTTAAAGATGCTTTGGTTGTTTATTTTGAATTATGATCACGACGGCCAACTACCTATCAGCAATAAAAATATTTAAGATTTTCTTTTTTGTTAGCAGAAATGATCTCTTATTTCGTTGTAACTTAGCCGATCCTTATTTTTTTCGCGTAACCTAAGTGGCATCCGATATCTTATTGCTTAAACATTAGTGCATAAATGTTTTATAACATAAGCTTTCATGGTTGTTAAATAAATTCAGAAAATATTAGTAAAAAATTCTTCAAAATTCTACATACAAAACGGCAATTTATACTTAAACCCCTAATATTAAAAAAGGTAATCGTAAATTATTTTACCTGAAATATTAACTGTCCTCATTATAGCTTGTATATTTTGAACAAATTGTCGTTCTTTAATAATAAATCCAACAAGAGGTAATTAATTTTCGTTACCTACTTCAGTTCACTTTGCCTATCAAAACAGCGCTGGAAAACCGCCATTTATTCTCTGACTAGTGGACCCGGTGAACTTTGTATCACCTACAATTTATTGATTATCAATTTTAACTTGAGAACCAGCGCTATCTTTTAAATTATTAAGTTAATAACAAAGCAGCCGAATACTAAAGCAACACTACAGTCCTTTTATCCAACACTACTAAGATCATTATTCAGACTAAAACCTCTTTATCAAAAGTTAGCTGTCAAAAGTAACCCGAAATGGCGATTCCCATACAAAATAGCCAATGTTCAAAGTACGTTTCATTGAATATTCGTTATTCTACGCCCTAAAAGGAGTCCCCATACAAAATTTGAGACTTCTAGCAATTGTAGTTTCTGAGATTTTGTGATGAGTGAGTGAGTGATTTTCCCTTTTAATATAGATAAATATTCAAAGATAGATAATTAGCATATTCTAAGAGCACTGAATGTAACAAACGTCTACGAGGTCAATAAACCATCTATTTGAAAACAACGCCAGTTACGCCAGTCGACAAAAAGTTCTCGTTTGTGTTGTGGCTCAAGTTTTGCCGTATTCGAGTCATGGTGACTTAATTTTTAGGGTTCCGTAGATACCACAATGGTAAAAAGTAACCCTTATGGTGCGACTCAGTCTGTCTGTCTGTCACAGCTGGATAACTCGAGAACTACTAATGCTACCAACTTGAAATTGAAATAATTTTTGATGACGTTTGCCCAACTATTTTGCAAATAAGAGAGAAATAAAAATTTTTTTTTTGCAACAGGGACTGTAGGGGTCTAAAAATTCTAAGTGAGGTTACTAGGGCATATGGGGTATCATATGAAAGAGTGCTGCTTTATCTTGAACTTTTTTTTAAGGCCGCATAGTTCTCGACTTTTGATGAAAAATGTAAAGTAATCCACCCCCCAGATCCCCGAAGTTTGCATAGAGAAATATCGTTAAATATTACCTAGCTCTAAGGCCACTTCGCTATTCTAAGGTCCATCAGTGGAACAATCTTTATAACTTTGTTTGCATTTGATCTTTCTGTGAGATTCAATTTCAAATAAAATCCACCAATAAAAGAAAATTACATTTATTTCCATTTTATATTTCAAAATACCCTTCAAACATTTTGATCTTAAAAGTTACCATAAAATTTTACTTACTTAAATTGATATTGTGGTATAATTTACAAAAAACCCTGGATTAACTGAGTTTATTAGGAAATATTTAAAATAATACTTAATGTGTCTAGGAAACATCTGTTTAACATAAGTAAAATCAGCTTACCTTTATTTACAAACATTATAAAGGATTAATACAAAATAGTATTTCGATGCAATAAACTTAAATCTAATAATTATCAAGTAATTTTAAAGATTAGGATAAGTTTTTTTTACATAATCTTAAAACAATAATCAGAATCAGAATCTTAATTATTATTTAACTTATGTAATAAAATAACTTTCAAAAACCTTTTAAAATCGTGATATTATTTATCCGTAATAAAGCTATAATGTTGTGTCGTTTCACACTTTTAGGGGAAGAAGCGCGTTTTTTGCATTTTACACTAAGGCCCAATTTATAAACCGCTCTCAACGTTGATAGCTATTTTGAGATCTTACTTGAGATGCTCTTCTTATAGGAAGTCTCAAGTATGATCTTAAGATAGCTCTCAACGTTGAGAGCGGCTTATAAATACGGGCCTAACTCTGACAAAAGTAAAATGCTTTATTTACGCTATAACAATGGTTTCAGGTTTTCATTCTAAAAAGAGAAGGAACACTTTCATATAATGATGTCTCTCTCTGAGTGACAGTGGTTTGATGTATGTACTCCTATGTACAATAACTCGAGTACAAACTTTTGTTTGTTTGTGACTAGGTATACATAATTGAGTGTGTTATTAGTGTTAAGGTTAGCGTCCACCAGGCGGGACGCATCGGGTCGCATCGCAACGCAAAAATCCGCTTGCTAAACATCGAAGCAGAACGAACACTTTCATAATAAAATAATGATGTCTCTTTCGTGGTTTGTATTTATGTACTCCTATCTACAATAACTTGAGTACAAACTTTGGTTTGTTTGTGACTAGGTACACATAATTGAGTGTGTTTATTAGTGTTAATAATAAATAAATATAAATATTAGACAACATCACAAACATTGCTCCGATCCCAAAGTAAGTAGCTAAAGCACTTGTGTTATGGAAATCAGAGACAACGGTGGTAACACACATACCCAGACATGAGCCAATATAGAAAAGTTCGTTTTCTAAATTGACCCAACCGGGGATCGAACCCGGGACCTCAGAGATGGCGACACCTTGAAAATCGGCGTACAAACCATTTGACCTCGGAGGTCGTCGTCGTTAAGTTTAGCGTCCACCAGGCGGGACGCATCAGGTCGCATCGCAACGCAAAAATCCGCTTGCTTAACTGCGTCGATTAGAGGCGGGGCGGGCCGGACCACCCGCCCTGTGGACGCAGTACGCAAAAATGCTCGACCCGCCTCAAATGGACGCCAAGCTTTATAGGGTTCCGTACCCGAAGGGACTAAACGGAGCCCTATTATTTATAACGATTGTAACCTTTTGAATTTAGGATCATTACATATCTTATTTTTTAGACTACGATGAAGTTTGTGCATTTTAATAAGTTTCGTTATTTTAAAACTAGACATTTTATTTTTTACGTAAGTTATTTACTAGGCTGATAGGTATATAGGTACCTACTACGCGTTCACTTCGTGATTGCCGTCGACGACCGTTATGACGTCACACCTAACGGTACTGTAGACAAAAAAGTATTCGTGTTTTTCAACTGTTTTTCATTTTTTTCTTGTTCAAAGAGTGTCATTAATATAAATAACAAGTTAGGTTCACCATTATATAGGAACTTTACTCTTTTAATCATTATAACAACACAAATAACGAACGTAATGATTAAATCAACAGAAATAAAAATTAAGCTTTACGTTGCTAGCCGTACTAGAAAGGCGACGCAGGGGGTGCGGTATGACGAAGCGGGCCGGGAGGTAGCGGCAATGATGAAGTGAACGCGTAGTAATAATAATTGTTTCTTCCTGTTTTCATGGACCAATTATCAATGATCAATTATCATTGGTCCATGCTGTTTTACACATAGTCGTCGAACTAAGTCGTTGAAAGAACACAGAGTTTTTTATTCAATAATTAAGTGCGTATTTGTGGAAAACAATTCATCCTAACTTCTTTAAAAAATTATTCACTTGTGCAAATGTATAGAAATATTGATGTTTATGTTGCTGTCATCGTTGTTAATATCAGAGTCCAGCTTGTAATCCTCCTTATCATTAAACATGACCTGGTTGTCATTATTGTTGCCAGGCGAGGAGTTGCAACTCATATCACTCGTCAGCAGACTGGTCTTCTTGTCGTCTTTGTAGCAGTCTTTCCATTTCTCACAGAGTGCGGTAGTTTCTGCGCCATAGTAGCTGCATCGCCTGAAGACCTTGTGGTCTATCCTGTTTCTCTTGTCGCGTGAATGGGAGCGTACCCTTACTAGATGCCCTCCCTCTGACGTATGGTTCACCATTGTCTCTCTGATGCTGGAGTGGTCTCGGTACTTACTCTGTTTTCTTCGCCCTTTACTGCAGCAAAGAGTTTCTTTGAAAGCGATTCTGTACCTGAAAGAAGGAAATAAATAGTACTTAGCAAAAGAAATATAGATCACTGCAAAACCAAATGCATTAGAATTTATTCTTTGGATTATGAGGTACGGGAAGAGCTTGGTGGCGCAGTAGTATAGCGTCTGGCCCATCGATTGCGGAGCTTAAGAACTTTCGCAAGGGTCAGTCATGGGGTGGGTGACCAAAATGTATTATCTCGAGCTCCTCCGTGCTTCGGAAGGCACGTTAAGTCGTTGTACCCGGCTGCATTTGCAATCATTAGCACCCACCAATCCGCATTGGGCCCGCGTGGTGGGTCATTTCCCATCCTCCTTATCCACCCATAAGGAAAGCCTGCGCCCCAACAGTGGGGACGTTAAAATGGCTGATGGTCTTGAGGTACGACTTTAATAAAATTGGGACAATGCTAGCCTATTTTCAAAACTTAAGAGTGTAAATAGAATTCGAATCGAGCACAAAATTTCGAAGAATCTTAGCTCCCTTTACCAAAGTGAGCGGCGCTTTATTTTTTTTTATAGTAGGGGGAATGCATTTACGCATCCTGCAATAATTATGCTATATTATGCTATATAATTATTCGATTCTCAATCGAAAATTTTTAGCGTGATTTAACCGTACAGAAGATTAAATCTAACAAAGAAAATGCGAAGCTTCAATGGTTTAGTTAAATCAGTGCATAACATCAGTCGAGTTGAAATAACTTTACGGAATGAAATTCCAAAAGTCAAATACCCTTCAAACGAAATCTTAACTTTGAATAGAAGGAAGTTTTCCTGTATCTTTTCCTTTACCCTCGTCCAACGGCACAAAACCTGTCAACTGTCTGACTATGAAAAAAAAACTTGTTTTTTTTTATTAATGATTATTAAATAGTATATTATGCAATTAGTGAATAAAGGTCGGATATAAAGCGAGGGCCATAGATGAATCCGGAGCGACGTGAGTGATTCATTGCCCCCGACGTAAATCCGTTTTATTCAAGAGTTGCATACTATACTTTATACACGCTAGTATAAATAAGTCCAATGACTACGAGAAAAAGAATGATTTAAGCGAAAATATTATTTGGATAAGGAGTTAGTATGTCGAGTATTCTTTGGACAAGGAGTTTGTATAGAGAATTTTTGCACAAGGAGGTAGTAGCATTGAGATCCAGGTCAAATTCGAATCCGAAACGCGATATGATACAGCGATTTACCACGTCGACACTCAACTGTCAAAAGACAATGGATTTTGACAGTTGAGTGTCGATAAAACGCTATAGGTGTCACGCGATATATATTGTGTTTTAGTGGTCATGCTAGGGCAGAGTTGAATCTTCATTGTCTTTCGACACGGAAACAAGAGAAATGAAGACTGTGACTATGATCTTTCCGTTGGTTAACGATTTCACTTTATACTATTCTCGTTGTTAATAACTCACAGAAAATAAAATTAGCTGCTCTGTGAATTAACCAGTATTTTGTAACTTTACGCTTAAGGGGCTGACATGAGCCAACTAGCGCCGCCAGTCGATTTTATTTTATTTATTCTAAATAAGCCCAATTTTTTGAAAAAGGAATCAGTCAAGGTTTTGTTAAAAACGTCTAATATTTATTAAACAACTTTACACAGTTTTTAAAACGCGATTTTGTTAAAAGTGGCCACTATTGGTTCAAACCAGTTTTTAAACTATTGCACGCATTTTATAATGTTGTAACGTTATTCAATAAACATTAGACGTCATTCACAAGACCTTGACTGATTCCTTTTTTAAGAAATCGGTCTTATTTAGAATAAATAAAATAAAATCGACTGGCGGCGCTAGTTGGCTCAAGTCAGCCCCTTAATATATATATTTAGTTAATTAGTTTTAGCAAAATATTTACATCCAGTTGGATTAATATGAAACTTTGAAACAAAAGGCAAATAAGACAGATTCTGATTCTGACACGACTTTAAAATCGATATCACGAGTAAAGTTACTTTAATACATACTACCATTTGGCACAAGGTACTGTATAGGATATAATGACGTGGCAAATAATTTATTGTGTCACACGGTGTGCGCAACTTGATAAGATTTATAAGACACGCCAGCGTCTGGAGCTAGCTATAAATTATTGAAAAAGGGGCTCATAGGAAGCTTGTCGGAATTTTGGTCTAAATGAGATGTCCAAAAGTGGTTTTTTTATTAATGATGTCAATTCAACACGGTGATATTCATTTATATAAATAGATAGTCCAAAAACAAAGTTACGAAAGCAAGTCATATAATTTTAAAACCCTGCGATTTCGAGAAAAACAATTCCATTCAATTCAAATCAATATTTTATTGCATACCATAAAATAGATACATCGGTGGTAAGTTTATAGAAAGAGAACATTATGGACCCAGTAGGGTATAGCAACTGAAGGAGGAGAGGACGTCTTATTAGTATTTCAAAAATATTGAAATCAATCGACCTGATAGGTACAGTGGTCAACATTCCGGTCTACCACGCAGAGGTCCCGGTTTCGATTCCCGGCCGGGCAGTAATTGAAATAATGAATTTTAATTTCTGTGACGGGTCTAGGTGTTACTATGTATGATAAGTATATATTTAAAAAAGTATATAAGTAATATATCAGTTGTCTAGCACCCATATTACAAGCTTTGCTTAGTTTGGGGCTAGATGGCGCTGTGTGAAATTGTTCAAGCATTTAATCTTAATTTAATTCATCTTATCATTCAAGTACTCATTTACACTATAGTAGAATTTATTTAATAATGTATATATTAGGCTTCTGTTAAACTATTTAGTTATTTTCTTCATTTATTAACTTTTCAGGCAATTTGTTATAGATTCTTATAGACAATTATATGCACTGGATGAGCATAAATGTAGGCGGTTGGAACTTTTAGCTTATTTTTATGCCGTAATGAATACCTTGACTGGACATTTTTTCGTTTAGCATATAGCTCTATGTGCTTTCTGACAAATTTGCAGATTTCAAAAATATTAATAAATGGCAGGGAAAGAATTTTATGCCTTTGGAGGAATGGCTTGCAGCTTTCGGTATTATCTATGTTGACTAAGATTCTGATAAGTTTTTTTTGCCGTATGAATAAGGATGAGACTTCGGTACTATTTCCCCACATTATTATTCCATAATTAAGCCAGGCGTAAGCATATGCATAATACATATATGTAACCAAAGCTGTTTTCAGGTCAGTTGTTTTTTTTTATTTCTCTAAGTGCATATGCGAAGATAATTTAGAATTTAGTTTCTCTATGTGCGATTTCCAATTTTTAGTTTTCATAAAAAAAAACCATAATTTGCCGTCATTTGGCCTAAAGTAGCTGAATCCAAAGCCTTATAGGAAGAAAAAAGACTTTAAAACATATTTTGATGTCAAACTGTCTTTGTTTATGACATGACGTTGATAATGAGTTTTTGGCGCCATTTTGTCGAGTTCGGTTTGGTGTCTATTTTAATTATTTTCAAATTGATTCATAGTGGATATTGTGTCTTAAAATTGGTGCAGTTATATGGTACAAGTGTCTACGCAACTGAACAATATGTGGGATAATTGAAATAGGCGCGATCTTGGTTGTATGAAGCTGAGACTTTTATTGAAGTGGTGGCTTCCTCGGCAGAACTAACCGAGTTAACTGTCTTGATATACTTGGTGCCAAATGCTCCAAGCAGCATTAGAATGCGATGCACCCGCATTCTAATGAAAAATTAGACAATATCTACCACTGAACTACTTAACACTTGACACTGGCAAAAATTACTTCCAAGAGGAAAGTAGATTGCCATAACAAAAAAAGAAGAAGAAGAAGACGTTGATAATGACATATTTGACAGTTAAGATAGTCCAGTGTGGCCTGTTTTTGTAATATTATAAATATTTATTATAATTTCTACTACCAAGAATTCCTAATTTAATTAAAAAAACAGCAGGGGTTTGCAATTTTCATTTTAGGGATTTTAGGTTTTTTATTTTTATTACTATTATATTAATGCAACTTTATCGTGTTTAATCACTCGGAATAAAAAACCAGCCTCCATACAAAAAGTGAATATCTAGTACTGCTTAGTATGCCATTACTTACACTAATGTTACCTTGGGATTTAGTCGACGTAAAAAGTAGAGCTGAACCCTAGCTTTAATTAGCTTTGTAAAGCCTTGTTTTCTCTGAAACTTTATACACAATGGAAACATTAGGGCTTAGGGGATGGCGATGGCGTCATTTGGCACTGGTCTGGTATTTTAGTTAAGGAAGGACCTACTCAAATACGTAACATGTAAAATTAACATTAAAAAGTTGACCGTCACGGGACGCCCGGCAGATGTGAAACGGCTTAAATTACTAATTATTCTTCTAATACTCTTTATTTTATAACAAAAATATTAATGAAAAAAGAATTAATCAAAACAAAAAACGACCTCCATGGTCGAGTGGCGTTGTACACCGGTTTTCAAGGTGTCGCCATCTCAGGTCCCGGGTTCGATCCCCGGTTGGGTCAATTAAGAAAACGAACTTTTCTATATTGGCTCAGGTCTGGGTGTTTGTAGATCCACCGTTGTCTCTGATTTCCATAACCCAAGTGCTTTAGCTACTTACTTTGGAGTCGGAGCAATGTATGTAATGTTGTCAAATATTTATATTTATTATATTTACATCTAAATGTTCGTGTGGTTGCGAACCCTCCAGTCTCATCTGCCCCTCGGACGGGACACGACTCACATTCGGCACCCTAAATTATCCTTAACTCTACATAAACTGTTGTAAGTTATTTATAAAAAAACTTTTCAGATCTAATTCTTGTAATAACAAAGTAGGTAATACAATCTTTAAAGCTCTGCTTAGCATATTGGAAAGCAAAAGCAAATCTAAAGATAGAATAAATACGCTCTGGGGATTAATTAGTTTCTCATTAGCTGTAATAATATCGAATTAGGGAAAATCGAAATTGATACCTTTGAAACAAAACAAGGATTAAGGGAAATTCTGAAGATAGTTGTTGTAGTGTAGATCACTATCGTATTTGAAGTTCCAAATGAACTTGGGTTTCAAATAAAGCTAGTCTCAAAATCAAAACAATGAACGATTTCAATTTCATTTTAACTTTGTTTATGCATTAACATGGAACCTGAATAGTAATCTGAACTAAAATGTTGGTGACTATAATTGCGCGTTTATAGATTCACTCATAACCACAACTTCTTGGCCACGCTAATGTATGTATCCACATTCATTGTATCGTTATAGTTCTATCGTTTAGTTCTACTAGTAGGACTATTGGAGGAGAATATCCGTTTAGTTCGACTAATTTTTGTACTAAATTACGTGGCTGGCTCGCAAGCCAGGTCAAAGTGACGTTGGCATATTGTGACTTAACGCGCAATGCGAGCATTTGACGAGCAACCTTGCAATATCGATACACGTCATATTTAACTTATAATAAAATATAAATATTATATGGAAACACACACACACATACACACAGACATTAACATTCACACGCACACACAAATGTACACCACGCCGCACGTGCACTAACAACACCAGGCGAAAGATCAGTTTTGGATTTAAGTAGTTTGTAAGTACTTATCAGTAGTTTCAAATAGAATAGCTATTAGCTACATTATACTTCTATCTTAATTTTTTGTATGATTGTGTTTTAGAAGAGCAGGGCCTTCTGATACAAGCATTTCAGAATGCCTAGCTGGGTTGGTTCCAGAGAGTAAAATTACCTATGGCTCATCAAGTTGTACAGTATAGGGTTGACAGTGGCAGACACGTAATAGAACGCGCCCGCGACGCTGAAGAGGTGCTTGTTGATGGTGTGATAGTGCTTCGAGTTGGCGCCGTAGATGTAGAACAACCGCTGGAAGTGGAACGGCGCCCAGCACACGAAGAACGCCACCACTACCGCCGCTGGTGAAAAAAATGGTGTCATATAGCCAGATGCTACTCGAGACATTGTCCTGCTGTGCTGGGGTATCCGCCACAAAAATACCTACTGATGTCTGGTGTCTGAGTTTTTCTCAGACATAAAAATAGTGCCAGATACTTTTAAGACTTCTAGCTAGAATAACAATTTGCCTTAGAAATAATATCACAGATTTTCTGAAATACTGGTGCACAATTTTGTTTATCAGACACTTTTCAAGACTAGGCCTTAATAATCCGCGGTAATAAATAGATAAATTCTAGTATCAGAGATTTTTTTTGAAACACTGGTGATACTGCAGAGGTAATAACAGATAACCCATAAAGTTTAAACTCAAATAGCACCAAAACTATTGAAGTGCTAATTCTCATTTTTGGGGACTTTTAGTACACACTAGCAGCCGCCAGCGACTTCGTCCGCGTGGTTATTTCTCTATTCCCCGGGAAAAGTTTTTTTCGGGATAAAAGGTACCCTATGTCCTTCTCTGTAGCCCTGACAGCGTGTATGCAAAATTTCATGATGATCGGTTGAGTAGTTAGGACGTGACAGCGTAACAAAAGAACTTCACTTCACTGTAAACAAAGTAGAAGATCCCTTATTTAAAGTACGTATTACCCGGTATTACAATATAAACAAACATTACGATAATGTTTATCGACAAAATAATGGCAGAGGCTGAGATTCGATGCCTTTTTTGACAATCCAATTAGTGCGAGATGATGTAGATTAACTGGCACGCTCACAGAGAGGCTGTCTGGTACTTTACGGACTGAAATATTTCGTGAATTTCATTGATGTGGGTCTTATTCTAGCACTATTAAATTTTGGAACAAAAAAATGCGAAATATACAGTGTCCTTAAATGCCACTATTTTTTCTTATTATTTTCTGACGATTAGATTGAGTACATTTTTTTTTCAGTAGTGAAAAAAACATCAATCCATTTTTTTTTATGAAAATCAATATTTTTATGTATAAAAATATGTACCATAATCTCACAGGACAAGTTAATTAGGGAGGTAACCAATCAAAATATAAATTTTCAACTTTTCATTAATAAGGTTAGCAGATTAATAACAGAATGTTTTTAATATACATTCTATAGTTTATGTACGTACACACGGAGTAATGGAAAGGATTATCGACATACTCGTATTACTATAATATGTAGATACTGTCAATAGTCTTTTCAAGGAGGATGCCACAAAAAAACCCAGAGTCGATTAAAATAATTTATGTATGGTGAGGTAGACCTGACATAGTATGTCCCAAATATGCAATTTGATTTCGGTTAAACAATCCCCAACATTTAAAAAAAGTTGCGAGAACGCGGGGTACTATTAGAACATACGAGTATACTGCGTTTGCGTTTAACATGTACGAGTAAGTAGTTTTGTTACAACGTTACGTAAATATTTTGGGTATTTCAACGGTGAATATTATGAATATTATTATTGCATGATGTTGATAAGCTAACAATATAAATAAATAAATAATAATAATATATACGAAACACTATTAAAAGGTGTTATTTTAGAATTATTTTGTTTGGATTTATTAGCCATGGTCACGGGAGGACGGCCCTTGGAAAGGTGTCGAAGCGTCGAGTATTAAAAAAAAATCCAAACAAAAATAAATCTCAAATAACACCTGAATTAATATACTCGCTGTAATCCGTATAAAGTGTTTTATTTCTAAATACGACTGTTAAATACTAGTTGTTTTTTTTTTACAGATTGTTAGCCTATCAACATCATGCAATAAAATATTATTAATTCATGATAATCACCATTGAAATAATATTTACGCAAAATATTTACCTAACGTCGTAACAAAACTACTTACATGTTAAACACAAACGCACTATGTAGTAGGTAATAGTACCCCGCGTTCTCACAACTTTTTTGTAATGTTGGGGATTGTTTAGGCGAAATCAAATTGCATATTTGGTACATACTATATCTGGTCTTTTTCACCATACATAAATTACATTAATCGACTCTGGGTTTTTTTCTTTGATTTCGTGGCATTGTCTTTTATACCGAACTTCCTGTTGACTTGGAATCGAAACTTTGTTTAGAAAATTGACACTTTTAAGCAGAGGTTTTAATTGAACGCTTTGAGAGGCAATATTTGAGAGTGACATGATGTTCAAAAGTTATTTATCAACAGGATTTCATCATCTTATCAAAATAAATTATCTTACATTTTCTTAAAAGTATCAAACCGTGCATAGTTTAGGTATTGTAAAACCTGACATTCAGTTTCAAGCACCATTTCTCTATTAAATCATTTTAGGCTGTTACAAGCACCTTGTGAACGTCAGAGACGCTACGCCATCAATACGCAACGCAATCAATATTGGAGTCCATAATTGAAAATGTCTACGATAATGAAAACACCTTAACATTAAATCACATAATTGACCGAGCGAGCGCAAAGCGCATACGAAGCGTCTCCGTGTTAGCTTGGGCAAAAATGCTTTCGTATGTCCTTCCGGTATCCGGATGTCAGTTTGTTCTCCTCTCATGTGTGAGCAGCTTCGATAATTACTTTGAATTTTTTGGTCGATACAGTTTTTCGATGTTTTTTTCAAAAGGCGGGAATATGTAAAAACGTCATATTTCTGCCGTTTTGAAAAATGTTAAAAAATAACACAAACCTTTTTTGTTACCGGTGCAAAGCAAATTTAGTTTATTTTTTTTTAAAAGACTCAAAGTTCTTAGTTCAAAATCAATTAAAAACATTTCTGGCCAAATTCGAAATTTAAAAATAATAAGGTTGTGACTTGTGACAGAATTTATGACTGCGTATATTATTTGTTTGTTTTTAAACAACATATATAATTTGAGCTCCTTTTTAACGCGAGGTCTACAACTCACGGAGCCACTAGTGCGTATATTAATTGACCGAGTGAGTGCTTTCGTATGTCTGTCCCGCTGTCCAGGTGTGCGTTTGTTCTCTTCTAAAGGTCGCATTTCTCAACAGATTGTCGTGAAATTTTGTGATCAGGTTCTATAATTATATAGTTTTTTCAACCTGATAGATAGTATATGTTTACCCAGCATTCTGATGATGGTCTTCCTGGATTGAGCTTGCCTGGCTTCTCCGTGGACGCTGCCGTTTACTCCATTCAAGGTTCCTGGGCTGCCAGGGTTGTTAGCGTGGGTTGACCTGAGGAAGAAAACAGTGTGATTAGGTCTTTTATAACTTAAACGGGTTATGTTTACTCCGTGGGCAGGCCCCCTTCAAGTTGAACCAACAGTCTTGTCAAGAAATGGGTGGTACAGATCTTCGGCAGCCGAGGATTGATCGTCGTGATATTAAAATATGTCTAAAGCGCTTAATTACTAAGTTTATTTGAATAAAGCAATTTTTCACTTTTTACTTTTACTTTTACTATGTGTACGTCCCAATAGAAAAGTAAAGACTCAATGCGTTCGGTGCTATTTACAATCGGTTTCCGATGCGATATATCGCATCGCATAGCTAATAGCTATCGACTAAAAAGTGACTAACATAATCAATATTATATTGTGTCTAAAACTAATTAGATTTTCTAGCAAAATACAATTTCGTTTTGTTTGAAATTTTCTTTCATTTCATTTTCCACCAAATTCTCTTACAGCAATATATATTCTTTTCTTTTAAAAAAAAATAGACGCCGCATAATGAAACTACGTCGATACATTTCAGTAGGCTTTCCTCGAAGGCTGTTCTCAAACCAAACATAGTTAAGATATTTCAGTCGCAATCGAATTCTTTCCCGACGATAAGTAATCAAAGGGAGCTTTTTTAAATAAAAAACCGGACGAGTGCGACTTGGACTCGCCCACCGAGGGTTCCGTTCAAATTTGTAGGTACACACGACGGCACCTCAGACTATACATGTTGCCCTTGAGACCGCCTTTATGCCCTGCGTAATAAAAGCTGTTTTCGAAGTTTAAATGTATAACCTGACGTGCTGTCGTGTGTACTTAAATAAAGACTATATTTTCTTTCAGCCGTTTCTTTTTTAAGTTAACTTAGAAGTTTGAATTTTTCACATTTTCAAGGGCCTGTAGACCTGAGTATATGGTTTTAATTTCAATTCAATACCTACACGTGTTTCCGAGATAAAGAGTCTTGACAGACAGACAGACGAACAACAAAGTGATCCTAAAGGGTTCCGTTTTGTCCTTTTGAGGTACGGAACCCTAAAAAAGACACAGTATGAAAGAAATCGTTAATTTAATATTCTCAATATTGCTATCTATTTATTATTGTATTGTAGCTATATTAACATCATATTGCAATAATTTAATAGACTTCAATAGATATAATTAGAATGCCGCCCATGCTATTTAAGAAAGAAAATAAACTCCATTCACATAAGTGTTACAAAGCATTTCCAGTATTTATTTAAGTTGAAAAACAGCAGTATAATAAAGCACATTAAGTATATTAGAAATGGACGTGACATTGCATGGCCAATGTCTAAAGTGTTTCTTTTCTAAACAATTACAGCCGAAGTTCACGAAACTAGTATCTTTTGCTAACTTTATTTTCGTTTAAGTGCTCCATGAGTTATTCATGTAATGACTAAACAAATTATAACGGACAGTTTTCCATTTGGCTACGTTCAGACGATAACACACGACCCGACCCGACCTCATCCCGAACTCAACCGCAGCCCATCTTGAAATACATCGCTTACAATCTTGAATCTTATGACTCATTAATAAGCTCCTGTGTAATGTTGAGGTGAGTTTAAGGTGAGTTCGGGTTGAGTTTAAGTTGAGTTCGGGTTGAGTTTAAGTTGAGTTCGGGTTGAATTTAAGTTGAGTTCGGGTTGAGTTTAAGTTGAGTTCGGGTTGAGTTTAAGTTAAATTCGGGTTGAGTTTAAGTTGAGTTCGGGTTGAGCGTGGGGCGGATGCAGTTGCACCGACAGAATATAACGGAGCTTATTAATGTTAGGTTAGGTTAGTTTATAGATTTTGGCATTCACAACCACAATGTTGTAACTTATAATAACCAATTCGTTTCTCTTATCATCTGTTTACTAAAAGAGTTTTTAACTTAGTCAAAAGTTAGCCACTTTGCTTCTTAACACGTTTTTTATTTCAGTGCCTCCATTTCTGCAAGTTAAGCACTTGTACTAATGTACTCTGTGGTTGTGTGTCCGACCGTCTGCAAGGAGTCTAAGTCCCGCGTTATTTATTAATGTTTATAACACGGACCGCGCTGCGTTGCTAATTCTGTTCTTAATTACTCTTTAGCCATTCATTAGGACTAACTTGCCATTTTTACATGTGATGCTTTTACACGAGATACACGTAGATGTTTATTCAGCTGAAATTATGTAGTGTTTGATCAGACTACAAAGAAAGTTATCTTTAGTACCTTCTGTGCTTAGGCATCTTCTTAATGTTAATAAATATGTTATTTTTCGGATCCAACTACTTATTATAAAACAAAGTTTAAAGAATTAAAATACACACTCCATTCGCGTCGGCAATTTCATAGGTAAGTTTTTAAATTTCATACCTTTTTCAACTGACTTCTATAAAAGGAGGAGGTTATCAAGTCGACTGTGTTTTTTTTTATGTATGTTTTAACATAACTTCACCAGTTGTTAACCGATTTCAATTATTTTTATTTGAAAGAACATAGTTCGTGTGTGGTCGCATAAAAAAATTACAGAGATCTGGCTAGTAGTTTTTTCATAATCCTGAAAAATATCAATTATTAAGCTTAACATCGCACGAGTTTTTACGGATTTTCAGGTATAACTTCATTGTTTATGAACCGATTTCGATGATTCTTTTTTGTTTGAAAGGGTACCTATACCTCAAAAGTGGTCACATTTTAATTTCATTGGTATTGGACCTTGGACTTCGAAGATTGTGTATCTTCGAGGGAACTCTTCAAAGTCAAATAGGATATGTATAGTGATTGAGATATTGGTAGGTTTATGACAATCCAAAACAAACCGAGCTATGGTCTGCGACGTTTTGGACTAGACTTGGACAACGAAGTACGAAGGCACAACGGAACTCCTTAAAAACAAACAGCATGAATTTGGAAATTGAGTTATAAGCGTTGTACCATAGAAAATATTATATGAAGTTTAAAAAATATTTACACGCGTATACCTACCACTAAAAGTAGAAAATAAAAAAGCTTTTTAAAAAAAAAGAAAATCCTCCTTCAAAAAACCTAAAAACAAAAACAAAAACAGCTTCAAAATGAAATACGTCTAAAAAGCAAGAAATAATATTCAAATTATTGGTTACGCATATCAATATTAAAAGAACACGTCTAATGAAGTCGGGTGGGGCTTTTAGAATTAGAAAAAGAGAAGATGGTCCTCCTGATATTTTGTTTTAAGGTTTTTTATCTATTTTTATTTAGAGGCTTTTACCTAGTTAATAGGTATGTCAGCCTCATCATACCCTTATCTAAATAACGAACACTAAGCAAACATAAATAAAATAGAATAATTAGGTCATTGATACAGAAACATATTAATAAGTTCTTTAAGCCCCGCTGATTGCGGGTCTGCTAGTATTGTCAGAAATCTCCCTACAAAAAAAACATACCTATTATTATACCTAGTACACATATCTGATAGAAGTCTTTTGAAATCCATATAATACGGCTATGAACATTTGCAACTAAAACTATTTTCAATGCACGTACGTGGCACCACTAATCTTACTAGTTTAGTGATGCTACGCACCTTCTAAGTAGTTTCCTAATTAGACGAAATTCGCGTGACTTCCGATTCCGAGCAGCGAAGGCGAAGTAAGCTTTAAATAATCGGTTAAGTTTAGTAACGAGACTTCGAAACTAATCAGGGCTTAGTATTACAAGTTATTAATTTTGCAATATGATTGTAGTTTCATACAAACTTCTATTGTATTCGAATTGTAGAAAGCCACTTGTCTATTGGGCAAGGTTTTGTTAACAATCGAATATTAAAACGTCGAATGTTAATACTAAATAATATACTAGAAATAATACGACTCACACCAGATCATATTCTCGGACGGGAATCGAACCCGCGAGTCACTCGGTAGCTCAGCGTAAGAGCATTGGATCGGACATCCAAAGGTTCGGGTTCGATATCCATCCGAGAATATGATCTGGTGCGAGTATGTGGTAGAGTGGTTTATAATATATTATTTTAGAATTGTGAATGCTAATTTCAAATAAAAAAAAATACATACATGTTTAGAAGCGAAGCTAGATAGCGATGTAAATGTGGCATTGGCTACAAGCTCCGATTTCCATAACACAACACAAATGCCAGTTACTTACCCTGGAACAACAGCAATCTATGTACTTATGTGATATTTAGGAAGCGGAATTGAAGTATCTATTAATGATATTATATGGATATGACTAATACAATAATTTTGTTACTAAAGTAACAAAAGAGTAATAATATTTTTTAAGAAATAAGCAGAAAACCTGTTTATCTGAGGCTCACTGCAGCAATGTTGTGTATAATAAAAAATAAATTAAGTAGATAACCTAATAGAAACAAAATATGAAAATCGTTTCTTTTTTGGTCGTCTTCGGGGAGTTTTTCTTCTAAATATCGGCTCAAAAACTCCGCTACTTAATCCGCTCCCTAGTGATATGGTTCAATATTAAATTATTTTTATTTTTTTAATGTCCTCTACTGCTTTCCTTATGAGTGAATAAGGAGAATGGGCCATAACCCACCACGCGGGCCCAATGCGGATTGGTGGGTGTTAACGTCTGCAAATGCACCCGGGACCAACGGCTTAACGTACCCAGCAAAAACAACTTTCCACACAGACGAAGTCGCTATAGTTTTTCATAAATATGATTTTCAAATCTGGAAAAAGGTATTCAAGTTATGAACTGAGAAGCCTCCTTCTCGGGATATCGAATGACCTTTACTCGAATTCCAAAAGTTGAAAGGAATAACTTTTCTTTTAAAGTTTATCCGGCTTCATATTTCTAAGTAAAAATGAGATTTTCACATTGAATAAGAACAGTCAATTATACAATACTAGCTCTCCGCCCGTAGCTGCGCCCGCGTGGACTACAGTTTTCAACGTGCGGGCGGAGACCCGTGCCCAGCAGTGGGATAACAAGTAGGCTATGTCCTTCCCCAAAGTTCCATCTATATCCGTACCAAATTTCGTCAAAATCGGTCCAGCGGTCTAGGCATGAAAGCGTAACAAACAGACAGACAGATTAACTTTCGCATTTAAAATATTAATAGCATTGTGAATAGATAGAAAATGGTCTGTGAAAAAATCAGTTTAAACTTTTAAGCGTTTCGATAGACTGAGATTTTAATTTCACTCCTACTTGCCATGAATAATATGAATTGGCTCTAAATCTGAGTGCGAGAAATTGGTAAATGACAGCGCTTGTTATATTGGACCCGCGTGGTTGATTATTATGGCCCATTCTCTATATCCATTCAAAGAAGACCTGCGCCCCGGAAGTGGGAAATGAAAAGTGAGAAATGTGACTCGGTAGCTCAGCGGTCAGAGCGTTGGACCGGATGTCCAAAGGTCGCGGGTTCGATTCCCGTCCGAGAACATGATCTGGTGCGAGTCCTATTTTTTCTAGTATATTATTTAGTATTAACGGCTGAAGATGTTAATGTTGAGGGCTTCAAATAAGTTCCTTTGGAAAACATTATGTTTATGACTATAGGTACAATCGCTGGAAAAGTAGCTGATCTTTAGTACATTGGCACACCATTATTAAGTGTTCCCGGTAATTTGCATGTAACCCTAATTAAACGTTAAAATTGTATAACGACTTAAGATTTTAGTTTTTGTTCTTTTTTTTAACCTCTTTTTAAATGTTTTATTATAATAATTTTGGTAACCTTAAAATTGTTGTGTCCGAAAAGGGCGACAAAGTATTTAGGTTTTCTTCTGTATTAACACCTGTTTACACTTTCCGTCTTATTCATAAAAAGTTATGTATGGGAAGGCCTTTAAGCTCGTTATATGGAATTTATAGAAAATCATTATTCATAATCGCTCAATAGCGACAAACGCTCTAACCTTTGATAAAGTTAAAAAACGGTCAAGAGCGACCGAGGGTTCCGTCCTTTCCATTATCATTCTGAAAAAGTTTACTATTTAGAGACATCGTTTTATTTTTACTGTAATATTTACGTCAGTCCCTGTTGCAAAAAATGTATAAATATTTTTATTTCTCTCTTATTTGCAAAATAGTTGGACAAACGTCATCTAAAACTATTCCAAATTTCAAGTTCATAGCATTAGTAGTTCTCGAGATATCCTTCTGTGACAGACAGACAGACAGGCTGAGTCGCACCATAAGGGTTCCTTTTTACCATTTTGGTACGGAACCCTTAAACAGGTGCTATCTATTTTAGTAAATAACATGGCCGACTACATAACAGCCTCTGAATAAAGAAACTAATGGAAGTGCCATACCTACGAAAAATACCTGCACATCTATTTCATACTTCTCCATAAAAAATGCCACTAAACATGGCGGCCTAGCTTGGTGCACGTACACTTTATGTAAACAGCATAGAGTAGAAATTGTAACAATAGACAGCGACCAATATGGCGGACACGGCAGCGCCTGACGTCACGAATGCTTTATTAGCTTATTCAGGAGACAACAGCTGATTAAAGTGAGAGCTTTTACGTTATTTTACAACAATGACTTTTAAAATTGTTTTCTATTTTCGGAAGATGTGGATATCACTATAACTCTATTTTAAGGTTTTTTTTATGAATAGGCGGTTAGTTTGCAGGTGGTTTATTCGTGTAGGGTTTCCAATAATGGTCTTGTTTTCGTAATGTATTTGCGATAGCATAATAAAGTGTTTTGGTACTTAGGATGTCGACGAGACGTTTGCTATAATATGTATAAGCCTCAATCTCAGTGGTCGAGGATTTGGAGTGGTACACCTTCATTTTCCTATCAATGTAATTTTTCATTAACCAATGTAAAACAGCTAGTATTTCCATATTCTAAAATCGAGGTATATCTGATATCCAACGCAGAACCCATAGCGTGATGTTGGAATTTGATTTGCTCCTGATTTCCCCAAGGGGCGCAAAATCTAGTCCTTGTCACTCCGAGAGACGACGCACGCCATGTGCATCAATGTGAATAATTTAGTCAAAGTATATTTACAACCAATTCAAGATAAAACAATCTGTATATTTGGTGACAAAAAATATTACCATCTTGTAATTTAATGGTTCATGGGGAATTAATGATATACTTAAATATGTATGTTAAAACAAATATTGATCGAATTAAACTTCATAGGAAGGAAGTTGTTCTGTCTAGTATTAACCCTCTACAAGGCAACATAACGTTGAAAGTTATTACTTGGTATCATGGGAAAGTAGTAGGTACTATTTTTTGTGAGCTTTCTTCTTCTGCAAACCTGTCAAGGGTTTGAACAAAACAGACGCAATAATTAACAGATACCACACTAAGGTGAGCGTCTACTGGTCTGTATATGTACATACATTGGATATAAAATTGTCATGACAATTGACAAATTGTCACGTTATTAAATAGGGCCCAGAATGACATAGAGGCGTGCGTCCGGTGGCGCTAAGCTGAGACAGGCATTTTTCAATTTCGCGTATAAAACCACAGGTTACAAGATTAGTGGATGAAACTAACCAAAGATCGCGATACGCGACCGTTTTTTTGCAATATACGAGTAAGATTAAAAGATTAATGGATGCAACTACAAAAAATATATAGCGCTGCGCGGTTGTTTTTTTTGCAATAGACAGGCAAGAGTACAAGATTAGTGGATGAAACTGACTAAAAAGCGGCCGTTTTTTTACAAAATGATAGATGAGATTACAAGATTTATAAATGAAACTGAGTAAAAATCGCGCTGCGCGGCCGTGTTTGCAATTGACAGGCTTTTTTTGCCCCCCTTCATACAGAATTACTCGTACCCCTTTGGTGTCCGGATATGGCGCCTGGAAAAGTTGGCAACTGTACATACCGGCTGCAATTCACGCACGGCACGCAACGGATTTTAGTTTGCTTTGTATGAATTCAGACAGTTTTGTTGGAACTTGCAATCGGCAAAAGACAGGGGTGCGTATACTTGTTTGGCTTGGGTACACACGACAGCACGTCAGGTTATACAGTTAAACTGCGAAAACAGCTTTTATTACGTAGGGCATAAAGGCGGTCTCAAGGTCTACATGTATAGTCTGAGGTACTGTCGTGTGTACATAATGTCATGGAATGAGTTTTGATTGGCCACTCTGATCTATTTTACTCCGTACATTCGATTTAGTATCGATAAAAGCATTTATGTTTGGGCAACGTTAGAGTTTATCCCCTTGCAGTGTATTTAAAGAAAGTACCTACCGCGGAATGTCAAAAGTAATTTCACCCAAGAAATTCAATTTATGCTGTCACACAATAACGAAAAGTATTGAAAAACTTAATAATATGAACTAGCGCACTAGTCTTAAACTTTCGACATAACAACTAATATCATTAAAACTTTTATACGTGTTGCAATTTCTGTTCATTAATGAAACAAACTATGTGAAACTGAACAAGAAAGTTGTATTACAAGAGTTTATTATAAATGCGTTGTACAGCGACAATATTGTTTCAGTAAATTGGATATAGATTAAATCTTGGCATACCGAGTTGGCGGATTCGCCCTACGATTGCTGCAGACAAGCAACTTTTCCGATCAAAATGTAATTTTATTATCTCGGCCTCCTCCGTGCTTCGGAAAGCATGTTAAAATGGTCCCATTTTGCAGTCGTTAACACCCTAATCAGCATTGGGCTCGCGTGACGGCCCTTACTCCTTATCTAATTCACCCATAAGGAAGGCCTGTGTCCCAGCAGTAAGGACATTTTTTTTTTTTGTGATAATGGTGATACCGAAGGAACTCTTTTATTTTAATTTGACAGCATCACATACATTGCTCCGATTACAAAGTATGTAGCTAAAGCACTTGTGTTATGGAAATCAGAGACAACGGTGGTATCACAAACACCCAGACCTGAGCCAATATAGAAAAGTTCGTTTCCTAAATTGACCCGAACCCGGATCGAACCCGGGACCTCAGAGAAGGAGACACCTTGAAAACCGGTGTACAAAGCCACTCGACCACGGAGGTCGTCATATTAATAATTTAGTTGGAAGGCTTTAACTGAAATAACGTTTTCAAGTGTTTGTTTTTCGTCTTGGCTTTTCAATTTGATAGAGATAGTTCAATGCCACCAGACTCAGTCTGACTGTTCGATAGAGACACGATCACTAATTTAACCACAAGTGAAGCCGTAGTCGATCCGGCTGCATCGGTTGATTGTTTTTGATGGAAACAAAATAGATTGAGTTATTTTTGATATTAGCTTGATGCTTCTATATAAAATGTGTAGGAGTATTGAACTTAAAATTGAAGTTCCATGTTGCTAGGCTTAAGAAGACCTTTAATTTCAAAGTTTCTCAGAAAAGTTGTATGGCTTTAAAGTGATGGTTATTATTTATTCAATTCGTCAATAAATCAACTGTATAGTAATCAACGACAGGATTACTTATTTTCTGTCAACAGGATTCGTTGGACAGTATAAATTCTAGGTATTTATTTAAATGGGCTGTTAAACCCGGCAATATTTGACAAAGTACCTAGTCGCAATTTCGAGAAATACAAGAAAAAAAGGTAATATTTGAAGACCTCCGTGGTCGAGTGGCTTAGTATACCGGTTTTCAAGGTGTCGCCATCTCTGAGGTCCTAGTATGCTGATAAAATTAACCGACCGCGAACAAAGAGGTAGTGTGTTTCCAATTACTGGATTCCACACTACAGATAATTTGTAACCATCTTTAAGATTGAAATTATTCGGTATTGTATGATATTTTCTGCCGTAATCACCCGTAGGTAGGTACTTTTTTACATTTTTAATCAAAAGTCGAAAACTATGCGGCTTAAAAACAAATTTTTGAGAATGTGCAAGCAGCGCTTTTTCATACGATACCCCATATGCACTAGTAGTCTTATTTCGAATATTTAAGACCCCCTTTCAGTCCCTGTTGCAAAAAATGTATAAATATTTTTATTTCTCTCTTATTTGCAAAATATAGCAATGAGTAGTTCTCGAGATATCCAGCTGTAACAGACAGACAGACTGAGTCACACCATAAGTTCCTTTTTACCATTTTTGGTACGGAACCCTAACAAAAAGTAAACGTATGAGAGTTTGAAAACTACTTACACAGTATAAGTTTGTGCGAAAATAGTTAGAATTATCGTAAAACAAAGCGCTAAAACAATGTTATGATGGTGTTAGGCTTGTTAAAGGCTCAGCGGTTTATAAACAGCTTCGTCCGTGGAAATGTTCGGTACGGTTGATTACAAAGTGCTTTCATGATGTCAGTAAATTTAATTGAAAACCCACGTTACAGGACTAATTAAGTCTGGAAAATTAGGGTTGCTATGTGAAAATTATACGGCTGGGGGTTCAGCGGGATTTTTTTTTAATTCACAATGGGTTAGCGCTTGGCCTTCACCTCACCTGATGTTAAGTGATGATAAGGCCGAAGGTGGAAGCGCACTACACCCGGAATTCTCACCACTGAGGAACTGGTTATTTATTTTGCCTCTAACTGCCGGAACACAAAAATTTTTAAATTGTTGTTATGGCGTTAGACTTAGGTAAGATGGTGGTAGCTAGCCAGGCGGACTTGAAATAAGCCCTACCACCCACCAAACCGAGTATAAATGAACCCCCTCCTGGGAATCGAACCCGGGATACCCCTGCGTCTTACACGGGTGGGCGAACCACTAGACCACAGAGGCGGATAATCCGATCTGATCGTACAGATCCGATGAGCCTCGATCGGGAGTTCTGCTCTCGTATTCTTTCATAGAAGACGAGTGCAGAGCTCTTGGCGTTGTCTTGTCGGACCCTGTGCGGAGGAGAGCTCCGAACTCGCCGGACTGGTCTTCGCCATGTCCAGAAGTCAATAAAAAGATTAACAAAAAAAAGGGTCATAGGTACCTATAAACCTATAAAGAGGACTAGAAATCTCCCAATATGATTCTAAGAGTGTTTATAATATGAACCTTACATTTATTTAATTAAACAGTGTTTTGTATTTATTTTAATGTCAAGAAGTATAAAAATATATTCGCTTTACAATCAATAAGTACACACGACAGCACGTCAGGTTATACAGTTAAACTACGAAAACAGCTTTTATAACGTAGGGCATAAAGGCGGTCTCTAGGTCAACCTGTATAGTCTGAGGTGCGTCGTGTGTACAATAAACATAACCGAAATCATAATTTTTTTGTTACAGATTATGCGTATTTCGTGATTGTTTGTACGGGTGAGTATGGGCTAACTAACCTATGCTGAATTTGCGTTTTTATACTGATCAGCAAAAATTTACTGCGGTCCGGTAAAATGCTTAAAAGCAGCTAACACATTTTATTAAAATTCCAACATTATTTTCGGAAAAATAAAAAATAACCTATAAATATTTTCCTTCCCTAAAAAGGGGACTTATCATGATAACACAAATTACATATATTTTAATAACGTTTTTTTGCATCATAACTCGCGCCATAAGAGGAAATTAAATTTCATCCCTCGGTGTAGTACTTATCTTCTTATTTGTGAGGAACCCTGAGGCGCATTTCTTATTCAAAAGTAGACGAATTGTACAGACAAATTAAATATTTTCGCCATTTTGTTTAAAAATAGAGAATACAAGATTGTAATAAAGGCTAAAGTGAACTTATTCAATACTTTTTATTAGACCGGTAAGTACACAATATATCTAAGTCGATAAATCAATGTTGCTTTCTTTTTTACTATATATTATATATTTTGCTATGTTGTCTCTTTTGTATAGACTTTTGGGTAAATATTAAGTCCTTACCTATGAAATTGACGTTTTGTATGGAGAATTTTCAATCAATTGCATTTTCCATACTAACATTTTCATAACTTTTATAACAAACCGTGAACGTTATTGTAACAAATCTTTTATGTACAAATGTTTGAACTTTAAGCTAACTTAGGCAACATAGCTTAAGCGAAAAAAATAAGTTTCGGCTAAGTAACAACGGATAAAGTGGTCATTTTCGCTAACAAAAAAAGAGTCACTTTCAAGGTATTTTTTTACCGATTTCAAAAGGAGGGAAGTACTCAATTCGACCCGTATTTTGTTATTTTTTTGTTTTTTGTATGTACACCGATTACTCTGGCGTTGGTGTGCCGATTTTAATAATTGTTTTTTTTAATGCTAAGAAAACAAAATAAATAGATTTTAATTATGCTTATAGTTGACGGCTATGGTCATAATTTGATGTTAATACTGGATATTTCCAGCAACTGATAAATATTTTAAGTCACAGAAGTTATGAGTATTAAATTTAGATTTTTCGCATTCACAATGCTATTTTTCTAAATTTAATAATTATATAGCTGTTTCATCTTTATCGATTGTCAAAAACATCTGGAAAGATCTTTCTTTCGAATGTGGGGGTATTTCTTCACATTGATGAATTTGCGCTGGCTTGCAGCGAAGTAAGAAAAAGTACTAGAAAATTTCGCCGCTCCACTAACGACTCGGTAGCATAATTGGTCAGTGCATTGGGCCGGAATCCCAAGAGTGCGGGTTCGTGTCCCGTCTGAGGTGCTACGGGTGAGTCGATTTTTTCTAGTATTTTTTCTAATACTATTTATCTTAGAAGTTATGAGGTTCTCTGTGTGTGAGAAAAAAATCACAAATTTCATAGAGAAGGACCCAATATTAATATTGTTTCTACCACATATTTAAGCACTGATAAGATACAATAACTGCTGAGACTGAATGATTAATGCTTATTACTTTATTAAAGTTGAATTAACGTAGTATTTAATACATTTCTTTTTTTCAAAGTCATACTACTAATATAGTTATGTACAAAGAGCTCTAAATAAAATAAACTTTGTTCCTAAAATATTTGTATGTTTGGCCTTTGTAGCACACTCCTTGTTGAAATTTAATTCTATTTAAGTACACCAAAAGGGCTTGGATTATTAGATTTACTAGGAAAACATCAATATTCCTTCCGTATTACAGACTAATAACACATTTATGAAAATTTTCTTGACGTAACTGAGTCATTACATATTTATGAGAATTGAAATTACTTTAGCAACACTGTAGATCTTGATTCTGGAGCTACGATGACTACACGTGCGTTTGCCGTAACACTGGGATTGAATTTTTTATGAACATTATTCGAAGACCAATCGGTGCGTTCATATTAATGTGTTCTATATTCAATCAATTTATTTGTTCCACAAGGTAACAAAGTTCCATAAACTAGAGTTTAGTCTCTTTTAATGGTTTCATTAATAAATAAATAAATATAAATATTTGACAACATCACATACATTGCTCCGATTCCAAAGTAAGTAGCTAAAGCACTTGTGTTATGGAAATCAGAGACAACGGTGGTATCACAAACACCCAGACCTGAGCCAATATAGAAAAGTTCGTTTTCTAAACTGCCGACCCATCCGGGGATCGAACCCGGGACCTCAGAGATGGCGACACCTTGAAAACCGGTGTACAAAGCCACTCGACCACGGAGGTCGTCATTCACACTATAATGAACTAACAATGTGATTGTGACCATCAGCCATGTTTAATGTCCCCACTGCTGGGGCACAGGCCTGCCTTATGAATGGATAAGGAGGATGGGCCATAACCCACCACGTGGGCCCAATGCGGATTGGTGGATGCTAACGACTGCAAATGCAGCCGGGACCAACGGCTTAACGTGCCTTCTGAAGCATGGAGGAACTCGAGACAATAAATTTATGGTCACTCATCCCATGACCGACCCTTGTGAATGTTCCTTTACCTCCGTAATCGCTGGGCCAGGCGCTAAACCACTGCGCTAACGACCTCGTCGTAATTTTTGCCCGGAAAATATTATAAGTTATTGGCATTTTGTTACAGATTTTTATCTTGAATTTATATATACTAGTTGCACTATACTACGAACGTGTAAATTTAACTTTTATTTAATTTAAGTTGGAAAAATAGTGTTTCTGGGAAGGCCAACCAGCCAACACAGTTGACGGTTGGCCTTGGTAGACACAAGGCCTTATAGGAACATTTTGTGAAATTTAGAAAAGGCTGAGTTATAACAAATAAAGTGGTGATTTCTGCTAACATATGTAAGGTGTTTTTTATACAAAAATCCTCATTGGATTTTTGTACTATCTATAATGATGGTTATTATTCGATGTAATATAAAGCATATGAAGAATATTTTAAATCATAGAAGTGACGAGGTTCTTTGTTTGTGGAGACCCAATACCTCCCTACCCGATGTGTAAGGTTATTTTAGACTCTGAATAGAGTTATACATACTTGTTTGTTATTTGCTTCAGCCACATTTTGCTGTAATGTAACGGATATGCGACTGTATCACGCGAGGCAGCGGGTATAACCTTTAGATTATTATTAGCGATTGATCTTGAAGACAAGATACGGTGCCTTTGAAATACAAGAGGGTATTATCGGAAGGTTAAATTGGTTACTGTCTGAATAACATGGCATGGGATCTAGATTAAATTATATTAATTCTAGAATAGATAAGAAACATAGATTGTTAACAAGGCAGAATAAATACTTCCTTGAGAAAATATCTCCATTTGGAAAGTAAAGTAATTAAATAGAATTAGAATAACATGAGGAAAATGAAAACAAAGAGATTCTGTAAAGTTTCTATAAACTGAAGAATGTGAAAATTAAAGTTATATTTTATTTTCATTTAAACGGATTTTAACTGTTGACTATCACTGCTCAAAGAACCATAATTTTAACTTGACTCTGTTACTTGATATCCAAAATATTTCAATTAGACTGAATTGATTGGTCTCATAGTCTTAAGTGTTAGACTCATTAAAGGTCCAATTAAGAGTGTTTTCAACCCGTCAATGGCAGCCCTGGGGCTTAATCAAGATAGGGTTATTTTATTACCCCTTATCGGCACGTCATATTGCTCGGGCTACAAAGAAACTATTAAGTCCACGTGTATTCCACACTTGTGGATATGAGCTTGTTGGTCCGGCTGCCAGAGGAAAAGTAACCTTCTTTTTACTTAAGAATGAGTCTACTTTTCTTTATTTTTAATCTGATATCGTCAGCGTTTAATGAGAATAGGGGATAAAAACTTTATTGCGCCGAAATGTGATTTCGCGTTGAGATAGACGTTAGATAGAAAGCCTCTCATTAAGTAATGTTGAATTCAGAGAGTTAAATAAAAACTAAAATAAAAATATATGTATATTCAGTAACATCATAAAAACGGTCAAGAGCGAGTCGGACTTGCGCACCGAGGGTTCCGTACCATCGTTCTGAAAAGTTTACTATTTAGAGACATCGTTTTATTTTTCCTGTAATCTTTACATGAACTTCTATCACATAAAATAATTTCAGATTTTTCTCTATGCAAACTTCGGAGATTCACATTTTTCATCAAAAGTCGTAAACTATGCGGACTAAAAAAACAAAAATGGTTTGAGAATGTGCAAGCAGCGCTCTTTTATATGATACCTACCCCATATGCTCTAGTAGCCTCACTTCGAATTTTTAAGAACCCCTTTCAGGCCCCGTTGCCAAAAAAAAATTATATATTTCTTTGTTTTTTGCGAAACTGTTTGGCAAACGTCATCTAATACTGTTCCAAATTTCATGTGGATAGCATTAGTAATTCTCGAGATATCCAGCTGTGACAGACAGACCGACAGACTGAGTCGCACCATATAAGGGTTACTTTTGGTTTGGAACCCTAAAAATATATACGGAGATCTCCTTTTAAGTATTATTATACTTGTGCCAAGAGCTTTTCCATATCGAATGCAATTCGATCGAATTTTTTGAAAAAGATGTTTTTTCATAGCACGTTTTTTAATTGTTTTAGACCGATTTTAATATTTTTAGTTTTTTTTATTTTCTTGATGATGTTTGAGAAAACATACCTAATATTTAACTAAAATTTATTTTAAATAATACTAATTCACTTTGTTAAAATCTGACATTTAGTTAAAGCTTTCTGAGATTTATTTGTAAGCCTTTTGAGATTTTACGTCGAAAAAGACGACGGGGCAGTATAACTCTCAGTCCAATTAGATCTTAAACCAGCTGTGACAGACAGACAGACTGATTCGCATCATAAGGGTTCCTTTTTACCAATTTTGGTACGGAACCCTAAAAAGAAGACATGATTATTTTTTTATATTGTTAAAACTATTGTTATTTACGAAGTAACTTATTAAAGTAGATAATTGAATCAATAGAAAATATCAGAAAATTACATTATATCGTGACCATCCCCTAAAATAAAGTATACAATTAAAAACGAACAGAACTTTACAAGAAAACGATGTAAAGGTGTGTTTTATTGTAATAAAAAATATGAACTAATAATCTGGCTATTGATTACAAGTTTTCGTATTCAGCACACTATTATTATGATTGAATGATTATTTTTATATTTATTTAAAATCTATCAATAATGTGCACGGAAGTGTTAGAAGTAATAAAATGTTTCACCAGCAGTTTTTTTTGGCACATATAGTCATTACAGAAAATGTTTTGAAATGTAAGAGTTGTGGTATTTTATACCAATGAGGCCCAAAATTAAACATAATGAAATGTTGGTTACAGACTAGTTAAAATATTTATTTAACATATTAATAAAACTATTTTAACTGGTTGTTAAAACTAGCTGTTATTTATAATTGAGATTTTAGCATATTTACAATGATATTTTTATACAGTACTAAATAATATACTAGAAAAAATTCCAAAGGTCGCGGGATTCCCGTCCGAGAATAAGATCTGGTGAGAGTCGAATTTTTCTGGTATATGATTTAGTATTGCATAGCTTATTTATATTTAATTATGTATAGTAAGTTTGAATTGGAAGTTCCTTAGACAATTTGAGGGTTCCAACATTTTGCATCTCGGTAATTGCAAGGCAAAACAGAGAGCTTAATTTAACACCTACACTCATCAAATGCCAAAACTCGTGCTAATTTTCATAAGTACCTACTCAGAAAACGCTTTAACTCCAGTTTCCTCAAAGTACTTGAAAACAAGTCCTTTATCAAGAACCGCATAAACTTAGCTTTAGAACCATTTTGTTGAGCACTGGGAGTTGCAAGTGAGAAACATTAATATCAAAACTTTGTAAAGACGTTCCGTTGTTTTATCGAATAGACAATCTATCGATAACATCGCCATTAGAAAATTAGTGGGTCAAGAAAGTAATTTATTAGGTTAGGGAACTTTGTTAGATAAATGTAACAGAGTAATTTCTCATTTTGTACTATAGCGATTCACCCAGGCTTTGTGTAGGTACATAAGTAGTGGTCGGCCTTCGAGCTTAAAATCAACAGAAAACCACAAATCGATGTTTTATCGGCGAAGGATTGTTTCGTAAAACCAACGGTCGGCTTAAAGTGATTTCGGTGAAATTATCAATCGATGAAGGATTTTTTCGTAAAACCAACGGTCGAATAAGGGTGATTTCGGTGAAGTTATCTATCGACGAAGGGTCTTTCGATATACCATTCTAAGTTCACATGATAGCCGTTAGGCACAGGTATGCTTGAGGTCAAAACAATATCTTAAAAAAACTCCGTCAGGCTGGCCCCAGAACTACCGGTTTCATTTCTTTGCTTTGCTGTTTTAGTGGAACAGGGGCTTCCAGCTAACGCATCGAACTTCGGAAAGTCTGCCGAATTTCAAATTAAAACAGATAAATCAAGCCCCAATCGGGCCAAAATGGCAAACCCTAATTTATGATGTCACACGAACATCGATATCTTCTAAATAACTACAATACGAAACTTCTTACTTCGATATATCTGTTTTAAGTTGAAGCCCGGCAGATTTTCCGAAGTTCGATGCGTTAGCCGGTACGGCTCCCTGTTCTACTAGAACAGCAAAGCAAAGAAATGAAACCGGTAGGTTTGGGGTCAGCCTTTGCAGAGGAGTTATGGTGTCATCTGTTTTTGTTTCGGAAAACAATGTTTTTGTTCTACAACCTATCGTGTGTGGTATCATATTAAAGGACTTTCTAAGCAGGTTCTAAAAATATATCACATCATTACATTTCAACCACTTCAGAAATCGAACCAAAAAACATTTTCAAAACTTACCAAGTTTGGACCGTTTCAGATTCTTGATATATACCTTTTTTTTTAAAAAAAAGGTATATTTTAAGAATCAAATAATACGTAATATTCTCATATCTAACGAATCAGAATTACCTACTAATTTTCTACGTTGGTTAAATATTCTTAATTCCAATTAATATAACAACTAAACATAAATGGGTTTAATATTCGTAATTTCAATTAAAATAACAGCGAAATATAAATTGTAGTCGATCATCTACCTACTCAAAGTCATTATCCCGTAAAAGTTAAATGTCAACAATTATGTGACACAAATCCGAGATAAAATAATTTGTAGATGACAAAATTTTATTGAGGCAATACTGACAGACTGGGATCGGACTTAATCGCTGCCCAAACGGTTTTGTGTTAACTTTTATTCCAAACGAACATTAAAGCTGAGTTTATCTCTTGTTTACGCGCTGTATAGAAGCTTGTTTATTTTATTGTAATCGGTAAACGGTAAAAATAAATTGCAAAGGTGAACCTAACATTTTAATCTTGGCAAAGTCCAAAACAGGGACTTTAAATTGTAACAGTAGGCTGTTTCATATAAAAAACAGCCATTAATTTATTGGTTAAGGGATAACAACAGCCAAGAACTTAGTTACTAGTTTACAATAAAGTAAAACCTATGCTGATTAGGCCAATTACGTCATCCACAGTTTCACAATATCAAAATAACACAAAAATATTTACACACAAACATATACTCGTATAACCATAACAAAAAAAATTATAACAAAGTCACATCCCAAATTAGAATACAGCATAAGAGGTAATGCATTAACATAAAAAAAAACAAAAAGTATCGACACTTCACCAGAAAGTGCGGTCTAAATAAAACAAAAGCTAGTTGGAAGTTAGAATATGAATAGAATATGAAAATGCCATGTTTTTTTTAATCCAATCCAAGTGATTTGTATTTTAAAAACCAAGAGGCCCGGTCTAAATCTTCTTAAAATACAATATACGTTGTCTTAGTAAACACCTTGATAGAACAACTTTAATTAAGTTATATGACAACATATATTCCCTCATTTCCAACTCGACAGATTTTCAACTCGATAGATTTTTAAGTCGTTAGATTTTCAAGTCGTTACCAGCACTGCAATGTACCAAAAATGTTCAGGGACGAGTACAAGACTCCAGTTGTCTCTAAATTTTAACACAAACGCTCTAAATAAGTTTGCAGACCAGCCCCCCTAGCATGGACCACCGCAATGTGATATTATAATTCATCACGTTTAACTGTCAAAAGACAATGGATTTTGACAGTTGAGTGTCGATAAAACGCAATATCACGCTTTATACAACATGTTGCAAAAATACCCCTAATGCCGAATATGGTATATAGGGACCATCAAACTGAACAATTTTCACTATGGGACCAACTCTGAAATCGCGAAAAAAAATCAGCAGCTTCATACAAAAATTAAAATCGAAAATATCAAAATGTATGAAACAGATGATTTTCTTCGCGATTTCGGCATTAGGGGTATTTTTGTAACATGTTGTATATCGTGTTTCAGTTGTCATGCTAGGGCAGAGTTAAAAAAATATACAATAATATAAAAATATTTTCGTGTTTTGAATCTTCTCCAATAATAATTAGGGATCAGCTCAGCTTAAATTTCAGGCATAAAATCGCGCAGTGTAACAAATTTCTAAACTATCTCAAAATTATTAATTTTTTTTTTTAGATTTTTCGCATTTACAATGCTATTTTTATATTAAGATAAATAATATTAGAAAAAATCGACTCACACGTAGCACCTCAGACGGGACTCGAACCGCCGAAAATTTCGCCGCTCCCACTAGCTACTCGGTAGCATAATTGGTCAGTGCATTGGGCCGGATTCCCAAGGGTGCGGGTTCGAGTCCCGTCTGAGGTGCTACGGGTGAGTCGATTTTTTCTAGTATTTTTTCTAATATTATTTATCTCAAAATTTGCTGAGCCTCTTAGCGCAGTGCGTTTGAAGAGACAATTTAATTTTCGCTGCGGTCGCGCTTATTTTTTTTAGTAAAATGCTTTTATGATGTTGATGCCATTATGGTTTATGTTATTCGCCCTATCAAAGGAAATTCCTCGGTTTAAAATTAAAACAAGCTAAGAGATATGCATCAGCGTTTTGTTAATGTCACTGTTTATGGGCCACACAGATTAAGAGCTTTTGTTCCTCGCGTTGAGGAGATTTTGTTTAGATAAACATTTTCCTGTCCCCACAGAACATCTTTTTTAGAATAGTCTGCTTTAAGATATTATTCTTATTTAATTAGGTATTGGCATACACGACACTTAAAGTAGTGATAATTAAAAACGATTTCCTTTGATGATGTTGAGTTACCTGCTATAAGTTTATTTTATCACACAGCGCCATCTAGCCTTAAAATAAGCAAAGCTTGTAATATGGGTGCTAGACAACTGATATACAACTTACCTATATATTTTTTAAATATATATTTATTACGCATAAACATCCAGACCCGTCAAGAAATTACAATTTATCATTTAAATTTCTGCCCGGCCGGGAATCGAACCGTGGTAGACCAGCATGTTGACCATTGCACCACTCAAGTCGTCAAAACATTGTTTAAAGCACTTTTGAAGAGTCGAGTTTGCTTATAATATTTACTAATAATATTTACCAATCAATCAATCAATTTATTCTGAACAATTCTCATTGTGTTGAATATTACTAAGAATATTTATAAGATCCCTATACAATGTTTTTATGCAAATAAATGATTTGATCGATTGATTGATAAAATATCAGAAGAATTTTTATTTTGAGCTGTGAGCAGCTCTTGCGCATTACCCCCCATCACTTAGATCTGTACCCACTTATTCCATCTCTCTCCTCAAAAACTAGTCAAGACTAATAAGATTGAATAAGTGGTTTCAACCACGGCCACCAATCAGCACCCTACCATGATATTGACCCTTCCTCATCCACCCATAAGGAAACCCTGTGTCCCAGCAATGGGGACATATTACGTGAAAGCGGTTTACCTACACCATGGGTCGCCAAACTTTTTAGCCTAAGGGCCAGACTAACTCCTCCACGAAGCCCCAAGGGCCAGAACCTAGCTAGCTTATCGTCCCAACATACAGTAGATAACAGTATGTTGGTACGATCCGGACGGCTTCCGCGGGCCGGATTATTGATGCTCGCGGGCCGGAGCTGACCCGCGGGCCGCAGTTTGGAGACCTGACCTACACCAAAGCATCTTTAAAAATAAAAAGTCAGATACCTACCCCATAACGTACCTAATACGCAAGCCCATGCGGACGTAGAGGCACAGGATGATGACTCCTGGCAGGATGAAGAACAGCAGGCTGCTCAGCTCGCACAAGTACCAGGAGGGCATCTCCAGCATCGCACAGAATGCTGACTCCAGAGAAGCGTTGCCGGACCCTGGGGTAAAAACGTCACATAAGAACTCATTCAAATGAAATACTTTTACTAATTATGATTATTGGACAACATCACATACGAGCATTGTTGCTCCGATTCCAAAACAAGAAGCTAACCACAAACACCCAGATCTAGCCAATATAGTTCAATTCTAAGTTGACCCTGTATGGGATCGAACCCGGGACCTCTGCGTCTTACACGGGTGGGCAACCAGACCACAGAGGCAATAGAACTTAACTGATTACAACGTCAGGAAGATAGTCCGAAAACAATTAAGAGGAGTTATAAATTATCAGTACGGTTGGCCCGCTGGAATCGAACGACGACGTTACCGCCATTGCCAAGGAGATTAATCGATGGAAAATTTGCTGGATCCGACAATCAACTACAAATAAACTTGTAGATATCTACCTGTCGATTCTGTAATCAATCTCGAACCTCACTTCACTGTGCGGGAATTTTAAATCATAAATGAGATAATGATAGGCTGTTTTTAATCACAAAAGATTTCAGAAACCTACGGTAGATACTTAAAACCTATTGCAATCGGAAAAGTAGCTTATATTCAGCTAATTTCTAATAATAAATTCACGGGAAGTGAAGTGAGTTTCGAAGTGAGATGCGAGTTTGGTCCCCTTAATCTCTTCAAGTTCTTTCCAAGATCTTGCTATTGAACTATCACCAATACCTCCCAAAGAAGTTTTTTTTATGTTTAATTTTATATTGGACAATAATATTTTATAATTTGTGCTATTCACAAAAATCTTTTCACACATAATCATAGCTTTAGCAAGCAATTGTTTTAAAATTATTATCCAGTTGTCGTTCTGTTAAATCAACAAGTCACAAAGCTTTTCACGAAAGCACAGATGAAAGCCAGCGCTTGTCAAAAAGTTGGACAACAACTACCGAAAAAAAAAATTAAGATATCCCTTGTTACGCATCATACAAAGTTTTCTTAAAAAGAAATAGAGAAGTTAAATAGTGGCTTCGGACTTGTATGTCCGAATGTTGCTAGCTTTTAAAATTAGCCTAACAATTTTAACAAGTTGGTCAACAACGATATATAACCTTTTGCTGAGCTAGCTGGCAGGCTGCCAATCTGTTAAGGGTTTATATAACCAGTTATATTGGTCCACTTGGTCCAGAATAAAAGTAGAATTGCAGAAAACTTATTTAGAAGTATTGGCTAAGTACTTATAGCAGACTTATATAAGTGGCCGGCAAAGGTTAAAGGAACGGGATAACTTTAAGAGATGATTCACCCAGCAGCTAACAGAGACTGGATCCGAAATGAAAGGATTGTGGGCGGAATGATATATATGTGAATAGACGGAATGTTGAGATGACAGAAAAAAATGGAGAAGAAGCATGTATGTGCCGACCCCCTAACTGGAATCAAGGCAAGGAGATGATGATACTCGTAGATTTATCTGGTAATCATTAAAGCTAACTGTGGTGAGCAAGGCAAACGGTAAGAAAGTGCTCTTAAACCACAGACCAACAAGACTTACCTGGTGGGTAGTCATGGTAGCTGACTGTGGTGTACAGGGCGAATGGCGCGGCGGCCAACAGAGACAGAGCCCACAGCGCAGCGACGATCCTTGATGCCCGCCGCAGCCCCGCCATGGCGTACAGGTGCAGGGGGTGGCAGATGGCCAGGTACCGCTCCAGCGAGAACGCCACGATGGTCAGCACGGACACGTATGATGCTCTGCGACAGAGATTATATAAACACATTAATTGCTAGGTCGTTTCAGAACGCAGATGTAATCGAGCGTGTGCTTGAAAATACAACGTGTTACAAGGTACCCCTAATGCCGAATATGGTGAATAGAGACCATCAAACTGAATAACTTTTACTATGGGACCAACACTGAAATCGCGTAAAAAAATCAGCTGTTTCATACAATTTGATATTTACGTAAAAGTCTGGAACAGGTGGTAGAAAAATATAGACGATTCAAAAGCGCTTAATTACTAAGTTTATTTGAATAAAGCAATTTTTTACTTTTTTTTTTTGTAATTATTTTTTGTATGAAACAGCTGATTTTTTTTCGCGATTTCAAAGTTGGTCCCATAGTAAAAGTTGTTCAATTTAATGGTCCCTATCTACCATATTCGGCACTAGGGGTATTTTTGTAACACGTTGTATAAACGCCTTTTTCTGTGTTCTGGTAGTATAATAGAAGGCGTTAACAATAATGAGTGACGCAATGCGGTTCCTCATCAACTCCGCGACCGGTACATGACACCCGTCGGTGTCTCCGGTTATTGCAATACCGCCCCCGCCTGCCGTTGCGGTCATTTATATCAAAGGCCGTATTATTCCTCCAGTTCTGTTCATATTGTGTTTTTTATCCGCGATTTTTGTTTGATTTCTATTGCAAAAAGCCGTGAAGCTACTACGCAGTAGTACTAGCGACAACATACTAAATATCCCGTAATTCGAAAGCTGTATTCGTACTCCTACAACTTAGAAAACAGTTTCAATATTCATGCTATTTATTTGTGTGTTTGAAATTTACATTAATTAAATACAGTAAAAACTGAGTATCCTTATATACGTTAATTTATAGATAAAAGGCGATTTCAACCACGTATTCTGTCTGTAACTATGTTATGGAAAAGCGGGGCTTCCTAGCACAAACACTTGCTTGAGGGAGCCTCAACCACAACCAATTTTTATTTGGTTTAGTATTTTGGTATTTTTTTATTAAATAGAAACCTTTTTGGTATTACGTTTGTATGGGAACCTCACTGTTCGCCGGCGTCTCAAGGTAAAAGATTTGTATATTACTTATTTTTTTAATGCAGAAAAGAAAAGACAACAAAAGGACAACAAATATTTATCATTTTCTCTAAATATTTTCTAAGAAAGCTGACATTAAAGCATTCGATCTCGATCTTTTGTACAAAGCCTTGTCACAGAATGCCTTGACTAAACTCAAAAATGCTTTCGGTGATTTATCACTCCAAAATAATAAAAAAATATCTGTTTGAGAATTCAATCTGATATAATTGTATCTTACAAAAGCTCAGCCGATCAATTCGAGATACAAGTATTTCTCGTACCCAATTTTATTCAAGTCCTTCGACAAAAAAGTTATTTTAAGTTAAGTTGTACGGCAATCACGGCTGAAGTTCACCAATATTTAAACAGCTGATTAAGTTTTGACCGTGTTTTTTGATGTTTTATGTATGGAAGAAATATCAAAAACAGATAGTTAAAAATTCATCGGTTGTTTAAGTAGTTTGTGAAAACTAAATTGCCATTATTTATTTGTAATTGATATACACAATCAAAATTATATATGATAGTTGTTTCTGAGAAATAGCATGCTGTTTAAGTTATTACGAGAGACATAGAACTAAACCTAGGACATACTAATCTGTGCCTAAGACCCCAGTACGGGGGCGTGTAAGAATTTGGCATTTTGCAGTGACTAATGCCATTATAAATTCGACTTGTAATTTTAATTAAATAAATATAATAAATAAATAAATGCTTGGACAATTTCACACATTGCCATCTAGCCCCAAACTAAGCAAAGCTTGTAATATGGGTGCTAGACAACTGATATACTATATTATATACTTTTTAAATATATAATTATTATACATATTAAATGTGCTATTTACACAAGTCAACTTTACAGACAACTTGACAGGCGATTTCAATAAATTAGCGCTTTTTATCGACAGTTGCCTAGAAAATCTAATCTCAAACCTAATCTCAATGAGGTGTCGATTCGATTCTACAAACAATTGTCGATAAAAAGCGCTAATTGATTAAAATCGCCTGCCAAGTTGACCCGTGTAAATACCGCCTTATAAATACTTATTCATTCTTCAATTAAACAATAACTGTGGCAACTATATTCGTATTTGAAAATGCACGTTGAACTTATATAAAATTAAGTGAAATCAAATGGAAACTTTCTGTAAATATAGCACACAGTGGAATTATAATTCATACAGTCAAAGTTTCAATGAGCAGTCAGTACTCGTAAACAAACAATTTCACACGGGAACTACCCTGTCGACGCGAACAGTACAAATACCGACTTTAACTAAAAAATACTGCAAACATATCTGTAATTTTCAGCGACAAAAGCCACAAAGTGAGCAGCAACATTTTTACGAACATTTTGAATTATTTACTCGTAAAACTCTGTGGTTCTGCTATGAAAAGGACGGATTTAATTATTATGGAAGCGGCGAACGTTCGCATACTGAAAATACATTTTATTCGCGTAGGTAATTCCTTTGTACCTTTGTCGTAGTAACAATTAAAAAATTGCGAATGTCTTAAGTATTCGTTAGTACATTTATTGCTCGTTTCTAATGAACTAAATTAGGCCTTCAGGTAAAATCCCTTACCAATATGGCATTTAACAATGTAATTTGCGATGAAATTAAAATTTTAGTACCGATGGTTTTATTTAGTTGCAGTAAACCAAACTTTAATTGCACAGTGACTAATGGCAAATGGTATCAATACAAGTACTTTAAACCTATTTTAAGTGAGTGGTCTGATAATTAGAGTAGCTTAAAACTACTTGCATTTCTTAAATTTAGATTTTTCGCATTCACAGTGCTATTTTTATATTAAGATAAATAATATTAGAAAAAATACTAGAAAAAATCGACACACCCGTAGCACCTCAGACGGGACTCGAACTTTGGGGACTCGAAGCTTGCAGCGAAGAAATTAAAAAGTACTAGAAAATTTCGCCGCTCCCACTGGCGACTCGGTAGCATAATTGGTCAGTGCATTGGGCCGGAATCCCAAGGGTGCGGGTTCGAGTCCCGTCTGAGGTGCTACGAGTGAGTCGATTTTTTCTAGATTTTTTTCTAATATTACTTGCATTTATTTATCCTTACAATAGAGATAGGAGTTTTACAAATTAACAACATTCACAGACAGCAGAAAAGAAAATATGCCTGCGGTAAAATCGCTTAATTGCATTGACGCAAGCAAGATAAATCGACCAGCAGACGTCACCAGTGCCAAAGCCGTACAGACAACAAAACAATTAATTACCAAACCGCGGGCGATTAATGTGGATCTCTCCCATCGAGTGGCGTCACAGCCCTCGAGTGTGGGGAACAGAGACAAAAATAACTCCAAGGCACTCAAACAAAAGAGAAATTTTTTCGAGTATTAATTAATTAATGGTGCGTTAAAAGCCCATAAGCGCCACAGCAATGTTGTTTAACTGTAAATGTAGATGGTTCAACTAACTATTTTAGGACAAGTGACTATCGCGTTCGGACCACAGGCAATACAGAATCAAGTCAAGTAACGCAAGGTTGTAGGCCCCCGACAAGGTGGACTGGCGATCTGGTGAAGGTCGCGCGAAGCCCCTAAATGCGGGCAGCGCAGGCGCAGGACTGATAGTCGAGGAGATCCTTGGGATAAGCATCTGTTCGATTATCTTCTTCTATAATATGTCGCCGCCATTGCTTGTTTACACCAGCTCTATAGTAGATTTTAACCTTTGTAATATAAAGATAGTCTGAATACTCACGAATAGACAACCGAATAAAATTAACCATGTAAAATACAGAAAATGATTTAAGAACCACCATTTTTATTTATGAGTTGTCTTTTTTACTTTGAGCTTAATAATGTTCAAAACTGAACGGCTGCTCAAAACCAAAACACAGTAAGCCACATTTGGAAAATTTTACAGGACAAGCAGAAATGTGTTTTTTCTGTCTTAAGCATGAAAACATGTCACGGAAACAAAATCAAAACCTAGTAACATCACGTAACACCCATTGTCTCATACTGTGTTTTGATTTTGTTTCTGAGACATACTGTATTTGTTTTAAGCTATTCTGTCTCTTACTAGGTTTAACCCTTTAATTCCCGGAAAATGAGACACAATAGATATTCTATTGTTGTCCGGCCGCATTCGGCCGCTCGGGCGTTGATGAATTAAAGTGCTTAAAATAATTTAGATTCTAGGCGACGTAGCGCTACGAGGATCAGACCAGTTTGTAGAGTGTTACTAGGTGAACCAGAAAAGAAAACATTTTTTTTCAAGTTGTTCCTTACTGTGTTTTGTTTTTGAGCAGCCATGAGGCCTCGCCACCCCAAAATCCAAATAACGCCAAATCTCAACAAAAACCAACAAAACTCAATATTTTTCAATATACGTACCGGCATAACGTCGTTTCAGTTTTTGTTTGATCGCTGAAAATCGGCATTCAGGCGACGAGTTTGTGTAAAAAAGACTGGACCATACTTTGTACTACCATACATAGCTTTGTTATCTTTGAGGCCCCACGCGTGATACGAATCACGAAATCTGTACCTACATATTTGGGCAATGTTTTGAGAAACAGATGGATTAGGTTTACTATAGTAACGAGCATTAACAATCTAGAGAAAGAGATTAGGACTACAAAAAATCTTCCAATAATTTATTTGATTGATTGAATTGGGTATATTTAACCCTTCAACGCCTGGAAAATGAGACACAATATATATTCCATTGTTATCCGGCCGCATGCGTCCGCTCGGGTGTTGATGAATAAAAAACAAAAATGAGTTTTAGATTCTTCTCAGTAGAAATGCAGTCGTAGAGCTTTTGAAGCTTCTAATAATCCAATTTGTATATATTTTTATGTAGACTTTGAGTGTTCTTGTTCTTATTTGAATCTTACAGCTTATTAATTATTTAAAATGCTTAAGTTTTTATATCTTATCATTTATTGGTTATTTGACAAAAATCAAATATAATACTCCTTTATAATAATGTTGTAATCATTAATGAATATTTTATTAGGACACTGATATTCATTGAAAAGTCTCCTATTTGAAAGTAACTTTCAAAAAGTACAATAAACTATGCAGTTTCGTTAGAGGCAGGAACCATTGGTTTTCATTTTAATCCAACTTAAAGTGAGGGATGTTTGGAATCGATTCGGAACCGATTACTCGGTTAATAGGAAAGTGTTTTACAGGGCTGCATGTGAAAAGGGCTGCTACGAATGGAAAAATACTAACTAAATATTTTTTCTAGTATATTATTTAGTATTAAATACTAACACTTTTAATACAATCTTTGATAATTCAAGCAGCCATATATACAATCGGGCCAAGGAATCGCGTTCCCCCATACAAACTTTGCCACCCTGTTTCACCCCTTTAAGGGTTGAATTTCTCAAAATCCCGTCTTAGTGAGCACCTACGCCCTAAAAGGAGCCGCCATGCAAAATTTGAGACTCCTAGCACTTGTAGTTTCTGAGATTTCGTGATCAGTGAGTGAGTGAGTGATTTTCCCTTTTATATATATACTAGCGGCCCGCCCCGGCTTCGCACGGGTACAATGTAGTTACTAATGTGGTGAAGTTAATTATCAGACTATACTACAGGATATCTATATAAAGTGGTGGCCACATTTAAGGACGCCATTCGATTTTCATATAAACGAACTAACTTTTAAGCATTGCTTCTCCGCCAGGGATTGACCGAGCGGTGTACTGGTGATGGCCTTCCAGGGAGTGAATGGAGGAGATCCAGATTTCTATACACACCCAAGTGATCTGACCAGCATTTTAAGAGATGTAAGGATATGTTTAAAAAGACCGCGAATATAGCATAAAAATGTATGAAAATCTTGCAACTGAAAATTCTGATGCTTACATCTCTTAGAATGCTGACCAGATCAGTTGGGTGTGTATTGCAATCTGAATCTTCTCCATTCACTCCCTGGATGGCCATCATCAGATCACAGCTAGTTCAATCCCTAGCGGAAAACCAAGACTTCAAAATTACCTCGTTTGTACGAAAATCGACTTGTGTCCTTAATTATGTGGCCACCACTATACATAGATATCCTGTAGTCTAATAACTTCACACTCACCACATTAGTAACTACATTGTACCCGTGCAAAGCCGGGGCGGGCCGCTATAGCTTAAAAGATCTAGGTGTACAGACGACGGGACTCCTAAACCATTGATCCGATTATGATGAAACTTTAGTAAGTTGTTCTGCTTACGACCGAGAAGATCCCTGGCTAAAATAACAGAGCATTGCAATATGCATGCCGGGTGCAGCTAGTTCTAAATAAAAATATGTTGTGCATTATCAGGATTATCAATCTCGATCATCCAATACTTCTCTATAATATACAACGTGTTACAAAAATACCCCTAATGCCGAATATGGTATATAGGGACATTTTGATATTATCGATTTTAATTTATGTATGAAACAGCTGATTTTTTTTCGCGATTTCAGAGTTGGTCCCATAGTAAAAGTTGTTCAGTTTGATGGTCCCTATATACCATATTCGGCATTAGGGGTATTTTTGTAACATGTTGTATACCTACCACATTTCTTGTCATGTTATCCGGTTGCAAAATAAAAAGGCTATTCGGCGAGCTGACTCTCGAGCAGGCGACATTAGAGCTGACCATGGGCAAAACAATCACTGCGCAGATCTACACCAGCCGCTCTTAAACTTTGTCCCTGTGCTTTATTAATTGTCATAGCATAGGCGATTTGACAGAATATTGTATGCTTTTAAAATTAATCTGATAATCAGATGAAATAATTTTGCACCTTTTTACAACGCAATAAGGAAAAAATGTCAGCACGGACAACATAATGCCATAGGTACTATTCAATCAAATGCATTCTACCTACTCTCAGGGGAAATGACCAAAGAGAATGTAATACTACGTTGAGATGACAAATGATATTTATATACACTTCTAAGATTTTCGCGCGTACAGTTCATTAGAAATAAAACACTTTTTACGGATTACAGCGCGTATATTATTAATTCAGGTGTTGTTTTGGAATTATTTAGTTTGTATTTATTGGTTTTTTAGAATTCCCGACGTTTCGACACCTTTCCAGGGGCCGTGGTCACGGGAGGACTAAAGCAAAAAGGCTGCTCATATTTTTATGAAATTACCCGCTCGAAATTTTATAAAAATGTATTCAAGTTTATTAAATTATTTTATAGCTGCGTTCTGATTTTAATAATTATTACCGAATTAAATTGAATAAAGTTAATTAGAAAACAAGATCTAGCTACTGAATCTACTACCAGTTCACAAATTGGGAGGCCTCTGAGAGAAAGAACTGGCGGAAGAAAACTCAGAGAGGTTGTGTCGACCTCCCTTTTGATCCCTATCTACAGAACGAACTAACTATATCTTTAGATCCTGCAGTGTGTGATTTGGGATGGGATTTTAGTTGATGGATTATGGGGTCCCAAGCTGGTGGTACTCTCCAACCATCATCTCTATTGAAATTTGGATGTTTGTTGATTTCAATAGCCTCGCGTAGCATTCTGGGAATGAATCTTTGTTCTTTAGCGAGTATTTGTGGTTTATCAAATCTAATGTAATGGTTAGGTCCCTTTGATGCATGTTCACACACTGCAGACTTGTTATCGCGCCTATGCTTCATGTCAGCTACATGTTCTTTAACGCGCGTCCCTATACTTCTCTTTGTTTGTCCGATGTAAGAGAGCCCACAGTCACAATCTAGTTTGTAGACGCCCGCATCTTGAAAGGGAATATTACACTTGACAGGTCGTAAGAATTGGTTTATCTTCTTCGGCGGCTTGAAGTAGGTCTTGATGGACGCACGCTTCAGAATACCTCCAATCTTGTCAGTGACACCTTTCATGTATGGTAGGATGGCAGGACGTCGTTCTACTGTGGCTGGTTTGACACGGGTTCTGTGATGCAGAACTTCTAGAACACTGCCTAACATCCGGCTATCTCTTGTGGAATGAAGAATTCTATCTACAAGTAGACGGGGTAGCTATGGGCTCTCCTGTATCCCCCGTTGTCGCTGACATCTTCATGGAGGATTTTGAGGAGAAAGCACTAAACACAGCACCTGTGTCTCCCCGGTTCTACAAACGGTACGTAGATGACACTTTCACAATACTACCTAGAGATAGTGTTCCTGCTTTCTTGAACCACCTTAACTCCATCAATCCTAACATTCAATTCACTATGGAGTTAGAGGCAGATAATAAACTAGCCTTCTTAGACATTCTTATCATCAGGAATTCTGATCAAACCTTGAGCCACACTGTGTATCGAAAAGCAACACATACAGATAAGTACCTCAGTGGTGAATCCCACCACCATCCTTTACAGTTAGCTACCGTAGGGAAATCTTTGTTTCAGAGAGCACGCGGGATCTGTGACCAACAACACCTGACAGCTGAGCTTCAGCATGTCAAGCACGTACTGCGTAGCAACAAACTGCCAGTACCACGCCTTCATCACAGAACCCGTGTCAAACCAGCCACAGTAGAACGACGTCCTGCCATCCTACCATACATGAAAGGTGTCACTGACAAGATTGGAGGTATTCTGAAGCGTGCGTCCATCAAGACCTACTTCAAGCCGCCGAAGAAGATAAACCAATTCTTACGACCTGTCAAGTGTAATATTCCCTTTCAAGATGCGGGCGTCTACAAACTAGATTGTGACTGTGGGCTCTCTTACATCGGACAAACAAAGAGAAGTATAGGGACGCGCGTTAAAGAACATGTAGCTGACATGAAGCATAGGCGCGATAACAAGTCTGCAGTGTGTGAACATGCATCAAAGGGACCTAACCATTACATTAGATTTGATAAACCACAAATACTCGCTAAAGAACAAAGATTCATTCCCAGAATGCTACGCGAGGCTATTGAAATCAACAAACATCCAAATTTCAATAGAGATGATGGTTGGAGAGTACCACCAGCTTGGGACCCCATAATCCATCAACTAAAATCCCATCCCAAATCACACACTGCAGGATCTAAAGATATAGTTAGTTCGTTCTGTAGATAGGGATCAAAAGGGAGGTCGACACAACCTCTCTGAGTTTTCTTCCGCCAGTTCTTTCTCTCAGAGGCCTCCCAATTTGTGAACTGGTAGTAGATTCAGTAGCTAGATCTTGTTTTCTAATTAACTTTATTCAATTTAATTCGGTAATAATTATTAAAATCAGAACGCAGCTATAAAATAATTTAATAAACTTGAATACATTTTTATAAAATTTCGAGCGGGTAATTTCATAAAAATATGAGCAGCCTTTTTGCTTTAGTCCTCCCGTGACCACGGCCCCTGGAAAGGTGTCGAAACGTCGGAAATGATATTTATTTTTCTTAATTAATCAATCAAATCCACAAAGAAGTTTCAATTCCGACGTCGAAGTCAATCACCCCAAAAGTAGCTTTCTATCACTTTTTAACCCTGTTAGGGGATAAATATTTAAAAAATACGAAACACGTGTTCAATTAATTTTGTGAAAGAATGTCTATGCCAAATTTCAAGTCAATCGGGCCAAGGAATCGCGTTCTCCCATACAAACTTTGCCACCCTGTTTCACCCCTTTAGGGATTGAATTTCGCAAAATCCCGTCTTAGTGAGCACCTACGCCCTAAAAGCAGCCCCCATGCAAAATTTGAGACTCCTAGCACTTGTAGTTTCTGAGATTTCGTGATCAGTGAGTGAGTGATTTTCCCTTTTATATATATAGATTTGGCATAGAGATTCTTTCACAAAATTAATTGAACACGTGTTTCGTATTTTGTAAATATTTATCCCCTAACAGGGTTAAAAAGTGATAGAAAGCTACTTTCAGGGTGATTGACTTCGACGTCGGAATTGAAACTTCTTTGTGCATTTTATTGATTAATTAAGAAAAATAAATATCATTTTTCATCTCAACGTAGTATTACACTTTGCTCGTTTCCACTGAGAGAAGGTTGAATGCATTTCATTGAATAGTACCTATGGCGTTATGTTGGCAGTATTGCAATATCCCTATATTGTTTTCATTTAGTAAACACACAAAAACAGAGAACACATTAAAATATTTGATATGTATAATGTACACATTTTAAAATAGTCGATTTGCGAAATAGACGATCTGCTAAACAGACCATCTGAGAGTTGGACGTTCTGCTATATGGAACTTTTTTCCTAATTAGGCTTACTGCTCATAAGACGTTTCGCACTGTTGAACTGTTTTGCTGCTTAGACCTTTTGATCGTAATTGAAACAGCTGTAAAGGGTAACTATCATAATTATACAGGGGTTCAATAGGTACTCTCTGTAGATTACTTGGTAAATTACAAAGTTTTCCGAAAACAAGTTCATATGGCGTGTATTTAGTTTCAGTGTGTACACTCGTGTTAAAGGCAAAACACCAGTAGGGTAACCATGTACCCCAATCTTGTCTATTTGATTCACATTGAATTCTAAGGAAAGCTCCTTTTATGATTTAAAATAAATTTTATTTTTATCTTGATCGATGACTTGGTAATCAAGTGGTCGGCTATTCCCAATCCGACTGTATGTACCCCAAGAGGGTCTATCATACACATCAATCGACTTGTCCGTCCAATGTCCACCTCTCTTGTCTAATGTCTATAAATAAATACCCCCGAAGTAGGTTTAATTTGCGTTTATTCTCCCTACCTTTAGCTGCTCTTGAGTAAGAATTAATCGAGCGAGTTTCGTAAACCCTCTTTGAGTGCACTCGGCATCGACCACTGGAACCGACAACCCTATCGACTTCTATATAGGTATACTTTAGACAAAGATAAATTAATAGCGATTTCTATGAACCTCTACAAATTGTAGCGTTCAATTGTAATTCTAATGAAAAAGGACCTACATGTACGTGGACTTAAAAATCGGAATCAGCCTTTTCCCGATAGTTACTTATTTTGTGAGTCAATAAATGCCGCACCGCTAAGTTATACTGACCTATTCCTATGAAAACATTAAATAAATAAATAGTTTTCGAAAGAATACATACATTCAGTATTTTATAAAAACCAACACTAGGATTTAACTTGTGGTTGTCACTATCTCTGACGAATTTCACCAAAAGTTTTATTTTATTTATCTCGTTAGGTCACGTCAGAATAATTGAATGCCACACTAGCTGAATTTCTTGTTAGTTTATATTTCAATTCAATTCAATTCATTTATTCCATAAATTCATACATTGTATTGATTATTATTAATTTATAGAGTTTACATATAACAATTAGGTACATTAATTATTAAATTATTAGTTAAATAAATTACAATGTCAAATAAAATAAAATGAATGTCATACAGATACAATTCAATCATAAAAAAAATATATTTATACGTATTACAGCGTCCATTCAAAATTCATAATCATATATTTCCTAAATTACACATAATATTATAGTACACATATTATTATAAAAAGAAATACTGTTCAAGTTATATTGTTTTTTAATCTTTTTTAAGATTAGATCATTCCTTGATCATTTCAGTGTTTCAACATAAAAATGACTCAGATTTTAAAACTCATATTAAAATTTTAGAGATTTATAATGCACCGAATTACATTAAAGCTTTCTATGAATTGCAAAGTTCCAACAAAGAAACGCAGAAGAAAAGTAAACGATGGATATTTATGAATGTAATACCTACCTAATAAAAATGAGATAGTTTTATCTTAACTTTATATTCAATATTTAATCTTTTAATATAAGTACGGGAGTAATATAAAACGTGAAAATACGACAAAAGATATTCTATTTATTTATTTATTTTCACCTCTTTAGCACGAAAAGGGCGACGTTTGGTGCGTAAAATCTCACAGCTAAATCACTTTTTGCTGCGAGCGCGAGGAAAAGTAAATTAGAATTTTTAAATTTGAGATTTTAGCATTCACAATACTATTTTATACAATACTAAATAATATACTAGAAGAAAATCGACTCGCACCGTCGCTTCGACCACACGGGAATCGAACCTGCGACCTTCGGAAGTTCGGTCCAATGCTCTTACCACTGAGCTACCGAGTCGTAGTCACTCGGTGACGGGTTCGATTCCCATCCGAGAATATGATTAAAAAGTATAAAAAATGAAATACACAGATATACCAAGGAGTTGAAAAAGAAGGTTGATAATTAAAAATAAAGATAATGGACGACATGTACCTATGATATAAATATAAAATAAGAAATACTTTTCCTCACACAGCTCGCAGCAAAAAACGATTTTGCAGCAAAAGCGCCCTTTTTGTGCTGGAAAGGTGAAAATAACTATTTCCACACTTACATCTAGATGACAAGGAAATAATTTCTCCTGCGTATTTTACAGAAAATGTTGCGTCCAAAACAGACTCTTGAATAGAAAATTTCAATCATATTCCTTAAATGCGACCGAAGTTTGGCAAGTCGTCACTTTACCCGTTCAACCAGCGGGCGTGACAAAATATATTCGCAAATCCATAGAATATGATTTTAAAGTTCTTGCAAAAATCTCACAATACATTCAGCATTGCAGCTGCTGGTGCGCGAGACTTTTTTCATCAGTTTGCGTGTAGTGTTTTGTTTTTTTCAATCGTATTTTGTTTTTTGTGTCTATCGATGTTGATGATAACTTTATAAACGACAATTTAATAAACACTAGTTGGTGAAATGTAAACATCTTTCATGTTGATGCGATGATAAATCTTATGGATAGATAATATATTAGAAAATATAATAGAAAAAATCGATTCACCCATACCACCTCAGACGGGACTCGAACCCGCACCCTAGGGATTCCGGCCCAATGCACTGACCAATAATTATGTTACCGAGTCGCTAGTGGGAGCGGTGAAATCTTATAGTGCTTGACTTCTTCGCTGCAAGCCAGCGTTATTCCATCAATGCGAGGAAATACCGGCCCCGACATTAGAAAGAAACATCTTGTCATCATGGTATTTGAGGACAATAAATGTTTCTATAACTTCATATTTAGTAGAGGGTGACGAGCTCTCGTTTGGATTTTTAACCAACTTCAAAAAAGGAGGAGGTTCTCAAATTGATTGCTTTTTTTATCGTTGTTCGCGCATAACTTCGACATTTATGGACCGATTTTGAGGTTATTTTTGTTTGATTGAGCCTTCTTGCGAGATGATCCCATATTTTTTTCAATCGGTTCAGTGCTTTTCAGGAAATCCTGAAAATACTGTCATATTCGTTACCATTACAATAACTTCTTTCTTTATGAACCGATTTAGATATTCTTTTTTTGTTTGAAAGATGATATTTTAAGGATATACTTTACTTTTTAATTGTATTGGCATTGAACCTTGGGGCTTTGAGGATACACAAAGAAACTCTTTAAAATCAAATAGGAACTGTATTGCTGTGATTGAAATATTTGTAGGTTTATGACAGGGACTCAATAACAACACCACGGAACTCCTTAACAAAAAACAGCGCGAATGTGCAAATTGAGTTATTAGGGGTATATTGTACAGTCGAGTTCATTAATATGTTGGCACTTTTAACAATTCATCAACCTTTATGGCATTGTAATAAAAGTCAACATCGAAATAGAAATTGAAAAATTCCTTATTTAAATAAGCTCACATAATAAGAATTTTTAAATCGTCGATTCCTTTTCCCTACCACCCATTATGACGTCTTTTAACTAACAAGAAAAATGGGCGCAAAAAACTTATTAACTTTATCAGAAGGAAAGATATTTAGAAATATGTATATCGTTTCTAGACATTACATTCATACATGTTACAATTAACATAGATTCATAAATAAATAGCATTATTTAATTAGCTCATTTCTCCTTTATCCTGTCAAAAGTGCTAACATATTTGACGACCTTCGTGGTCAAGTGGCTTTGTACACCGGTTTTAAAGGTGTCGCCATCTCTGAGGTCCCGGGTTCGATCCCCGGTTGGGTCAATTTAAAAAACGAACTTTTCTATATTGGCTCAAGTCTGGGTGTTTATGATACCACCGTTGTCTGCGATTTCCATAACACAAGTGATTTAGCTACTTACTTTGGGATCGGAGCAATGTATGTGATGTAGTCAAATAAAAAAATAGAATAAAAAAACATATAAAAACATTAGTTGGTGTTGCCAACAGTTAAGACGTAAAAGCGTTATGTTACGCTTTCACGATAACTTTCGCATTTATAATATTAGTAATAAGTAAGGATTCAGTATATATGGTGACAAAGAATGGATTGAAGTTTAACCACTGTTCTTATAATTACCTTTACATATTTCGCAGGTATATCATTAAAATTGAAATTCGAGGCACCAACGGCGGACAAGTGGTTAACCAAGCATTCGCAACGGGCTCTCTGATTGGATCCATTTGCATGCTAATAGGAAAATTATTCCATTTCATTTGGCCTCTCAATCAAGCGATAATTTCCACAAATTGATGGCCTAAAATCAACAATGAACAAATAAAAATGATTTGAGGAAAATATCATTGAAGAAACAGAAAATATAGAAATAAAACTGACTTTTATTGATTGAGATAACCCTAAACAACGTGTTACAAAAAAAACCCGTAATGCCGAATATGGTAGGTAGGGACTATCAAACTGAACAACTTTTACTACTGGGCCAACTCTGAAATCGCGAAAAAATAATGGGATGTTTGTTTCATCATCATTCTGACATGACGACCTGATTTGTGCAGTAGTCAACCTGCCGGTCTACCACGCAAGAGGTCCCGGGTTCGATTCCCAGCTGGGCAGAAATTAAAAAAATGATTTTTAATTTCTGTGACTGGTTTGGGAGTTACTATGTATAATAACTACCTATATTTATGTTTTATCAAAACAAAATCCTAAAAAATATTAATCAAAAACTTAATAAATTGCTGCCCATTTATTTTAATATAGTTCAAAAACGTTTCTTTCATTTTATTAACTCCATAAAAATGTCGCAACAGTAAACTTATTTACGAAACGTACAGAAATATTAATTTCAAGTGCAAGTAAAACGCTATTCAGTCTTTCAATGTTTTCAGCAGGTTTGAGCAGGTGCTATTGGAACGCAAACTGAATACGTAATGAGCTTTCTTTAAATCTCTACAATTTATTAAGAGTAAATATTTGATTCCGTTCTCAATATAATACTAAATAATAAAAAATATCGCACCAGATCATGTTCTCGGACGGGAATCGAACCCGCGACCTTTGGATATCCGGTCCAATGCTCTGACCGCTGAGCTACCGAGTCACTAGTGGGAACGTCGAATTTAGTTCCGTTCTCAATGTTATTAAATAAATCAAATTTTATTGAGAATGAAAGCTTAACGTTTTTTTTACAGATTTTTCGACAGACCCTGATTTGTCCTCGGTTATAGATTCTTGAGATAGCAACGGCAAATTTTCCGAGCTACAAAGTTCGTCAAATGTATATAGGTAGAAACAAATTACTATAAGATAAAAAATGTGAGAAGGGGTTTGTAATTAGTAGTTCTTTTTTACTATTTTATGAATGGTAATCAAGCAACTCACTTAAATAATACTACTTCACTTCAATAAACTACTACAACAATATGTATCCATATACCTTTACCACAAAAGAGCTCATTAAAACCAAAATAATTGTCATCAATTATGTTTTCTCGCGTCCGAAACAAAAGCCTTACTCTACAATGTTTTTCTGCCACTGGAAGCTGAAAATCACCGAAAATCATTTCGTCATTACAAGATTCGGGTTTCTGTCTGTGAACGTCGAAAATTTCAATAGAACTTGCTGAAAAGTTGCTAAATCAACACAAAGATCTGAGAAAAGAAAAGTAATAAAAAAAACAATCTCTACTGGCTTGCAATACTTGAAAGAAAACCTTTTGAGTATTGTTATTTCTCTAAAGAAATAACAGGTTTTCTTTCGATTAAAGAGTAGATTTCGCTAACTCACTACTTACGCGCGACTTACCGTGCAAAACATTTAATTCAATTCAATTCAATTCAATTCATTTATTCGCAGATATAGGTAAAAAAAAAGTTAACAGGTACATAATTATCATAAGAACGGCTATATCAGCATAAATATGCATGCGAAAAATATAGTGTCGATTTAAAGAATATATCATGTTTACAAATACAAATTAATGTCAAATTTACATAAAAAAAAAATTAAAATATTTGATGTCAAAGTTACCTACATATAAAATTAAAATTAAGTAATACATTCTCAGATTAATGTCATAATAATTATATGGAAACACAAAGATAATTACAATTAAAAAAAAACATTAAAATTTTTATATTTACAATGATTTGTCTGTCAGATATTCATTAATTGTGTAATATGCTTTATCTAGTAACAATTTTTTTACATTGGTTTTAAAGACTGAAAGCTGTTCAATATCTCTAATGGTCTGTGGCAAGCGATTATAGATTTTAGGTGCCATACAGAATACAGTTTTCCTATAAAGTGCACTCTTGCTCGGTATCAGCAGCAAGTTCTTATTTCTCCTTGCCGATTTGAACGTTTTAAATAAGTGCAAATTGGACTTAACATAGATGGCAACCTCAAAAATAAATAAACATGGTAAAGTAAGAATTTTTAAGTTCACAAAGTAGGGCTTACAACTGTCTGTTTGTTGGATTCTACACATTGATCTTATGCACTTTTTTTGAGCCTTGAATATATCTTCTTTTAGGCAAGAATTCCCCCAGAAAATGACTCCATACCTAAGAATTGCGGCAGCGTAAGCATGATATGCAGTGAGAACTGTTTCGATATCAGATACTTTACCAAGCATGTAAAGTGCATATGAAAATTGGTTGAGCTTACTACGAACATGTTCTGCTTGAGCCTTTAGTTTGCAAAGTGACGGATCACCAACAGCCGCGATATTGCACCCAATACCCTTAGTACACCGACGCATTCGCATGCGGCATCGAATCGTTTGTTCCCCAAACATCTGCGAAATGTGAGCGACGTCGGTGTAATGACCATTTCGCAGAAACTCGCGAAACTGTGCCGAAAAAAATAACCGACGGATAATTAATATTCGACGAACAGAGACTTCTTTTTTTGTCGGTTAAAAAGAACACAACTATGTAAAATGTAATCTCTCTTGTTGTTGTTGTTGTTTGAAAGAAACTTCGGTTTTATTTTAATTCTAATATAATTTATGACACCTACATCATGTAGGTATAATGTATTTCTAAATTGCAATGCACTCCTACCAATGACGACCTGAGTGGTGCAGTCTACCACGCAAGTGGTCCCGGGTTCGATTCCCGGCCAGGCAGAATTTGAAATGATTTTAATTTCTGTGACGGGTCTGGGTATTACTATGTATAGTAAGTATATAATTAAAAAGTACATAAGTAGTGTATACCAGTTGTCTAGCACCCATATTACAAGCTTTGCTTAGTTTGGGGTAAGATGGCGCTGTGTGAAATTGTCCAAGCATTTATTTATTTATTTACTCAGTATATTTGTTTTGGATACTCACCAAGACGTATGTGAAAGCGCCCTTAAGCCTTAAATACAACATTCATGTTTCATACATCTTTTTTTTTTTTTTTTTAAGGGTTTTAACGGCACTGGGTTCAAGCCCTTTTATGCCTGTCTTGGATAGGCTTTTCATACATCCTTTTAACAGGGTTGCCATTCATTTCAACACAACTAAATATTTTCATCGTTCATCATCACTATAACTTTATTATAATTTGAGGTATTTTTGAGAATGCATTAATAATATAATTTGTACAAAGGAATTTTCCCTGGTTGCAATTTTGTACAACCCTGCCCCTAAAGTGTTCGAAGTGCACTCAACTGGAACGCTGCAGATACAAGCTTATTTTAAACGCAGCATGTAACATGAAATAGAATTCTAGTATAAAAATGCGGATCTCATGATTCCATCCGATACATCGAATTATTGAGGTGTAACTAATTTATATATCACTCATAGGCAGGTATGCGATGATATGAAAAGATTTAGAATAATAAAATTGAAGAACCTTTTTCTTATTTATGAAACTTAAATCAGATATATCTATACAAGGGGTTACAAAAATACCCCTAATGCCGAATATGGTATTATAGGGACCATCAAACTGAACAACTTTTACTATAGGACCAACTCTGAAATAGCGAAAAAAAAATCAGCTGTTTCATACAAAAATTAAAACCGAAAATATCAAAATGTATGAAACAGCTGAGTCGATTATTTCTAGTATTTTTTCTAATATTATTTATCTTAATATAAAAATAGCATTGTGAATGCGAAAAATCTAAAATTTAATAATATTATTCTTGATAAGTTTTCAGCCTTCTGCAATTATTTGTTAGTTTCGAGTATGCTATAACAGTTTATCACTGACAAATTATTGAAAATAACATAACTTCAAAGTATAGGCTATATACAAGGTGTTACAAAAATACCCTAATGCCGAATATGGTATTATAGGGACCATCAAACTGAACAACTTTTACTATAGGACCAACTCTGAAATAGCGAAAAAAAAATCAGCTGTTTCATACAAAAATTAAAACCGAAAATATCAAAATGTATGAAACAGCTGATTATTTTTTTCGCGACTTCAGAGTTGGTCCCATAGTAAAAGTTGTTCAGTTTGATGGTCCCTATATACCATATTCGGCATTAGGGTATTTTTGTAACACCTTGTATATAGCCTATACTTTGAAGTTATGTTATTTTCAATAATTTGTCAGTGATAAACTGTTATAGCATACTCGAAACTAATAAAATAAACAAGATTTACTTACACGATATAGCGCTAAAATGATTTTAGTCATGTTTACTCTATAAAAAGCACTTCCGGACCAGACCCGACATGACAATAGTAGATTTCACTACAAGTGAAAAAAAAGGAAATTTATTTCGAGGACTGGATAACGAGAACAGCGAAGGATTCTGGATAGAATCCTGAGCGAAGCGAGGAATACAAAGGACCGAGATGAAGTTCTTTTTCACGAGTTGTGTACCCACCTACTCTACTTTTTACCATTGACTGCGAGAAAATAAATAGCAGTAACTAAACCTGAGTTCATAGTTATCACATTTTATTATACAACTAATCGGTAAGAAAATTGTAAAATTAAAAGTTTTCCAATGACATAAAACAACCACAATAATAAATAGAAAAGAACCCAAAGATAAGACACTAAAAAGAACCTAACTAAAATTGACAGATTTTTTAAATTTAATTATTATATTTAGTAAGTTTAATTTAATTATTGTATTTAGTATATATATATAGCTCTATAAAATAGCTCCATAGCAGTCAGTACAATGCTGCAATGATTAATTTAACAATGTACAACTGAAGTGGCTAACTTCAGAGCGCTTGCGGTACAAAAAAACTTATTTTTTTATTTAATCTGTAAAATTTACTCTTTACCATACATTCTCGAATGAAGTTGCAACGGGTCACTGTCTATTGTCAATTTAATAGCATTGTAGATTTGTAGGTACTTTCAGCACGTTTTATTTTTGTCAATAATTCACATAATGCGTCTTTACTCCAAAATCAAAATGTATTCATTCATACAACTCATTCATTCATACACTCAATGAATAAAAGGGCGTTTTATTCACTGTTATCGATGAATCAAATGCCCTTTTTCTAGTGGCAATGGTAAAAAACCATTTTAAAAACATAAAGTTCAGTAAATAAAGATCAAATTCCATTACGTTCTATCATTTTGTCACGTTGTGTCTGGTCCGGCCGGCCCGCCGTGTGAATGTGGCCTATATGCTTACGAATGGCAGTGCCAATGTTTTGTTAAATAATACTTACTCGTACAAGAAACAAATAATTGCAGAAGGCTGAAAACTTATCAAGAATAATATTATTAAATTTTAGATTTTTCGCATTCACAATGCTATTTTTATATTAAGATAAATAATATTAGAAAAAATACTAGAAATAATCGACTCACCCGTAGCACCTCAGACGGGACTCGAACCCGCACCCTTGGGATTCCGGCCCAATGCACTGACCAATTATGCTACCGAGTCGCTAGTGGGAGCGGCGAAATTTTCTAGTACTTTTAACTTCTTCGCTGCAAGCGGGTTCGAGTCCCGTCTGAGGTGCTACGGGTGAGTCGACTTTTTCTAGTATATTTTCTAATATTATTTATCTTAATATAAAAATAGCATTGTGAATGCGAAAAATCTAAAATTTAATAATTGTATAGCTGTTTCATCTTTATCGATTGTCAAAACATCTGGAAAGATGTTTCTTTCGAATGTTGGGGTATTTCCTCACATTGATGAAATTGCGCTGGCTTGCAGCGAAGAAGTTAAAAGTACTAGAAAATTTCGCCGCTCCCACTAGCGACTCGGTAGCATAATTGGTCAGTGCATTGGGCCGGAATCCCAAGGGTGCGGGTTCGAGTCCCGTCTGAGGTGCTACGGGTGAGTCGATTTTTCTAGTATTTTTCTAATATTATTTATCTTAAGAATAATTTTTTTTTTTGGTATCTTCTGAAACCCTTTAACGATATAAAAACATACTTTTTATAAACATATAATTAGTTATATCAATCGCAATATCGCATTAATAGTCCATAAGTCATCCTCCGATTTAGTTAATCTCGATAATTAGGAGACGAGATCGTTAAGAAGCGTAAAGCCTCTGAAATCAGTTTATTATATCGAGATAAGTAAATCTTTATTCATAATCTTTACTTCGGCTGCGAGAACTTTCTGCCCACTTAATCCTAGACTGTTAGGAGCAATTTATTATCACTATCGGTGCTTATGATCTTTAGACCATTACGGGGATTGCTGGATGTAATGGCAGATCTATTAAGGAGTCGTCACTTTCTCCGATGCGCAAGTCAAACTTTTTATATTTTTTGTTCGACAATTTAAAAGTCCACAAGCGATTAATCGCTAAGCGATTTTTTGTCGCCGAGAATAGAATATACAGAGTTCAATACGTAAACACTCTACAAAAAGTAGCTAAGCGACTAATCGCCTGCGAAATGATACTGACAAGAGTGACAAAGGGTTTACTTAGGCAGCGTCAAGAAAACGCCGCGATTAACGCCGCGATTAACGCCGCGATAATCACAGCTACAAAAAGTCGCTCGTGGGCGGGAAGCTAAAGTTTCAATTTTATAGCATCTGCGGAAAATTATATCGGGAGACTATAAAAACTATGATTTTATAATATACTGATATTGATTTTACACTAATGCCACATTAGCGTGCGTAGTAGCGATAAAAACTAATCTCGCAACTTTAATAGAAAAAGTATGTATGAAAAACATATTTAATTTAAGTTTATTATTATTTCATCTGCGATCAATTATTCATTTGCAATCAATTTCCATATACGTTTATTTAACTTTCACTTTTATTTTGCGGATATACGTTTATTTAACTTTCACTTTTATTTTAATGAAAATTTTATTAAACTAGTGGTTCTGTGAGATCTATAGATCATGCGAGTTTGTCATTGTATAGCTTAAAACTGAATAAAATGCCCGAAATATGTCTTTTTTACGTTTTCAACCCCCATATCCTTGAAAGGGGACTCCGATAACTTATTAAATGTACATCTAAATAGGTAATATGAGCACGTATACTACAAAAAATCTCCGCCTTTAAAAAAAATCGAAATACTGAATTGGCTAAAAAATTTCGTGTAATTATCGAACATGCTCACAATTAACATTCCACAAGAATTGGTTGCGAAATGCGAACTAGAGGAGAACAGCCGGACATACGAAACTATTATTGCCCAAGCTGAAATAGAGACGTCAATAATTCATAAAGTACTGTATAATATACACTAGTGGCTCTGTAGACGTGTTTGTGATATTTTTGAACATTTAGCGAAATGGCGGAAATATGATTTTCCCCATTTCTCCGCCATTTTGAAAAATTTCGATAAACTGAACTTACAAAACAAACTATATTATTATAGAACCTGCTCAAGATATTTCACGAGAATCGACTGAGAAATGCTACTGTAGAGAAAACAGACGGACAGCCAGAAAGCAGGACAGCGAGAAAGACATAAGAAAGCATTTCTATCCAAGCTGAAACAGAGTCGCTTCGCGCTCGCTCGGTCAATAATAGGGTTGTATTAAATAAATAAATAATCGTATACGGTAGCACAACGGAGAATTATTCGTCTGGAGTAAAAAAAAGATTCTAGATTCATACACTAACTGTGGTAAATAAACAAAGAATGTATTGATAACCTAAGCAAACTTCCTCTTAATAGAAAATTGTATGATTTTAAGCGAGCGAGCGAGCGTAGCGATCGCCTTACGGCTAATCAGATTAATGTTGAGTTTATTCATTTTTGTAGTCTACTGACTTGGAAAGATTCGTCGTTTATAATAAATTGACTTCAAACATTTTTGCAGTATTTTTTTCTAATGTAACGTAACGTAGACAAATGATGAAAGATAATATATCTATATTAATAAAAATCAATCGCCGAAATGTATGTAAGCACATAACTTCAAAAGCACCAAATTCGATAGTTCTTTTTTTGTTGTCTTTGTTATTGTCAGGATAAGTTTGACATAAAAGATAATTTTCAAAAAATTATACGGAAAGATGACTGTGTTTTTTTTTTTCATTTTACAACGCATTTTTGCTAACAGATGGCGCCACCCGTACGAAGCCAGGCGGGCAGCTAGTTTTAGATTTTTTTGGGTAATCAGTTTTTCGAAATTATTTGAAAAAAAAAATATATTTCAGCCATTTCGAAAAATGCTCAAAAATGTCACAAACGCTAGGTGTTCACAAAGCCACTAACTAGTATCAATTGAACCTATGAGCAAATCCGTCGTTAATGCGTAATTTATGTTTCAGTGGACCGGAGAAGCAAATGGTTCTTATGCATAATATTATTTTAAAACTTATTAACTAAATGCAAATATTATACAAAATAAACTTCTATTGGCCCGCTATATAATGTATTTACATAGACATGTTTTCTTTTAATACATCTAGATTTAATAACTAGCCAAATATTAGAGTAAATTGTAAAATGACTTGTTTTTCATTCAGAGTAAAAAATTACTAATTTTAGTACAAATATCAGAATTTTATAAATTAATTTAAATTAAATTGATGAATGTGTTCAGTTCAATTATAAATATGTTACCAACTCAATCACGCAAAAATGTCTGAACAGATTCGGATGAAATTTGGCACACAGATAGTTTATAGTCTAGATTAAAATATGATACTTTACTACGATGATACTTTTGATCCCGGACAGAGGTTCTTTAGGGGTTTTCCAAACAAATGTCCACGCGAACGAAGTTCAAGTCGCGGGCGGAAGCTAGTAAAGGAGCCTAGACAATGAAGGGTGCACGTATATATATTAAGAGTCCGGCGAACAGTGAGATTCCCATACAAACGTAATACCAAAATGTTGCAATTTGAGCATAATTAACTCTTCTTATAATGTTATTTGGATTAAGACAGTATTTCTCTAGGTTTCTATTAAATAAAAAATTCAAAATACTAACCCAATTCAAAATAAATGCCAAGTACATTCTTTCATACAAAACATAAATCGGATTAATTTTTAATTGGTTTAGTATTTTGGATTTTTCATTTAATAGAAACCTACACAAATATTGTGTTAATCCGAATAAAATCACATATTATGCTCATATTGCAAATCATTTTGGTATTGCGATTGTATGGGAAGCTGTTCGCCGGAAGTCTTAAGATTGTGTTAATTTAAATGAAAATTGAGCGTTACTTTACAATATTTATGTAGAAATACTCACGCTTCAGATATGAGCGCGCGCAGTTTGCAGAATACAATCCCCAGACTGTACGGGTACTGGTGCCAGTATACTGACAAGTCGTTGGGCAGCCCTGTGGACAAACATATTCAACCAGTTACAAGCAATCAACAATAAAAGGCGCCGTAGCTTGCGCAATCTACAAAGGAGATGTGCGAAGTGCCTTACGACCTTGGGACTGATGATTTATGAACGATTTTGTAGATCTAAACAAGAAGATTCTAACAATATAACAATTATTATAGATCTATTCTACGGGATATCAAAGATAATGAGTTTTGTATCTCATTTTTATTTTAAAAATTGTGACTGTCTTATGTACACAAAGATTTAGTACTAGTATAAAAATACATTAATCTAATATAAGTTGCTTATTAGGTATATAACGGCTTATTCCTGGTCGGAATAAAATTATTTTTAACTTTTTAGTTCTTTTTACTAACGTTTTTAACTTTTTAGTTCTTTTTGCTAACGTGTTTAACTCAACACTCGACACTTGTCTCTGAACTGACAAACAAAATTTGACACTCTAAAGCTTAATATTTCGCAAACAGATCCCTGAATCTAAAAATGGTCTTCACAAGCCTACTTTTTTTTGAAAGATTTATGCAACGACATACTTCATGAGATTGGCAAGATTTTTTTTCATTCCCGTAAGGGGGGAGACCTACACTAAAAAAACTTTTTCGACGTAATGAATAGCCGCGGACGGACAAGATTTAATTGTTTTTTTTTTTATTTGACGGCCTGAGTGGTGCAGTGACCAACATGCCCGTCTACCACGCAAGAGGTCTTGGGTTCGATTCCCAGCCGAGCAGAATTTGAAATGATGAATTTTAATTTCTGTGACGGGTCTGGGTATTACTATGTATAATAAATATATTTAAAAAGTATATATGTAGTATTTTAGTTGTCTTAGCACCGATATTACAAGCTTTGCTTAGATGGCGCTGTGTAGAATTGTCCAAGCATTTATTATTATAATAATTATTATTAATTACAGACAGACAAGCAAACAAACAAACACCGTACAGGTGCAACTAAATAAAAGCTTTTAAAAAGTTATCACTTGCTTTAATATGTGATACCTATTTATTATTTTCATAATAGACCATCATGTAACAGTGCAATCTAAACCCGAGTGATTACTGTTTGAAGAGGCGATCTTCAGCGAAGTGGGCACTTTATTATCACGTAAAAAAATTATTAGATGCTATCAAGATCTGATACCACCTGCCGCCCACAGCCTTGTATCGGGAAACACATCAAATCTAAAAATGAACCACTCTACCTTTATTGCGTCCCAAATCTGACACTTCTTTTTAAAACGAATACTTCATAGCCGCGAAATTGATACTTAACTAAAGTTTGGATTTCATTTTTTTGCGTTAAATTATGGATTGAATGACACTGTTCATGCAAATACGATACTCTTGACATCACTTGCTCGCGACAGCGGAAGTCGCAAGCACAACATCCTGTCTCGTTACGACCGCCATGCGGAGCGCATAGTACAGCTCGCAGCTCGCTATATCAATTATGTAAAGTTTGTAGCAAAACCTTTAATTAGTCACCTATTAACATACAAGTATCAGCGAAGCGCGTAGATAAATAAAACCACAAGATTGTATTTACTGTAGCATAGTGATATGTAATTCGGCGAAACCGCCATTTGTACTGAGTGAATTGTCTTGTGCCGAGCAGGCAATAAATGCCGTAAGTAACAGTGACTGTTTTATTAAGTGGTTAGGACCCATCTCCCCCTAACGAACGCGCAATCAACCTTCCCACCACGAGTTGCGAGAGGCTAGGCAACGTCGCCCACTCATTAGCGAAGCGCCAGGACTCCGACCGAGCCACCTCGAGCAAGTTCCCACCCGGTCCGAGTGTCGTCAACCAACAGTCGAATGAGGGGCGACTGCAACGGGCTGCAGACTGGGTATTGGTATTGGTGGTGGGCACTTTTCTCCGCATTTAGACCAATTTAGTCCGTTATGCGTGAAACCTCATAGCATCGGTATGGCTAATCGAGCCATCCCAGCTCCTTCCAGAAGCGCAGAAGCCTCCTGGGGCGTTCACAGGCTTCTAGGAGCGACCTCACCTCTGTGAGGATTTCTGCCCGTTGTGTGGCCAGCCCCACGCACTCCAGGATCACGTGGGCGGCTGTTTCCTCTGCTTCCAGGCATCCCCTGCATAGAGGACTGTCTGTCGCATTCATGATGAATAGTTGTCGGTTTAAAGCTAAGTGACCTGTAAGTGTACCTACAACTATCCGGAGTTCTGGGCGATTGCGGCTGAGCAGCCTGCGGGTCACGCGCGGCGAAACTGCAGTCATCGCAATCTTAGACTGTCTACAGCTTGTTAGATCTACCCAACGTGTATTGTGTGCAGCACGAGTTCGTTGTCCTACCCATGAGCGTAGTTGGCTGAACGGGAGTGGCAGAATGGGTATGGGTCCTGCCACTGTTGTGGAAGATCCTATTCTAGCCAGCTCATCGGTGGCATCGTTCCCGTGTGATCCACTATGCCCTTTAATCCATTGTAGGATTACTCCGTTGTTGGATGCCAAACGATCCAAAACTTGGTGGCATTCGAAAACGATACTGGAGTTGATCGTGTTAGCTTCCAGTGCTGTTAGGACGGCCATGCTATCAGTCAGTATGCGGATGTTTAGTCCCTTCACACCTCTAGACAGGGCCGTAGTAGCGGCGTTTATTATAGCAACACATTCGCATTGAAATATCGAACTGTGTTGGCCTAGCGCTAGTGATATTTTGATATTTAGGTCTTGAGAGAATACTCCAGCTCCAGTTCCAGTCCCCATCTTGGAACCGTCCGTATAGATTCGGACTTCATGTATGCCAGAGTAATCTCTGTCGCTTTCAAATAACTGGATTTGGTATTTCTTTAGAAAAAAATATATTGCTTGGGGATCCTGTCGCATGGGGCAGCGATTAGTGACTCATGTTTCACTAAGTTATTCCACAATATGGAGTGAGGACCCTCTCGGTTGTACCACAGACCTAGGTGTTTAAGCCTTATAGCAGCCATGGAGGCTTCTTGTTGTATAAACAGGTCCAAGGGTGTTAGATCCAGAGCTACTTCTAGGGCGGCTGTGGGGGTAGTTCGCATGCAGCCGGTTATAGCAGAGCATGCCAGTCTTTGGAATTGCTGCAGCTTGTTGATGACGGTGCTTTGCTCTGTTTTGGACCACCAGGCAACGGCTCTGTATGTGATTATGGGACGTATAACAGTTTTATACAGCCACATCGTTATTTTCGGTGATAGTCCCCACCATTTGCCGAGTAGTCTTTTACATTGGCAGAAGATGATGGTGGCTTTGTTCAGTTTTCCTTCGAGATGTCTATTCCAGAGAAGTTTGTTGTCTAGTATCACACCTAGATACTTGACTTCCTTGCTAAGGGACAGACTGGTATTAAAAAGTTTAGGGAGTTTAAGATTTCCTAGACTTCGTTTGTTTGTGAACATGATTAGCTCCGTCTTTGCTGGGTTCACTGTTAGATTGTGTTTAGTGCACCACTGTTCGACGACCTTCAGTGCGGACCTCATTTGGTCACAAATCACACTCTCAACTCGTCCGCTGATGAGTATGGTCAGGTCGTCTGCATAGCCTACTGTGAGGAAGTTGCGGTCGTTGAGCCACGTAATCAGCTCGTTGACCACTATGTTCCATAGAAGCGGTGAGAGGACTCCTCCTTGGCGACATCCTTTAGCTACTACGCCTCTGGTGGTACCATTCACAGTAAATTGCATGGCTCTGTCTCTCAGCATGCTGTCAATCCACCCGGCAATAGTGGTATCCACACCATGTTTGGACAGGGCCTGGCTTATGCTGGTAAAATTGGTTTTGTCAAAGGCTCCTTCAATGTCGATGAAGGTGCCTAGTGTAGATATTTTGTGTTTGAGATTGCCCTCTATGTAGGAAACCACCTTATGTAGGGCAGACTCTGTTGATTTGCCTGCAGTGTAGGCGTGTTGGTTTGGATTTAGGGGGTTCCTGACTAATGCAGTGCTCCTTATCTCCTTGTCTATTAGTCTCTCTAAAACCTTTAAAAGGAATGATGTGAGGCTAATTGGTCTGAATGATTTAGGTTGAGTGTAGTCTCCTTTGCCGGACTTAGGGATGAAGACTACCCTGACTTCCCTCCATTTCGTAGGAATATAGCGGTGTGCTAGGCAGCTTCTGTAGATGGCTACGAGGTGGTCAATAAGACCTCCGTCGCTCCACCTCATCAGTCCTGGAAAAACTCCATCTAGTCCCGCTGATTTGAATGGAAGGAAGCTGCAGACTGGGAGACAAGAGGCTAGTCGAGAACAGACACCAAATTGGATGTCGTTTCTTTCTTATTTTTTTGTTTCCTCTATGCGTGAGAAACGAATAGTTATAATTTTATATTACAAGTAATAAAAATTACAATTATTGTACCTATCTCAATATCCAAAGACAATACAGATTGTCGAGTTACTACTTCTTATTGTATACTATTGTATCATCTATCGAAGTGTATATCTAATATAATCTAATATCTTAAATTGTTAGGTAACGAATATGTTGCGTTACGGATGAGAAATTACGTATAAACTTAACCTGTTAACCTGTTGTTCAGCCAACATCCGGTGTTCAGTACAAACTTTTCTGCAAAAATATCTGCAACAGGCGCCATCACAGTTTAATTAACTTTTTCAAAGGCTTCCAAGAAATTGAGAAATCGTTTAAAGTAACAAATTGAATTGTAAATATTGATGAGCTACGGTGATGTTAATATTGTAAAATTTGTTTGAGATTTTACGTAATTTGATAACACGTTTTACAATACCTATCTACTTAACACGTTTCATGCGTTAGGGTGTATAAAGAATCTCCTACGTAACATTCAGCCTATCAAATCAAATCAAATAATGTGGGGTTCAAAATCTTCTTCTCTCGCTCCGTGCGGGAAGCTACTACTCCTTTATTTCTAAGCGTAGGAAAAAGTCGCATTTATTATTTTAATTCTCACTTGAAGGGTAACTGATTCTAACAATAAAATATTTTGGAGATCGATTAGTTCCCTAACGCACTGAGTTGAAAGATTAACTCTGTGCGAAAGGAGATCTTACGCATCTCCTAAGTTATAAGCCTCGTAGGCGCAAGGAGCAGTGCGCGGACGGTGCGGGTGCCGCTCATTAATCACTTATTGCATTAAATGCAAACAAGCAATGTGCTTACCATGATTTAATTAAAGGCATTTCCTTGATTAAAAAAAAATAAAACAATGTAATCGACAACGGCCGTTTTGCTCTGATCCCATCACTAGTTTTTATATAAATTATGTCATCATTTCTTGCATTGTGAGATGGAATCGATACCGTAAATTATTTTTGTGTTATATTACTCTTTATATAATTGTTATTACTTTGTGCAAACCTATATTAGGATAGAGTAGCTAGTTTATTAAACCTCAGGATATTTATAAACCGATACTCTTGTTTTTCAGTAAAATACAAGGATTTACAAATATACTTTCTATGGCATCGATAAGGTCTCATACGCACGATCTGAAAGTTCTAAGACAATCTTAACGCAGCGAAGGTTTTAATGCATAAAATATAATTATGCTAGTTTGCCAGCACATGCATTATCATTATTAATAGTAATGATTTCAAGCATGAAAGCACGTAACATGCTGCAGTAGGGCTTTATGACTGTACGTTAAAGTTGACTCACTAATGTTCATTTTGTTGTTGGATAACCAACATAAATATAATTTTCTTTTACTTTAATGTTTTTTTTTTAATTATCTATTGTTTTATTCTGTCAAAATGTCTCTTCCTCTTCATCTTTCTTCTCCTCAAGTTCTATACAACTTAATGCATATAATTCACAGCTTCAAATGTCTTCAAAATACAGTCCACGCTCTAATACATACATATCAGTAAAGGAACATAATAATATAAATAGCGACTATTACCACAGGAAGAAAAACACTATTTATCAAATAAGTAGGTTCATATTTCACCCTTCATTTATGACCATTAATATAAATCTTCAGCTGTTCCTTAATAATAAGTTATAGTAACTGAACTTAAAAGAAGAATTTATGGCCATTCTTCGGTGTTTAAGTATTGTTAACTCTTACTGAATTGTTAATTTGAGTGGCTTCAAGTCTTTGTACCTATAATACTAATAATAATAATTAACGTTTACTTTGAGGCTAAAATTATTCCTTTAGTTATTTTGCCTAACTCTCATTAAATGTACCTATAATGTATGTTTTTATTATGAGTGAGTTGCTAACCCTACCTAGGATCAGATTTAGTTCACCGCCCCTTATTTCAGTGCGTTGTGTTTGGCTTAGCGAGTGTACACATGGCTTAAGTATTTCAAAAGGGTTGCCACGTGTTAGACCTGTTAGAGTTTACTAAAACCGTCCCTGTCTGAAACTAAAGGCTTTGAATACTGTAACTCAATTAAAAAGCTTCGCAGATAAGCTTTGTAAATAAATACAGACGTTAATTTTCCCTGAATATAAGCCTGTAAAATTTTAAACTGTTTTAGTGAGTTTTCAGTGCGTGTCAGCAGAGCATAAAACAAAATTAAAGTCCATGTTTTGCTTTTTTATTAAATGTCTTCTGGGGCAGAAGACAAAACATGGACTTTAATTTCACCGATCAACGACCACCATGACCACCGACACACGATATATATCGCGTGATATAGCGTTTTATCGACATTCAACTGTCAAAATCTATTGTCTTTTGACAGTTAAACGTGATAAATTGTTATATGATATCGCGTTTTAGTGATCATGCTAGGGGCCTGAGTCCGATATCAAGGACTTCTATATGGAAAAAGACATAGATTGGACTATTTCTAAACGGAAATAAAACATAATAGAGTTTAGATTGAGACAATAAACACGACACAAGTACCAATATAGATTCGTTATATAGGTCGTATGCACACAACGACCCTTGCTTGATCCACCGTAGGGTTGACAAACGCTTTTGGCCTTAGATACCACAAAACACTGTTTAACAAGTGTTTAACTTAGTCACTGTTTAAATATGATGCCGTCACTTTTTTGACAATATCGTTTGTAAGAGACAGCATCACATTTAAACAGTGTCAAAATTAAGCAGTATTTTAAAATCTTTTGTGGTAAGGCCGTTTGAATTTAGAAAATGAGATTACAGTTAATTATCTCGACATGGTACTATTTTCTGTTCAGCTACAACTGAGGCCGTCGTTCCTGTACAGTTCCAGAAAAAATTATCAAAGCACACAGGAAAGCAAAGACGGTTTTATTACTAAAGAAGCCATCACCAAGCAAACAGTCTTCGCAGTCTTGATTGTTGTCATTGAGTGGGGTTGACGAAGATCTAAGCACCTACCCAGTAGGGGATTAATGTCAGATCTGACAAATTACCACAAGAGTCAGATTACAATGGAAAGAAGGTAATTGCTGAAATATATGGATGTTATCAATCATAGCTTTTTGGGTTTTTGATAAATATCAATTTCATGTGCTGTTTTTTTATTTAGATTAATTGATTAATGACAGACATACAATAATAAATAACAAACTAGAAAAAATACGACTAGTTCATATTCTCGGACGGGAATCGAACCTGCGAGCTTTGGATGTCCGGGCCAATGCTCTGACCGCTGAGCTACCGAGTCACTAGTGGCATCGTCTCTTCTGTGATGTGGTGCGAGTCGTATTTTTTCTAGTATATTTTTTAGTATTTTATAAAAATAGCATTGTGTTGTGAATGCTAAAATCTTAAATTTAAATAATTCTTACATTAAGTTTTCTGAATACAAACAACATTGCTTGCTACTTTACTATTCTTTATAGTATGTGATGGATGGATCTGACACGTCTCGCATCTAAAGAGTCACCCCTTTTGTATGTGCCAACCCTAGAACTAACAACAAATGTTCACCTTGTTGACATTGCCCCGTAATTTCTCGCACAGGGGTACATAGTACCGGGACAAGTAGGTGTTCAGGTACTCGCTCATTTTAAAATGATGATGACTAGTGAAGTCTTTTCATAATTTCTACATTTTGGTTGTATTATTCATAATTAAAAATATATATTTTTTTTAATATTAGACAACATTATAAACATTGCTCTGATCCCAAAGTAAGTAGCTAAAGCACTTGTGTTATGGAAATCAGAGACAGCGGTGGTATCACAAACACCCAGACCTGAGCCAATATAGAAAAAATAGATTTCTAAATTGACCCAGCTGGGGATCGAACCCGGGACCTCGGAGATGGCGGCACCTTGAAAACCGGCGCACAAACCACTCGACCACGGAGGTCGTCAAATTGAAAGAGTCAAGTTATAAATTTAGAGTAGTAATTTAATTACAAGTATAGCAGGTTCCACAGTTTTTTAATTAATAAACATTGTGACAATTTTAATGAAAATAAACATGACAAACACACATTATTCTGAGAGACGAGTATTCAGAAGTTTGTAATATCTCTGAGTGCTGGTAGAAACGGGAAACTATTATGGCGTTAACCTACCTGTACTTATACATATATCCATTCATGTGCCTACAGCCTACGGGAGGTTTATGTCAGAGGGAATACAGAGGGTACATAGTGGCGAACAAGGGACATGTTTCTAATTCAGAATTCGAAGATAATGAAACAACTACAAGGCTGAAGGTGAAAACGCAATTCGCTCGGAATTCTGAACCTTATGTTAGAACTCTAGATATGGATAGGGTTTTTTTTATTGCGGCTGATCCCCGCTTTTTGGCAGGACCTTTTTTGCCATTCTATTTCTTTTTTTTTCTTTTATATTCTTATTTGCTTAGCTTGAAGAGCTTTAAGGCTGGTTTATACGAGGTAAGCGACTGACTCCGAAATCGAGACTAAGTCAGCGCTGACCCAAAAAAAACCCAATGTAAATTGGTTTGAAGTCAGTACAGCGGCATGAAGTTAGCGCTGACTTGCGCAAAAATTTAGAATTAGAAAGAAGAAGAAGTGGGGCTTTTAGAATTAGAAAGAAAAAGAAAAGCAGTTGTCCTCCCGCCCCACCCGACTTCAATAGACGTGTTTTATATTAATCTATAATATAAAAATGAATCGCAAAATGTGTTGCTAAGCGCATAACTCAACAACGCCTGGACCAATTTGGCCAATTCTTTTTTTTAAATGTTCGTTGAAGTTCAAGGATGGTTTTTACGGCGAGAAAAATTCGAATAACTGCCGGAAAAACCTTTAAAACAGCCCTTTTCTCTTTCCCATACAAACGTTTTCTAACTAAAACGTAGAGTCAATTTGAGCTTTATTACTATTTTATAAAGTTCATATTAAATTACAAGCACTCACGGTTGTTTAAACAATGAAGATATGTTCCTAACGTCAAAGAGTCAATTTGCACTTTATTACCGCTATACAAAGTTAAAATTCAATCATATCTATCAAAACAGTGTGCGTGTGTGCGTTGGAGAATTTAATGTATATCATTTGACATCTCAACGTAGTATTATATTCTCTTTGGTCATTTCCCCTGAAAGTAGTTAGAATGCATTTCATTGAAACTATTCAATGAAATGCATTCTAACTACCTAACCTATGGCGTTATGTTGGTAGTGCTGACATTTTTTCCTTATTGCGTTGTAATAAGGTGCAAAATTATTCCATCTGATTATCAGATTAATTTTAAAAGAATACAATATCCGGTCAAGTCGCTTATATGCTATGACAATTAATAAAGCACAGGGACAAAGTTTAAGAGCGGCTGGTGTAGAACTGCGCAGTGATTGTTTCACCCATGGCCAGCTCTAATGTCGCCAGTTCGAGAGTTAGCTTGCCGAATAGCCTTTTTATTTTGCAACCGGGTAACATGACAAGAAATGTGGTAGGTATTCAACATGTTACAAAAATACCCCTAATGCCGAATACGGTATATAGGGACCATCAAACTGAACAACTTTTACTACTGGAACTAACTCTCAAATCGCGAAAAAAATCAGCTGTTTCATACATTTAGAAATTTTCGATTTTAAAAATAGTAATTTCGATGCATTAAATATTAATCATGACAATAATTCTATAAAACAGATTCAATGCACTAAATTCTTGGGTATCTATATCGACGCCAGTTTAAATTGGAAACCGCATATAGAACACATAATATGTTCAAAAACGAAAAGTTGCAAACAGGGCAGCGTTCTAAATGCATAATCATGCTTATGTAGGATCCACAATCAAGTATGGTGTCTTATTTTGGGGAAACTCCACAGATAAGGAGACAGCCTTCAAAGCTCAAAAAAATGTGTACGGGCAATGTGTCACTTAAAACAAACATACTCTTGGAAACCGTATTTTAAAGAACTCCAAATACTGACGCTCCCTTTGCTATATATCCGCGAGTCAGTTTTATATGTTAAAAAGAACATTACCAATTACAAAACTTTAAATAGTTAAAGCTATAAAAATGTGCTACAATCCACTGCATGTAAGACCAGTTAGTACTCCAAAAGTGTCTTCTCAATGGGTGTTAAAAATTATAACAAATTATCGCAAAATATTAAAGAAATTGAGAATCCTAATATTTTTAAGAAACAATTAAATAAATTTCTAATATTATATTTACTCGATTGACGAATATATCAAGGACAAATAAAATAATTATTGTAATTATTTACAATCATGACATTTTAATTTCTTTGACATTGAGAGCACTACTATCCTTTTATGTCATTTTTATGATTATTTAATGTAACGTTATCCCGAATAAATATTCGGGATAACGTTACATTAAATAATCATGGACAATAAAATCACCTAATTTATATGTACCTCAGAAGCGCGGCATGTTTATTGTTTTTCTTAAATAAGTTAAAGAATTTTGGCAACTATTTTCAATGTTGTTTAAGTCTTCTGCATAATAATAATTTGCACACCCGCGAGGGTAGGATATGGCGTACTTTGTTAATTTTAAGTCAGCTGTATTGTTTATACCCATGTTCAAGCAAATAAATATATTGATTGATTAATTTAATTTTTGTATGAAACAGCTGATTTTTATTTCGCTATTTCATTGTTGGTCCCGTAGTAAAAGTTGTTCAGTTTGATGGTCCCTCCAACCATATTCGGTATTAGGAGTATTTTTGTAACACGTTGTATATTATAGAAAAGTGTTGGATGATCGAGGTTGATAATCCTGATAATGCACAACATATTTTTATTTAGAAGCTGTACCCGGCATGCGTATTGCAATGCTCCGTTTTTTTAACCAGGGACCTTCTCGGTCGTAAGCAGAACAACTCACCAAAATTTCATCATAATCGGATCAATGGTTTAGGAGTTCCGTCGTCTGTACACTTAGATCTTTTAAACTATGCCCAAAAAACCGCATCAAAATCAGTCCATAAGTTTGGGAGCTAGGTTGCCTTAGACAGACAGACACACACAGGTCAAACTTATAACACCCCTTGCGTAAGTTGTGTACGTCGTATACACATATACATATAGTGGTGGCCACATAATTAAAGACACAAGTCGATTTTCATACAAACTAGGTAATTTTAAAGTCTTGGTTTTCCGCTAGGGATTGAACTAGCTGTGATCTGATGATGACCATCCAGGGAGTGAATGGAGAAGATTCAGATCGCAATACACACCCAACTGATCTGGTCAGCATTCTAAGAGATGTAAGCATCAGAATTTTCAGTTGTAAGAATTTTCAGTTGTAAGTAAGTTCAGTTTTATGCTATATTCGCGGTATTTTTAAACATATCCTTACATCTCTTAAAATGCTGGTCAGATGACTTGGGTTTGTTTAGAAATCTGGATCTCCTCCATTCACTCCCTGGATGGCCATCACCAGATCACCGCTCGGTCAATCCCTGGCGGAGAAGCAATGCTTAAAAGTTACTTCGTTTGTATGAAAATCGACTGGCGTCCTTAATTATGTGGCCACCAATATATATAGATATCCTGTAGTTTAGTCGAATAACGTCACACTCACCACATAGTAACTACATTGTACCCGTGCGAAGCCGGGGCGGGCCGCTAGTATGATATAATAGGATATGCGTAACTAATAATTTGAATATTATTTCTTGCTTTTTAAAGGTATTTAATTTTAAAGCTGTTTTTGTTTTTGTTTTCGGGTTTTTGTTATATATTCTCTTATTCTATCTTTCTTATGATATTACATTTCATTATAGATTTCAGATATGGATAGGGTTATCTTTGCATCATGAAAATTTGAACAACAATCTTAGGAAATATGGTGGTAACTGGCCGAGGTTTATAGAATCAAGCCCAGGGTCAAACCGGTCGCAGCACTCGCGTATCGTTACGTTGACATATTGTATGAAGGGAAATCGCCATAATAAGAATAACAACAAATAAGTCATCGCAAACTCTCTTAAACTCTTGCCGTAACTGAATAACCGTATCGTATATCCGTTCTTAGTTATCAAACCGTACAACTAGGCAATATCGATATCTGAGCCGTGACTGAATAAACCGTATAACCGTTCTTAGTTAGCGAACCATGCAACTAGGTATATCGATATGTGATATCAGATATCATATCCGGTATCAAAACTTCATATCGGTTATCATAAAATATCGAAAACGCTCATGTCTGATGTATAAGACAGTAATGTCTCGCCAAATGAATTGCAGCTGCTGCATATAGCGTTCTGTGTGGCATATACCAGAGCATTTCATACATTACAACGTCGTTTGCCGCCACGCTACGTAACGCAAACGCGCTGTGCTGCAACGCACACGCATTCGGTTTGACCCAGGCTTAATGCCTTTTTCAGAGTTAATAAAACACTAAACCAGCAGTAATACTTTTAAAGAATTATTTGTCATTTATTATGAGTCCAGTGAATAGGAAAGGAACATGAAATAATGCTTACTAATCTTAAACTATATTTTATCTAGATCTATAATAATCTAGACTAACTGGAAAACACATTTTTCATCTAGGAAACTAGCAAATAGAATTTGAAATTGATTGGTTCTGTTGATTACAAGCCGATACGTTCAATGCATCACTTCGCAATATTTTCCTGTAACAGGTTCTCGATAAATGCTTTATTGTACGCCGTGAAGTAGAGATGCTCGCACATTGCAAATAATTATCTATAGATATGACGTTCCTTCGATATTGTATGTATGTAATTCAACTTAGGTAACTATGCACGGACCGGTCTACGTCACGACCTACTTTTCACTGTTTTCACAAATCCACATTCAACTCGCGACTCATCAATTAGACCTTGTCCAAAAAGGGCGATTTTGGTTACACTGCTGTTAATATTGCACACGTTATGAAACGCGTTTCACTTGCGCGCTCTGGACAGAGTCCGCGTTTTCATTACGCAAAAAGGTTTTTTTACAGTTATTTCAAATTGTATCATTCACTCTATGAAGTATGTGGTCATCCAATCTATACAATTCTAATTTTCATCTAAACCTAGGAAAGATGAAAATTAGAAAAGAAGACTTAATAGCAATTTACACCATTTATATTTTAGACTGACCAACATTATTATTATTATGGTGTGGCTCGGTGTAATTGCATAAAAGTTAGGTAAATAGTGACACAAGCATATTTTAGCCCATAATGAAGCGACCGACCGACGGACGGACTGAAGGAAATGGCTCGTAATGTATTCTTTAATCGTTTGATAATTATATATTTTTTTGGTCGATTCAGTTTTTCGATTTATTCAGCCGTTTTGAAAAATGTTCAAAAGTAACACAAACCTTTTTTGTAAAGCAAATTTTGGTTTTTATTTTTAGAAGTTCATAGTTCAAAATCATTTCTGGCCAATATTCGAAATAAGGTTGTGACTAGGGCATCCAATCTCGCATGTTATTTGTGATCTCGGTATTTGCGGGATCGATGATTTACGATCCCGCGGGATCTCGGTATTTGCGGGATCCCGCAGGTGTAAGATGAGCTGCCTATTAAGTGTTGTTAAAAGAGGTATTTATATGTTAAAATAAAATTCTCAAGTATCCATTTATTGCTTTTAGTATTTACTTCTTCTTACTGTCAACAAAACCATCAAACAAAACCAAACATGGCGATATCCAAAACATGGCGACAAGCGCCACGAGCCGCGCGCGGTCGCCAACGGCAGCCAGTCACTCAGTACTCGCGCGCCAGCGCTTGCAAGATGACGTTTCTATGCTACTTTCCAGTCCCGCAAATCCCGCGGATCCCGCGCTGGTAATCTCGCTCCTTGCGGGACTGGAAAATGACGCGGGATCTCGGTATTTCGAGATCTCGGTATACCGAGATTGGATGCCCTAGTTGTGACAGAACTTATGACTGCGTAAATTATTTATTTGTTTTAAACAACATACAATTTGAGCTACTTTTTAACACGAGGTCTACAGCTCACGGAGACTAGTATTCATAGAGTTACGCAATACTTCGTCTACAGGTTGGGACTATCTGTTAATGCGACCATAAAATTGCGGTGTGTCTCGGGCCCGCTGCCTTTGCCAGCTAATTTCCTTTCGCACACTTCATTTAACGTGATGGAACTGAAAAGTTCTTACACCACTGCTTTGGGAAGTCTGAAGCTGATAAGTTTCTTGCGCCTGTTCTTCTTGTCAGTTAAAAAAGTCTGGAACGGGTGGTAGGAAAATATAGAAGGTGTTACAAAAATACCCCTAATGCCGAATATGGTATATAGGGACCATCAAACTGATCAACTTTTACTATGGGACCAACTCTGAAATCGCGAAAAAAAATCAGCTGTTTCATACAAAAATTTAAATCGAAAATATCAAAATGTATGAAACAGCTGATTTTTTTTTCGCGATTTCAGTGCTTGTTGCTTTAGTGTAACGTAAGTCACTTTTAATTAAATCTGCCCCCTGATTACGTAACTCTGTTTCTAACAATTCTCTATTGAAATCGATTGAAACCGCAGTTACATTGCTGCTTTAAGTAAGATAGTTGTTACATTGATTCTTACTAAAGCAGCAATGTAACTGCGATTGCTGTAAGAGTTGGTTGCAACAAAGTTACAAAATCAGCGGGCTGATCCTTACACCGACTTTTTAACTTCAAAATAAGTAAACTTTGTACTGTGGTCACTATTTATCACGGGCGTAATACCATAAGTAAGAATATACAACAGGGTTTCTTAAATTGGTGTCCGTAGCATTTGTATTTGGGGCCCGCAGTTAACCCTTCCCGTAATTAAACTACCATTTTTTTTATATAAGGCTTTTTTTCTTTTAAAATATTTTTGACAGGGGTCCGTGGACATTTTTAAATTCTGAAAGAGGTCCGTGACTGTAAAAAGTATTATAAACACTGATGATGATATACATGATACGATATACTGATATGAGATACTAATATATATAAGTCATATTTTGGGAGGCATTCAGAATCAAGGATTAAGATAACAAATTATTAGTATTTAAAAAACCACAACAATTTTCGAAAATAACATTATGCCCGTCGTAATAAAAAAAAATATATTATGAAGTGACTTTACTTTATTAATACCTAACATGTATATTAGTGAGGAGCTCGGTGGCGCAGTGGTGTAGCGCCTGGCCCAGCGATTGAGGAGGTTATGCAACTTTCGCAAGGGTCGGTTATGGGATGGGTGACCAAATTTTTTTTATCTCCAGCTCCTCCGTGCTTCGGAAGGCACGTTAAGCCGTTGGTCCCGGCTGCATTTGCAGTCGTTAGCACCCATCAATCCGCATTGGGCCCGCGTGGTGGGTCATGGCCCGCCCTCCTTATCCACCCATAAGAAAGGCCTGTGCCCCAGCAGTGGGGACATTAAAAAATGGCTGATGGTCACCATGGTCATGTATATTTTATATCTATAGGAGTCCTTTTAATTAAGTTACTGTACTCTTTATTATAATTAAAAGAAAATCTCAAGTTCAAATGGTTTAACAATTCCAGACTAAGTTTGAAGTTTATTATATTTTCAAATCATTGCAAGTTTATTATACTTTTCAAATCACGAAAACTTTTCCAGCATAAAAAAGTGTAATTAAATTCTAATTTATATTCGGACCGAGAATCGATAAATTGCTTATTCAATATTCAAATTAAGTTATCTGCCCATTAATTTGTTCTTGTAACACTTAGTTCTTTTCACTTTGATGATATAAATAAAACAATTCAATCAGTTTTGAAAAATATTTTCTTATTTGTTGCATGATAAAATTGTTCAATTTTAGTATACTTAGCGCCTGTTTCACAATCAAAAAGTAAGTTCTAAGTAGCTTACTTGACAGATGAGTTGACATATTTTTCATATCACAACTTTCAAATCATCTATCAAGTTAGCTACTCAGAGCTTACTTTTCGATTGTGAAACAGGCCCTTAATATAAATTGGAGATATCACGTTAATCATTAAGCAGAGCTTTTATTTACGGTAAGATTACACCTTAAATACAATCAAACACAAAACAAAGTATTGCTCTTTATTATGTTAGTGTCGATGTAGAAAAAAACCGGCCAAGTGCGAGTCGGACTCGCGCACGAAGGGTTCCGTACCATTATCTATAAAAACGGCAAAAAAAAAACATGTCTGTTGTAAGGGAGCCCCCCTTAAATTTTTGTTTTATTTTAATTTTAATATTTCAAGCGTCTACCTGTTGCCGTTATTAATATCGAGCAAAACGAGCAAAATAAAATCATGTTTGCTGTATGGGAGAAAACGTGATTAAATAATAATTTTATTCTGTTTTTTTGTATTTGTTGTTATAGCGGCAATAGAAATACATCATCTGTGAAAATTATAACTGTCTAACTATCACGCGCGGTTCATGAGATACAGCCTGGCTACAGACGGATAGACGGACAGACAGCGGAGTCTTAGTAATAGGGTTCCGTTTTAACCTTTGGGTACGGAACCCTAAAAACTACATCTACATCTTGTCAAATACCTACCTACCTCCGTGGTCGAGTGGCTTTGTACACCGGTTTTCAAGATGTCGCCATCTCTGAGGTCCCGGGTTCGATCCCCGGTTGGGTCAATTTAGAAAACGAACTTTTCTATATTGGCTCAGGTCTGGGTATTTGTGGTACCACCGTTGTCTCTGATTTCCATAACACAAGTGCTTTAGCTACTTCCTTTGGAATCAGAGCAATGTATGTGATGTTGTCAAAATTATTTAATTATTATTTTATTTTATTTTTATTTTAAAAATAGTCAATCTGTACTAACTGCAGAGTCGTTGGGAAGTTACCATTAAAATGCAAAGCGCCCCTTTGTTCCATTGAGAAGTCCAAAGAATAGTTATAAACTCAGAGTTTCTCAGCTTTTCTAACTCGTCTCGCCTGCTAATGGACACAATCTTAGAGAAACGAATGGTTTATTGAGACAATTCCTTCTGCAGTGCCTGGTAATAATATTGTTTCAAATAAAATTCAGATTTTTTTTAAAGTCAAAGTCAAATATAATTTTATTCAAATAAACTTAGTAATTAAGCAATTTTGAACCGTTTATATTTTTGTAATAGGTAGGTTCCTATAGATTCAGATTCAGAAACATTTATTCACATGAAACCTGTAAACCTCCATATTTATACAAGGTGTTACAAAAATAACATAACAAAAATACATTTTGATATTTTCGACTTTAATTTTTGTATGAAACAGCTGATATTTTTTTCTCGATTTCAGAGTTGGTCCCATAGTAAAAGTTGATGAGTTTGATGGTATTTTTGTAACACCTTGTATATAAGGCTACAGAATTAACTATAATCTTATTTTTTCAACAATATTCTTATAAAAAGTGAAAAGATCAAAGACAAATAGAAAGTCCGCTATAACCACTTTCGGGTTTTACATGCATGTACTCTGGTTTTGTTCAAATTGAGGGTTTTACATACATGTACTCTGGTTTTGTTCAAAATGAGTAGAAATAAGAACGTAGAGTACCTACCTACTAAAGAAGTATGTACCTAAAGAAGCGAGTTGACAAATCAAATAATCAAGTGTCCATAATTTCTATTGGCATCTGTACGTGGAGTAAATAAGACGATACTTATTTATCACATTTCCTGGTTCACGATGTCCTTTTCTCCTTCGTGGGGAGGTTTCTAAACCGGTGTAAAAGGCACCTTATGGTGCCGGCATTAAAAGGATTGCTAGTTCAGCATAAACATTCATTTTGTATTTTCGCGTCTGGACCTTTCTGAACAGTATAAGGGTCATTCTTCAGACTCGTCAGATCCATGAACGGGTTTCAGGTTTAAGTGCTGTCTACAGCAGACATCAAGCAAAAAAAGCCATTTAATTGTCGGTCAATAGATTGCTGAAGGATAAGTACTGACCTATGCTAGGTTTTGTACTTACCTTTATTTAGTATTTTCGCGGTCAAAAACAAAATCATCAAGAATTTTATCATTTGGCTTCTGGGGTACGTTTGTCAAGTACAGAAGACAAGACTTGGGGCTCAAAGAGTTAAAATGAGGCAGCATAAGTCATGTAATTATGCCTTCTTTGCATACAAAATTAAATAGCAACCTAATTCAGTTTTAATTATAGATTTAGATAAATATATATTATTTCCGTTAACGAATCCTCACTCCACCAATCGGAATCTGTGCAGATTGGCATTATTACCCCAAGAATCATCTCATTTACATTTAGAGCAAGTTCTGAAATTTCAATGACCCGATTTAATATCCTCCATTGCTTATTGAACTCCTCCGAGTTTAATTTCAAAGGGGATGTATCAAACACGCTCCGTCAAAAGAATTATTTTAATGCCTATGCATATTTAGGATCAAAGGGAAAAGAGCGCCACGAAAACTAACCCGTTTCCTCGTGGTCCTACTAATTTGTCCTACTAGTAGGACCACGAGGAAACCCTTTTCCACATAGTCCTACTAGTAGAACAAATTATACATAGAAAAAAAAGTACAATAACTACGAGAACAACAGCGCTGCAACTAAGAATTCTAACAAGAATAAAAAACAAATACTTTTATTACTTTTAATTGCACTTTCTTACGCCATTCCTAATTTAATGTCAGTTTCTTCTGAGTATTTCAAAACTATGATTTTATGATCCTTGGGAGCTTACAGGGAAATGAGAGTTATCTGCGTGCTGTGCGTCTTTCCTTATTAGCATGCCATCCCTTTCGCTCTTGACCTCTTTGCATCCAGTTCTTTCCCGCTAATTAAGTGACGTCATCCGATCATCTAGTTTATAATACGCAATTGCCAAAAAGCTTTGACCAAAGTCAAACAATATTCCTATCCTAGTTTTAGAAAGTTTGAATGAATGAATGAACGAATACTTTATTGTTCACCATACATTGTAAAAACATAGAATATTTTTTACCCTGATCAAAAATTCCCTAGGATCCACGCGGACGAAGTCGCAGGCGGATACTAGTAGTGTATAAAACAAGAATACGTGTTACAAAAACACCCCTAATGCCGAATATGGTAGATAGGGACCATCAAACTGAACAACTTTTACTATTTTATAAAAAAAAACTGCTGTTACATACAAAAAATAATTACGAAAATATCAAATTGTATGAAACAGCTGATTTTTTTTTTCGCGATTTCAGAGTTGGTCCAATTGTAAAAGTTATTCAGTTTGATGGTTCCCATAGGTTATAATAGGTTTCATTGAACTGAATGGAAAACAATATTATTCCACATATATTCTGGAATAAAACACATTATAAACAATTGTGTACCCTTTCACGCTTCGCTGACTGTACACTGGTTTTTGATTACAAGCTAAGGGACCAAAAGGGTTGTTTTCCGAGCGGAAATTTCCACTCAGCATTGGACCCTTGGAAATCGGAATTGTTTTGAAGGAAATCTGGTCAAAGATTTTTCGATTTATTTATTATATAATCAATTTTCAATCTTTTAGTTCGCAACTTGAGCGCACTCATGTATGCCAATTGCCGTATTCCATTTTATTTCTGTCCCTCTTTTCTGAGTATTTGACTTGAGATGTAATTGGTTAGTAAATCAAAGAAAGTCAATTAAATATATAATATTGAAATACCTCCTGTATTTGCAAATAAATGGAATTGAAAAGTTTTGCAGTTCCGTTTTGATAACAGGAAACTCCACATGTTGTACTGATATCCATAAAATAGTTTAAAAAAATATATAAACTCTGCTTACTCTAAGAAGAAAATATTTCAACCACTTAGCACCATTTATCAAGATGTCCCAACGTGTGGTAAACCTAGTCATTGCACATTGTCTATGGTTGCGTTAGTGTCAAGCGCAGGCGAAGCCAACTTACTTCTCTTTGCGAAGCCACAAGCCTTGAAACCATTTTAGCTTAAGTTAGAACGGAGTTTAAAAGCAAAGCTTACTCACGGCCAAACACTCAAACTATTCTTAAAGTTAAGGCCACCTTAAATTCAAAAAAGTTGTCATATTTGACAGAAACTCTTTGAAACTGACAGCTTCCTTAAAGTTAAGGAGACCTTAAGAGTCCGGCGAACAGTTTGCTTCCCATACAAACGTAATACCAAAATGATTTGCAATTTGAGCATAATTAACTCTTCTTGTTATGTTATTCGTATTAAGACAGTATTTGTCTAGGTTTCTATTAAATACAAATTCCAAAATACTAACCCAATTCAAAATAAATGCCAATATTTTTTTTTATACAAAACTGTAAATCGCATTAATTTTGATTTGGTTTAGCATTTTGGATTTTTTATTTAATAGAAACCTAAACAAATACTGTCTTAATCCGAATAACATCACAAGAAGAGTTAATTATGCTCAAATTACAAATCATTTTGGTATAACGTTTTTTGTTTGATACAACTTTTAGAAGCATCATTGTTCTATTGTTGTTTTTAATAACGTTTTTAATTAGGGTTCATTTCTCGGTCTGGTCGATGTAGGTAAATATATCCTATCTAATTAAAATAACTAATCATTTCGTAATATGGTCGCTTATAAGAAATAAAACAAATAAACTCAAATTAAAAAACGGTGAAATAAACTATTTATTTATTATGATAAGAGTGGACGTAAACCCGAATCATCTATCAATAGCACACGGTTTTTTCTCATACGCCGATTTTTATTTCAGATGTTCTTTTTATAAAAAAAACTTCCGGCAACATAAACAATCAGAGAAACTCTACTATAGTAGATTTCAGACTTTCCTCGTATATGTATTTTAAAAAGTTTCTACAAAAAAAGACTGCATACCTTCGTTTGATATTTTACAAAATAAAATGGCTGAGTCGGTACGAAACTATAATTAATATTTTTTAGTACAGAAAAAAGAGGTAACGTCATCATTTTCATTTATGTTAATGTCCTGTCTGTCCTGACTTTAATATTTTTTGTATCAAGATTAAAGGCTCGCCTGATAGATAGTATTCTTTTTATCGCATTATCTTATAACATTGACTTGTGAAAAATGACTCATTTTGTACTTACTACGAGAACAACAGCGCTGTAAAAAAATAAATACTTATGTATTTACTTATGTATTTATTGTTTTATAAATAGGTATACCAATTACTGAACTCAAGTGTTCATTAAGATTTATACCATTTCCAACAGCTTCCAACATTTCTTAGTTAATTGTTTTAGGTACTTATAATAATTAAAACAAAGGTTCTCTTGGAAGCGGTAAAAAGTGTCCGACAAACAACCTTATTAAAACTCATGAATTTTATTACTCGTAGAATAAAAAAAAACTCGTAAAGAATTAATCACGACTGAAAACAATAAAAGTAATTTGGCATAAAAGGCGAATCCATGAAGATATCGCGGATTTAATTTGGAGGTTTATTTTCCTTTAGGGTTCCTTAGTAAATAACTAAACCTTTTGCGTAAAAACACGTAAAAAGATGGTGCCATTTCTAATGCTTCATAATCCTCGATATCATAATTTTTATTTAAAACTTTAGCGAATTATTTTATAGCCATTTGCATTAATTTTACTTTTTTATAGACAATGTTAGCGTAGACATCCATATCCTTTCATATATTATTATTTTCATACAAAAACAAAATACCTAAGCATTACCAAAAATACAGCAAAACATAAGCTCATTGTTTGTGTTTCTCAGTATTTAGCAAGAAGTACTTTAAAATAAGCTTTACCGACTGATTTGATTATTTACCTTGGAAATTAATGTACTTATTTCAAACATGACAACTTGCTACACAAAAAGTTTTAACGATTTTCTCTTATATGAAAGCACACGAAATACGGTCATTAAACGAAACATAAGTTTTTTATTGATATGAAAAAGCGTAGCTATTCCACACAATTATTCACTTAAATAAAATACTTCAGCATATTCAAATTATTTTCTTTCTTAATTTTCTGACCTGTTTTAAGGTCCTGTTTACATGGTGTAGAGCGGCCATAAACTAAATTACTTTACCATTCTCTGACCTTATGAATAACGTGTGATGCTGATGTTAGAACTTTTATTCCTTATGTTATCTCTCTTGTTTGTTGTTGCAATGTTTATAACATTATAATATTGCTAATGCTTAGTTATTAATACATCAAGAACTATCACACACATAGAGGCGCTCAATTCGTCACCGTATGATAGTGATAATGTCAAGTGAAACCGCTTGTTAGTGCTATGTTTCTGGGGCTTGAACTGAAACGAACCGCACAGTTAATTGGTGCTTGTTACCCGTAGTACGGTTCAGTACTGTACGTGTGAGGCTCGGCGTGTAATCCTATTCACACTCCGAGAATGCAGATGTAGGAATGTGGCTGGTATTAGGGCTGATTTCAAGCTCGCATGGCTAGCTACTACCATTTACCTAAGCCTGACGCCATATCAACAGTTCAATATAGCTGTGTTCCGGCAGTTGGAGGTAAGATAGCCAGTTCCTCAATGGTAAGGATACCGGGTGTAGTGCGCTTCCACCTTCGGCCTTATCGTCACTTAACATCAGTCGAGGTGAAGGCCGAGCACTGTCTCGTTGTGGATTAGGTAGGTACTTATAAAAAATATTATTATTAAGTGCAGTTTTCATCATTATCATATTAAAAAAACGGTCAAGAGCGAGTCGGACTCGCTCACCGAGGGTACCGCACCATCATTCTGAAAAAGTTTACTATTTAGAGACATCGTTTTATTTTTCCTGTAATCTTTACATAAACTTCTATCACATAAAATATTTTCAGAAATGCTTCTAATAATATTCACATGCAATTAATACTACTTATAAATTAATATTAATGCACAAAAACTGCACTTAAACTTCATTAAAGATTAATTATACTATAAAGTGTATGTGAATATAATATTTGAAGCATTTGAAAATTGCAAGTTTGTCTCAAGTAATACTTACTCGAAACGATACGATAGTTATTAGCACGGAAATGTGTTATTATTAGATCTTTCTAGTAACACTAGACGAGTTTTTTCTACCCAGATTTCTTACTATTGGTTTGGAGGATTGAATTAGGCAAAACCAATTATTTCGGTTGTAATTAAAACCTAGATTTAAATAACATCTACTTTCTACTGAGGCTATTGGAAATAAATAAATGTGATATCTTTTTATATACCTAGCTACCAATGTTATGTACGCCGTTATTATGGCAAACACCGCGTTGTAGAATTTTATCGACACTCAACTGTCAAAATCCATTGTATTTGACAGTTAATCGTGATAAATCGCTATATCATATCGCGTTTCAGTGGTCACACTACGGGGGCAGAATTGTTTATGATTTGTTGTGCACATAGACTTATTTATATAAGCGTAAAATTAGTTATTAGCGTTTTATTTCATTCCATCTGTCGTTACCCACAGAACAAAAACAGTTCTACTTCTTTGTTCTGTGGTTTAGTCCACAGAACAAAAAAAGCGGTTTAGCGTTTACCACAAACTCCGCTTAGTTTGGAACTAAATAATAATTAGTGTGAGTCGTCAAGTTATTTTGTTATTCAAACCTTTTCATGTTTACATTGATTGGTAGGTTTGAAACACATTCATTGGTAGGCTTGAACATAGAACTCACAAAAAATTAAGTAATGTTATCCAACCTATTTTCAAGTTGCAATAAATAACTTCAACCGTTGAAATAAAGTTTAATATCCCGTGCTCTTTCAATGTTCTAGTTAAATTCATTTGCAATACAACATTCCGCACCTAGTTTTCAGTTGAAAGGTTGTATGATGCGAGTGAGCCCTTCACCCATAAACCGAGTGATCACACAGCGGGTGCGATTATATTGCGGGGTGATTGTATTGCGCTATCCATAACTTATTGCCTCGAAACGTATGAAATGAAATGAAATATTCTTTATTCAAATAAACTTAGATATTAAGTGCTTTTGAATGGTCTATATTTTCCTACCACCCATTCGAGACTTTTTTAGCTGACAAGAAGAATGGGCGCAAGAAACTTATCAGCTTTGTCAGAAATCAGAGTAACGATATTTACAAGAAATTATATCGTTACCAAATACCTTCATTTAAAACAACATAATTAAAAAACAATAAAGTTATTAAAAACTGAAAATCAGATAGTTACTTATAATGTTACATCCATGCATTGCTGTCTTTTAAATAATCTTCTACTTTGTAATAACCTTTGCGCATGAGCGTCTTTTTAACATGTATTTTGAATTCATGCAAAGGCAGTTCAATTACATTTTGTGGAACTTTATTCAAAAGGGCAATTCCTTTCCCCATAAATGAGCCCCTAGTTTTTGCTAGTCTAAAACATGGAACGGCAAGTTTGTCTTTATTTCTTGTATTAAAACGGTGTACATCACTATTTTTAGCAAGTGAGCAATAATGTTTTCCGTATACCTACGTATGCTACTGACTAGTGTCTCTGGTAGAGCTGTAGACCTCGCATTTGTGACATTTTTGGAAAATATCTATATAATTATAGAACCTGCTCACAAAATTTCACGAGGTTCGATTGAGATATGCGACCTGTAGAGGAAAACAAACGGACAGACTTACGAACAAGCATTTTTGCCCAAGCTGAAGCAAAGACGCTTTGTTCGCGCTTCGCGCTTACTCGGTCAAATATTAACTTGTTTTAAGAATACAAGTAGAAAAGTGCTTGCAACTAAGTATGCACCGACAGTGATATCACATTTTTAAAATCCCATTTTGGGTTTTGTTTAAAAAGCCTACTAATATTATAAATGAGGATGCTTGGATGTTTGTTATATAATCACGCAAAAACGGATGAATGGATTTGAATGAAATTTGGCACAAAGACAGTTTATAGCCTGGATTTAAACATAGAATACTTTTTATGGAGGACAAAGGTTCCCTAGGGATTTTCCGAATGGCCACGCGGACGAAATCGCGGGTGGAAGCTAGTACCATGGTATTTTTATGACTTGGTAATTTTAATGTGGCAAATTTGTCATATTTTACGCTCCCTTGGGATTGGACTAGACTTTTGTTTCATGATAAATTAATGTCACAAGGAATGTTTGTTCATGGAAGTGTTTCGACTTCAGCCATTTTTACTGCTGAGGCACAAGCCTTTCTTATGAGTGGATAAGGAGGATGGGTCATAACCCACCACGAAGTCCCAGTGCGGATGGGTGGGTGTTAACGATCGCAAATTCAGCCGGGACCAACGGCTTAACGTGCCTTCCGAAGCACGGAGGAACTCGAGATAATAAATTGTTGGTCACCACCAATCCCATGACCGACCCTTGCGAAAGTTGCTTAACCTCCGCAATCGCAGAGCGCTAAACTACTGCACCACCGAGCTCCACAATATGGAATGAAAGTGGATTACATTAACATAATACCTGTATGAATCGCCGTTCAGTTGTATTCTGCAAACCTGTTCCTTGTAATTACAGAAAACGAGGTTAGCTACGATAAACGGACGATGTTCGTCCCACTCCGTGACACAATAAATGTTGACAATTGTATAAGGTTCAAAATTAAGTACTTAAGTTAGTCGAACGGCGAACATATTCCGATGATCGCAAATCTTTTTTTGTAATAAGCCCTCTGCAAAGTCGTAGTTTTTCACGTCCATCGCGTCGTAACAACGAGTAATCATTTATCACCGTGAGAATTTCATTAAAAAACGTTTAAGCGAAATTGCGTACCTACTGTTATGTGTCTGTTGGGAATTAAGAATAAACAGAAGGCAAATAAGTGAAAATATTTTTGGAATGCATCTTTTAAATTTTTCTTTGTTTTATGGCTATAAATTGTGTTCATTTCGTCCACGTGGACTTTGCTTCAAATCTATTTATTTATTTACTCATAAGACACGCCAACAGAATACACATAGAACTTACTTATCACGAAGTTGAACATATTAAATCCTGATATGAGAACCTATAACAGGCATCTATACAACATATTACAAAAATACCCCTGATGTCGAATGTGGTATATAGAAAAAAAATCAGCTGTTTCATACATTTTGATATTTCCTATTTTAATTTTTGTATGAAACAGCTGATTTTTTTTCGTGATTTGAGAGTTGGTCCCATAGTAAAAGTTGTTTAGTTTGATGATCCCTAAATACAATATTTGGCATTAGGGGTATTTATGTAACATGTTGTATAAGACATCTATTACATTAATTTTTAAACAACATACAATTTGATCTACTTTTTAACGCATAAACGCGATGTCTACAGCTCACGGAGCCACTAGTTTTTTTAAAAATATAGGTACTTAAAGGAATGTCTACTTTGAGTAAAAATTCTACAATATTTTCAGCACTTACTAGGTACTTTAGGCAGTTAGGTGGTACTGTAAAAAATACGCCTTTTATGTAAAATTTCTGCTTTCTTTCTTTCTTCGAGCAGCTCAGTGGTGCAGTGGTTTAAGGAACTTTCGCAAGGGCTGGTCGTGGAATGGGTGACTAAAAATTGATTATCTCGAATTTCTCGCAAGTCAAGTCGTTAGTCCCGGCTGCATTTGCAGTCGTTAACACTCACCAATCCGCATTGGGCCTACATGGTGGGTTATGGCCCGTCCTCCTTATCCACCCTTAAGTAAGGCCTGTGCCCCAGCAATGGGGACATTAAAAATAACTGATATCGATGTAAAATTTCGTAAACTTTCAATATTTTCCTTGTTTCAGTTTTGGAAATTTTCTAATAAGGAAGGAACTTAAATACTTGTATTTCTAGTCATTCTTGACACCGCATGTCCTCTCAGCCAACCTTTGTTAATTTCAAACAAAATCTACTTCAAAATCTGGTTCAAACTCACACACATTCGCTCGTGGTAACGAAAACGAAGTTTCGGAACCAGTTGCAAAGTTACCAGCAAGGTGAAATTGAATTGCGTCGCAGTTTCGATCGAAAAAACTGACGATTATTAGCAAAGCGCTGTTTCAAACATAAACAACCATTTTAATTCTACATTCCAATTCCAAACTTAGGCAACGTTGCTCATGCATGGTTGTGTAAACATCGATATATAGTCTGTCGATAAAAATATTAACCATCAGCCATTTAAATTTTATTTTGGCATCAACCATTTAATTAAAAAAAAATGTCCCCACTGCTGGGCGCAGGTCTTCATTATGGGTGGATAAGGAGCCACCACGCGGGCCCAATGCGGATTGGGTGTAAACGACTGCAAATTCACCTTTATGGGTGGATAAGGAGGATGGGCCATAACCCACCACGCGGGCCCAATGTGGATTGGTGGGTGTAAATGACTGCAAATTCACCCGATACCCGTTGGTCCTGGGTACTTAACGTTCCTTCCGAAACACGGAGGAGATCGAGATAATAAATTTTTGGTCCCCCATCCCGTTACCGGCCCTTGCGAAAGTTGCTTAACCTCCGCAATCGCTTGGCCAGGTTTTAAACCACTGCGCTATTGAGCTCTTATATAAATATTACCTACAAAAAAAAATACAATATCATAATTTTGTTGATTAGTTTTCAGTTGCCACCATATCATACCAAAATCTTTAGAATACTCAAATTCTTTAGAAATAAAACACTTTTTATTCTATAGATTAGAGCGCGTATACGATTCATTCAGGTGTTATTTTAGAATTATTTAGTTTTTTCGAAATCCCGACGTTTCGACACCTTTCTAGGGGCCGTGGTCACGGGAGGACTAAAAAAGGCTGCTCATATTTCTTCTTTGTTCATTATTCGAGACACTTGGTTAAGCACATACGGACCGTTAATTACGTATGAAATGTGTATAAGATACCATCGGTAACCTTGTGCTCATTAAATCTGTGGGATTATGTCGTCGATGTATGCAAGACGCGCTGGCCACAAAGAACAGTCATTCCGAGCTCTATGCATTCTAAAGTGTCGGACAAAGAGAATGTAATACACTACACTAGTGTCGGAAGAAACGGAGTGATTACATTCTCTTTAGTCGGAAGAAAATTTACCCCCGTCAATATGACAATTGGTCCGCATCGTCCTGCAAATAAGTGAGTGCATATTACTACTAGGTGGTACCTCATACACTGCGGCGTGTTTCCAACCTTAAGATCTACCGGTGAAATCCAACACGCTAGTATTGTTTTAAATTTCCATGGTTTTTGACGTTATTAGAATAAACTATATCGGGATTTACACCATGTACCTGTTTATTTTTGAGACTCCGATATTTCTTGAGTTCTTGAGTTCTTCTGTGACCATGGCGCATGCAACTGCGCCGAAATATCGGAGTCTCAAAAATAAACAGGTACATGGTGTAAATCCCGATATAGTTTATTCTAATAACGCTAGTATTGGCTATTTACACGCCACACCAACATTCGTTTCTTTTTCTTCTAAAACAATATAATTATCTAAAGTAAGATTAAGAAAATATGCGAACATACCAGAGAATTTAAGTATTTGAGCGCTATGCAGCTCTTACTGCTATTTCTACTACTACAATATTAATTGGCGGAATAGTATATGTATGTCGCAGGAAAATGAGGATATCAGAGATTTCGCGAAATCCCTAGGGATACCACGAAATCAAGGTAGATGTTGAATAATCTTATTTACGACGTATTCTTACTAAAATAGGTCAGTGATATGTCGTTTCACTAAATGAACCTAGTGAAATGTCAGAAAAGTGGATACCGCCAAGTGAAAATCGAGCCATGCATTTTTCTTCCTCTCTCTACTCAAACGGACACTTGTGGGAGCGGGAAAAATGCGTCGCTCGCGGGGTGCGTGGTATCAAAGGTCCAGTGTAAAACTAAAAGATGCATTTGCAAGAAACAAAATGTTTTATGTAATTTAAGGTGCAACAAATCGCTGCCATGTTTGAATAAATAAAGTTAAACCACGCATACCTACTATTAAAAGTCTATTTTCTTATGTTCTTTTTAGCTAACTTGAAATTTTATTGTCTAATAAATGCATGAGTTGATTTAAAACTTTGTTGTATTATTTCATTCATCTTCATTTCACTAGATTTAGTTGAGTGAAACGATATATCACTGATTATATATTAGTATTTTGTCATATCACTAATTTTTTTTAGTAAGAAGACGACGTAAATAAGAATATTCAACATCTACCGTGATTTCGTATACCTAGGGATTTCGTGAAATCTCTGATATCCTCATTTCTCTGCGACATGTATATTCCATCGATAGATATATAAGGCTTTATCACAAACTTTTGGTACTATTATATTCAAATAATTTCGTTAGTCAAGTTTATCGACAGCGATAACAACACTACCTCTGTAACTAACCTTCGAACGTTAAACACTATTACCAGAGTTACAGATCTGATATTCAACTTCGTTCAAATTTTGAAAAAAATGCTTAATAATCTGGGGAAATAGTGAAGATTTTGAAATTCAAAGCTCAAAAACGTTGTATTAGAGCAATCACTGTTATAAAAAAGCTGGGAATCTTGTCAACCATGGTTCAGATAATATAAAATATTAACGTTGCCGTGTATGTATATAGCTGAGTCATCTCTTTTTGTCAAGCGATATCCCGAACTTATCATTCACAATCAAAGAAACGCAAATTAACGAAAATGTAGACAAATCAAATTACGTATACCAAAAAGCAATTTAGTTAGCCCTTTTTAGTAAAAATATTTACTGCATAGCTATATACATATACATACATATGGTGAGCTCAGGGACTTACCATATGTCAATTAAAATATTTAATAAAATTCCGAAAGAATTCCAGGAAATCCAAACAGAAAAAATCTTTTGCTCAAAACTGAAGGAATATCTGATACAAAAATGTTATTATACCATGAAAGAATTTTTTGATGTTACTTGAAATGTTTTGTTTTATGTTTTAGATCTTATACTTATAAAATATTAAAATTGCCATACCCTTACAGGGTCATGTTTATGGGTCATTTTTTATGTATTTACCATCTGTAATAACCAACATGTTGCAATAAATATTATGACTATGACTATGACTATATATTATACAATAAGTTACCACAGAACTTAAGAGACGTAGACGTAGTGAATTTTTTTTTTAAGAAATCTTTATTTTCCTGGCTTGCAGAACAGGGTTTTTACTCGATTAAAGAGTACTTAGATACATAAAAATTCTAGACATTTCTATTAATAAATTTTTGTTTTAGTCGACTTGTTGTTCAGTCGGTCAATCACTCCTGTGTTATCACATGTGTTTTAATACCCCAAGTTATACTATAGTTGCATAAATAACATTCTGTATCCTCGGATGTAACGTCATTAACTATTTCTTTGTCTTGTCATACATGACATTGCAGCAAGTTATTGTGTAATAAACATGCAACCGTATTTCACAGGAGTTCAGAGTTACGTTATGATATCCTACAAATCCTAATATCCCAGTTATTCTATAAGCAAAATACGCAACATGTTTCAATAACACCGATATATCTTGCACTCCCAATAGTATTGTCTGAGCCTGAGAATGAATTATAGTTATTGTTTTTTTCCGTCGAAGTATGTTTGTTAATAAATAATCAGCCAGTAGTTTCGTCTTGTTTTTATATAGTTTCGGCAAATGTTTTTGTAGTTAGTTTGTAGTAAGAAACATTACATAACACCTTTTTTTTAATTTGCGGTGACTCTTCTTTGGCAATAGTTAAATATTAGTCAAAGTCAAAATAATAATATATCTTCCTAGCTTTATTTGCAAAGTAAGAAACTGAAATACTTACCTATCCGGTGCCACAAGCAAACCAAGTGGAAAGAGTTACTTATTCTTTTTGTTGGCATGATCCTCAAAACGGCGCTGTCTACTACAGAGATGTACCTACCTATTCATCGTAGACTATATTTGTGTAGCTGACGTAATATTTACCGTTTATGACTTTACCTCAGCAGCACACACTATTCTTTCAGCTTCATCGTCGATTTTTAAGCTCGATGCAGCGACTGAACGCTAAAGCACCATGCACATGTTTTAAATAATATTTTATGCGAAATTGATGCTCAGAATATTAAAGTCCATTGCCCAGCGAAGAATTAGTGAAATTTTACTAATGTTAGTATTGTACTATGAGACTACTAGATTGACAGTAGAATACTGATTTTCGGCCATTTTAATAATTAATAAAAAGGGGCACATGAAAATTTATCATTTAATAATTTTACTCCGCAGTAGGACTACGAGGAATTAGGCTTCCCGCGCCCACTAGTAGGACAAGTAGGACCACGAGGGAACAGGTAAACTTAACGCTTACTTACTTTTTACTTATGTAGGTACTGTAGGAGCACTTAAACGTGATGTTTATTTACCAACTGACTGGCATGAAACTAATCGGAAACCAAAAAGATCTGATGTTCCCGCGTTCAAACCTCATTTGGGAGAAACAATAAGGCTTTGTTTGTTCCGGGCCAGATGGAAACCTTCCAAGCCCTAAGGGAGCCGTCGAGAGGGCAATTGAGGAGTCACTTTGCCTCTCAGAATGTAGTTTTCAGAACTTTCAGAGCTGAGACGACTGGCATTGAACTGGCAAAAATGCTTTCGTATGTCCTTCCAGCGTCCGGATATCCGTTTGTTCTCCTCTACAGGTCACATTTCTCAACCGATTCTCGTGAAATTTTGTGAGCAGGTTCGAATAAATATATATATATTTTTTTCGATATAGTTTTCTTTTTTTAAAATAGCGGAGATATGTAAAAAAAACATATTTCAGCCGTTTCGAAAAATGTTCAAAAATAACACAAACCTTTTTTGTTAACGGTGAAAAGCTTTGTTTTTTTATAGTTAGAAGACTCAAAGTTCATAGTTTTAAAATCAATCAAAACATTTCTGTCCAATATTCTAAATTTGAAAATAATAAGGTTGTGATAGAACTTATGACTGCGTATATTTTTTATTTGTTGTTTAAACAACATACAATTTGAGCTACTTTTTAACGCGAGGTCTACAGCTCACGGAGCCACTAGTTATATCCAGAGCCAAAAATTTCATGTAAAAATACGAGTGTTTTATGAGATTTTTTCATATATTTTTCATCCGCTTTTCAGTCCACGATGAAAGGGAATACTTGCATATTTAAAAGCATTTTAAAGGCGCTGAGACCTCTAAAATAAAGTTGAAATTTAAAAAAAGTGAGATATTTTTTGTAGAATACTTACCTTTGAAATACTTATTACTAGTAAGTAGTTTTATATTTTTACAGCCAAATTTAGAATTTTAGATAAGAATAGAACCAGATACGTGTACTAAGTATTTGCAAATATAAATAAAATTATTGAATACCAATTATTACAGTGAAATTCAAGATAGATCGTCTCAAAATTATAATATTTTAGACACCTACTTAGATTAAGCATCCCGCTAAATATGGGCTGGAAGATTTCGAGTCCCGTCTGAGAAGTCGGTCGATTTTTTGTTGTATTTTTCTAGCATATTATTTATCATTTGGTCTCTAACTCAAATGGGAGTAAAAAAATATTGTACAGCAACACCCATGCCTTATTTATTCTCTCTCAGCCTAGTCAGAGATAAACCTACTTTAGTTCAGTTTCAAACTCACATTTAATATAATACACACATGTATAAGTGTTTCAGTTAACTCCTGAGGGCGGGGCCTATTATATAGGTGTGTCGCTGTCATGCAAAATGCAAGTATTGTGCACTGATATTTTTGTGGTGTGCATGTGCATTTATTTGCGGGCGGGCGGGCGGTGCATCCTGCATATATTTTTTGCGGGAGTAAGCTACATATATTTGTCTTTTCACAATGGTTTGGGACTTCCACCAAGTAATGCCTGATTCAATCAAATGCCTATTATATAAAAATAATCACGATCATCGGACGATGTTCGTCCCACTCCGTGATATTATTATTAATAATAGTGGGATAACTCGACCGTGTTGACAAAAAAAAAGGGCAACGATGAGGTGGGGTGCGGGGCAGAGTGACGTCCCCCAGCCGCTGCCGCGCAGGCGAGCCGTATATCAGATACCGTCGCCCACGACCCGTAGTCACACCAATGTACCACACCGGTGTGACTAACGATAATTTTTTTACCCGTAGTCACACCGGTGTGACTAACGATAACTTTTTTACCCGTAGTCACACCGGTGTGACTAAGGATAATTTATCCCGATCCGTACCTATAAAATCCTGACAATAAGCCTGATTTCTACTAAAAAGTCCTGACATTAAGCCAAGTCTTAGTTGTGTTGATTATTTATTAGTTGATTGTTACCAAAGAAAGGAAAAACAAACTCACAAACATACATGAACCTTGAACACAATGCCTTCTTTTAATGAGCTGTTGTGTCATATATAAAACTTTAATTGTAAGTTTTGTTTCACTATAATGTGAGTAATAAAAAACCCTGTCATTTTCCAAGTCCGGCCGGAACCCTGACAGGAACCTTAACAATCTTGACATGTCAGGACAAATCTTGACGCCTTAGGTAACCCTAGCCATACCTAACTTTTCCCAACTGAAAGTTTACGCTGAGACAAAGAAGTTTCCTGACTAATAGGTATCCACATAGCTCGGTCGTCAGGCGTATCGCTTCAAAGAAGTGAGGCAGATTTAGAATAACTCATAACCCGAGTCACAGCTTCACTATGTAGAATGGGACTCCGATAATATTTTTACACTTTGCTTTCATTAGTGCACTACTCAAAAGAAAATAGGGGCCACTATATGGTTTTCCATACAAACGAGATTTCCGAAAGGTTTTATGTGCTTAAATGATTTTATTTGAATAATGATATTGTCCGAAAGCTGTAATACATAACATAATATATGGTCAACTTGCGGACTTTACTGTCGATTTTTTTTGTATGATTTCTCCTGTTCACCATGTGTCAGGTAAGAATTATAAAAAATGTTCTTTTTCATTTCTTTCTATTCTAATGTTACGGCCACACTACCGTGATATGCCATTGAATACTGCAATTGATGAACCTTATGCGTATAGGCATAAGGAAAATTATGGGCATAATTATTGCCATATCACGGTAATGTGGCCGTAACATAACTGACACACGGCGAATAGGAGAAATTATACTGTAAATTCGTCAGTAAAGTCGAGTTTTACATCTTTCGAACAATATCTAATTCAAATAAAATCAGATTGAATTTACATAACCTTTCAAAAATTATAAATAGTATATTACAAATAATGGTCATTTTTTTAGCAGTATATAAGGTTCAAAATCAAATACATCGGACGACGAACATCGTTTGATTATCACGATACTTTTTTTTCTAAAAGACCCTCTGTACTGTACTGTAGTGGGCGGACACATCAACTAGGGATTAATTATTGAATCAGGCAATATAGTTCTTTTAGCAAAAGTCAATCAACAGCTTATTTGATTTATTTCTGGAAAGGAGGAAAAAAAATTCATTTCTGTAGGCAACTTCTCAATTATTTATTACCAATAAGGTAAAGTTGATTGTGGATGTACGAATTCGTATTAAGTAGTACTGGCAATTAATTTCTTCTCAGAAGATAATGTTATCGCAACTAACATTCAAATACTGAATACTTATTGAAAATCTGTACGTCAGATATTCTATGGTTAAATAGGTACTAAATTTTTAACACTGATAGTGTTTTTTTAGTTATCACTTCGAAATCACTTTTACTTTTCTTATATTTCAACGAAGTAGTCAACAAAAATTAGGTCATTTATTAAGCAAAGGCAACTCTACTTACGAGTAGAGGCAGCTCTCAAAGTATTATTTTTTTATTTACTTTTAAATGCTTCAGTATTTGGCCGATAAATCTTGATTTAATTATACAATAAAGAATAATAAAAGTGGTTAAAATATAAAAAAAATCATAGAAAATAAGTCGCATACGTACGTAGTAAAGGTAAACACATTTCAAAGTAGCGATTGAAGAGAAACAAAAACAATGCTTTATAAATAACACGACTAACAACAGACAGGAATTTTAATACCTCATGACAAAGGCATTGTTAACGATATTAAAACAGTTGATTTTTAGGGTTCCGTACCTCAAAAGGAAAAAACGGAACCCTTATAGGATCACTTTTTTTACCTTTGTAAGCTTTTCAGTGAAAGTGAATTTGGTTTTTATAATATAAAAATATATCCAAACATCCAAATTTCAATAGAAATGATGGTTGGAGAGTACCACCAGCTTGGGATCCCATAATTTATCAACTAAAATCCCATCCCAAATCACACACTGCAGGATCTAAAGATATAGTTAAGTAGTTCGTTTTGTAGATAGGGATCAAAAGGGAGGTCGACACAACCTTTCTGAGTTTTCTTCCGCCAGTTCTTTCTCTCAGAGGCCTCCCAATTTGTGAACTGGTAGTAGATTCAGTAGCTAGATATTGTTTTCTAATTAACTTTATTCAATTTAACTCAGTAATAATGATTAAAATCAGAACGCAGCTATAAAATAATTAAATAAACTTAAATGCATTTTTATAAAATTTTCGAGCGGGTAATTTCATAAAAATATGAGCAGCCTTTTTGCTTTAGTCCTCCCGTGACCACGCCCCCTGGAAAGGTGTCGAAACGTCGGGAATTCTAAAAAACCAATAAATACAAACTAAATAATTCTAAAACAACACCTGAATTAATAATATACGCGCTGTAATCCGTAAAAAGTGTTTTATTTATAAAAATATATAGGTATATCTGTTCAGCTACTTCTCAAAAGTACTATATTTTACTAAACGATCTCCGTAAGTCCGTAGTGAACACCAATAAAAAGGGTCTTTAACTTTTATATCATATTGCACAAGTAAAAGATGAATATTATTAATTTCCGATTTTTTTTGTCTTAAAATTCAGAGAATTGAAAGTAAAGGTAGATCATAATTTAAGAATCAGATGGGAATATGTACCTAAGGTAAAGAAATGAGAACTTAATCTGTCTGGCGGCGGGCCAGCTGCGTCAGAAATTGGTGTTGTGGTTTATATTAGCAAGGGCTCGCCTGTTTCGTATTTACATAATTAAACAAAATAATGATTTTCTTGTACACATCCTGAGAACCTTAGCCAGGTCTGTACTAAATAATACTATATACCTCTTAATAGTGTTATGTCTCTAAAAAAACGCATCTGAAGATTGAATTGGGCTACAAAATAATCCCGATAAGACTGATGATAGTGTTTTTTAAAAACGAATTGTCTTAGTAAGATCTTCATTTCAGATGACAGCTGACAAATTTAAAACGGCAATATCTCAAAAAGTAGTCATCCTATACTGAGTATCTTGAAGAAATGAAAGGTCTTGGTGAGATCTTCATTTCAGATGACAGCTGTCAAAATTAAAACAGCAATATCTCGGAAAAAACTCTTCGGAGACTGATGGTCACAAGTTAATATAGATAATGTACCTGATTGTGAAGAACTGAAAGGTTTTAGTAAGATCTTTATCTAAGATGACAACTGTCCAACTTAAAATAGCAATATTTCGGAAAGTACTCAGATTGGCAGACCCCCATTTCATTGAATGAGTACCGGAAGAAAAAATCCTCTAGGAATAAAGCCAAAGTTGAAGAGAAGAGAGAGCGTAGTAGTTTTCAAAACAAGTGATTTTGCAAAAGCATACCCTTTGTGATGCTTTTGCAAAATCACAAGTTCTAAGTCTCAATAATTTAGTATTTTTAGGCATTTTTTAAATTTAGATTTTTCGCATTCACAATGCTATTTTTATATTAAGATAAATAATATTAGAAAAAATCGACTCACCCGTAGCACCTCAGACGGGACTCGAACCCGCACCCTTGGGATTCCGGCCCAATGCACTGACCAATTATGCTACCGAGTCGCTCGGGCTCGAGCGACTCGGTAGCATAATTGGTCAGTTATCTTAATATTTTTAGGCAGTTGCATAAAAGTTCTAAATTATTGAAAGTTGAACACATAACGACAAATGAAAATTTGGTTAGGTAAGACTTGTGACTAGCAAAAAAATCGGCGAATTACCATCTTATTTTTACCGACTTCAAAAGGACGGAGGTACTAAATTCGACCCATATTTTTTTTGTTTTTTGTTTGAAATGAAATGAAATGAAAAATTCTTTATTCAAAAAATCATTGTTTTTTGTATGTACACCGATTACTCTGGCGTTGGTGTGCCGACTTTAATAATTCTTTTTTTGTTCGATTGGGTATACTTTCAATTTGGTCCCATATAAGTTTTATTGATATCTGATGATAATCTTCGGAGATATGGAGCCTAATGTCATGGGAGTCGTGAATAATTAGAAAAATAATAAGTAAAATCATCTATGTAATGCACACATTAGCTTTTTGTTCTAGCTGAATCCGTTGGTCCTGACTGCATCTGCAGTCATTAATAGTCTCCAATCCACATTGGGCCCGCGTTATATGAGGGGGGACTAATAATAATAAAGTTAGCTATTTATTTTGTTGATGGAAGCGTGGCCGTTGGCCACAAGTACGTTGTGTAGCCGGGCCACAAGAAATGTGCTATAACTCGTGAAATAAAGCGGTACATACCTACTGGTTTTTTCCTTTTGGGTACCATAAAGTACGCACCCGTACGTCTACTGACATAATACAGAAGGTACACAAAGAAAAAAAAATGTTTAAAAAACAAAAAACCGAAACCGAAAACCGCTGAGCTACCGAGTCACTAGTGGGAACGTCGAGTTTCTTCTTAGTATATTTACTCTTACGCTGCAAGAAAGCGCCATCTCACCAATGTAGAAGGAAGTGAACATGATCTGGTACGAGCCCTATTTTTTCTTGTACATTATTTAGTATTATATAATAAAACACGTGTAATGAAGTCGGGTGGGGCGGGAGGACAACTTCTTTTTTTAATTCTAAAAGCCATTTAAGGCAAGGCACAAGGTATTTAATTTTGAAGTTGTTTTTGTTTTCTGGTTTTTTTTCATAGAAACAATGTAACTATGAAAAAATCACCCTGCATAGCAGTTTTCAAATCACCAGCTTGACAACTTGTCATTCAAAATCTTGATCCGGACAGCATCAGGCTTGTTCAAATCCGTTATTTCAACGCGGTATTTTTTGCACACCTAAGTATTTTTCGAACTAATGTTCTGATAGAAAAATTACATAAAGAAGGACGCCCATTTCTGACCTGTCAAATGTATGTTTATAATGTATTATTTATGTATATTTAAGCATTTTTTAAAGTTCATGTAAACTTTAAAAATAATTTATATGACAGGTCAACGCTTGTATGGGAATTGGTCATTGTTCTTTGGGCAATAAAGACAATATTTCAACCCATCCTTTTAGGTTATAGCTGTTTTTTTAATTGATTAGTCACAAAGAACATAAAAATATACAGAGTATAGCGCAAACGTCATAGAATGGAATTTATTTCGAAATGTTCAAAGCTGTTCCCAAACAAATTAAATTAATCGAGTTAACTGTTGGACTAACCAGCTAAAGAGGCCATAACGCTTTAGATTTTTTTTATTTTATTTATCGCTGACGAATCACTCGAAGCAAAAAAAGAAGAATGAAATGACAAGAAATTGACGACCTCCGTGGTCGAGTGGTTTGTACGCCGGTTTTTAAGGTGTCGCCATCTCTGAGGTTCGATCCCCGGCTGGGTAAATTTACAAATTGAACTTTTCTATTGGCTCAGGTCTGGGTGTTTGTAGTTCCACCGTTGTCTCTGATTTCCATAACACAAGTGCTTTAGCTACTTATTTTGGAATTGGAGCAATGTTTGTGATGCTGTCTAATATTTATTTATAATATTAATTACTTCTTCTGAGTTTAGATATAATCCGTTCGAGTTAAAATAAATGTTGACACCCATTGATATAAATATAATAAGAAACTTGAAAACGTAATCATCTTTAAATGCAATCTTTATCATCGCAATGCTATCAATATTTTTCACCATTTATTTTTATCAAATCATTATGTTTTTGGTAGAATCCTTTTATTTAACTTTTAAATTATGATTTTTCGATTCAAAATAATCATCGATTAAACCGAAAAATCAGCAAATCAATTAGTTTTGAATGACATTATTATTATGAAACCTCTCTACTGAAGTACAGGAAGTATTTAATATTAAAAAACTTACCAAACAATAGCAGAAGTAAATCGCTCAGCGCTAAACTGAACAAGTAATAATTAGTAGCGGTATGCATAGCGGGGTGTCTGATGATGACGACGCACACCGCCGCGTTGCCCGCCACCCCGGTCAGGAATATCACCAAGAGTACAGCAGATATCGGCACTATCTCCTGCAGGGGCAACCGCTGGGGACCCATCATCCACCACAGCATCTCTTCTTCACTACAGTCGAAGTAACTCAAGTTGGTACACCGCTTGTAAAACTGGTCTATAGTCTCGTTAAGTCGGAGAAAAGATTCCGCCATTTTGATCGTTTTTAGAACATTACTTTTTAATTTTCACTAAAACTAGAATTTATAGTTTAAAATCACTTATTTATCTATTGTGTTAACATTACTTTTCTTAGTTATAATAACGATTTAAATTAAGGTAGTTAATAAAAAAGTTTATACTTTTAAAACACAGACATAACACAGAAAAAATACTTCAAATATTCATCCCTTATTATTTTACGTAGACATACCAAAAGTAAATAAAATATAAGTAAAATAAACAACAATAGTAGAAAACAAAACGAGCGCACAAACTTCTCAAAAGTTCGTAGCGACTACGAGACGGACTACGCGCTACGACCGGCGGCCTCCGTAGTCAAGGGGCCACTGAGACGTGTCGGTTCGATCGGCATTCTCTTTAGAAGGAAAGTAGGACTGGATTAACTTTTATTAAGTTATTTACAGAGTATGTATTTGATTATCAAAATATAAATTACACCTGCATAATAATGTCGCTTTCATACGGCATAGCAGTTTTAATGGCAGATGTTTAAGTTACGGTATGCGATACGTTTTTTGTATCTAGTAATATACGACTAGAGTCGGTTGTTAACCTTTCACTCACTTAATTACCTTATTTAATATCGCTAAACTACTATTAAAACCTGCATGTCAATATGATATACACAATATACCTACATTTCTCATGCTCTTGGATCGCCTTGGAAGAATAGCCAATAATTAAAAAGACAATCAACTTTCATAATATTTTTTTTATACTACCTGCTCGTCAATGGCATATTATGTGTCATGTAAACCTTTCCTAAAGTAAGTCATTTTTCCCATGGGAATAATGTGATTTGAATTTGGAATGCAACTTACGAGTATGTAGTCGTGCTTGATCGAGGTTGGTTTCAAAAATGTTAAGGTGCAATGAGATTTTATTCAGAGTTAGGCTGTATGTTGACGACCTCCGTGGTCGAGTGGCTTTGTACACCGGTTTTCAAGGTGTCGCCATCTCTGAGGTCCCGGATTCGATCCCCGGCTGGGTCAATTTAGAAACCGAACTTTTCTATATTGGCTCAGGTCTGGGTGTTTGTGATACCACCGTTGTCTCTGATTTCCAAAACACAAGTGCTTTAGCTGCTTACTTTGGAATCGGAGCAGTGTATGTGATGTTGTCAAACATTTATTATTATTTATTATTTTAAAAAATAATGAGAATTTATTCTGATTTAGGCTGCATGTTATCATTTTCGTTGCACTGCCTATACAATTAAAAAAAAGAAAAACGTAAACTTTTTACGAAGGATTTATTCGAATGTCGAACTGACCACTACAGAATAGACGAAAAAAAAAAATACTTAAGTACTTTCTTTATAACAGTCATTGGTTTCAGTTGCCTCGCAGAAAGTATAAAAAGTAAAGTATGCATCGCGGGCTTAAATGTGTATTTGTCTTGAGCGATCTTGAACACCTCGTACTCAGGATTCTAGCCTTAACTCCTATACCTAGGGCCATACGTTACTTCAACAGTTCGTGGCGCGCAAAATAGCCGTTTTCACCGAAGTTTTGAGGGGTTTTCTATAGGTTATGCTATGAGTAGAAAAGAGACAAATATATATTCGAAGATATCTTTTTAAATAGGTCTCAACTTGTTTAAAAACTGGTATGGCAAATACTGTTCTCGACGCTCAGAAATGTAAATTTTAACGTTCTGTGCGGCATGAGAAGTATTTGGCCATAAATATGCACCTCATACTTCACTGTAGTATTTGAGACGCAATCCAATAAAACAACAGTTTTTTGTTTTTTGGCCCATGATTAATTATTTGGCAAAAATGTTTAGTTTCATTTTTAGAACATTCCCTTAAGGGGATTAAAACGACTACAAAATGCTGGTGCATATGTTACCGGCCAAACCCAATTCCAGGACAAACTAGTTTGGCCTAGGTTAAACTAGTTCTTCCTATACGCGATAAGATTAACTGGTATAGCCCAGACTAAACTAGTTTGCCCTAAGCACTAAAGAATAAACGAGTTTTGCCTTGGCTAAACTAGTTCTTACTAAACGCGATAGGATTAACTGGTATAGCTCAGACCAAACTAGTTTGTCCTAAGCCCGAGACCTATTATCTTCATTTCCGCATTATCATGTTTTATCTGAAATACAGCGATGTCTTGAACTTTTCAGGGATTTTTACATAAACAGCCGGAGGGCAGAATGGAATTTTGTAATTATGCCAGTGCTGCCCTCCCCGGCGTTTCTTCAAAGCCAAACCGGAGATATCGTTTAAATTTAAATAAACACTCACTTTATGTATGCTTTTCTTTTTGTTTGTGTAAAAAGAAACATACAAAAATATCCCGTACAATTTTAAAGACACAGAGTTTTAGAGTCTCCTTTTACCTATAATATTCTGTACGTACATAAATAGAATATTATGGGATATGATGGGAGTTGCAATGTGTACATTAAGCATATTAATTAGGATTAAAATCAACTTGACAGATCAAAACGGATAAAATTGGTCAGATGGAGTATCTCGTTACTTGGGCTTCAAATGAAACTAATTGATTCCCAGCATTTCGAACAACATATTAATGGATGTGCCTCTATAACCAAATGCTGCTTGTATACTGTATAATCATGAATACCATATTAAAATGTAAGAAGCGCTGTGTTGTTGTTGTGCGCTATGTGCTGTGTTGTTTTGGAATTCAATATTGCTTCTACACAAAAAAAAATCAAAATTATTTCAATAACAAGTATAACCACACCTAAGTACCTAATTAAGTCACAAAATATTGTACTTAAATATACCTTTAACTTCAATAACCTCCGAATAACAACCTGACCTTACTTAGAACAACATTTACAACTTGAAAAGAAAACCGACTCTTTCCCGTTTCACTGAAATCAAATATTAATTTTTGTTTTTTCTCTTTTGAACGTCGTTTTGATTTTCATTTCTATGTGATTTCAGCCCACAAAGATATTGTGAAATATTGGAGCAATAATTTCCTGAAAAAGGTACACTTTTATTCCACAGTCATTCGTCGAGCTTTTGTACTGGAATACGAAAGTTTTATTTCAGACAAAAAAGGTTTTCTTTGTGTTAAATTGGCAGTTTTTTTCTATTTGCCGGCCCGGATTAGGGCAATATTTACTGAATTGCTATGAATCCTAGTATAACCCGCTCTGCTGAAACACGATTACAAATCCTTTGAAACATGGGACTGAAGGCCCAGTACAGAAAAGAGTATTATTACATTTCCAGACGAATCCGTAAAGTACTTGCAAAGTAATTACGTAATTTTTGAAACCTGTAATCGTGACTTCGATTCGGTAAGCTGATGATAACACGTTGAAGTATCGTTTTGAGTATTATTACGATTCCCAGACGAATCCGTAAAGTACTTGCAAAGTCATTAGGTAATTTTTGAAATCTGTAATCGTGACTTCGATTTGGTAAGCTGATGATAAACACATTGAAGTATCGTTTTTCGATCAGTCAAGTAAATAACTTGTATCAACGTGCATACTTTTACTTTAACTAAGTACGTAACAAAATTTTAGTTCCGCAAGGGCGTAGTGTAGTAAAAGTGAATGTAAGGGAGTATATCGACGACCTCCGTGGTCGAGTGGCTTTGTACACCGGTTTTCAAGGTGTCGTCATCTCTGAGGTCCCGGGTTCGATCCCCGGTTGGGTCAATTTAGAAAAACGAACTTTTCTTTATTGGCTCAGGTCTGGGTGTTTGTGATACCACCGTTGTCTCTGATTTCCATAACACAAGTGCTTTAGCTACTTACTTTGGAATCGGAGCAATGTATGAGATGTTGTCAAATATTTATTATTTATTATATAAAGGCTTCATCTTTTTCTTCTTGAGTCGGGGAACTACCCAAACTCGTTTTTTAAACTCGCTAATCTCACATCTTACGTCACATAAGAATATTACAACCCTTCTTCCATTTGATAAATGCTGAAAAATTGGCATTTACCGCAATTTCTCCAAGAGTCAGTAAAATACGAGCCACGTAGTTTTCTTGCCCATAAACAAACGTATCTACAAAGTAATTTTTCATAGCGCCTCGCGTATTTCAAGGGCTTTACATAGATTTAATGCCTTGGGTCTGGAGCAGTTTTGAACCATGACTTTCTATGTATCTCATCATGTTTTTAAACCCTATTATGTCCGCATTTTTTGTTTTATCTTTCCAGCTATGATGATTTAAATAAAATAAATATAGTCTAGTAAATTCTCACTTACTAACCACTTTAGTAACAACCTTGAAATTTATGTTCATCAAAAACATAATCCCCCTACCAGCAGGCCATTACATAAAAACGATCGCGATAAGCAGACGATATTCGTCTCACTCCTTGACACTATCAACTCACGAATAAGGTTCAATATCAAGTAAATTGAACGAGGCATTACGTCCGATTATCGCGATTCTTTTTGTGTAATAGGCATAGGCTTATTACTTTCCTCTGAGCCATAAAGGAAAGTTACAAATAGGGGTAATATTATAGGCCTGTAGGATTCGAACCCAACAGACTGTTGGCTCAAGTTGCACTAAGCGGATGTCAAAAAAGCAATGAGAACAACACACCTACTATTTAGGGGATAATAAACCTCTGTTCTCCTCAAAGACTTCTATGTATATACTACACTGGACAGGCTGTACAGTACCGAAAAATTGCTCATTAAGTTACGGTGCATGCACCAAAACTCCTTTAGTTTATTGCGAGCGACCGATAGAAACAGTTAATGCGCCGCGAAGGTTGGTTGGTTGTGACACAATTTTAGTTTTGAACAGCTCGTCTATGTTATTGAAGTCATTAGTTCTCCCATTTTATTTTTAGCCTTTTTGTGGAGTCGATCGGCTATCGTGGTGATAGGCAGCCCTTACGTACGACCAACTCAATCCAAATTCTGCGCTCGACATTTCAATATAGTATGCATTGTCGATCCGTGCAGAAACTCATCGGTGAGATTAGTTTCCAAGTTTATTCAGATTTTGATAACACTTAAGTGCGACTTGAATCCTAATCTGGCGAGTAGTTTTAGGTAAACTATGCATTTAGTTCATTTTCTTCATTCATTAAATGAATTAAGTTATACATTATTATTAGAAACCTACGTTAAGTTATTAAAAAATATATTATTACAATAATATTATTATAGGGTTAAAAAGATTCTAAGATTGATTTTATTGGTGAAGTTATAATAAAACATCTGAAAGTGCCAGTAACTGGTAAAAGGCTATTATTCAATACAATTTATATCTTTTATACAGCCTAAATTACTTCCTTCCTTGAACCTTACTGAAAATTAAATTTTACTGGACATTTTTATTAGGAAAACGATATGTATCGCTTCCAACGTTATTGTGGCGTAATCCTAGCTCCATCCTCTGTTTTATTAATTGCACAAAAGTTTTGATAAATTGAAAAAACTTTTCCAATATCTTTTCTTTTATCACTCTTTGTATGTATTAACGTATACTATACTTATCTTGTGATATTACTTTAGTTGGATCCATACGCAAAACCTGTTATTTGAATAATAAAAAAGTCAGAAAGCTATTACAAACTTATTCTGTGTCATCATTTCATTTAACAACAACGAAATCATGTTATTATAGTTTTTAGGTTTTACGTTATTTCGATATTGTAGTTTAATAAGAAGGTAAAGAACCATTTTTTAATCCACAAATAGGAAAATAATAGCTTTATCTCATTTTTTGTCAAGACTATTCGAAAAGTTCTCTCGAGAGTTTTTAAACCACTAAGGATAATAGATAAGGATTAACCACACACATAGATACAGGGAGGGTACTCAAGCTCTTAAAAGTAATATTGTGATAGAGACAGAGCTATACATAGCTATATATAGCGCCATCTCACTTATGACATTACTTTGATGTTACTTTTGATAGTAATAGTAAGGAGGCAGTACCCATAATAGACTATAGGTACACACACACAGTTAGGTAGGTAGGTACCCATATCATTTCAAATTTCAGAACCTACGTCTTCAATCCTTTATTTTGGAGCATAAACAAACCACAGAATTCATAGCATAACAGTTTCGGGTCCCAAATCCCGTTAGGGGAAAATACTTCAAGAAGGCCTCAGGTGAAACGTTAATGGACGAGGACTTCCCGTGGACGTTGTACCCTTTTTAACAGTTCCAGACAACTTTTTACCAGCGAACAACGAATAAGAATTATTAAGTCAAAGAATAAGCTATTTCTTAGCATTCCAGCTCCCTTACTCTGACTATCAAAAAGTAACATCAAAGTAATATGAGAGTTGGCGCTATACGCGATGTTATAGCTCTGTCTCTATCACAAAGTTACTTAAATATTACTTTAAGACCCTCCCTAATCTACTACGATACAATTTTAATAATAATCTTTAACATAGTTTTATTAAGTCTGGCCTCCAATGATATTATATCTAAATCTGGTGATACTAGTTAGCTGCAACATGCACATGAAAAGACAATATGTGTTGTGCCTACAGACGCTAGGTGCCTGAGACGGACAATGGCCAATCATGCTTGCGTCTGACATAGCCATTAGGGCGTTGTGTATACGTCCCTTAATGCAACGACACCGTCGGATTACACACACTGATGACGCATTCACACAAACAACCACCTATTACTTCCTATATGTAGCTAAGACAGTCATTAGCTATTTAAATAAGGTAGGTTTTAATAAAAAAGGCTGGTGTACGCAGTGAGAAAAACCGCCGGGCATGTATGAAAAGGTTGATGGATGTAAATGAAGCGAAAGAAGTGTGCAAGGATCGTAGCAGGTGGCGATCCATAGTCTCTGCCTACCCCCATGGGAAACAGGCGTGAGTATATGTATGTATGTATGTATGTAGGTACCTATATACAAGGTGTTACAAAAATACCCTTGATGCCGAATATGGTATATAGGGACCATCAAACTGAACAACTTTTACTATGGGACCAACTCTGAAATCGCGAAAAAAAAATCAGCTGTTTCATACAAAAATTAAAATCGAAAATATTAAAATGTATGAAACAGCTGATTTTTTTTCGCGATTTCAGAGTTGTCCCCATAGTAAAAGTTGTTCAGTTTGATGGTCCCTATATACCATATTCGGCATTAGGGGTGTTTTTGTAACACCTTATACCTATAGTCACAAAATATATTATTTATCAAACAAGTGTCATGCAAACTTCTTAACCAGGTAAAATGAAAAAAATCGATCTAGATTATGTCATAGTTATCTTAAATTCAAACTCAAAAGTTAAAGTTTTAAATTTTGAGATTTAAGCATACACAATGCCATTTTATATAATACCAAATAATATACTAGAAAAAATAAAATGGCATTGTGTATGCTTAAATCTCAAAATTTAAAAATTATATAGCTTTCTCATCTTAATCAATTGTTTAAAAATATCTGGAAAGGTATTCAGTTGATGTCGAGGTAATTCCTTGTACAATGGTGAGATGGCGCTGGCTTGCAGCGTAAGAGTTGATATACTAGGAGAAATTCGACGTTCCCACTAGTGACTCAGTAGCTCAGCGGTCAGAGCATTGGACCGGATATCCAAAGGTCGCGGGTTCGATTCCCGTCCGAGAACATGATCTGGTGCGAGTCGTATTTTTTCTAGTACATTATTTGGTATCAAAAGTTAAAGCTCAAAAAATTAAGCCATTTTAAATCGTCAATATTTTCTTAACCCGAGACTTTATTAGCTGACAAGAAGATGGAATGAATTTTAGTCTCTACCATCTTATTTTATAGATTATTACCTAGCCATTTTGCGAATTGGCCGTTGAGCAAATTAATTCGCCATTGATATGATATTCATGATAATAAAACTAATGTTTTATTTTTATCATTCATGAATGATTCTACTCAGTTTAAATAAATAAATAAATTTGACAACATCACATACATTGCTCCGATTCCAAAGTAAGTAGCTAAAGCACTTGTGTTATGGAAATCAGAGGCAACGGTGGTATCACAAACACCCAGACCTGAGCCAATATAGAAAAGTTCGTTTTCTAAATTGACCAAACCCGGGATCGAACCCGGGACCTTAGAGATGGCGACACCTTGAAAACCGGTGTACAGAGCCACTCTCACCACGGAGGTCGTTGTTTATATAAAACTCCTTTCTGACTTCGTAAAGTGAATAGTCATAGGTAATAAAATTATATTGAAACTTTCACAAGATATAATTGTACACAATTTAAAAGCCATCCATGATTTTTCTGATCGAAGATAAGTAGTAGCTGGCGTTTTTCATGTTGCCTTCCATTTGGTCGCTGGCTCGGTCCGGCGCCCGGTTGCTGTCGCTGTAATATACATTGCTGACCTCCTCGTTAGCTCTGGATGGTTGCTCCTTACCTGAGAAGTAATCGATAACATAATAATATAAATGGTTAAAAAAAAACGATATTTTTACTGCTGCATAAGGATATCGCCTCTCAAATCAAACAAAAATCTTTGATTTAGCTTTAGAATCCTCATTTAAATTGTCCAATATTGGTATATGAGGCTCCCAAGGCATAGCTTTCAACAATTTTTAACAAAACTAAAGCGAGTATTTTTATTAAATTTAGATTTTTTCCATTCACAATGCTATTTTTATATTAAGATAAATAATATTAGAAAAAATACTAGAAAAATTCGACTCACCCGTAGCACCTCAGACGGGACTAGAACCCCGCACCCTCGGGATTCCAGCCCAATGCACTGACCAATTATGTTACCGAGTCGCTAGTGGGAGCGGCGAAATTTTCTAGTACTTTTAACTTCTTCGCTGCAAGCCAGCGCAATTTCATCAATGTGAGAAAATACCCCCACATTCGAAAGAAACATCTTTCCAGATGTTTTGACAAACGATAACGATGAAACAGCTATATAATTATTAAATTTAGATTTTGCATTCACAATGCTATTTTTATATTAAGATAAATAATATTAGAAAAATACTTTTCTTTAAACGAATTGAACGAAGCTGAAATGGTAACGATTTAACTTTGGTTTTATCGTTGAAAATTAGGGCGATTGGGCCCCAGTAAGCGTATTAAGAATTTACGCACTTTAATTTGGCAATTGTAGGTGTCGTTTGTATTACAACTTTTAGCTTAGCATAATTACCGCCAGAGGCGTTGTGTCAAATTGCACACAAATATTACTACAGTTGCTATCGAGTATAGTTTAATCAAACGAATCTGTTCAAACATAATACAGGCACATCATAAATATTATCCTTCGAATGCTCTAATCAGACATTACTTTCAATTAAAATGAAGGTATACAAGGAAGGCCGTCTTTAACCTATTTGAGGCCCTGGGCACATTTGGGGGTCCCTATGATCTTGACTTAAATTTATCTAAACATGCCGATATCAGATCAGAAAGCCTGATATTCGGGCAAGAGTAGGATAGCTATGCGCATGCAAAAGCTAGTAAGCAAGTAGTATTTGTAGTCAGTAGTTATTGTTTAAGTAATTATTGTTTAAGTATTCAAAATTCCGAAATATGTTTTATATGTTTTTTGGTAATAAGTATCCGTTATCGTTTAGCGATCTGGCAGGAACTAGGGGCCCCTATCGATCGCGGGGCCCTGGGCATGTGCCCAGAGTGCCCAGTGGGAAAGATGGGCCTGTAGGTATACTGTTCCTTTAACAACTGGATTATAAAACTGTGCTGCCATGGTCGTGTCTCTACCCTGTATCTGTTTTTGTTATTACAAAAACAAATATAAATGTCTTCACACGTCTGCTGTTTCTGCTGGCAAAAACAAGATGGCTAATTTTCCACTGCGAATTGAGGTGTTAGATTATACTCATTCATTGATATAGAATGGATTCGGAATGATGGCAGTTTACCCGTAGCACAAACAGCTATCGATAAAAAAACGTGCGTAAAAGTATTCGATGGTGTAATTTTGTATGGGAAATTTGTACAGCGCCATCTATCACCTAAAAGCGAAATTAAATTTTTCATACACAATTTTTATATCGAGTACTTTTACGTGCGTTATTTTTCTTGATATATGTTCGTGCTACTTAGGATACAGTTTGATCAAAGAGAAAACAGTCAGAAATAATTATAACAATGCTTACGTGAATAAGAAATAATAATACAAAACTAATACACCCAGGCGTGTTACTTACGTAATGGGAAACATTTTACCACGTTCCTGATGCTGTTAGTAAAAAATAAGCTTATCATAGTTGCAATTTTACCTTGAAAACTTCTGCGGTCCCCGAAGGGCGGTGAAGGTTCGTCCGATTCATCGCTTATCAGCCCGTTCTGTTTTGGCTGCGTCTCTCGAGCAGGCAAGTCGTCAGGGGACCGCATCATAATCACTACAGTACAATAAGAAGGTACTTACTGATGATCACCAGAACAAGACAAAACTGGTGTGAACATGCTGGATTAGGGAAAATAATAAGAACACTAATGATTTGCATTGCAATCTGCAAAGTTCTTTATGCACTATTATTTAGCCTTTAGGGTCTTTACAAAATTGCAGTTGATGAAAGATATTAATAAAAAAATATATAATTTGTCTAGTTTGGAGAACCTGACTGAATTCAATAGCTTAGCTCAAGCTTCAATGGCGGCGGCGCAGCCACGCAACAGAGCAACTGGCTAACCGGCGAGAGAATTCTCTCGTGATGTCGCAATGCTCACCTCACAGCGATTACTTAATCAGCATCAGCATCACATCACCTGCCATGTATTGGAAAGTCACTCACCGCCCTGTTGCGTGGCCAGGCATTGGCACTACAATTTAGAGCTTACTTATAGAGTCCATATCATCAGCTGTTCTCATCTGGGGCTGCTTGCTCTTTTCGACGAACTGGTTGAAATGATTGGCGGCTCTGCGCCAGATCATCTTGACCTGTTCTGCTACCGGAGACTCCACCAGCTGCTTGGCGATCGCGTGGACATCCTCAAGGTTGGCGGTGAGGAGGATGTAGGAGTTGGACGCTTGGAGCGTCAGAAACACGGCTAGGGGTGTTTTGATTAATCAACATTGCATTATGACATTTGTAGTTATCTACTTAAGTAGGTCCACATCACATACCTACTTCACCTTCAGTGAAAACTACACAGAAAAGTGCAGATTTAGTCGTAATATTTATTTATTTATTGAGACAAGTAGGTACCAAGTGGTGAAGGGTGAAATCGTGGCGAAGATAAGCCTTTCTACAAAAATGCTATGATCTGCATTATTATCATTGGTCCATGGCATAGTGGATCGATAGGATGGGATTTTTAAAAAGTTAGCCGATGGGAGTTGGCTTGTATGGACCCTTCACCACTGGTAGGTACGTATCTACCTACAGGAGTACCTACACATTTCTGAAGCGACAGCGATATCGTTATACGAGAAACTAGGTAGTCTAGCAAGATTGCCTAGGTAAGATTAGCAAAGCTTAGCATCAGGGCACTAGCCTGGCCTGATTGATTGATTCCATTATTGTATAAAAAAACTTACTCGCCACCAATGGGACAATAGTCATCTTTGTTGCTGTCTCTTCGATAAGCTACCTACATAAAAACTTTATACCTACAAGCAGATTTCATAAGCCATTACAATGTCGATACATTTAACGTTTTATCGACTGTGAAATGAGTTAGCGAGATTGCACCAATGGAAATTCGTTTCACTATTATTATTATTATTAAAATAATTTATTATTATGAGGTACTTACAGGAATCTATAAAGAGGATTACGCGATTTGATTGAGATTAGAATGTTCAGAATGAAAAGTAAGTTCAAATACCCTCGCTGTTTATCTGCCGGAAGCCTCAATGTACACACGTTAGCACCTCAGACTATACATTGAGTCTTGACTATATCTTAACCTTGAGACCGCCTTTATGTCCTACGTAATAAAAGCTGTTTTCGCAGTTTAACTGTATAGCCTGACGTGCTATCGTGTGTACAATCGGTAACTCACGTGCTTTACCACTTTGCAGAAAAATTCTGCACCTAGGTATGTGTGATGGCGCAAGCGATTTTATATTATAACCTTAGGAGTGGTAAAACGGAAGTATCGCTTACATTTCTGTGCCTCAATGGAAGCTATAATAATATAACTTAAGGGCTAGATTTTTTGTTCCCATAGTAAAAAGGGGTAAAAGCATAGACTTAGAAAAATTTTCGCTGCGATGGGTAAAAGCTTAGGGTAAAAGCCATCCCTAATGCTAATGATACTAGTACTTCAGTAGACTTAATTCACCTAGTGGCTCAGTGAGGACCTCGCTCAAATTGTATGTTGTTTAAAAAATAATCTAATAGATGTCGCCGGGGGGACATTGCTTGACGCTGCTTTTGAAAAGGTATTCTTTTATCATATGTAATAATATTCGAAGCTAGATGGCGCTTCTAATTTTAATCATTTATCAAATGGGTAAATTTTTTTTTCGCAAAATTTTGAAAAACTGGCTCGACAAAAAATATCTATAGGTAATTATCGAACCTGCTCACAGAATCGATTAAAAAACTGTAGAGGAGAACAGCCGAACTACTTAGAAGAATAATTTTCTGAGCCTTATCTGTTGTAGACGTGTTGTCTCTTTTTGGTATCTGTGCCTGTCTGTGCATCATTTTTGACTTTGACAATGGAGTTTTTGGCGCCATTTTGTCGAGTTCGGTTTGGTGTCTATTTTAATTATTTTCAAATTGATTCATAGTGGATATTGTGTCTTAAAATTGGTGCAGTTATATGGTACAGTGTCTATGCAACTGAACAATATGTGGGATAATTGAAATAGGCGCGATCTTGGTTGTGTGAAGCTGAGACTTTTATTGAAGTGGTGGCTTCCTTGGCAGAACTAACCGAGTAAACTGTTTTGATATACTTGGTGCCAAATGCTCCAAGCAGCATTGGAATGCGATGCACCCGCATTCTAATGAAAAATTAAACAATATCTACCACTGAACTATTTAACACTTGACACTGGCAAAAATTACTTCCAAGAGGAAAGTAGATTGCCATAACAAAATAAAGATAGAAGAAGAAGACTTTGACAATTTGACATTGATGACACTGATTGACAATGACAATAGTTTTTTGTTAAACTTGTTTTGTTTGTTCGTTACCCTACGTTAGTAACTTTACACTGCATTTTGCGTGATTTTGGTTTTGTTTGCCAACCAAAATAACCAAATCATTCTAGCCCGTTGTGTAATTTATCATGGATCCTAACTTGGAGCACGAAGATTTGCTTATAAAATTAAGAGCGAAACTCAACGAACAAAAAATTAAATTGTGGGAACCTCCGTTCATTCTTCCAGACTTAGAACATCCAGACAAAGACATCTCCCAAGGGTTGCAGGTTTGTTTACCTAATTAATTAGGTACTTATAGATATTTCAGCGCCTATTTAACAATAACATTTTCGCACCTTTTATTTCCTTGTAAAAATAATTGTGTGTGTTCTAAATAAAACATATGTACGAAAGTAAAATTATTGAGATAAATTATATTAGAAAAAATACAAGAAAAAATCAACGCAGTGACTTGGTAGCATATATTATTATGGTCAATGCATTGGGCCAGAATCCCAAGGGTGCTGGTTCGGGACCCGTCTGAGGTGCTTCTACGGGTGAGTCGACTTTTTCTAGTATTTTTTCTAACACAATATTTATCTTAATAGAAAAATAGCATTGTGAATGTAAAAAAACTCAATTTAACAAAATTATTGATTTAGGAAATATTAAATACCTACTATACCACAGTGGCAATAACTCTCCTTTAAGTTGTCGTGTTAGTCTCTTAGTTATCATATTTAATATTTTTTTTTAGGATTTAGCTAAGCAATATGCAACAGAACTGTCTCTGGATGTTGATACAATTCTCCAAGCACTGCACGAGCTTCAAATACACTCAATTGACCGCTCTAAAGCTAATGCAGAGTTTAAAGAGACAGGATGTGCAACATTCAGGGTAAAGGCCACAATGCCGGGGGAGAAGCCAAGGGTAATGAAAGTGCAGAAAAAGCTGCAGATTCTGGGCAATGAACTAATAAAAGTTGTGGCAGATGAAATGGGAGTCACTGATAGCCGGTAAGAATTGCCAACTGTATTCTCACAAGAGTTTACTAATGTATGGCAAAAAACTTTTCCCAAAATATTACATTGCAAACTATTTTATGCATATTTTGATTTGGTGAAATTTTCAATTACATTTGGCTCATGCGTTTTTGGTTGCATTTCTAACCTAACCTAACCCAAAAAACTCTTTATGACTTTTTTCATCCCCCGCTTTTGTGTCTACCCCCTTTTATGTGATTACACTATTTTTCATTCATATGCAGTGCTGGTGCCATAATTATACATTTCATTTTCTGAATGATCTTTATTATAAATATTGTGCCATTGTTTGTTCACCTGAATAAATAAATAAAAAAAAATTGCCATCATTGTTCCCCTTTATTAAAAGTGTCCTACATTGTCTCCCAAACATCAAATGTGTCCCACATTGTCCCACATTTAAAACATGTGCACATATAGACAACTCCAGTGCCTCCGGCCACAGTGAAATCAGCTCATTCCACAAGAATCTCACTCACCAAAACAAGTAAAATAAAAAAAAACGAGATGACGAGATTTTTAGGTCTGTCCCCCATTTTGTTTTGGAAAAGTTTGCAGCCTTAAGTTAATGCATAGTTGATAAATATTGGAATGCTAAAAGGAAGCTTCTATGAATAAATTTCAAGTTAGGAATTTTTGACAAAACTTATATTATTTTTGATATACAACAATTAATTTTGAATTTTTATTCTAGAGTGAAGTTAATATTCAATGGTAAAGTTATAAATGCAACACAAAATCTGCAGGACCAGGGAGTCAAGAATGGAGCTCAGATTATGGCTTTAATCATGTCAGGTACTATAATTATAATATTTATATCAAATGTTCATAGGTTAAATTGGAATAGATACCAGCTGATTATTTTGTAGTGCTCATGGCAGAGCTTAATAACAGACTGATCATACTCCATCACGTTTTCTTAGCAACCCTCGGTCCGGCCAGGTGTCGGAAGAGTGACCGTTAAGTGGCATTAAACTGAGCGCTTCCGTGCTTCGGAGGGCACGTTAAACCGTCAGTCCGACTGTTGTCATCTGATAACAGTTGTTAAGCCAAGTTAGAGGCCTTACAGGCAGCTTGATAAACTCTAACACCAGAGATGGCCACTAATCCTCATACGATAACAAGAAGATTTTGTTGTCTAATCACATCACAAGTGGGGTTTTGCAAATTAAATTGGTTAAATTGTCATGTCAGTGGTTCGATACAAAGCTTTTATACTTAAATATATAATAATAATATTTGACAACATCACATACTTTGCTCCAATTCCAAAGTAAGTAGCTAAAGTACTTGTGTTATGGAAATCAGAGACAACAGTGGTATCGTAAACACCCAGACGTGAGCCAATATAGAAAAGCTCGTTTTCTAAATTGACCCAACCAGGGATCGAACCCGGGACCTCAGAGATGGCGACACCTTGAAAACCGGTGTACAAAGCCACTCGACCATGGAGGTCGTCATGTATAAATGTGTTTTAAGAATTTATAGTGTTTTAATAGACATCATTTTAACCCGCGCCAATCCAATAAAGAATTGAATCTAAAATGGCGGCAATTATCGTGCCATCTAATGCGGTTGATCATTGAGTTTTAGTTGTACGGCTGAGACAGCACGATAACTGCTGCACTATATTGCCGTCATTTTAGATTCGTTTCTTTATTGGCGCGGGTTATATTAACGTTTATTTGTACTAAGACTACTTTTTATAGGTATTTCGAAATCTGAAGTTTGACGGTCAAGCAGACTATAGAATTGAATAGACTTTTGTTTAGTATAAGAAGGATAATAATAAGTATAAAAAATATTAACACAATTCTATTCTTTTTAACTTTTATACATTTCCTTACATCACCAGAGACTCCCGAAGAGGTGAAGAAAGAGGACACTATGTATATGGAGATGAAAACAACTCGTGAAGATGCCACGCTCCTGTCAGAATATGTCGATGACTTTGACGATGACGAGTACATGAAAGTAAGCCACAATAAACAATATATTTCATCTAAAACTAAGTATGTTTTTGACATTATTATTTTTTGGAGAGAGGGACGCCAGTGAAGCTGGAGAGGTGATCAGTCTCCCTAACCGGAACCATTTCACCCGGTTCCCCAAATCCCTGAAAGCAGGGGGTGGTTTTTGACATATATATACTACTCTCACTGAATTAAGAAATAATTATTTTATTCTGTAACATTTTTGTAGCGTACTTATAATTTTAATAAGAATAATTAAATTGAAGTTTTACTTTTAAACTATCTGCCAGGTGAGTGACAAACATATTTTTTTATATATCTGGCTCATATCGCAACTATTAAAACAGGAAATCTTTTAGCAGATCAATACCATTTCTTCTGATCATAAATTTCAAAGTTAGCTATGTTTAAACCACAGATACTAATAAAATACTATTTTAAAATAAACAAAATCAAAATTCTTTATTGTAACTCAGGTAAATGAGGTCATTGTGAAAAATATAAGTACATTTGTTCAGCTGGTTTCCGCCATTATGGCATACAATTAAATACAATGTCATAGTTTTAAATAGTCAAATGAGTAATTTTTTTTTATCATAGCATAAGCAGTATTGAAAATTATAAAATAAGGAACATTGGTGTCGATTCGGTTGGCACGACTTAACTAAATTGACAGAATTAAACTTGATTTTAGCATTCTGTTCTTGTTATTTCGATACAGAAAGAAACGGATGGAAAACTAAATTTAGTTTAGTCATTTAGTTAGACAACATTGACTAACCATTGAAATGGTCTTGATTCTCTGATCTTGACATTTCTGTTCAATGACCTTGGCATTTTAATTTAAAATATGTCATTATTATTTTTTCTGTAGCCCTTCTACATATTTCACAATAATATTGTTAAGTTTCGTAACAATGATAGGTACGCGGTATTGTTTTCGTGACAGGCACTGAGCAAGTAATCACTACCGCCTTATCGTATCGAAGTGAAATAAAAACAGTTGGTGTTAGAATTACGGCTTCCATAATAGTATAGGGTATTTTTTTCCAACGACCATTGCTCTCTGTGACGAGAAAGGATTGAAATATCATAAAAAAATTAAAGCGTTACAAAAAAACAGCGGTTATTTTTATGTGTTATAACGGTAAAATAACGTTAATTAACGTTACTTATAAAATAAATATGGTAAATAACGGTGATTTCAAAATAACGTAAGGGCCGAATTTCTCCTACGCTGACGTCGGTCGCGTACATCGGTAGCTACGTGTGCGCATACAGTTCGCGAAGATTTTCGAATCTCGTTCGCTATAAATATTGACACAGAACGCGTCATTGCCGAGGTGCAGCGACGTCCTGTGCTATGGGATTTAACAAACGATTCGTACAAAGATCGTGATGCGAGAGCAAAATTTATAAATGGATTCATTAAAAAAAACACTTATCAGACGACTCATAGATATTATGTACAGTCGACTGTACCGTAGAGCGGTCGGTATCGCACTACGGTATTTTATTTCCCGCTGACGTGCGCGACTGACCGTACGCGACCGACGTCAGCGTAGAAGGAATTCGGCCCTAAGAGCGACAATACGATCACTAGCTCGAAGATCAGTCGGGCAAGGCGGTGGAGCTGGCGGCCGGCGAGCGGCGCGCGCTGCTGGTGGGGCTGGCGCTGCACGCGCGCGCCCGCGCCGCCGCCCGCCACAAGCACTACGCGCTGGCGCTGCTGCTGCTGCTGGAGGCCGACAACCAGCTCAGGTCGGTCAGGCGTCACCTCACTCGCGCCCGCGCCGCCGCCCGCCACAAGCACTACGCGCTGGCGCTGCTGCTGCTGCTGGAGGCCGACAACCAGCTCAGGTCGGTCAGGCGTCACCTCACTCGCGCCCGCGCCGCCGCCCGCCACAAGCACTACGCGCTGGCGCTGCTGCTGCTGCTGGAGGCCGACAACCAGCTCAGGTCGGTCAGGCGTCACCTCACTCGCGCCCGCGCCGCCGCCCGCCACAAGCACTACGCGCTGGCGCTGCTGCTGCTGCTGGAGGCCGACAACCAGCTCAGGTCGGTCAGGCGTCACCTCACTCGCGCCCGCGCCGCCGCCCGCCACAAGCACTACGCGCTGGCGCTGCTGCTGCTGCTGGAGGCCGACAACCAGCTCAGGTCGGTCAGGCGTCACCTCACTCGCGCCCGCGCCGCCGCCCGCCACAAGCACTACGCGCTGGCGCTGCTGCTGCTGCTGGAGGCCGACAACCAGCTCAGGTCGGTCAGGCGTCACCTCACTCGCGCCCGCGCCGCCGCCCGCCACAAGCACTACGCGCTGGCGCTGCTGCTGCTGCTGGAGGCCGACAACCAGCTCAGGTCGGTCAGGCGTCACCTCACTCGCGCCCGCGCCGCCGCCCGCCACAAGCACTACGCGCTGGCGCTGCTGCTGCTGCTGGAGGCCGACAACCAGCTCAGGTCGGTCAGGCGTCACCTCACTCGCGCCCGCGCCGCCGCCCGCCACAAGCACTACGCGCTGGCGCTGCTGCTGCTGCTGGAGGCCGACAACCAGCTCAGGTCGGTCAGGCGTCACCTCACTCGCGCCCGCGCCGCCGCCCGCCACAAGCACTACGCGCTGGCGCTGCTGCTGCTGCTGGAGGCCGACAACCAGCTCAGGTCGGTCAGGCGTCACCTCACTCGCGCCCGCGCCGCCGCCCGCCACAAGCACTACGCGCTGGCGCTGCTGCTGCTGCTGGAGGCCGACAACCAGCTCAGGTCGGTCAGGCGTCACCTCACTCGCGCCCGCGCCGCCGCCCGCCACAAGCACTACGCGCTGGCGCTGCTGCTGCTGCTGGAGGCCGACAACCAGCTCAGGTCGGTCAGGCGTCACCTCACTCGCGCCCGCGCCGCCGCCCGCCACAAGCACTACGCGCTGGCGCTGCTGCTGCTGCTGGAGGCCGACAACCAGCTCAGGTCGGTCAGGCGTCACCTCACTCGCGCCCGCGCCGCCGCCCGCCACAAGCACTACGCGCTGGCGCTGCTGCTGCTGCTGGAGGCCGACAACCAGCTCAGGTCGGTCAGGCGTCACCTCACTCGCGCCCGCGCCGCCGCCCGCCACAAGCACTACGCGCTGGCGCTGCTGCTGCTGCTGGAGGCCGACAACCAGCTCAGGTCGGTCAGGCGTCACCTCACTCGCGCCCGCGCCGCCGCCCGCCACAAGCACTACGCGCTGGCGCTGCTGCTGCTGCTGGAGGCCGACAACCAGCTCAGGTCGGTCAGGCGTCACCTCACTCGCGCCCGCGCCGCCGCCCGCCACAAGCACTACGCGCTGGCGCTGCTGCTGCTGCTGGAGGCCTACTTACTCTCTTACTTACGTTACTCTCGAATACTTTCAGACTTATTTACTTGTATGTTCTCTCACCATTCACACAATTTACGCCCATTAAAATGGCACAGCTTTTTAAAAATATATTTCTGTCTTCGTTGACCAGTGGTTGCAGCTCCTCGATCCTGAAGACAGTAGACAACTGGGCGGTCCTCCAGCTGGACATCGCCTGGTGCTACCTGTGTCTGCAGAATTTAGCGTCGGCAGCAGATGCAGGTGCAAGACTTGGTCGCGCTGAAGAAGCGTTCAGGAACACTTATGGCGAAGACCATCACAGGCTGATTGCTTTGAAGGGAACTGCTGGTGAGTAGAGACTATAAAGAATTTAGAGTCGATAGCAGACTTTCGACAAGACGCTGTTACTTCTAGAATTTCTAGATTACAAATAAAATACAATTTCAAAAATGAAAACTAAGAACTGTCTCGATCACGCCAGCTTTCAAATAAAAAACAGACAGACTAACAAACACTCGTCAATATTGATTGCCAAGCAACTATCGTGTACAACGTGTTAAAAAAACCTAAAGCCGGTATGGTAGATGCATAAAACCCCGGAAAATTATGATAACCAACTGAAAATCGCCACTTTATTAAAAAAAATATTTTATGATAAACTGTATAGTAGCAACCCTATACCTAAATTATGTTTTGGTTTTGCCCGAAAATGGGGTTGATCATAGAAAACAACAGACAATTTGTGTCTAGGGTTGTCACTTTGTTATTTTCCATACAGGCAAAAATCAAATTTTTACGGGTTATTGTAAAACACCCTGTACGCAATACAACATTAATGTTGATAGTGACCATAATCGTTTGTAGCGAACGAGCGTGTGCTGTTCATGCGTTTGTACCTGCTGCAAGGCATCGTGGCGTTCCACCAGAACAAGCGCGCGGAGGCGAAGGCGTTGCTGGATAAAGCTGAGCACGAAATGAACTTCTTGAGGGTAAGAACAAGAACGATAGTGACACAATCAATTATATTTTCATAAAAAAGTGGGAACTCCTTTGTCTTGGCGCAGAAGACAAATGACAGCTAACTAATGGTACAGTCGCGTTCTTAAATATGTAAGCACTTTTGATAGATGCTGATTTTTATTACAATGGCATAAGGTTGATGAACTGTCTAAGGTGCGTACATATAATATTGAACTCGACTGTGCGTACGTATCGCGAATCTCCTCCTTAAGAGGTGGTAATACCCTCCCTCTCTCCCCCCCCCCTCTCCCCCAGGAGCAATGAAGGCCTAGTTTTCCATTGGAAAACATTGGTACTGTAGGTAATAGTGGTCGCAACAACTTGTCTTATAGGTGGATGAGAAGGCAGTGGCGGCGCTAGTGGAGTTGGGGTGGACGTGGGGCCAGGCGCGCGCCGGCCTGCGGGCCACGGGGCAGCTGGACGCCGCGCACCACTATCTGGCCGAAAGGAGGTCACAGCGGGACAATGCTCGGGAGAAACATCGACAGGAGAGGTAAGTGGAACCTGATTCAAAGAAAAAAAATGAAAATTTATTTGCGAAAGACATAGTTTTATATGTTGGCAAATGATAATTAAGTTGCTTAACGTATCTTGCTTTTCAACTTGCAAAAATCTCATAAAGTAGGTACATAAAATTACAATGATTTGTTACAAGTAATTAGTAAGTGTATGAGAACTGCAGATATTAACTTATTGTATAAGTATGAATTCATATTGAACGAAGAACCGAATAACAGACAAATATAGAACTTAACTACCTGTAAAGAAGCTTAAATTTCCTTTAGCAGATTGTAAATTGCGCTCGACTCGCGCCAGTCACCGTGAATCGTACATAAGAGTCATAAGATTTCGCTAACCATCGACAATCGGAGCGTTTTAAAGTGTTAATCTCGTACACTTTGTTGCTTCTATTCTTTTGGTGCGACCCATTCTATCTGTCTGTCACAGCTGGATATCTCGAGAACTACTATTTTGAATAGTTTTTAAATGACGTTTGCCCAACTATTTTGCAAATAATAGAGAAATAATTTTTTTTTTTGCAACAGAGACTGAAAGGGCGTCTTAAAAATTCGAAGTGAGGCTACTAGGACGTATGGAGTATCATATGAAAGAGTGCTGCTTTTGATGAAAAATGAAAAAGAAAGATACCGTTCCCCCCTTATCTCCGAACTTTGCATAGATAAATATCTGAAATTATTTATGTGATAGAAGTGTATGTAAAGATTACGGAAAAAATAAAACGGTGTTTCTAAAAAGTAATTTTTTCAGAATGGTACGGAACCCTCGGTGCGCGAGTCCGACTCGCTTTTGACCGTATTTTTTTATTTCTAATAATCGAAAAGCTCCTTACTAGGTGTCAGTTGGATCATAACGCTTTCTTGTTACCTGTATAGTAGCCATTTAGGAAGTGTGTATTTTGTCGTAGACGCCGTCGTCAGCTAGGGCTGTGCCTCGACGGTTCAGAAGTTCAACAACAACTGGTAGACGCGCTCGTCGACATGGGATACTCGCGGCGCGTCGTCACGATAGCACTGCGCAACGCGAACAACCAGGCGGAACGAGCGCTTAAGCTCATACGGGAGGCGCCGGAGATGGTTCGTATTGCACTGTTTATTTAATAATCTTTAATTTAACTAATGGGTCTAATATTAATTACTTATACCCCAAATGCCTTATCTACATAGATTAATTCCTAGGCAACTGTCGTTCATTTCTTTTTAAGGCTCCGGCGAACGGTGAGCTAAATTGAGCTTCCCATACAAACGTAATACCTTCCTATATAAACGTAATACCTTCCCATACAAATGTAATAATAACGGGTTAGTATTTTGGATTTTTTAATTAAAATAAACCTAGACAAATACTATCTTAATCCGAATAACATCACAAGAATAGTTAATTATGCTCAAATTGCAAATCATTTTGGTATTTCGTTTGTATGGTCAGTTCACCGTTCGCCGGACTCTTAATATTGAACGTTACATAGCAACTAATCTGGATTATGCCTATCCCTATCTGTGGATTGATTATTGGGTCTGGCTAATAGTCTGTTCGCAAACGCGGAGAGTCCATAAAAATAGTAAGAAAATTAGTTACTAATTCACTACAAATTGCGGCCCGATAACTAACTAATTTCATACAACAGACGCCAGCGGACGGTCCTGCGCTTGACTTGTACCACTAAACTCGGTGCACGCGGCGATAAAGCGTCGCCCGTCGTACAGATTGCAATCATTAAGCGACAGTCGTTATTCCGAGACGTTTCGTATCATTTATCAACTTTCGGAAAGCGGGGTATACAGGGTGTTTCATAATAACCCGTCAAATTTGTTTTTTTTGTATGGAAAACTGCAAAGTGACAGCTCTAGACGCAAATAGACTATTGTTTTCGATAATCAATCCCATTTATTGGCAAAAGCAAAACACAATTTAGGTCTAGGGTTGCATAGTGGCAACACTACCCCTACGACCTAGAACTAGAAGTAGAATAATAAAAATTGCCAATTTGTATTGTCAGCTGGTCGACACCGACGAGTCGTCGGACGAGTCCAGCTCCGACGACTCCGTGGATCCCGACGACAAACTCGTCGCTGATGTAAGTCAATCATTTTTAAAATACTAAATTCTTTTACTAATATACAAGGTGTTACAAAAGTACCCCTAATGCCGAATATGGTAGATAGGGACCATCATACTGAACAACTTTTACTATGGGATCAACTCTGAAATCGCGAAAAAAAAATCAGCTGTTTCATACATTTTGATATTTTCGTAACTAATTTTTGTATGAAACAGCTGATTTTTTTTTCGCGATTTCAAAGTTGGTCCCATAGTAAAAGTTGTTCAGTTTGATGGTCCCTATATACCATATTCGGCATTAGGGGTACTTTTGTAACACCTTGTATATATTCTTTCTTTCAACTTTGCATATTTTTGTACTTAAACAATTGGTTGAAACTGTTATTATGAAACTACAATGCGATTAATTTGTCAATGTCGTCAGTCCTCGGCAACTTCACTATGGTTCGCACATAGAGTATAATAAATCGTATTCTACCACAAACGCTCTGAAGTTTGTCACACTTCGTGCATATTGTCCGATTGATCGCATCGTATGTTTGATCCTTTTGACCAGCCATAAAGATTTTTCTCATAAGCCCACGTTTTTGTATGTCGTTCAGTTATCGGCTATGGGCTATGACCCCGAAGAAGCTAAAGCAGCGTTGCGAAGTAGTCGCAACAACGTGAGCGACGCCGTGGAGCTGCTGGTGGCGCGCGCCGGCCGAGTGCCGCAAGGTACCACATGAGGGCCGCTACTTTATTTCTTATATAGCAAACTGAATTTTATGACCTCGTAAATTCAAATGTTAATATATCCTCGTTTATTTTATAGTATTCGTTAACCCTCTGTATGATGTTTCCTTGTGCAGAAGATCAGGCGAATCCGTCGACGAGTTCTGGAGCTGCCACTAAGAAAAAACAGAAGAAACACAGGAAAGACAAAAAGTAAGTTTTTTTATTAAGGCTCCTATATACCTCAAGCGGCGCCCTCATTTTAATTAAATTTATTGCTCGCTAAGTACATAATGTATTGAAAATTCACATGTACAGATTGAAGCTAAGGTTCTATAGTTTATTTACAAACAATAACCTCGGTAAAATTTTGTTCGTTGTAGTAGTAGTCGCAAAAGTGCTAAAAGTGGCCATTTTTGGCACTTTTGCGAGAAGAACCTTAGCTTCAATCTGTACATGTGAATTTTCAATACATTATGTACTTAGCGAGCAATAAATTTAATTAAAATGAGGGCGCCACTTGAGGTATATAGGGGCCTTCAGTAGAATTATTGTGAAATATTTACCGATTCATTTGTGACAAGATCTCAAAGGGTACATTTTAAAGTCACGTGAAAATAACTGTTCTTACCCAGAACACTTTTCTCGCTGGTAGAGGTGAAAAGTTGTATGTTTTACACGAAGTTGTTTCGTTATCTATGTGTGGAAAACCATTTATTGTATTTTTCAATACAGTTTCTCGAAAATGTGTGTTTTCGATAACAGTACAGGGTGCGGTAAGTTGATTTTACCGCACGCCGTGCGTTTTTGTTTACTGTTTAGTACAGCGTGCGGAAAGTTAATTTAACCGCACGCCACCACCGTGCGTTTTTGTTTATTTCAGAAGGTACCTATAATGTTTTCTTGCAAACATATTGATAAACGTAGTATGGCTCACGGTTGTTAAGGTATTTTAAAAACTCCTTACCAACCTTGTATCATAAACTACTATTAAAATTGGTTTTTCCAAAAAAGAGTTGGGTGATTGTTTACCGATAAAGACGAGTAAGGATAAATAGACTACAAACAACCGTTTCGTAGGCGGAAAGAGCGCGAGTTGGCCCTGAATCGGTTGTCGTCCGCCATCCGCGCCGACGAGGACGACCACCTGGACACCTCGCTGGCCGACGAGGAGGAGTTCCTGGCCAAGTACAAGTCGCTGCTCTAGACAGGTACTTATATTACTTTAAGTCAGCATTACAATTAACTTATTATTCCTACAAATCGCTGCTTGACCATCAGCTATTTTTAATGTCCCCACTGTTGGGGCACTGGCCTTCCTTATGGGTGGATAAGGAGGATGAGGCATAACCCACCACGCGGGCCCAATGAAAAATGTTTTTTTCATTGGCCCGCCCGAAAAAATTCAATTATTTTTTTTCGATTTCAGATCGCATTTCGTTTCTTGGGCGTTATAACAACGGAATAAGGTTCTAAGTGCCATTACTGCGGTTGTGCTTTAAACACTAATGACCTTATCACAAAAGATTTTAAAACACTGTTCAACATGTTTAACTTAGACACTGTTTAAATGTGATGCTGTCACTTTTTTGACAATATTGTTTGAGAGAGGCGGCATCACATTTTAACCCTTTGGCTGCTCAAAACTCACGTCGTGAGTCGAAAAATTGCGATAGGTGTGCGCGTCGACTCTCCTAGCGCGTCGGACGTTTTGGCGGTTGCGCCAGTGCTAACGACTCACAGCGCGAGTCCACCAAAACAAAACGGCTGTGCTCGCAACCTGCGAGCGGAGTCCACTAAAACAAAACGGCTTTGCTCGCGCGGGTTGTATAGTTTATTTTAAAAACTCGCTAATTTCCACTAGATTGCAGAGTAGCTAAAAAATATACTAACAAGTAGGTATTGAAAAAATAAATCAAAATGTTTAAACATATAATTTATGTTTAAACAATTTATAAATAAATGTTTATATAGGAGTTCATTAGAACACAAACATTTAAACATTGATTTTTATTTATACATATACAATATGTAACAAAAGTAACCGTAATGCCGAATATGGTAGATAAGGACCATGAAACTGAACAACTTTTACTAAGGGACAAACTTTAAATCGCGAAAAAAAAATCGGCTGCTTCATACAAAAATTAATTACGGAAATATCAAAATGTATGAAACAGCTGATTTCTGGTATATTATTTTATTTGTTGAGATGAAAAAACATACAATATCAATTTATTATTATGGACTCCCGTAGCGCATCCGTGAGCACAGGCGTCGCGTCAGTATGGACTCGACTGGCATGTTCGCCGACTCACGTCGAGAGTCCACGCGCACAATCGTTGCGCCAGGGCCCGACTCACCTAGTCGGTCCGGTTAGCACACGCGGTGCAATTTATCACTGGACAAACGCGTGTGCTATGGACTCGCCTAGCGAGGCGAGCGCAGCAGTTAGCGGTACCGTGCGAATTTAGTTCAGCAGCCATAGTGTTAAACAGTGTTTTAAAATCTTTTGTGGTAAGGCCGTAAACTGTGTTGTATTTATTTGAATAGTCTGCCAAGCAATAAATTGCTAAATTGATATAGATGACAATAATCAGAAGTCAACATGGCATAGAAAAGCAATTTATCTGTAATTTGTGTAGACACAGATCAGTGTTTTCACAATACGATTTAGGTCTAATAAAACTTAAAATATACTATGTTTACACTAATGTTACTAATTTCTAGAAATTCTCATGTAATTTTATGCATTTTAAGTTTGCAGAAAAATCGTGAGAAGTTGCTTTCGTTGATATATGATTTTTTTATTTTTAAAATACTGGCAAAGTAACGTACCGACCATTTTCTCTGATTACACAATAAATTGAAAAAATTTAGGGCAATGTAACAGTTGCCAGTTAAATATACACATTGTGTGAATTGTAGAATTTATCTATGTTTCTATTAATAAGTAATAACACACAAAAATATTATTATTTATTGTTTTCATTTATTAAACTCTAAAAATAATATTTCACATAAATTAAAAAAGAGTGAACTGAACATAGAATTTAAACTATTAAAGAAATATGTTATGTAAGTACTTATTGTTAGTTTATATTGAAGTATATTTTAATGTTGTATCTCTACTTATATTTATACTAAGTATAAAGTTGCTCATTTAATGAGTCCATCCAATGTATATTTTCCAAATAATAAAAATATCTATACGATGTACGTTATGTTTTATTATAAAACACACCTATAACATACAATAATTATGGAAGTATTAAAATTCGTTTCACGTCAAAATTATAATTAAAATTAAAATTACTTGTCATAATTTTTAAAGTGTTTCTCGTGTCATGTAATACTTTAATATTTTGACGACAGCTCGATTTTGGAGCCAAATACATGGTAAAATGTCGACAAAGAGCAAATAAATCTTATCTTATTTAAGATTACGGCCTTTAACACTGAGAATTTTTAATAGCAGTGGCCCTACCATGAGTTGATGCAAGCTGTTTTTGCTACTGCAAACTTTCGTTTTCTCTCTTTCACTCGCATTGACTGTAACCAGTATATCCGATAGTTTTCAGTAGCGAAAAGAGTTTGCATCAATCCATGGTAGAGCTACTGATCAGTCATCTTTTCTTTACCCAGATTCGCAAAGTTCGGGTCTCGATGCAGTCGCGGGGTAGACAAGCACACGTTTATATCGCTGCTAAATAGTCGCAGTGTTTATAAGGCGTAAATAGTTTCCAGTTTTAAGCGGGAAATACATTAGAATACATTAGGCCGACGTACGTACGTCGACCCCCATACATTGTACATAGAGTCGTATAGAGCTACACTACATCCACGTGTATCCACGCCTTGCGACGTGATACCACGTTAGGCGACGCAACGAAAAGTATGTCTCATTAGGTAGGTAGTGTAGTTCCCGCTTTAATCCAATAATTTATTCTACTACTGTATGTCTAAAGTCTAAACCTTCATATTCAGATACTTTATGTTCTAAATCATCTGTTTTCATTTGCTGGTTATAAACTCTAAGAAAATAACGTCATTCTTGATATACTCGAACTTGTCAAGACTGGTGTGTGGTATGAAGATGTACTGCCTCTTGAGCTGCAGCACGTTCTTGTCGAGGGTCTCGGTGGACTTGGTCCTCTCCTCCTGGTCCACTGAGTCGTAGTCGTGTCTCTTTGAAGAAGACTTGCGCCTCAGTTGAAGGGATTTTACTATGTCCATTGCCTGATGAAAATAATAGATAAATGTTGTTGAATCTCTGATCTCTGATTTTAATATAATTAGGTAGACAATTTTTATTAAAGTAGCGAACTCGCACAGAGAGCAGAGAATTCGCTGGACGCGCCTCTCTCTTAGTTGCGTGGTCAGGGCGTAATGTTAAGGGGCATATTCACTATCTTGCCTGGCGGCCTGCCCTGCAGGATGCAAGGTGTATCCTGGTCTGGTGATGCCGGGCGTTATGCAGGCTGCGACAGCTGGCGACTACACTCACAATCCTGCATAAAGCGGCGGACGGCAAAGCGGACTGCCAGGCGCTAGGCAGGTGAATGGGCCCCTTTGAAGGTTGGGTACACACCGGGCCAACGAACAGCAACGAATGTCTCTGTATCTGATTGAATCAGGCGTCACTTGGCGGAAGTCCCAAACCATTGTGAAAAGAGAAATATGTGTAGCTTTTTTGCGGGAGTAAGCTACATATATTTCTCTTTTCACAATGAATGTCTCTGTCTCTTTAAAAATAAAGAAATAGAATGACAACGACATGAATTGACGTTGGCGTTCGTTGGCCTAGTGTGTACCCGGCCTTCGCGATCGATATCTAAGACTAGGTTGCATCATCTTGATTTAACCTTAACTTGAACAGACACAAACTTATCAGACTCGGTGACAGCGTCGCTGTCGTCTATGGCGTAACCTAGGTATATGTAATAACACTAAGTTCCAGTTTTGGCATCCGGCTCAGATAAGTTTGTGTCATGTACTGTTATAGTTAAGTTAAGATGATGCAACTGAGCCTCAGCGATTATTCTGCTGGAATGATCACGCTGATGGTTGTGTTACTGGCCTGGTTGCGGTTGTTGGGCTGGTCCTTGAGCGCGATGTTGACGGCGATGTCGCAGGGCCACTCGAGCAGCGCGTCGTAGGGCCCGCCCACCAGCCGCACGGTGCACGTCATGTGCCGACCCTTCCACTTGCCGATGCCGTTCAGGTTCAACTCCGCCTTAACAGAACAACAAATGGAAATAGATTTTTAGTGCTGTCAAATGTGTCGGTAATATCAAGTTCAATTAAGAAAACTTAACATATACCGGCCTTACCACAAAAGATTTTAAAACAGTGTTTAATTTAGACCCTATTTAAATGTGATGCTTTTTCTTTTAATCAATATTGTCAAAAAAGTGACAGCATCACATTTAAACAGTGTCTAAGTTAAACACTTGTTGAACAGTGTTTTGTGGTAAGGCCGCAAACCTTTCATAATATATTTTACCTTCAAAGTGTAGCCGTATTTGTTGGTGCGGAACATAGGGCTGCTAAGTACTGTATCGTTATCTTTAGCATCCTTCATTCGAGATGTAAAGTTGTCTATTCGCCATATCAGATGACCTGCACAATATTTTTTTTAATAATAACGAACAAAAGAACATTGAGCATTCTTGCTTCAAAGGAGAAAAAGGCATAACTATACAATTGAATTTGATTTTAAAAATAAAGCCAATAATATTTGCTACATTGATCGTGTTGTCGTATTTTTAGCGCGAAAAAAAAATTTTTTTAGTTATGAATATTTTTAGAAATGGAAACACTACAGAAACATCGAGTCATTGAAAAACGTTTCGTTAGTTACATTCAATTTTCAAAGACAGAAAAGTTACTATGTAATGTAAAAGCGTGGCTGCATAAACCATAATACTTTACCTTTTTTCAAAATTAAGAAAATGAAATGATAGTTTGCCTTCCGATTTAGCATTGATCTGTCATTTGGTTGACTTATTAGTAATAAGTGAAAAAGTACAGTAGATCATGAATCACAGATTAAAAAAATAAAAAAGTATACAAATTTAGCATAAAAGGCCGGGTTTCCTTTGAAAGATTTATTGATAATTTACCGTCGTCGCTGCCAGTCTCGTGGCTCTCGAAGTTGACCCTGGCCTGAAAGTCGGCCAGCTCGCTGCGTATCTTGAGGTAGGACTTGGTGAGCGCGCGCAGGTCCCGCGACACTACGTCCATGCGGCTCGCGTGCTCAGCCGCCTCGGCGCGGACGTCCGCTGTGGCCACTTCCAGCACTGATAGACGGTCTAAAGCCTGCGATTGGAAGTGTTTTGGTTATTGACTAAAGAAAGGTTCAAGGTAATTTCACCACCTACCTAAAAAGAGACAAAAGTCACTGTGGCTAGGTAGGTATGTACAAGTTGTAACTCATATGTTTTTGGTATTTTGTATTTGTATGCCGTTTAATACAGCAAAACATGAGCACCTACCCTTGTTTTTAAGAACTATAATACCATGTTTTAGACAAATAAAGTTTTTTTTTATTTTTTTTACTAGGCAGGCAGTAACTTTAGCGATCTTTTGCAGGCGACCTCGAAGCCCTGTTATTAAGTAATGTTTAAGTAATGTTTGTATAAAATTATTTTTTTTGTTTTAAGTAACCATTTATATCTTGCTTACAAAGTGTTGTTTCCGTAATTGGTTTATGTACTGTTTAAATTATACCTGCGTAAAGTAAACGCTGTGGTAACAATTTTCACTAAATAAAATAAAAATAATACCTGTAAGGAGCAAGTGAGTCAAGACGAGACGTGGATATTAAATTCACGACCATTTTGAATGAAGCAGTTCTCACTTTAGCAGACGTGAACATGTATGTACCAGAAACTCTTACGCGTTGCTAGCTTTTCCATTTCCATCGATATCTTCGGATTCATCTAACGTCTTTTATTTCTTGTCTATTCTATATCTTACCGGTCTCTCGCTGACCGCTACCTGAAGCTGCCAGCGTTGATAGCTGGGCCAGCTACTGCGAGGACTTGACCTCTTCAGTTCTGGCTTGAGGGTTGAATGTAAAGCCGTTTCTCGCAAAGCTCGTCTTCTAAACCTACGTAATCTACTTGTTTTACATTCTAAGTTTATCTTACCGGTCTCTCGCTAGCCGCATCTTGCAGTTGCAGCCGCAGCGTGGACAGCTGAGCCAGCTGCTGCGAAGACCTGCGAGCTTCCATCAGCTCGGCTTCAAGGGCGGCGCGTTGTTCGGCGTTTCTCTCACGCTCGTCTTCTACCGTCCTCTTTATGTATTCTATCACATCCTCTGAGAATACAATAAAATAATGTCATTGTAGTAACTATTTTTATTTCATTAGTTTTCAAAACATTACCTACCCACACACTTGATTAGAGTTTGATTCTATCAAACATAGCAATTGAGTCGTCACCTAATTTGTGGACTGCCCTAATCCTATTGTCATGCTGCGTGAGCGCCTGCTCCAGTAGCTCCCTCTCTCGCTGCTCGTGCACCAGGCTGTTGACCGCGCTCTCCAGCCGCATCGCCGTCGACAGCTGCTGGCTCTGCAGCTCCTGATAGAAACACGACCATACGCATTAGTTAATTTGGTTAGAAGAAGACTCACCCGTAATCACAAACATTACTATGAGCTCTCACAGTGCCCGCGGACGCACAGTGTCCCAAATAACAATCACACTTAAAACAAACGAACCAATCATAGAGCTCTATTTCAACGCAGCGCGTTCGCATAGGCAAGGGTCGTTTGAGTATGGTTCTCAAGAACCACTTGAATACGGGTGCTGGTTAACAATACGCAGCAAAGTGTAAAAACATAATATGGGGTTTGTATATCCGGCTCGAAGGACTATTATTAGGTTGCAGATTTAATAAATGATGAGTAGATTTAAAGCAAGAGATGGAACCTGGCGATCTCACGTTCCAACCATTTCTTTGCAGAAATTATCGTGCGCGCGCGCGCGAACAACCTGTATAAATGAACACGCAGCGTGCAAGCAATATAACCTTACGGTGGTAAGACGGTATAATACACTGTCTTTAAACTAATTCGCTAAATAGCCGTATTTGTTTTCTTGAACCAAAACTGAATCGCAGGTATTATTTCTGACGACAGGATCATATCAGTATACCTGCAATGCTAGCTGCACATTAGCCAAGTCATGCTTGAACTGCGCAGCCCAATTGGCTGCTCTTTCAGCTTCATCGTCTACCGCCGCCCTCAGAGAGACCAGGTTCGACAGGAAGTGCTGGCTCTGCTCCTCGGTCAAGACGAGCTTGGAGCGGAGTGTGTCCAGCTCTGTGGACTGGACGTCACGGCGGCTGGACTCTTCTGTCAGGACAAGCCTGTAAAACAAGTGGTATTATGAAATCATAATAACAGAATCATTCTAAGTTTATTGATAAAGCATAATACGCTTAATCGTCGTTCTTTAATACACCGATAAACCCCACAAAATATTTCAATCTACAACCATTTTTTATATCCTCTATAAAAGGTTTCCAAACAGTTACCTTAAAGCCCCCATTAAAACAACCAGTGGTAGTAACCACAATATCTGAAAGAGCAGCCGGTTTGCTGAAAATAATATAGTCACCATGACTTACAGTAGTATAAGTAGTAGGTAGACAGTAAGATAGGGTTACTTGATGAAGTAAAGACGTCAAAGGGCACTGGTTGTGCCGCCAACTAAAGCTACTGTCCTGCTCCTGACCTGCTTGATTTGGCCATAACCTGTCCCTTACTTGATAGAAGCCACCTCCTTCTCCAGATAAGAGACGCAGTCGTCGAGGGGCACTGGGCGCGGGGCCCACGTGTGGGCCGTCGTGGGCGGCGGCAGCGGCTCCGGCTGTCGCGCGTGTGTGGGCGAAGTTGACGTCCGAGTCTAGTAACATTCAATAAGAAAGTTATTCAACACAAAGCCCGCAATGTAAGTTATGGCCCACTGTGGGGTTTTCATTCAATCGTTCTATCCAACTAGATACCTACCCTAATACTTTAAAGTTTGTCTGTAGCATGACAAGCTCCAGAGGGGTTCTGCCTTTATTAAAATGCCTCAAAAATCGCAAATGACTTTCAAATTTGACGACCTCCGTGGTCGAGTGGCTCGTACACCGGTTTTCAGGGTGTCGTCATCTCTGAGGACCCGGGTTCGATTACCGGCTGGGCCAATTTAGAAAATGAACTTTTCTATATTGGCTCACTCCCACCGTTGTCTCTGATTTCCATAACAAAAGTGCTTTAGCTACTTACTTTGGAATCAGAGCAATGTTTGCGATGTTATGTTATCTAAAGATTTTTTTAATGTGGACAAATCTTTTCTGGGATTCCTTACACTGCGCCTGCTAGAAGTGATTTCTATTGAAAAGAAGCCTTCACTCCCCAAGACTTTCAACCTTAAAGTATTGGTTCTCATAAGATCTTAAAGTCTTAAAGGTTTTTTTCTCCTTAGTTGATATTATTTTTTTGTTATGTTAGCCATGAAGCGCGTACCTACCTTCTCCATCTGCGGGCAGTCCTTGACGTGCGTGTCCCGATGCTTCCGCTGGATCCACGCGCCGCACCGCAGCGGGCACTGCTCCAGGATGCTGCCGCATTGCTTCAGGTGATTCTAGAAATATCAAACGTTTACAAAGTTAGAAAGCTGTAACAGTCAACACACCCACTTTAAGTAAGTTTAAGTTTGACTTTAAAAAGAAAGGGATTAAACAACTTTGTAACTTATACATCTGTTATACAATCTTTATTAGTAAGGGCATTAGTAAATAGACATTATTTCATAAAAAAATGTATTTCAATAAAAACATTGTTGTAATCGTTTTAGCTTATTTCAATACCCTTAGTCCATTCCCTGTAAAATGTTTAAATGATCATAACTTTTTACTTGTTACAGACATTGATAAACGTGAGGGTAGCAATCAGGTAGCAATTACTTAAAATATTAACAGGAATTTGTATAGTTTACACAAGAGTGAGAGTGGACCAGCCATCCTGATATCAGAATGGCTGGAGATTTCTCAATCCCTTTATTTTGGTTTATAGTTAGGTAGCAATCAACTGACTGTAGGTAGCAAATAGTAGCAAACAGGTAGCAATTTTTGGTCACCAGCTTGACGCGAACCGATGCAGACAACCAGCCATCCTGACGCTCACCTGAAGTCGACAGTAAAGTCGGTGTGTTGACTATTACAGTTTTCTAACAATATCAAATTGAAATAAAATCAGATTGAATTTATCAGAAAAATGCTTTTCCGAACTTAGCTCTTTTGTGTGGAAAATCATATAGTGGCCCCATTATTTTGAGGCGTTTATAATATTTGTGTATTCTATCTGATAATTAGTTACTATATTACAACCCCTAAATATAAAACAGAACAATGTCGCTTGAACTCTGTTTATTTCCCTTCAAGTTAAATGAGTAAATGAATTCATCAGCATAATATTTTGCTCCAGATACCAGCACGGTACAAATATGTGACAGATGTCGAAAACTCATCTCTAGATATGTAAGTACTAGTACCCTTAATCTGATAACGATTCAGGCAAAATATTGATATGCGTTTCGTCGTATTGAAAATATGCGTGTAGAAAAATCAAAACACTATTACTTTAAGGGAATTAGGGAAAATATTGATTTTACCTAAAGTTAGATAGGCTTTTTCAATAATTACTTCAACTTAGTTAAGTTACCTGACCAATGACCAAACGATGACAGGGGCACAGCTGAAAATCAGTGTCTGGTTCCTTGGAACTATCAACACTGAGCTGAGTTCCTTTTCAGAGTGCCGCTGCTGCACACTTCAGTACTATTTATCTAAGTCAATGCCTTAGTTTTAAGTTTTCTGTTTTATTGTATTGTAATGCCTCAAATGTTTTCTGTTGTTGCTGTGTGTTGTAGTGGTTTCTGAATCAATCATTATCTGTCTATCTACCTAACCATATGAAGTTATTTTTAAAATTAAAACTCGTCACGAGTACGAATTCCTTTGGATAAAGTACGCTTTTCTAGATGAAAGGTTTCCTATGTCCTTTTCTGTACTTATTTATTTATTCAAGGAACACAAACAGTGTATTGTACAAAACTTTCTTCTTATCTATAGTTCTTAAAGGTATCTATACTAGTACATACACAAATAACATGTGTCCACCATATTTGGCATTAGGGGTACTTTTGTAACACCTTGTATATTGTCAAGTGTTGTGGACACATGTTATTTGTGTATGTACTAGTATAGATAACTTTAAGAACTATAGATAAGAAGAAAGTTTTATACAATACATTGTTTGTGTTCCTTGAATAAATAAATAAGTACAGAAAAGGACATAGGAAACCTTTCATCCAGAAAAGCGTACACAAATAACATGTGTCCACAACACTTGACAATATATATAATTATAACGCGAAAACTAATTACTTACAGAAAATATTATTATGAAATGCTAATAACTGTATCACTACACTACCTAAATTATTGAAAGAATAACTTTATAACTATTAATCTAACACACATTTCTTAATACTAGTCTCAAATTGAGATAAATTTTTACTCTTATTCAGATAATTATACGTGTCACATAATCTTGGTACTTCTGACAGCGTGTACGCAAAATTTCATGATGATCGGTTGAGTAGTTATGACGTGAAAGCGTAACACACTAGCTAGGATTCTTGGTAATAAAAATATGGTGGAATAAAGACTCACATAAATACATGAACCCTGAACACAATACACTCCCTATTTAGACAGTCGTGTAATACCAAAATAGCAAACCAAAAACAAACCTGCAGATGTCCCATTTCGAAAATTTCATTGCAAAAGTAGCAGGGGCTATCCTTAGCATTTCTACTGCCTTTCAGTCCATTGTTCTCCACTAATTTCTTTGGCAAACTCATTTTCACACCTATGGCTGTATCACCAATCGAATCACCAATCACAACATTTCACAAAAACATTTTTGCAAGCATCAGATGCTTTTTTGTTTTCATTAATTTGTTAATTTAGATTTATTTAACTGACTTTAGTGCTGTGAGGAGTAATCTGCGTGAGTGATTCATATCTATCGTTATCTAGCGTAGTCATTGATATTTGATACTGGGCGTAGCTGATAACGGGTGCGAATGCCAGCCGCGTTCTCAGGCTCGACGAGTATTTTGGGTGAAGGACGTTAAGGATTCAATTGTTAGTCAATAAGATAAGAACATCTAGTCTAGTCGTAATAAGCTAGACCTAGGTGATCCCTAAATCTATAATTACTTTGCTCAATACTTTCATAACGCATTGTGTATAGTAGGTACCATGTATTCGAAGTTGGTGCGAAAGTTTTTGCTCATTAAGCTATTTCAAATACTAGTCTAACACTGCGACATTAATGATATTTAAAAATAATATCGTAAGGCCAATTAAATTATTCCTCAGAAATTGATCATTAGAGAGAGAAAGAGAGCGCATGCATGCAACGATTGCAGTATCACCGGCTTTATCCAGTTATTTTAATGTGTGCCTTACGGGTTCAAATTTCTTACGATATGTAAGTACCTACTTTTTTTTGCGTGAATATGTTCTTATTGACTAATAATAAATGTTAATGGTATGGTATGTTTTTGTCCATTAATTACGTGAAGTGATTTTGGCAATTTTTAGACCCCTCCCTCGTTGGTGAGATGATTTGTTGACGACCTCCGTGGTCTAGTGGTTTGTACACCGGTTTTCAAGGTGTCGCCATCTCTGAGGTCCCGGGTTCGATCCCCGGTTGGATCAATTTTGAAAACGAACTATTCTATATTAGCTCAGGTCTGGGTGTATGTGATACCACTGTTGTCTCTGATTTCCATGACACAAGTGCTTTAGCTACTTACTTTGGAATCGGAGCAATGTATGTGATGTTGTCAAAATATTTATTTATATATTTATGTTATGTCTTGACCCCATTACCCCCTATAAAACTCAAGCAATAATAGAGAATTGCATATTTTTAGTATAAAAACGTTATTCTGTGCTTGCTTGCGTTGTTATTTAACAAAAATAAAACATTGTTGTCTAGGATTTAGCCATGTTTTGGTTAGAAAAATATTTTACTTAATTTAACTCAGTTTTCTCGCGATACTGTTTCTGCGGAAAAAGAAACAATACCCCCTGACAAACTACGACATGATGTAGGTCGGTATTAACAGTGTTGTAATTCTTTGCTATTTATTTTTCATAGGCGTCAAATAATTTTAAGCTTATTAAGATCAAATTATCAGTTTCTCATCTAAAGTAGACCTCACTATCACTTACGAACTCTTTCTTATTTTATTATGGGTATACAGGTTTTTCCTAGTTCGGGCAAATGTTATTATTATTTTACTTAAGTTAACTTTGTAAATGATTGTACTAAACTGCATTTTTGAATATAAATAATTATTCTATTCTATTATAATAACTTAAGAAAATAATTTATTTATAGCTACCTAGATTACCTAGGTATAATGAGTTTTATTCTTATTGGCCGCTGTGAAGTTAGCCACTATGCGCATAGCCGTTCACCACCCTGTCATGCCTGTCACACCCACCAACATCGAAATTGTGTTCTGCGCATCATAGCCTCGTGTGATGTTCCGAACCGCCAATAAGATTGAAACGGATTATATTGTATCATCCGCGTGCGATTATATTGGGATGGGACCTTGTCAAAGTAAATAAAAATGACAGTAAAGCAGTCAAGTAGCGCTAGCAAAAAAGTTCTGAATCTATTTAAATAAAAAATAATTTTAAAAAAGTAAAAAGTTACTCCTTTTACCTCTCGTTATTATTTCATCACTAAAATAATCATAAAAAATATATTAAACTCGCATTTAAAATAGAACTCGAGCAGAAATCCACGCGCACAGTTCTACACAACTAGCATTATGCGAGTATCTACGCGAGTTTGCCGACGCTACGACTGGCCGACGTACCGTGCGCAGTTCTCAGTTCCAAAAGGTAGCATCCCATTCTCATCGCGCTCTGATTATACCTATCTATAATTTAAGTAAAAAAATACAGTCTGCATCAGAAAATAATCTGATTGTTTTCATCAGCTCTAGTGATAAAGTTTTTCTCTGGCATATAAATATAGTTACTTATTTCCTGTTTGCGCCACGTTCGTTGTTCGTTCGGCAGATGGTAGAAATTGCTTTTCGGTTTCTTCACCGACCGCAGTTGAGTCACACTTTCACAACCTGTCCGTATCCTTGCGAAGCTAAAGGTTAAGAATTAATGGCAATATAATTTTATTTTGTTTACATTTCATATGATGTTGATTATGTTTTTTGAACCAGAAATCATACGGAAGTCTGCGGTTTTTATTATTCATTATGAAACTTTACTGAAAAATATGTTAAGTGACTTTAATTAATTTCCTCATGGTACTGTGTTTATTTATCTGATACTTAGCATTACCGCCGCCACCGCCTTTGGGCCAGTTTCACATGTTCCGGATAAGTTCCGATTAAATAATAGGTATACAGCATGTTCCAAAAATACCCCTAATGCCGAATATGGTATATAGGGCCATCAAACTGATCAACTTTTACTATGGGACCAACTCTGAAATATAAAAAACCAAAATCGAAAATAAGAAAATGTATGAAACAGCTGATTTATTTTTCGCGATTTGATTTATATACCATATTCGGCATTAGTCGGCATTCGGTATTACATTATTTTTGTAACATTGTATGTTTGTATGATTACATAAAAAAAATATTAGGTACATTCTGTAACATATACGAGTACAAGGTGTTTAAAAATAGTACCAACAACCTCCGAAAATTAGTATAAACCCTAAAATGGCTGAGAAATTTTGTTTTTTTATTTCTATGGAAAATTGCTTAGTGACAACCATAGACGCAAATAGAATATTGTTTTCGATAACCAATCCCATTAATGGGCAAAATCAGAACAAAATTTTGGTCTAGGGTTACTACTATGCAGATTATCTTTTTTTTTTTTAAAAAAAATATTTTTTCAAGTTTAATAATAATTTTCTGGGGTTGTATGCTTGATACCCTAACTACCTATATTCAGCTTTATAAAGCTATTTCCAAACACCCAGTATTTATGTCTTGTTTATGACCATTTATATTCTTTTAACTAATAGAAAGCCTATTTTAAAACAATAACACATGTATTTTCCACTTAATTCTTGTCAACAACTTTATTAAAAATACCTATTTAACTTAATAAACCATTACGGCACCCCACAAATACCTCAAAACTAACATAAGCGTAGTACACGGGGTAATAACACTATCAAATTGTTTACTCAGATGCGCCTACGCATCGCGCCTAACAAAAGCCACGGAGGTTTACTACATATTGCTTATGTTCAATAACTACTAATAATGGAAGCAAAGCAAATAGTCTGCGGACGTAGGAAGCGACAAAGGATTATAAAGAAACTCGTAGTTTATGTAAATATTATCTCTGTCCCAGTTTCAATGTAGAAATTTTGTTGAGAAAACGATCAATCTTACTTTAAGATTTTTATTAATCATACAAATGTTTGAGATCTTTCTTTTCATTACATGTGAAGTGATAAGAGATTGTAGTACTTACTAAACAACGCTCATCATAATCACAATATGACAGTATAGTACAATACGCTCATCATAATCACAATAGTTACAACTTAAACCTTTTAAGTTGTAACTTAATTTCAACATTGGGTGGCCGTAAGCACCATGCCTAAATACAAAGTCTTTAACAAACGTAAAATATTAAAAGTAAATAAAAATAAGCTTTATTTATCTCAAACTTATACCTTTTATATAATACTAGTACTTTATATAGTACCGTTTCTTGTCTTAAGTTTTGGCGCCCGCAAAAGTTTGTAACTGAACAGTCTGTAAGCAGAACAGTCTGTAAGATTTGCTTACACACTATGTGTACTGAAGGCAACAAAACGTGTTAGGGTCCTATCCAAAACTCTGTGTTTTTCTTCGCGACAATCTTGAAATAGTAAACAAATAACAAATAAATTACCTATAAGCACTTGTGAAGTTGAAGGGGAATCGTGTAGCTTAGTATGGGCATGATATGAGAAGGTATGAAAGGCATGTTAATAGAAGAGAAATGGATATGGATGTCGAGGGCTGGAAAACAAGAGGAAGATCGCAGAAAACATAGATGGATTGTGTGCAAAATGATATGAAAGTGAAGGGAGTGGATGAGGAGATGACGAATGACAGGAAGGAATGGAAGAAAAGGACACCCTACACCGACCCGAAGAGAGATGACGATGAAGCACTTGTGAAATGGTAGTGCTATGTCATCATCGGTTTTCTGTCGAAAATGCTTTATCAGTACTTTAATTCTGTGTTTTTGTAACCGTGCGTTTCCACAAGTCAATTAACAATGCTTTTAACATCGTTTCGAAACAGTCTGACAGATAGTGATAACACAACTCTGTCAAAATGTTTGAAATTGACATGATGGCTTGCAGTGAAAACGCACGGTAGTCAATAGTCAAAATTTCTTTATTCAAATAAACTTAATAATTAAGTCTATATTTTACTACCACCCGTTCCAGACTTTTTTAACTGACAAGAAAAACAGGCGCAAGAAACTTATCAGCTTTAACAGAAATAAGTAACGATATTTACAAACTTAAATATATCGTTACCAAATACAGTACAACAGGATTATTAACAACACAGTACTTATGTGTTACATGTTACATCATTTCCACGCATTTCTGTCTTTTACTTTATAAAAACCTTAAGGTATGGTAAGGTAAGGCTTAAGACAGGTAAAAAAATATCGGCATCCTCTGTCTTGAAGAGTGGTCTCGATTAGACTATTAAGCAATTGAGTAGGTTAATGCTTAATTAGCAACTTCTCAAACTGGTTTCGCATCGTTAGAGCTGTTTGGACATAAATCTACAACGAGACTGTGACAGTCAAATTGACAAGTAACAAATATGATTTACATGATAATTGCAGAGTTATTGTATGAATTCAAAGTCAAATCTCAGCGTTTATGTGTCGTAGTATTCAGGATATTTTCTTACAAAATCCTTAGGCCTTTCCCGTAGGAGGTCCCAACAAGCAAAATCAATACTTGAAGTGTTCTTTAAGGCTACTTTCTTTTTTACTTATAAGATACTTGAAGTTTGTTACAATGCTGGATTTGGGCGCAGTTATAGGAGCATTAGTTTCTAATAACGATCTTATAATCAACTCGCAGAATGTCACTAAGCATTATAATACACTTATGGAAGCGCAATTACTTCTATAATGTTCTGAGACTACACATTTTTAAACACAAATACTCTTATTAGTTAGTGACTTAAGAACATTACTGGAGCAATCTTGTTTATAATGCACTACTAATGTACTTAGTCATTAGTTATAAGTACGTTTTCTTCTGAACATCTATTTGAGTTTCGGCCGGTTGGATTGTGTTAAACACAAGAAAATAACGTAAGTATATATGTATTTACACTATTATACTATTATAATTTGTATTATCATAGGACATGTAAGTATTGTAAAATATTGTATTTATAGTGTGTGAACTTGCCGGGGAAGTCATATTTATTGTAAATATCTCTCAAAATTTTGTTAATTTCACAACGCCCTTTAAAAAATAGCACATAGCATATTTATTATTAAAATAATATTTCGAAAATAATTACAAACATTCGCCATGTTTTAAAATTCTCTGCATTGAGTATGTTATAGAACAATTATAGGTAAACTTGTACTTATAGCATTTTCAATCCAGATAACTTGCCTCCATATTATAACATATTAGGGTTCCTCGCGAAATCTGCCTACTAATATATAAATTAAATTTGCTAGAATTCAATTACGAGACGTATAAATCACTAGATTACAGCTAACTCTCGTCATGAATGCATGACAAAGTTTAAGGGTTACTCTATCACACTTTAAAAAAAATCTTTTGTTTTTCAGTTCCTTTCGCGATGGTGGTATTTTTAGACGTTGACTGTTTTTTAAGTAAAGATAACTTTATAAAACTCAACGAATATAAATGGCCGGGGACAATGACACATTTTATTCTATCTGAAAAGTGTTATGGTTGTGGACGATTCACTGATTCAAGATTGTACTGTCACTTTATTGTTAACATAATCAATATTAAAAAACTTCTTAATATAAAACAATTGTGGTGTCAAGGCTGTCAATATATGCTAGTATACAATCATTACCCGGAAGATGAATGTTACTATTGCTATTAAAAATAAAATAACATCTTTCACTATCCGTATCAACAAAGTACATATAACCATATTTTTATTTAGTAACTACCTACATAATACGAGCGCATTGTTCAATTGTTGTAATTCACGATTTTTTTCATATTCAGTGGTTTCCTCGAAATTGAAATCGTATTCTTCTAAAAAATCTTCAACTTCTTCGCTATCCAAATGATGGGCTAAGGGTGAAAAAAAATCCACCGCGGAACCCTCATTTACATCACCTGGACAAATAGGTGAACAATTGTGTCAGAACAAAATGGCAGATGTTTACTAGTAAAGTGATTTATCTAGTAGCTTATACGGTTATTTCACCTAATATCGCCCTAATTAAGTACAATTACACTTAAAAGAATCTTGAACAAGACTAATAACGATGCAATCTTATAATTAGCGTAGCTTAGTGTATTATAATATCTTGTTCTCTTATAAAATACTACGATAGGATCAAATATCAGTCAGGACTACTTAATCTTTCTGCAAACAATTATAGGATACTTATACCTGTAAGTGTTTTACAAGATATTCTTGTAGCTAACTAGAAGACTGTGAAATAAAAACAAATGCTCTTGAGAGTATGTACGCTTGTGAAAGGTTACTATAAGTAAAAGTATCCTGTAACCGTTCTGTGCGTTAGTCTTGTAGCAAACTATAAGACTAAGATACAAAAATGAATGCTCTTGAGTATGTTAAAGCTTGTCGAATGCTATTATAAGTAAAAAAGTCTACAACATACATTTATAAGAACGTTATTAGTAGATAATTACTTATAATTTTTCTTTATAGGATTACTTTGCTTGTTGGGGTTGTTGCCAAAATCACACGCTTGATCGCAGGTGTTGGGACTGTTTTCATCGGAAAACCTGCTGCTGCTCCCCATTTTCTGGTCTACGAAGATCTTCATCTCCTTTAGTCACCTTATAAAACACCCGACAATATTTTTCTAAGTAGCCACCGAAACATGATATCTTCTATAATATAAAAATGAATCGCAAAATGTGTTGCTAAGCGCATAACTCAACAACGCCTGGACCAATTTGGTCAATTCTTTTTTTTTAATGTTCGTTGAAGTTCAAGGATGGTTTTTACGGCGAGAAAAATTCGAATAAGGGTGACGGTTCTGTTCAGGAGAATTTTTTGCCCCGACTATAAAATATGTAAGGACAAAAAACTGTCACATTACAAATCTTTTTGACAGGACGAAGTCTGTCGGGTCCGCTAGTATTTTTATAATTTCATTGTACAGCGTTTTATCGACACTCAACTGCCATGTTTGCCATCCATAGTGTCTTGAGAGTTAAAAGTGATAAATCGCTATATCATATCGCGTTTCGGTGGTCATGCTACGGGCAGAGCTACTGAATTAGGGGGCGACACGTGACGATCTGATCTTTTAGATATCCCTGGGAAGCGTCGTTTCTAGTGACTGGCACTTTGCTGACTCAAAGCTAGAAAATAAGTCTATATGTCTTGGGCCGCAAAATTCAAATCTTGTCAGGGGCGCTCATGACCCTAGCTCCGACGCTGCCCCTGGGGTCATGGCAGTCCTAACTCCTGACTTAGCAAGATTTGAATGGTAGATTCCTGGCTAGATTTGAAGGGTTGTTGATGCTATTGTACTTTTCCGGACGCCACACGGCTCCTTACAAAGTATGATAATATCTATCATTCTTCATTTGTTTTTATTACTAATGACTAAATGACTTTGTTTAATTTTTTCACAAATTCCACTAATGTCACGTAGCTAGGTAGTAATTACTACACGTATACAATTAAGTGAATATGTCAAATAATATACTAAAAAATCTACTCACCCGTGACCTTCAGAAAAACTGTATTTAAGAAGTAAATATGTTTCTAGTTTAAGTATGATATTTGTGTTGTATTATTTTAAGTATTACAGTTCTCTTTCAACTTCTCCGTTTCATTACGATCGTTAGTCACAGGTGGTGACACCGGTTTTAACGAGTTTTAATAATTACGATTGTATTGTGTATTAATATTTAAAATCTTGCGAGGGATTTTGGTTTTGGAATTAACAATTTACTTAAATAACGCTGAGTTTTCTCATCCCTTAGTTGAGTTAACAATATACTTAAATAACGCTGAGTTTGCTCATCCCTTAGTTGAGTTAACAATTTACTTAAATAACGCTGAGTTTTCTCATCCCTTAGTTGAGTTAACAATATACTTAAATAACGCTGAGTTTGCTCATCCCTTAGTTGAGTTAACAATTTACTTAAATAACGCTGAGTTTGCTCATCCCTTAGTTGAGTTAACAATTTACTTAAATAACGCTGTGTTTGCTCATTCCTTAGTTGAGTTAACAATTTACTCACATAACGCTGATTTTACGTAGCCCTTAGTTGAGTTAATAATTTACTTACATAATGCTGAGTTTGCTTATCCCTTAGTTCTACTAAAGCCTAGATAAGACAGATATCCATTATATTATAAAGTTTCTATAATGCAAAGCTAGTACGTGTATATAGAATTTAGAATATAAATCTGCATATGTGTACATACATCCAATGCAAAATATTGAAGATATTTTGCTTGCATTATTCTCTTACAAATTATGATAACAAATAAAAAAAATCCACAGTCAACCAAACGCGAGTGGACTCTGTACCAGCAAATTAATTACTAAACCACGACGACTGACCGACAGCATTTTTAATCAACTTATTAAAAAATCGTAAAACCAACCCGCCAACCGGTTTCTTGTCAGTTGTTTTCAAGGTTCTTTTTGATTTCCTTACATAAGTGAAGAGTTACCACTAATTCCCGAAAAAACCCTTATAAAAACTTTTTACCACTTTATTCAATAGGTAGGTAAAATCTTTCCAGAATCGAGAATGCTTGTTTTATTTATTTATTATTAGAACACGGTACAACAATGTTTGTTAAAATAGTACTTTTAGTTCAAATGGTAAAAAAGGTATCTACCTCTAGGCAGACGTAATAGGCACTTGAGAAGCTTACCAAATAAATCTGGATGTTTTGATTACCAACACGCGCTAACCTTATTACCAGTTTACGACCAATACGTAACACGACGTCATCAGAATCACCTTTTTAATTCGAAATTCGAACCTGCGCCGGCGCAAGCCATCAGACAAACGAATGACAGCAAATGTACTCCGGCTGGACAGTACCACGCCGCCTTTCACGAGAGAAGGACGTTCCAATTTCAAATCACTAAGATCGCGAGTTACGAGTGCCATTTCGAATTGTTTCTAAATTAAAACTTTTTAGTTTGATCTGTGACAGTTTTCTTTGTTCAGTGAAGTGAAAAAGAAATTTACCAAAAAGGATTGTTGGTGTAAGTAACTAAATTTTTATTTACAAAAAGGGGGTAATTTTAGAACGTCATTGAAAAGTTTTTACTTGATACCTCAAGTAATAGTTAGTAATATACCTATTACAGTTTTGAAATTGGCTACGATAATCATCTTTTTTTAAATAATATTTGATTCGTTAAGATAAAAATTGACCTTCGTTAGTTGAAATGCGAAAGTTTGTTCAGATGTCAGTTGTGTTGCTTCAGTTTATTTTGTTCGAGAAATGTATCATGCATGCTAAGAGTAAAAAAACACAGGTATATTTACATCGTTTCTCATAATTATGTGATACTCCAACATAGGTTTTTTTTAGTCACCATAGGTTTATTAGTAAATGTTAAAAAAATACACTATAATTCGCAACATAGCATTTGGATTCAACAGAACATTAAATAAAAGATAAAATCAGCTTGGTTTACCTTCAAATAATAAACGTTTCTTGTATTATATTAAGTATATAGTATTTGTAAGAATTCGGCAGAGAATCAACTGTAATCATTAGGTCCTTACTACTTTTTTTTTTCTTACACTTAGGGCCTGTTTCACTATCAAAAAGTAACTTCTGGGTTAAGGTACCCAGATCCATTGACGGATGATTTGACAGTTGCATTGCGATATGAAAAATATGTCAAATCATCTGTCAATTAAGGTACCCCAGAAGTTACTTTTTGATTGGGAAACATACCCTTAGAGCAGAGAACCAATTACTTTTAGGATTTAAAGTTGCGTTAGTTACGTAAAGTTTTTTTACGTAAACTTTCAGTAAATAAAAGTACCTGATAATTAGACTTTTTTTTAACTTAATGTTAATAAAATCGTGTTCAAGCATTCGTACGTACGTAATTTAAGAAAATGTTAGTTCTTATGTATGCAACGTGTTACAAAATAACCCCTAATGCCGAATATGGTATATAGGGACCATCAAACTGAATAACTTTTATTATGAGACCAACACTCAAATCGCGAAAAAAAATCAGCTGTTTCATACAGTTTGTTATTTTAGATTTTATTTTTTGTATGAAACAGCTGACTTTTTTTCGCGATTTCAATGTTGGTCCCATAGTAAAAGTTGTTCAATTTGATGGTTCCTATATAACATATTCTGCATTAGGGGTATTTTTGTAACATGTTGTATAATGCAACTTGTGAATTTTCAATAAAAATATGAAATATAATGTTAACACCTAATATAATTCTAAGCAACATTATACAACTAAAACAGAGTAAGTATACAAATCTTATGAGAGTATAATAAATTACAAAAAAATTACGACCAAACAAGAAACAAAATGATAAAAAAATAAAAACCAGAAACAGACGAGTTTCTGTAAATCGAAATCTTGACCTTTGCTTTCTCAATGTCGTCGTTTTAACTTAAACTTAAGTGTATGACATACAATCTTTAATCTGTATTGTTTGGTACATTTACACTTCGCGTAGGTATGTAATTTATTAGTGGCCGAAAAAACCTATTCTCACATACTAACCTTCGTATCTATAGACGAGTAAGTAATGACTTGAGTATATGATAATTTCAAAATCAAAAATAGCTTTATTTAAATAAACTTAGTAATTTAGCGCTTTTGAATCGTCTATATTTTCCTATCCTATAATAAAAATTATGATTATTATTATTATTATCACCCGTTCCAGACTATTTTAACTTAAAACTAATAAAGTCGTGGCGTGAAGTGCACGGAAACGTTTTTTTTATAGAAGACCGTGGCGCTCAAGATGTTAAAGCTGATAAGTTTCTTGCGCCCGTCTTCTTGTCAGTTAAAAATATTTTACGTGATAGAAGTTGATGTAAAGATTACAGGAAAAATAAAACGATGTCTCTAAATAGTAAACTTTTTTAGAATTATGGTACGGAACCCTCGGTGCGCGAGTCCAACTAGCTCTTTACAATTTATAGTTTTAAAACCGCCACATACAGACGGAATCTGATTCGGGATTCCGAAACGGCATGTCGATAAGTATGAAACGTAAAATTACAGCATGTATGTGGTTGGTCCATAGATTTGTATGGATCTATATAGGATGATTCCGTTTCGGAATTCCGAATCAAAATTCCGTCTGTATGTGGCGGGCCTTATTATATGTATAAATATAGACTTCAAGGTTCTGTATCAACCATACATACCTGATGCAAACAAAACAGTGTTAGTCAATCATCACAAACGTTATATTTGCAAATATGTGTAAGGAGATGAATTGATGACATAATATTATACAGTGTTTCATAATAACCCGTAAAATTTTGATTTTTATTTGTATGGATCTGCAAAGTGACAACCCTAGATGCAAATAGACTATTGTTTTCGATAATCAATGTCATTTATGGGCAAAAGCAAAACACAATTTAGGTCTAGGGTTGCCACTATGCAGTTTATAATGAAAAATTTTATTTTTAATCCGTTTAAAGACTATACTTTATTTACTACGAGAGCAACAAAAGTACCACTGATTATCATCACGACATTTAATCTGTTTTACCACCTCTGGCATCGGCAACAAGAGTGCTGAAAGAATGGTATTGATACCCATTGACTTAACTGCTCATTTGTTTGCCACGAAGTCGGCTATGTTCGCAGGAATCGCTGCTACTACGCTACTACATCGGTTGTAAACAATTATGTAAAGATTGACATGAACATCAGCCATTTTTAATGTCCCCATTGCTGTGGCACAGGCCTTCCTTATAGGTGGATAAGGAGGATGGGCCATGACCCACCACACGGGCCTAATGTGGATTGGTGGGTGCTAACGACTGCAAAATGCAGCCGAGACCAACGGCTTAACGTGCCTTCCGAAGCACCTAGGAGCCCGAGATAAAACATTTTTGTTTTGTTTTAAAAGAAGTTCTTCCGTGACCATGGCGCATGCAACTGCGCCGAAATATCGAAGTCTCAAAAATAAACAGGTACATGGTGTAAATCCCGATATAGTTTATTCTAATAACGTCCATAACTAAATTCAAAACAAAATAAATTTTTGGTCACCCATCCCATGACCGACCCTTGCGAAAGTTGCTTAATCTCCGCAATCGATGGGCCAGGTGCTATACCACCGAGCTTCTCTGACATAATTCGAGGATGTCTGCACTCTCAGTGAAAGAAAATAAAAATAATATGGGTAGACACACGAAAGTCACGTTACGTCTCGCAATAATTGCAGTGCAATAGTGTTAGGTAATAGGTAGATAGATACCAAACCAATGCCAACAGTGTCAAACTATAAACTGAATTTAAAAAAACCTCAAAAAATAACCAGGAAAATTTATGTACATACCTAATTCAGAATTCAGGTGATATTTGCTTGACATAGATGCAAATTTGCAAGTTGCATTTCAAAAAGTGTAAACAAATCATAAGTAACAATAAAACAGCAGAAATAATGATGTCTTCACTGTTTCATCAAATCCCAAACTGCGGTGACAGTAATTTTAGTGGTTTTAGGGCTGCCACTCAGCATTCCATCCCTACTAATGGCGATTCAACCAACTCTTTCGTTGTTCTATTCTTACGTTTTCGCTATTCTATTGAAAGGTCATTTATAATGACGACCTCCGTGGTCGAGTGGCTTTGTACACCGGTTTTCATGGTGTCGCCATCTCTGAGGTCCCGGGTTCGATCGCTGGTTGGGTCAATTTAGAAAACGAACTTTTCTATATTGGCCCAGGTCTGGGTGTTTGTGATACCACCGTTGTCTCTGATTTCCATAACACAAGTGCTTTAGCTACTTACTTTGGAATCGGAGCAATGTATGTGATTAAATTTAGATTTTTCGCATTCACAATGCTATTTTTAAATTAAGATAAATAATATTAGAAAAAATACTAGAAAAAATCGACTCACCCGTAGCACCTCAGACGGGACTTGAACCCGCACCCTTGGGATTCCGGCCTAATGCACTGACCAAACCTGACTGACCCAAGGGTGCGGGTTCATGTCCCGTCTGAAGTGCTACGGGTGAGTCTATTTCTTCTAGTATTTTTTCTAATATTATTTATCTTAATGTATGTGATGTTGTCAAATATTTATTTATTTATTTAATGAATGACCTTTCAATAGAATAGCGCTTCCTCCATACGCATGAAAACCATGATGACAATATTGGGTATTGATGAATTTTAAATGATCATTCCTGAAATAACAACGGGTTATTTCAGTTCCACGCGGACTGATCACGTGAAAAAGCTGATATTTTTTTACATTATTGTTTGAGCAGCGCGACGGAATTTTTTTTGTATCACGATCTTATGTATGCAGCATGGTTTTATATTACCTGTTTACGTATTATCACAGTATTATAATTGAGGTATTATATTAGTCATTTGGTATTCATAGTAGGAATTTTATCTTTATTTAACCGTGTTAATAATATTTATAAATACTCTTCGCGTGAAATTAATCTGACAAAAAATATTTGTCGCTTAATTAGTAGACCTTTTCATGTATGTGTGTGTTTACTGCTAAAGTATTTATATCATATAAGTATTTAATATTAAATTAAATAGATTGGTTTTGCTTTAAACTTATACCACCTACTCAAACCTATTACCGCGATTTCCCACATTTCTGTATATCTAAAAGTTTATCTTGCTTCTAAATATGTTTTTAATGTTTTGAGGTTGGAAATACCAATCTTTGATAGTTGTTTGGCATCCTTGTGCGTCCGCAAACCGCACAGTCGTCACTTTCTGAGTGAAATTGATCGTAGCTACTGCTGAGGCGGCTTACATAACTATGTCGCGCTGAACATGCCAAATGTCATTGTTAAGTATTCCAAACTTGTGCGCCAACACATCGAATGGTTAACAAATTATCTGACAGGTAATTTAAGCTGTTTTACGTAACTACCCATAATGTTTTTTAAAGTTATTAGTTCAATGTTTATATTTACTCTCTCGATTCCATTCAAAACTTTTGACCTCCGCTGTAATATATCTGTAGCCCTACCATGAGTTGATGCAAACTGTTCACGCTACCGTAAACTATCGTTTTCTCTCTTTCACTCGCATTGACTATGAGCAGCATATCCGATAGTTTACGGTAGCGTAAACAGTTTGAATCAACTTAGGTAGGGCCACTGTTGTAGGTATAGCTATGCGAATCTCAAATGCAATTTCACTGTCAATCTCAAATCATCAAGTCTCGACTGACAGGTGTCGATTACCAATTACAATTAATTTCATCGATTCTGAAGATTTAACCAGCCCCCCTAGCGTGACCACCGAAACGCGATATGATGTAGCGATTTATCACGTTTAACTGTCGTAAGACGATGGATTTTGACAGATGAGTGTCGATAAAACGCTGTATCACGCGATATAATATCGTGTTTCGTCGGTCATGCTAGCGGCTGGACCCTATTTAATAAACCTGAGAATTTGTCAATAGTAATTACAATTTTATATTCATTGCGGCAGCCAATTTGAAAATAGAACAAACTACTCATAGCTACACCGCAACGTAAACCAAATTGTCATTGTTTTACAATTGTCACATTCATTAAATATATATAAAGTACTAGTATATAATATGCCTACAGCGTAGCGACGAGTTCTACGCTGCTAACAGAGAATAGCATAGCAGATCAAATATGGATATGATATATAGTGGTGGCCATATTATTAAGGACACAAGTCGATTTTCATACAAACAAGGTAATTTTGAGGACTTGGTTTTCCGCTAGGGATTGACCTAGGTGTGATCTGATGATAGCCATTCAGGGAGTGAATGGAGAAGATCCAGATCGCAATACACACCCAACTGATCTGATCAGCATTCTAAGAGATGTAAGGATCAGAATTTTCAGTTGCAAGATTTTCATACATTTTTATGCTATATTGGCGGGTTTTTTAAACATATCCTTAGAATGCTGATCAGATCACTTGGTTGTGTATAGCAATCTGGATCTCCTCCATTCACTCCCTGGATGGCCATCACCAGATCACCGCTCGGTCAATCCCTGGCGGAGAAGCAATGCTTCAAAGTTACTTCGTTTGTATGAAAATCGACTGGCATCCTTAATTATGTGGCCACCACTATATGTGACAAATATGGATGATCGTCGTTTGTGATGCCAAATACGGTTCACTTTGTTGTCATCATCATCATATTAGAGAAAATAATCTTTTCATACCACATTATCTTTTGTAAGGCCCTATAAAACCCTATGGGTAGGAAATCCATGTCAACATAGCAATGGGAGTTTTTGCATGGTTGAGCAACACTTACTCGTTATTTTCTCAGGCAAATATTATGAAAACAATGGTAATTTGTGCGGGTGACAATATACAGACACAGGTCTTTGTAATCGAGCTGTGAAAATTAATTATTTGCTTGAGCTAGGAGTTCACAGTTCGCGTACACAGTATGTTTCGCTATAACAACAAATACTGAGTTAAATACACATAATATTTAATAATATACTGGAAAGAAACATTTCATCTCCAACCACACAGGTGGGACGTGGGCGTGGGACAAGTGGAGTCGTTTTTTTACCTCTTAAAAATCCGAACAACTCTCATCAATAATATAATTTGGCTCAAACAAAAACGACCTAATGGTGAATAGATCAACTAACGGATAGAATACACAATTAAAATATGAACAGGGGTCCTACCGGCTAACTTTTCGACTTCGGTGGATCTACCGAGCTTCAACTTAAAACAGATAAATCAAAGTAAGGAGTTACGTATTGTACTATTCGTCGAAGTTATTTAGAAGATGTCAATGTTCATGTGACACCATGAATTGGGGTTCGCCATTTTGGCCAGATTAGGGCTCGGTTTATCTGTTTTAATTTGAAGCCCGGCAGTTCGATCCCAAGGGCGCAATCGTTCCAATTTTCAACAATAACTTCAAAACTAAATCGTTACTTTTTCAGTTTCGTTTACAGAAAAATACTGGCTTATGTTTTGTTAAAATTGTTGAAAGCTATACCTAGGGAGCTCGGGAATTTAGGATGCTAATTTTGGACAATTTAAATGAGAATTCTAAAAATACCTTAGATTTTTAGGTAAATATTACCGAAATGATTTTGGTTTTATCGTTCAGAATTTGCTCCAGCTATGATTTGGGAACAAAAGATTTTTCTCATCATACAAACTTATACCCCTGCCAGGATTTGAACCTGCCTTTTGCTCAGTAGGCAATCACTACCGTTACGCCAAAAGGGTGACGAATTAAAACGCAATGGAAAAAAAATACAATTTGTAAGGGGCCGTCCATTAATCACGTGATGTTTTAGCAACTTTTTAATCTTGTAAATCAGCAGTAACTGAGATATTATATTCATTTTATTTTTAAATACGTTAAATAAACTTTATCTTATACTCGAACAAAAGACATCAACGCGATGTGAGAAAATTATTTCTATATTTTAATCACAAGAAGAGTATTACGTCAAATATTGTTTGAATCGAAATAATTATTATTATTGTCTTTCACTATTTACCAACGAACTCAAAAATATTTACGACTACCGGTCTATCACGCAAGAGGTCCCAGGTTCGATTCCTGGCCGGGCAGAAATTGAAACGATGACTTTGAATTTCTGTGACGGGTCGGGGTGTTCTTGTTCTTCTTCTTAATGAGTGGCTTGCTCTGTGGTCTATGCACAATTCCGCCAATGTCACGTAGTTAACTTATAAGTATATATTTAAAAATAATATAAGTAGTATATCAGTCGTTTAGCAACCATATTACAAGCTTTGCTTAGTTTGGGGCTAGATGGCTCTATGTGGAATCGTCCGAGCATTCATTTATTTATTATTTATTTATTAAAGTCGAACTAGACTCAAACCAAGAAGTTGAAAGAAACAATTTTTGTAACCAAAACTTTAAACATGTTTTATTTATTATTCCACAAAAATTTCTCGGCTCGCGCATAATAAGTTATTGTTGCTTATTTAAAATAAGTATTGTTTTTCTCTTTTTTTGTTTTGATTAATTATTAACTGCATCCAAAAGTTTTATATATTTTTACATTTCACAGGTATTGAGTAATATGGTAACTAATACGTGGATAACGGTGTGGGTTTCACAATGAACCAAACAAAATTGTACAAACATATGTATATAAGAAATACAATATTGTGTAAACTGTTTGTTGTCCCTAATAAAATAAAATAAAAATAAAAATAAAATCGGTTTTAAATTTTGAGATTTAAGCATTCACGATGCTATTTTATATAATACCAAATAATATACTAGAAAAAATAGGACTCGCACCAGATCATGTTCTCGGACGGTATTTGGTATTAAATAAAATCGGTTTTCGCTTATAACCCCAAAATGTAAACTTGAACTTGGATTTGAGCCAGTAGGCAGGAAAAATACTCTTCTAGCCCATAAGTAGTTCTGTCTTGCTCTAGTTGTTGTAAAAAAATGGTTTTACCCTGATGTATTGTGAGCGGCATAGTTTCTCGACGTCATCATGCCGATATCAACAGTGATATTGTATATTTTTCTGTACGTATGATATAGGTACCAAATATTCAGATCAATAAATATAATACAAAGCCACTCGACGACCTCCGTGGTCGAGTGGCTTTGTACATCGGTTTTCAAGGTGACGCCATCTCTGAAGTCCCGGGTTCGATCCCCGGTTGGGTCGATTTAGAAAACGAACTTTCCTATATTGGCTCAGGTCTGGGTGTTTGTGATACCGTTGTCTCTGATTTCCATAACACAAGTGCTTTAGCTACATACTTTGGAATCGGAGCAATGTATTTGATGTTGTAAAAAATATTTTTTTTTTAATATTTAAATATCCGAGGAGCTCGATGGTGCAGTAGGTTAGCGCATTGGCCTGCGATTGTTGAGGTTATACTTTCGCTAGGGTCGGTCATGGGATGGGTGATAAAAAAATTATTATCTCGAGCTCCTCGTGCTTCGGAAGGCACGTTAATCCGTTGGTCCCGGCTGCATTTGCAGTCGTTGACACCCACCAATCCGCATTGAGCCTGCGTGGTGGGTTATGGCCTATCCTCCTTATCCACCCATAAGGAAGGCCTGTGCCCCAGCAGTGGGGACAATAAAATGACTGATGCCGTAATATAATATCTGCCGTTGATACGAGAATCATAATTATTTATTCCACCTTGTAACATGGTTAAATACAGCTGTTGAAATAAGGAATGATCACAACATATACACTAAAACTAGTATGTGGAATTATAAAGGATATTTTAATTTACATTTACAATAACAATGGATGACTCAATAAAATATGATAAAATCTTCAGATATGTTCTAAATTAGTCATTAATAAAAAATAATAAATGAAGCGCTCATGGCGGAGCTTGGCAGACTGATCGTACTCGATCACGTTTGTTAAACAATGCTCGGTCCGGCCAGGTGTCGGATGGGTGACCGTTAACATAACCGGTAGCATAATTGGTCAGTGCATTGGGCCGGAATCCCAAGGGTGCTGGTTCGAGTCCCGTCTGAGGTGCTACGGGTGAGTCGATTTTTTCTATTATTATTTATCTTAATTTAAAAATAGCATTGTGAATGCGAATAATCTAAATTTATAATGTTTTAAATTTCCATGGTTATTGACGTTATTCATATTTAGTAAGTAAGTAGGTACTCGGAGTCTCAAAAATAAACAGGTAAATAGTGTAAATCCCGATATAGTTTATTCTAATAAAATCTTAATAAAGGAGGAGGTTATTAATCTTTTGAACTCTGGGGTCTGCAGCTATGGTTTTGCTCCACAAATCGCCCTGATGCACTTTGTTGGATCAGAAAGCTGAAGACAGGACTTAAATCACGATTTTTCTGTAAATCACAATTATGTTTTGTAATGACGCGATATTCACTATTCCCATAGCAAACATAATGTCGCAAGCAAGCGCGATGTTGGCTCTATTGGCCAACGCGTTACGTCACAACAACTTAATTGTTGCGCAGACGCCGGCGCCGGCATCTACTGAACTTATATCACACGTGCTTCTTGTCACTTTGTCCTAGAAACTTCATTAATAAGAAAAAAGTTTTTTTTACTAAGTGTCTGGTTTTAACTAGTTTGACCTGGCGCCGGACCGGCTAACACATCAAACTTCGTAAAGTCTGCCGGGCTTCAAATTAAAACAGATTAATCGAGCCCCAATCGGGCCAAAATGGCGAACCCCAATTCATGATGTCACACGAACATCGATAACTTCTAAATAACTTCGGCGAATAGTACAATACGAAACTCCTTACTTCGATTTATCTGTTTGAAGTTGAAGCTCGGCAGGTCCGCCGAAGTTCGAAAGTTAGTCGGTAGAGTTTAATTAGTTAAAGCTTTCCTCATTATTATTATTATTATGCATTTTTAGGTATTTTTAAGATCTTCTTACCTTCAAAATTCGGTTAGCTGTAGATTGGAGAAAAATTCAAAGTACTTACGTGTTTATAAGGCTTATGGTTATCTTTTAAATTTTCGAGTACTTATTTTATTTCTTGTCAGCTAATAGACGTCATAATTGGTAGGTTGGTAGGTTAAAAGAATTGACGATTTAGCCACTTTTGGCAAAAAAAAAACTCCATTAAACTAAACGAGAGGCTAGAAAATATTGTTTAACCCGCTCGGGCGTTGATGAATTAAGCGATTAAAAGTACCACATAGCTTCTTCGGAGTGCACAACAGAGAGATAATTCACAATTTCGTATTTTTTTAAGCACTATGTTTTTGATCCCACCCAATGGCGGCGCTACTGTGCAGACTACGCGCTCTTAAGGCTCCTATATGCCTCAAGTGGCGCCCTCATTTTAATTTAACCTTTTACCTTAGCTTCAATCTGTACATGTGAATTTTCGATACATTATGTACTTAGCGAGCAACAAATTAAATTAAAATGAGGGCGCCACTTGAGGTATATAGGATCCTTAATACTATGTGAGCTTATTTGAATAAAGAATGTTTTGATTTATAAAATGACTCACGATTTCAAAGATAAAACTGGCTTGAACCTTAACCTTTTTTATATTTTTTTTTGCACTTAAGTGTACGGTAGTTAGTGGAATCATACCACACTAGACAATAGCCTGCAAATATTATAATTTGCACATTGTTAATGGCCGTTATTGTCTCTGGCTTCAAGTTCATCTCGTTTCCTTGTTTCTTATTCACTAATAATTAGTATAATTAAAGGCGAGACTTGGAAGATTTTCTTTATCAAGTGTAAATCTACTGCAGTTTAAAATTATTATATTTTAAGTTAGAAAAAAGAACTCATCTTTAATGCAGTTGAATTAATATGCTAAAATAACAGTATTTCAATTATTCTTAAAGATAATACAGTGTCTTATGACTTAACCAGCGACCGCACGCGACTTCGTCTGCGTGGAAAGATGTTTTGCTATCCCTCGCGAACAATTATTTTTTCGGGAAGGTACCCTACGTCTTCCCTGTACCCCTGACAACGTGTATGCAAAATTTCATGATGATCAGATCAGTAGTTAAGACGTGAAGGCGTAACAAACAAACAAAAAAATAAACAAACGGACTTTCGCATTTATATTATTAGTAAGGATTATGACTTAATTATTCTTCTTGACGAGTATAAAAAATTTAAATGAAGGAAGTCATTAAAATCTAAATAAACAATATAATTAAATTATGTCCGATTCCAAAGTTTAAATTAAATTAAATCTCACATTATTACTAGGTAAATTAATCAAATTAAATGAATTAGTGACTCGGTGGCGCAGTGGTATAGCGCCTGGCCCATCGACTGCGGAGGTTAAGCAACTTTCGCAAGGGTCGGTTATGGGATGGCTGGCCATAAATTTATTATCTCGAGTTCCTCCGTGCTTCGTAAGGCACTTTAAGCCGTTGGTTTTTTCTCATAAAACACAAATACAATGTGTGTTAAACTTTTCCCTTATGCTAAAAACTCGTATGTGGAAAATATAAATAAATATGTACCTATCTTACTTCACCCGCAATGCACTTTTGGGAAAACAAAATCTAAATTTAATAATTATATAGCTGTTTCATCTTTATCGATTGTCAAAACATCTGGAAAGATGTTTCTTTCGAATGTGGAGGTATTACCTCACATTGATGAAATTGCGCTGGCTTGCAGCGAAAAAGTAAAAAGTCTTAGGAAATTTCGCCGCTCTCACTAGCGAATCGGTAGCATTATTGGTCAGTGCATTGGGCCGGAATCCCAAGGGTGCGGGTTCGAGTCCCGTCTGAGGTGCTACGGGTGAGTCGATTTTTTCTAGTATATTTTTTATAAAATTTATCTTAAAACAAAAATGTCATAATCATAACAATACTGAGAACGACCCAGGTTCGTTCCCATCAGCCAGTCGGTAATAGGTACAACAACAAGTAAACTGCTTAATAACATTTTTGTTAGTAATTACGCCAATGACGGTAAACTGTCGTATTTAGTGTCCAAATTGTCGGGTTTTGACGGAAACACATTGTCGAGATATTTAATATAGTTATTAAGTAAAGGTCTATTACCAACAGGGTATAGGTAATTTTAAAGTAGTTTTTGTGACATAAATTACATTATGAGATGCTTGGTTGGTTACTGGATCCACAGCAATAATAACACTACTCATTAAAAAAAATACGAAGCTTGAAGTTTGAAATTCGTTTGTTCATCGTATTTTTAGTACACTAATCTAATTTATTTCGTCAACAAAATATGGCTGAGGAAAATGTTGAGGTTTTTTTATCTACAATGGAAAAATTCCATCGATTACAGTATCATAAAAATTGCAGTGAGGGTTGCGGTATGGTTCCATACCGTCAATTAAATTACTGTTTATTCACGTAGCATCACGAGACGCGATCACGACTGCGCAGGCAGGCGCCCTTGACTGGTGCATTAAGTGATTTTAAATGTAATTATTTATTTTTTGTTTGGAATAAGACATTTTAAATCCTTAACTTTGTTCTCAAAAGCTCTGTCATCTGACTTACACGACACGAAAATTAAAAATTTAACTAAAAATAATTAACCGAGCACCCTATGTTGTTATTTAGTGTATATTTCCACTAGAGAGGAATACCTCGTACATTGTACAACCACTCCATAACATTGCAATCATGTTACAATAAAAAAAATACATTTTTTATTTTATTTTGACAAAAAAATTTTTCGTCGTATTGTCCATTACATCTTCATAAAAGTTATTCTCAGAAACAGTTGATCAGAAAATACATCTTCATAAAAGTTATTCTCAGAAACAGTTGATCAGAAAATGTTAATTCTAATACCTTCGTGTCGTTTCGATTGCAATAAAATCTACATTCGTGTTTATGACGATTCAGGTAATGATGAATCGGCATAATGACGAGTTTGTTCACAAAATAAACAATAGAAGTTAGTTTGACAAACGTCCATGTCTGAATATGTATGACTGTGTATGTATCACATCAGTCATGGGAAACTGACAGCACAGCGGAAAAATAAAGCCTTTATTTTGTGGAAAAGCGATCATACATTTGTTATGTTTTTGGTGTCCTTGTCTGATAGGGTTGCCAAAAATACTTTCCGATAACGTTTGAAATAAGTAGTGGCCCTGTGTAGACCTCGCGTTTGTGACATTTCCGAAACGGCTGATATTGTTTTTCGAAAATTTTAAAAATCTGTGTCTATCAAAAAATTATATGTAATTATCGAACCTACTCACAAAACCCGAGAATCGGTTGAGAAATGCGACCTGTAGAGGAGAACAGACAGCGAACATACGAAAGCATTTTTGCCCAAGCTGAAACGGAGAAGCTTCGCACTCGCTCGGTCAATTTCCTTAATTTAGTGCAACAAAGAAAAGTTCTTTAAAAAGTTATTTTAATTCTTCGGATTGTGAAATTAAGCTTGAAGCGGAACTAAATCAATTTCATATTCCTTATTTTCTTCACAAACCAAATAGTTTTTAAATCCTGCACTACTGATTCCTGAGATGTTATCGCAGCATCGACGGAATCTGCGTGTTTTTTTTTTACCGTGAAACCATGATTATATGTTAGCTTTGAGACGAGCGTTAATGAGCGACGTGTAATTGTTAAAAAAATCACGGCCATATGTGGCCGCAAGTTAATGTATAAACGTTTTTTATAACTTTGACGTCATCGTCAGCTTTTTTGGTCAAAAATAAAGATTGAAGTTCATATGCTTTATGATTTTAAACTTACTTATTGATGATTATGGAGTTTAAGAGTCCGGCGAACAGTGAGCTTCCCATACAAACGTAATACCAAAATGCTTTGCAATTTGAGCATAATTAACTCTTCTTGTGATGTTATTCGGATTAAGATAATATTTGTCTAGGTTTCTATTAAATAAAAATTCCAAAATACTAACCCAATTCAAAATAAATGCCAATTATTTTTTTATACAAAACTGTAAAACGCATTATTTTTTATTTGGTTTAGTATTTTAGATTTTTTTATTTAATAGAAACCTAGAGAAATACTGTCTTAATCCGAATAACATCACAAGAATAGTTAATTATGCTCAAATTGCAAATCATTTTGGTTTTACGTTTGTATGGGAAGCTCAATTTAGCTCACTGTTCGTCGGAGCCTTAAATTGACAGAAATTTTTTTTTTTTTTAATTTTGTGCCCACTGCAAGTTCCATAGGTAGCAGTGCGAGGGGTCGAAATATGGCATCACAGATTGGGATAGGCCTGATCCCAGAAAAGTTGCTAATGCAACGTTTGATATTAACGTTACATAGTTTTTTTTTACAAATAATGTTTGACAATTGCCTAACAATTAATCTAAATCGGGCCTATCCTTATCTGTGGATTGATTAATACATCTGGCCGTAAATTAAAAAAAACCTGCCTTTTTAGTGCTTCGAGAATCTTCACACACACATACAACAAATTATTATAAAATAAATAATTGGTTATGTATTCGGTAATTTGGATTCATACCGACAACAGTGAATAACGAAACCATAACAATATTGTTTGTTTTTTAAAACATTCCATTGTCCATTTAATATACAATTCCGTAATCAAGTATTCATTTTGTAAGGTATAAAATTAATACAAACATTATGTTGATGACTTTTTAATACTTAAGTATACTCTGTTTATCCTTACTTGCCTTTTTTGGTAAACAATCTTCACCCAACTCTTTAATGAATTAATCATTTATGGAATACAACTAAAGGTTTTCCACACATTGATTACGAAAGAAATTGTTGATAATTAGTGACAATTTGATAAAGTTACTAACTTATTTTTATGATATGAAAGACGTATGGGCAATTACTGTCAAAAACTTAACTAAATAAGACAAGACGTAAGGATGGACAGACTATAATAATGAGACCAATTGTAACAGTAGCTGTAAATATCGGTTATTCATTATAACAATACGATAAGTGAAAAAGCCAAATATAAAACAATAAACTGATTAAAAAGCTATCAAAATAAAAAAGCAAGTCAGCAACAGATAAGAAAATATTTTAAAGTATACCTATTTATAGTAAATATTGAAGGTAGTCTATATCAGAGCCATCTCCATTCGCAAGGCAGTTAATTGGACTGGGTTCGAAATCAGGGGCCGTACCGGCTAACGCATCGAACTTGGTAAAGTCTACCGGGATTCAAATTAACACAGATAAATCGAGCTTCAATCGGGCCAAAATGGCGAACCTCAATTCATGTTGTCACACGAACATCGAAATCTTATAAATAAGTTCTGCGAATACTACAATATGAAACTCCTTACTTCTATTTATCTGTTTTAAGTTGAAGCTCGGCAGACCCGCCGAAGTTCAAAAAGTTAGCCGGTAGAGCCCCAGGTATGGGCAAATTATTTGTTTTTATTGACTTTTACATAGTGGTGGACGTATAACTAGAAACACTAGTAGATTTCCATGCATACCAGGTAACTTTGAAGGCTCGGTTCTCCGCCAGGAATTGATCTGTGATCTGATGATGACTATTTTATTTTTATTTATTTTTTTATTTATTGACTATTTAGCGAGTGACACCCAACTGATCTGATCAGCATTCTAAGAGATGTTTTTGTATAAGTTTTAAAAAACGCTAAAATAGCATTAAATTGTATGAAAATCCAGAAACTGAGAACTCTGATTTTTACAGTTCTTAGTATGCTTATCAGATCAGTTGGGTATGTATAGCTGGATCCCCTTCAATCACTCTCTGGATAGCCATCATAAGACCAGCTCGATCAATCCCTGGCGGAGAACTAAGGCTTCAAAGTAACCTCGTGTGAATGAAATTCTGATTATCCGTCCGCCACTAAGAGACAGAATTTCATATTTTCGGCGCAGATTAGACTCGCAGTCAAGATAACCAACATGTTTAAGCCCCGTATTTATAAACTGATCTTTACGTTGTTGAGAACTATCTTGAGATCATACTTGGGATGCTGTTTCTTATAAGAACAGCATCTCATCTCAAGTATGATCTTAAGATAGCTCTACTTTAACCGCCTCTGTGGTCTAGTGGTTCGCTCACCCTTGTAAGACTGTAAGACGCGGGTTCGATTCTCAGTAGGGGGGTAAATTTTACTCGGTTTGGTTGGTGGTAGGGCTTACTTCAAGTCCGCCTGGCTAGCTACCACTATCTCACCTAAGTCTGACGTCATAACAGCAATTTAAAAATTGTTGTATTGCGGCAGCGAGGTAAGACAGCCAGTTCCTCAGTGGTAAGGATTCCGGGTGTAATGCGCTTTCACCATCGGCCTTATCGTCACCTAACATCAGATGAGATGAAGGCCAAGCACTAACCCGTAGTGGATAAAAAAATAGATAGCTCTACTACACGTTGGGAGCGGTTTGTAAATACGGGCCTTAGACATGTTCGTCGTTTATCTTACGTAATGCAATCCAGTAGTAGCAATGTGCGTTGACCTACCGTGTTTCGTTTGATTTGCCACATCGGATCTGGTTTTGTAGCCAGCGTGCCGGCTAGTTCGCCTTGATACAATCTACTAATAAGACGTTTGTATGCCCTGCTCATCTAAATAAAACAAAGTGCTGGTTTTACATTTTGGGAACAAAACAAACACTATCGGTACGGTTTCATTTTCCTGGACTGCCCTGGCCCCTATTTCACAGACGTGACAATTATAAATTACAATGACAATTTGATGTACGTTGCGGTATCTGTGAGTAGTTTGATCAGTATATTTTCTAGTTTCAAATTGGCTGACGCCATGGACACCAAATTATCATTGTCATTTACATTTGTCATGTCTGTGAAATAAGGGCCTGGAGGCTTACTACTCGTACGATCTCTTATTGCGATCCAGTTTAGGTCCTAAAATGAACTGCATCGCTATGTGACAGCGGTGTCAGCAGACAGCGACTCAACTTTAGTTCATAACCTAAACTGAATCGTTAAGCCGTATGTCATTCATTATTTGTTCATACAAGAATAGACTCTATATAGAAAAAAAATAAAGATTGTTTTTGCCGAGGACACTGGCGCCTGCCCTCCACCCCATTTCGCTTCGCGTGATACTGACAGCCCGGTGTAGCTCATGGTACGAAATAAGGCGATTCAGTTTGGGAACCTAAACTGAAACGCAATCGCTTCATAAAAGTTTTTGTTTTCACACTCGCATGATAATGTGGCTACAATTACCCTTTCTTCTACTACTTTTATGGTCCCTGGAGTCGCAATTACATATAATACTAGCTTTTGTCCGCAACTTCGTTCGCGTGATTAAGATAGTAGTGCATTTATTTTGAAAGTCACGGATCACCAATATACCTAGGAATTTATCAGTAGACCTTATTTCACACATTTAAATCTTTCCATATACAAGGTGTTACAAAAATACCCCTAATGCCGAATATGGTATATAGGGACCATCAAACTGAACAACTTTTACTATGGGACCAACTCTGAAATCGCGAAAAAAAAATCAGCTGTTTCATACATTTTGATATTTTCGACTTTAATTTTTGTATGAAACAGCTGATTTTTTTGTATAATAAGAAGTATGGTCGCATTGATATTTTCAAACTTAAACTTTAGTAATTGAAATCTGAACTATTAAATATAATAAGTGTAAACTCTTAAATGCACTGAATAATTTTTGTACTGGTTAGTTGTAATTCAATAGTGCAAAGAACATCATAAGTCTTAAGTACTTACTTAACGTATTCAATGTAAATTATTATAAGTGGAAACTCTTTTGGCAAATGAGTTAGCATAAATTAAGCTATTACTATGTATTGTATAAGGCTGTTTGTTTCCCAATGAACGATAAATAAATAAATAAATAATATAAAAATTCATATACAAACTGGAATACCCTGTAGCACCCTGTATAACGTGAAATTTTTCAAAACCCTTTGTTAGTGCTTACCTACACCATAAAAGGTATCTACCCTCCAAACATGGCGTATCTACCTTCAGCCGTTACAAACTGGAACACCTTGTAGCACCCTGTGCTACGGGAATTTTCAAAACCTAGTGCTCTACTTCTCCATGAAAGGTCTCCCTCCAAAAATGGTGTCTCTACCTTCAGCCGTTAGGGCTCTTATCACACATTTCAATTTTCCTATACAAATTCCCATACAAACTGGAATTATGGGTTAGTTACATTTTTATTACTTATATGTAAGTATGTATGTATGTATAGAGATAATGGATGACGTGCGAAGAGACCTTCAACTGCCCAATCTTGCTTTTTTCTCTCTTAGATCTTAACATGCTCAGCTACTTATTATGTACCTACTTATTATTTTTTGCGATCATCGTGAAGGTCGTCTGCGCATGCAACAGACGTAAATGCAACTTAAAATTACTATCTTTTATAGCTTATTTGCTAGCAATCGAAAACCGAAATGTGCGTATAATGCTATCAGATCTACATAAAGACATTTCTGGTTTTATATAAAAATTGCCATTGACATACTTGGTTCAAACACAAAGACTCCATTGGACACTGCAATTTACTCCTTTTTGTACAAATAATGTCAAGACTCTTTAAGGTAAACCTGCCAATGCATTTAATTAGTGGTACTGTTATAATAGTATATTATGCAACTAGTATATGTATAGCTGGATCCCCTTCAATCACTCTCTGGATAGCCATCATAAGACCAGCTCGATCAATCCCTGGCGGAGAACTAAGGCTTCAAAGTAACCTCGTGTGAATGAAATTCTGATTATCCGTCCGCCACTAAGAGACAGAATTTCATATTTTCGGCGCAGATTAGACTCGCAGTCAAGATAACCAACATGTTTAAGCCCCGTATTTATAAACTGATCTTTACGTTGTTGAGAACTATCTTGAGTTCATACTTGGGATGCTGTTTCTTATAAGAACAGCATCTCATCTCAAGTATGATCTTAAAATAGCTCTACTTTAACCGCCTCTGTGGTCTAGTGGTTCGCTCACTCTTGTAAGACTGTAAGACGCAGGGGTCCCGGGTTCGATTCTCAGTAGGGGGGTAAATTTTACTCGGTTTGGTTGGTGGTAGGGCTTACTTCAAGTCCGCCTGGCTAGCTACCACTATCTCACCTAAGTCTGACGCCATAACAGCAATTTAAAAATTGTATATTATGCAACTAGTGAATAAAAGACGGATTTAAAGCGAGGGCCATAGATGAATCACGAGCAAGTGAAGGATTCTAACGATTAAATCACGACCGTAGGGAGTGATTCATGTTTGAATCCTGAACGACGCGAGTGATTCCTGGCCCTCGATATAAATCCGTTTTATTCAAGAGTTGCTTACTATATTTTATACCATAACTACGAGAAAAAGAAAGATTTAAGTGATATTTTTTTCCACAAACAGTGTGTATATCGAGTACTCTTTGCACAAGGAGTTTGTATCGAGTATTTTTTGCACAAGGAGGTTGTATAGTATTGAGATGGAGGTCAAATTGTGTTCTGAATTCAAATACCAAAATAGTGATTAAAAGTTTTTAGAGGGGGAATGGCATAAATTAACATTAAATCCATAGTCAAAAGTCGCTTTAGTTCTTTACAGTCACTGTTGACTATCCCACCGATCTGATACTGATAAGCATCAATTTGTCTCTTTGTTTGACTTGGCACATTGTATTATCTAATTACCAGAAGTGGCCAGAAAGACATATCCACAACCAGATACGAGGAAATGTATTAAATTTCCTTCACAAACACGAGGCTAACGTGAATCTTCACGCTCGGCCGCCGCCGGTGGCAAATTGGCCATAATTTTGTGATTACGGCGCGCGCGCTGTGAAATGGTATGTTATGAAAGCCTCCTACGAACACCCGTCATTAGCCAGGGTCAGAGTTCCGATACCACAGGATACACACTAGTACATATTATCATCACAGAATACATAATAGTTGGTCTTCATAATGAGTCGCCATATTAGGTACTTATTTTTCTGTCCAACTCAACTTGCTGCTACCCCTCTGACATAATCATTCAAAGTCAAAAAAAACTTAGTAATCAAGCACTTTTGAATCATCTATATTTTCCTACCACACGTTCCAGACTTTTTTAACTGACAAGAAGAACGGGTGCTAGAAACTTATCAACTTTAACAGATATAAATAACGATATTTACAAACTTAAATGTATCATTCTCATTTTGTTGCTTATACTATTGTATAACTTTAGTAGGTACAATCAATTAACATGTTGTCTTTCTTATATTAAATTAGTGTCCATGGGGTCTATCTATTAGTGCTTATTTCTATTTACTATTAATGTGTTTTATTTTACTAATTAGTGTAAAATATTAATTAGTGAAATAAAACACATTAGTCACCCCTATTTTTTTATTCTCACTCACTTCAGATTGTTTTTTATTAAATTAATACTTAGGTACTGTGTTTCCTGCTGGCTCTAGCATTTTTCTGCCAACATCGTTTTTTAAATGGCTTTTAGGTGATTTTGAGTTTTTTTATTTACGTATGGTATTCGTATGCCCAAAGCCCTATGTGAAATGACAGTTTTGTATAGCATGTCAGGTTAGTTAGACGCCATCTTTTGGGACTTTCCTTTTTTTTTGTTTCTAAACCACCCGAACAAAACAAAAAAACATAATTCCAATTGTTGTAGATAGCTGATTGATTCATCATTACTCAAAGTGGAGTCAAAAGCTTGACTTGTCTCAACTTAAAGAAAGTTTATAAATTCATCTAAAATAATCAATAATCAGAGTATTGTGACCAAACAACATTGAACCTCAAGAATAAATATAGTATAGATCAGGGATTCCCAAAGTGGTCAATATCGGTTTCCAAGGGGTCGACGTAAACGAATAATTATAATAATTATTATTAATTACACTTGATATTTGATAGGATTTTAAAGTAATTTGGCTATGGGGTCTGAGGTATCAGTTCATTTTGGAAAAGGGGACTTTTGCCCAAAATAGTTTGGGAATTCTTGGTATAGAATGATACCTACTCGAAGCATTGAACATAAAATTGAATAATTGATCGTTTATATGTAATTCACTTAATTTTATGGCCCTACTGGATTGACGTCATGGGTAAACCGTCATCGTGCGCAAGCGCAGCGATCGACAATTTAATTATCGAACCACTTTTTTGCTCTCCTCGGTGTGTATTTATGCTATAACCTGTACCGTCGGTAGTTAAAGTTGGACTTTGTTGAACTAAATTAACTTCTACTACATCAAGTTAAGGTCGTAAAAATGGGTGAGAGTGTTTTCTGGGTTAACGTTGTGGGTAATGTAACATCTGCTGAGGATTTTTCTTAGACGATAAAAATTGCTTAGGAACTCACATAACTACCGCCTTAGACGTTCAAATGGAGAATGTCTGAAAAAATCAAATTGGATGAAATTTTTTTAAGGGTAGGGTTACCCTTTTTCCGTTCTTACTACAAAAAACTTTTGACACAATTTTGTCATTTTGTGTCGAAACTTTTTTTTAATACATGTTGTGGTTGTGGCAGGTGATGGCTAAGGAATCATCTCCATTCTCTTTTTACTTCCGTACGTTTGCGAAGACGAAGTTATTTAAATTTTCAACCATAAATTCTGAAACTTTTTCCTATTAAAAAGGGAGCTTATTCCTACTCATAAAAATGTTTCAGCCAATTTGTTATTTTTTTTCTTCAGACATTCCACATTGTTGATTCGGGCGTTGCCAACTCCGAGGGTGCACACTCGAACGCGTCAAATTACCTCGACGATCTAACTTTTCCTGTCTCTTCTGGGATTGGAGTTATTGTGATACTGATATTGGTTTTGGCTTTTACACCACGCGAGTTTTAATTATTCTATGGCATCTGAGCAATGTATAATTATTATGGATGTCCAAAATTCTGGAGACATCTTACAGCGTTTATTATTATTAAGAAAATGTATTTTTAAATACCCTGTCAAAAGTGATCATGTTTATCTCCCAATAATTGATAAAATAATTAATAATTAATCCTTGAACCTTTTTTCACGATTAAATTATCCGAGCAATTAAAGACCAAAGCATGAAGAGAATCGAGGGATTGTTGACCGAGCGAGCGCGAGGCGCGAGCGAAGCGTCTCTGCTTCAGTTTAGGCAAAAATTATTTTGTATGTCCTTCCTTCGCAGGTCGAATCTCTCAACCGATTCTCGGGAAATTTTGTGAGCTGGTTCGATAATTATATAGCTTTTTCTTGTAGAGGCAATTTTTCGAAATTTACTTATCGAAAAAAACACCTGTTTCGAAAAATATTCAAAATTAGAAGCGCCATCCAGCTTCAAGTATATCAAAAAATATAACAAACAGCACATAGTACTGCTTTGAAAACCTCGTGACATCTTTTAGATTAATTTAAAACAACATACAATTTGAGCTACTTTTTAACGCACAAACGCGATGTCTACAGCTCACGGAGCCACTAGGTTATAATGTTGTACTTTACTTGTTTCTTGACTTAATACACAATTTACATATATCTTTGTAATCTAGAAATTTAATACACGCCTACCTACCAGAGTGTAGTCTAATTTAGTCCGACAGCCATCCGGGCTCGCGTTACACATACTGCTATATACAACATGTTACAAAAATGCCCCTAATGCCGAATATGGTATATAGGGACCATCAAACTGAACAACTTTTACGATTGGACCAACTCTGAAATCGCGAAAAAAATATCAGCAGTTTCATACATTTTGATATTTTCGATTTTTAATTTTTGTATGAAACAGCTGATTTTTTTCCCGGTTTCAGAGTTGGTCCCATAGTAAAAGTTGATCAGTTTGATGGTCCCTATATACCATATTCGGCATTAGGGGTATTTTTGTAACACCTTGTATATTGCTATTATATAACATAGTGTAGTCATATTTGCTTTATTTATTTTTGTATGTATAGTACTGACCTCTGTGCATTACAACCCATAGCGAATGCCGTTGTCTTTGCTTGCGCTCGTCCTTCACGGCGATCTTTTATACAATTAGCGAGCAAAATAAAACTAAATAAAAGAAAAATTAGTCTGGATTTCTTCTGGTTCATACGTCATAATACTTCGTAATGTGTTTGCGATGTTACCGTGTGATATCAAATATTGACGACCTCCTTGGTCGAGTGGCTTTGTACACCGGTTTTCAAGGTGTCGCCATCTCTGAGGTCCCAGGTTCGATCCCCGGTTGGGTCAATTTAGAAAACGAACTTTTCTATATTGGCTCAGGTCTGGGTGTTTGTGATACCACCGTTGTCTCCGATTTCCATAACACAAGTGCTTTAGCTACTTACTTTGGAATCGGAGCAATGTATGTGATGTTGACAAAAATTAATATTATATTATATTTTTACCTTTTTTCCGTGCTACCTAAATCAACTCGTTGCAACCTTGCAAAAAAATTGCTTATGTAATTCCAAATACTTTGTAAAGTATATGTATACCTACTCCCTTACTTATGAAGATTGTATAGCAGATGTAAAGTTGTTATTCACAGTGTTTTGTCCCTTTCTTTTTAATGTCAAACTTAAATAGTTTGACAGAGAGTAACCATTGTGTAACTATACATCTGCTATATAATCCTTATTAGTAGGTAAAGGGGCTAATAAACACCTGACTCTTTTGACGTCTAGTTCAGCTACTTCTATGCAAATAGCGTTTAATTGGTTGGAAGACTTACTTACGGACTGGCCATTTATGTCTTTATGCCCAACTGCATTTTATGATCAGAATCATACATGTCATGTGATTTCTTTGTCTCATCAATTACGCGTCATGCAAATATAATAACAGCTGCTTTGTGAATCCGTCCGTGAATGTGCTGTCATTTCCTCTGGTGACCACGGCGGCTGTATGCGTGGTGTGACACGAGATAATGATACGCCGAGAACTACGCAAGAGATTAAGGCGACTATATCCCTCAAGTGGCGAGCTCATCTATCGAAAATTCACAAGTTGTAGTTGTAGTAGGCAAAAGAGTTACTACTACTACAACGAACTAAATTTTACTGAGGCTATTGTTTGCAAATAAACTATAGAACCTTAGCTTCAATCTGTACATGTGAATTTTCGATGCGTTATGTACTTAGCGAGCAATACATTTAATTGAGATGAGGGCGCTACTTTAAGGTATATAGGGGCCCTATTAATATTAGTAATGATTAACTTCACAAATAATTTCGATGAAAATTCTGTTCCATTTTTAATTAAATCAGAAAACAGTAGGCACTATTCGGACCCTAAATCTAGATAAAGGGTGTGATATTCAACGAGTATAATATTATATTATATTATATCTACCGAACATGACAGAATTAGGAAACATTTAGAAAACCTCAAGTGAAGCAAGATTACTTTACCTCGCAGCGCCAGTCAAGCAAGGTTACTTTACCCCGCAGCGCCAGTCAAGCAAGGTCACTTTACCTCGCAGCGCTAGTCAAGCAAGGTCACTTTACCTCGCAGCGCTAGTCAAGCAAGGTTATTTTACCTCGCAACACCAGTCAAGCAAGGTTACTTTACCTCGCAGCGCCAGTCAAGCAAGGTCACTTTACCTCGCAACAGTGAATTCCAACTTCTTAGTGCATCGGTGGCATTCCTTGCCTATCTCGGGTTCAAATCCCGTTGGGGGCAAATTTTGTGTTAAGCTCCCAACTATAAAATGAGTACAAGCTCCACTTAGTTTGGTACTAAATTAAATGATCAGTAGAGTTATTCAGAATTATTTATTTACATCAAAACAAAGTCCATTACAATTATATTAAACATCAAATCGAGATAAGTGTTTCATAATGTTACAGTGATTACATACAGCTCTGATGTCTATTTAAATTTAGTAATTTATGTAATTTCCTGTTTTTTCATACGTTTTTATTCAACTCGGACCAGTATAAACTGACATAAAAATAATAGTAAATTAAAAAACTGTAAAAAAAATATTAGTATTAAATCATTTAATTTGTGAATTCAGCACACGACGCGTATATTCAAAGCCCACTTTCAGACGCTGTACGTATTTTAGATGACCCAGTAGTATTATTTTATTTTGCACCAACATCAAAATACCTCTGGTCAGTGATCTAAGTAGGTATCTAGGTAAAATGGCTGACAACTTTGTTATTAAATATGTAGGTAGTTTCTATGCTAATACATTAAAAATAATGAAGTCACGCAATATTGCAGTTATGAAACATACTCGTACTAGATCGAACAGGGTCACATTAGGAAGATTTTGGAGATTCTCACCAAAATATATATTGTATTCTGACGTTTTATCAAGTGGAGGACTAGATTCGATATTTAATCGACTAAAAAAGAAAAAACAAATACTGTTTAAAATATAATCATAAATATTAATTTTAATGGTTTGTTAATATAAGATATATTATAAAATCAATTAAAATTGACCTTAATTTGTATTTGATTAGTAAAACAATTTCTTCGGTCATCCAATCATTGCACATGATACGTATTTCATGTAACACACCAACAAAGCTTCGCCAAAACGCCAATGGCGAACGATATCAATTTCACATGATGCACACAAGTAATATGTTGTTTCGTTGTTGCAGTAATGTAGTGCGCGCGACGGGCGCGAGATGGCAGCGCCGGCGGGCCGGCAGCTGCGGCTGCTGTTGTGGAAGGACTACCTCGTCAGGAAACGGAACTTTGTGAGTCAACTCAAAGCATTATTTTATTCAATTTTCACCGAACAGAACTGCCTTTTTCAATAGAAGTTTTTTCGCCCTGTCTTTGAACTCTTTGAAGACGACGTAAATTGATGCCACCAGTGCATATTGTTGCGTACAGTCACGTCTGTAAATATAATACAGTTTAGAACTTTGTCACTCTAAAAACTATAACTTTTTTGAACAGAAATCAATGACAAATGACAACTAAAGCAAAGTGACAAAGTTCTAAACTGTATATATTTTTCATACGTAGTTTCTAAGTTACAAAGCGATTAAATTGACAATAGACAGTAGCGTAAGAATATTGTATTCCAAAGTGAAATCCGTCATAACAAGCTGAAAATTTACATGCGTACTCAGAATACTGACCAAAACGTCGTGTCAATCAAGGAGGAACGGGGTCCCTCCGATGCTTGCGTCTTGAGTCTTGACATACTTACACCCTCGCCCTCCCTCAACCTCGCATCAAAAATAAGTGTTTTAGAAAAAAAAATCACAGCATCTACTTATATCTCAAGACGCAAGCAGGGGAGGAATGAGGATTTTGAAAAAAATATTTATATCTACTTACAAAGTCACTATACCTCAGCTTGTTATGTCACATTTCATACTTTTTTGCTCAGTCTAATATTGTTACGCTAGTGATCCGCTGCAACTTCACTCGATAATATATGGCAAAGATTCGATCTTCAATCAAGAATATCCTAGATAACGTTTCAAGATCTAAAACAAAAAACAGCACGCAAATGTGGCACCGACTGACAAAACAAAAAGCGATTCGAAATTCTGAAATTTGAATTCCCATATGATATTGTTATCCGAATACAAATAACTATTCTTTCCAAATTCAACGTTGAAAAGAAAGAAACAAAGAAGAGAATACTTTGTGCAAAATAAGCGCCTAGTTTGAAAGTGGGGGCGTTATTTCGAGGTGCCGTTTTTGAGACTGGCCGGACTAGGGTATTCTTCATCGAAGGACTAAGAGAAAATGTACATTTAATAATTTTTTTGTATCGGAAGCGCTCTAAAGTTAGTCACTTCTGTGATACATAGTTAAATTAATCGCATTGTACACTGTACTTGCTATAATTGTCTCTTGGGCCTTGGGTTTGAATCCTGATACGATCAATACAGATATCGCTTTGAACTTTCTTCTTCTTATTAAGATAAGTTTGAAAATCTACATAGATTTTTCCAATATAAATTTCCATGGTTATTGACGTTATTAGAATAAACTATATCGGGATTTACACCATGTACTTAGACGGAGGGTAGACCGATTCGTCTGCCAATAACATCTACCCGTACACAACAATCGACAGTTCTTCCGTGACCATGGCGCATACAACTGCGCCGAAATATCGGAGTCTCAAAAATAAACAGGTACATGGTGTAAATCCCGATATAGTTTATTCTAATAAGATTTTTCCAAATTGCGCCTTAATTATTTTGTATAGATTTAGCAGTATGTAACCGGTAGACCACATGTTCTCGACTGCGATCGCAGCGCGTGCAGGTGTTTTTAAACAACACAAAAGAAATAATAGCACATGAGATTTATTTTGCAGCTGAAATTATATTACTAGCGAATAGTAAATAAGTTTACTATCGCTATTTGTTTTTTATTTAAATCATTGTCATTGGGAGACCTTATGTTTTAGGTAAGCCGACGAGTCCTTGTATGCAAAGTAAGGCAACTAAAACGGCTCAGTTTTCAGATTATATCCTTCATACGTTACCTAATCATAACTAAATTCCAATAAATTAGTAACTAATCCCTCAAAGGTAGGGAAATTATAACTTTTTGTTCTTATAGGTAAAATTAGGTAACGTATGAAGGATAAAAATCTGAAAACTGAGCCATCTTGGCTGTTTTATTTGCCTCACTTGCGCTGACAGTGCGCTTTGTAGGGAACTATCATTCTAGGTTGTTATTATTCTAAGGTGCTTTTACACATGCTCCGAGTATGGTAAGCAACAGGGCTATGTATATCAGATAAATAACGGGTGAGTCGATTTATTCTAACATATTATTTATCTTGATAAGTGATAGTATTTTATTAGACATATTTTATGAATGATAATGTTCTTCAGGTGACGCTGGGCGGCATACTGTGGGCGACCATGATCATGATGTGCTTCTACGTGGTCAGGATCAACATTGACAACCAAGACTTCCCCAGTTGTGAGTATATTGTTTGAAAAAACCGGAAAACTCACACTGATCATATCAATCGCAACTAGGCATATACAAAATGTTACAAAAATACCCCTAATGCCTCATTAGGCATATATAGGGACCATCAAACTGAACAACTTTTACCAACTCTGAAATCGGGAAAAAATCAGCTGTTTCATACTAAAATTAAAATCGAAAATATCAAAATGTATGAAACAGCTGATTTTATTTCGCGATTTCAGAGTTTACTCATAATAAAAGTTATTAAGTTTGATGGTCTTATATAGCATATTCGGCATTAGGGGTATTTTTGTAAGATGTTGTATACTTTCATATACGGAACAATGCCAGAGCCGGACTTGAGTTGCGCGACCGCTGCATCATCGGAATCTGGCCGGAAGGAGCGTCGGCATTTACAAAATGGGGTGCGTCCACTGCAATCGGATTTTGCTTCGGCAGTTTCGTAGCAATCAAGTTAGCAGTCGGGATCTGAATGGTCTGTTCACTGCGGATTACGTCATCGGCAGAAATACCGGGCTCTGTAGATTTGCCGATCCAGTTCACGCAGTGCCATAGAAATCAATACAAAGCAAAAAAGCCGTCCGCTCCGATTCCGATGCAGAGGAACTTGGAGTTCGATGGGTCTCGAAATCGAAACAAAACCCCTCTGCGGAGTTGGTGCACCCTGCCCGCCGCCGCAAAGACCCTACGCCGTGATTTTGACACAAAATACAGAGCTTTTGTACGGCTCTGGTCCGGCTTGTCTTATTTAGTAAACAGCTTTTGACAGTTGTCATACGAATTTGAACTTTAATCGTTATTAAAAAATGTGCTATAAATTAAATTGACATTATTAATTATCAACTTCTTTCGTAATAACAAAAATTAGAAAACCAATCGTTGAATTTTAAAAATGGTTGGGTGAAGATTGTTTACCAAATAAGACAAGTAAGGATAAACAGACTATACATTAATACTGGGAATTCACGTGGGTGACACAGGCTTACGTCACCTCCGCTATCGGTATTGAAAATAACGTTAATTGATTTTTAACAATTGAAGTTCGCTGTTGATCGGTATCGATTGTGTGGCAGGTCAGTACAGTGCGCGCGCGCTGCCCGGCGCCGGCGTGCTGGCGTTCGTGCAGTCGTTCGTGTGCGGCGTGGACAACCAGTGCCGCCCCATGGACCACTTCCAGGAGATACCCTCCTACGACAACTCCAAGTGAGGAATACATTATTATACAAAACGTACCTTTTGTAACATATAGAACAAGTGCCCGATGCACTTACTCATTAAAAAAACAAAAATATATTATATAAAAATTAAGTCTGATAAAGTCAAGAGGCTCTATAAAATAAACGTTTATGGTTGTTAACTGTTACGAAAATACAAATGAGCCTTAGTATTTATTTAATTCATTCAGGACACAATATATAATACAATCAATACCTTAAGAACCATATTCCAAACACGCTGTACATACTCCACAGTTACCGTCCAAAAAATATTTAGGATAACCTTTTTTTAAATTGAATCTGTTCCCTTATGTCAATTCTGCCATTTATTCCTGATTCGTTATATTCCAAATTGGTCATCTTCCAAACTCGACACTTTCTTAAATGGTTATATTCCTAATTCGTCATATTCCAGATTCGTCATATTCCAGATTCGACATCTTCCAAACTCGTAATTGTACAGTCAAATTAAATTTACACGTGCTTACAGGAACAATAAGTATTACTTATGACTTTAGGACAGATTGTACTTTGTACTACGGCTATTAGACATTAATTATTTACTAAAGAGGCACAGAGGATTTCTATAATAAAGTGCAGGTAAATGTACATGGTATGACGAGTTTGGAAGATGACGAATCTGGAATATGACGAATTAGGAAAGTGTCGAGTTTGACCAATTTGGAATATGACGAATCAGGATCAAAGCAGATTGCTAGCTGAATTTATGATAAAGTTAAACTTGAATGTCGTAGGTTGTCCCGCGTGCGTGCCTCACTGGGTCCGCTGCTAAGCAACGACTCAGTGCTTGAAGTTGCGGGTTCGGTGCCCGACGCGCTCAAACTGCTCGCTACGCTCGCACGGGTGCTCGATGAACCCACGCTCATACATATAACCAGTAAGTTATGCTGACGTTGGGAAGCTCGACCACTTTTCTGCAAATCTCGTAGGTATAGTGGGTCAAGAAAGTTGTCTACTCGTTTTTATTTTCTGTGTTATCAAAACAACAGTAATCTCTGTCAGGATATCATTGCAAGGGAAAATCAACTTTGTTGTTTTATGATTTTTTTTAGCCGATTGTACTATTTATAAGTAATCTAAATAAATAAATATTTGACATCACGTACATTGTTCCGATTCCAAAGTAAGTAGCTAAAGCACTCGTGTTATGAAAATCGAAGACAACGGTGGTGTCACGAAACACCCAGACCTGATCCAATATAGAAAAGTTCGTTTTCTAAATTGATCCAACTGGGATCGAACCCGGGACCTCAGAGATGGCGACACCTCGGAAACCGGTGTACAAAGCCACTCGACCACGGAGGTCGTCAACGAGGATACCGTCTCCACAGGGATCGGTCCTGCGCTGCCCGCATCCGGCGGCCTCACTCGATCGTCGGACTCCTCGTATCCTACCTCAGAAAAATAAAAGATTTTGTTTATATTTCAGAGAATGGTTTAAAAGTGCAGGATTTGTTCGCTCACCCGTCGCGCGCGCGGCGCGTGGTGGGCGCGGGCCTGCGCGTGCCCCGCGCCCGCGCCGCCGCGCTGCTGCGCGCGCGTCTGCGCCTGCGCCTGCACGCGGTACGTCACCTGCCACTACCTTACACTCATATTCAAGCACCCAACTTAAATCTATGGGACGAGCATTCCGCTCAAAAAATGGCATCACACAAAAATGACAAATAAGTGGTGGTGCTAAAAATGCTGGCATTTAATTATGCAGCACGGAGCGACTGAACACTGGTTGCATAATAGCGACCATAATTCGTATACTAATAGATGTTTTCTAATACTAAAACGAAAAATAACATATCATACGTTATTTCTGCATCTTTTTTACAGCTTTCTTTGCGTCTTTTACACCATTTGATTACACAGGACGTCATTTCTAATAAACTCTCTCTTTCTCTCTTTTCTTTACAATACAAACTGCAATTATTGTAAAGCCGACGCTGACGTCTGTCACCGGGCGCGTGGCTGGCCCGACTAAATGCTGTGCGAGTTGTAATTTTTTAACCCCATGATGCCAGTTTTTAAGCAATATTAAGATAACAAATGACTTGACTTATTCTTTGTGAATGTTTCAATACATCGTCAATATAATATTTCACGAATATTCATAGATATATTATCGATTTACTTGGTGAAATAACCTCAAAAAATAACAATTTTGATCTACTTTTTCTACATTTACATAAAAGTTTTCAACAAAAACGATGTCAATAATATCCGCAATACTATTCTATTGACGATGTATTGAAGACATTCACTAAAAGTAAATCAAGTCATTTATTATCTTAAAAAAAGTTCAAAAGTATGAGTGAGACACTGCGACTCGACATGTCGAAACAGATTAGGGCGTGAGGTACTGCCATAGTGACTCTTGTTGTGTCGATAACGGGTCTGAAAAGTTTGACATACGTTTCTTTAACTTTAATCTATTTTGCCTTAAAACTATTTTTTTGTCAGAATATGCGTCTATAAAACTACGTTTAGTTTTCATTTTGATAAAAGTTGAAGTTCAATACTCACACCCGTATTCAAAAACAATACTCAAGCGACCCTTGTCTAGTCGAACGTACTGCGTCGAAATAGAGCTCTGTGATTAGTTCGTTTGTTTTATTTATGACGTGTGACTGGTAATTGAGATGCTGTGCGTTTGCGGACATTATGAGACCTCATAGTAATGTTTGTAAATAGGATGTCAAAACGTTCAGCTTTAGAATCAACAATGTTAGTTTATTTATTAGAAAGGCTTACTAACGTTATGCCCCATAACAAGACTTACCTTGATACTTTACTTACTGTTTACCCACGTTATAGTCGAGCAAGTATCAACTAACTTTCTTACTATAATTGTCCACAAACAGATAATGAAGCCTGGTATGGACCGGTGTAACGCCACCTCGATATCGAGCTTCATCATAATAGAGAACAAGGAAGACTTGGAGTCGTTGGTGGGACAGTTGTGTCGACTCTCCGATGATGAGGCGAGGCAGCTGGCTGCCGGCCTGATGATGGAAGTCGACTACGATAAATATATCTCTATGGTAAGTGTATATAGATGCGTTATAATTTATATCAAACTTTATTAGGATACAGAACAAGGAATACTCGGAGTCGCCGGTGGGACAGTCCTATCGACCATCCACTACGACCACTCCATGAAAACCGGCGCACAAGTCACTCTACCATGGAGGTCGTCGATAAATTAATTCATTTCCCTGCCACTTTTAAAAAACCCAATGCTGAGTCTCAGCACTTTAAAAAAAATTGCACCTGGGTTCATTCACCTAGATGCATTCGACTATACTGTTCGTAGACTTCAATCACTACTTATAGTATGTAATTAAAAGTTCAGTATATCCCCTCACTAATAAAGATCGTATAGCAGATGTATAGTTACACAACGGTTACTCTCTGTCAAACTATTTAAGTTTGACATCAAAAAGAAAGAGACAAAACACTGTGTAACTATACGTCTGTTATACAATCTTTATTAGCAAGGGGGTATATTTTTAAGTAAACTTTATTCAACCAAAAAAAATTTAGATTACTCTCGTAACTAAATTAGAACTTACCAAAATGGCTTATTTGTACTTTGTCTGTCCCGCAGGCGGGCGCGATGTACCACAAGTTGTCTGGCGACGACCGTATATCGTCGCTGGCGGGCGTGGCGCGCGCGGTGACGCGCCTGGCCGCCGTGGACTCGTACCTGCCGCCCGTACTGCCCGCCATATTTGAACGGAGACAAGTCGACTTTAGCTACTTTAACATTACTGTGTGAGTAATCGATATAAATATTTGACAACAGTAATAGATATTTAGATATTTGACAACATCACATACGTTGCTCCGATTCTAAAGTAAGCAGCTGAAGCACTCGTGTTATGGAAATCGGAGACGACGGCGGTTCCACGAGCACCCGGACCTGAGCCGATATAGAAAAGTTCGTTTTCTAAATTGACCCAACCGGGGATCGAACCCGGGACCTCGGAGATGGCGACACCTCGAAAACCGGTGTACGAAGCCGCTCGACCGAGTAGGTCGTCGAAGTAATCGTGAGTGATATCGTTACAGTTCGACCGTGGTCTAGTTGTCGTCGACGTCGCTGGCAGGTCTCTATACAAATATTAAAACCGTAACACACAAACGGCACGATCGATTCCTACTTACTTCGAGATATTTCTATAACTCTTCATTATCTTATTTCGATGAACTTTTACTAGAATTCGGTGATAATTTATCATATCACCCTTTAATAAATGGATTAAATTCTACATTCCCAGAATAACTAAACTTATTGATGAATTTCAACCGACATTCGGAAAAACCAAAGCGTTCCAAATACTAAAAGATATAACGGATACCGTATCGACGGGACTCGAATATTTAGACAAAATATACACCATGAAAAATCCTGTGGAAGGGGCTGCGGACTTACTGCTTAATGAAATCGGCACCAATATTGACGACAAAATGGAGAAACAAGATATTGCAAGTGCGCTAAGAAATGCTTTTGACATATTTGAAAAGGCGACAGCTAAAGAACCTATCGATGTTTTTAAAATGTAAGTAAAACAAAGAAATAAATAAATTTGCTTTTAGTAAGCATTTACAATGCACTTAATAAACGTCAATATCTCAGTCATAGCTTTGTAAATGGGCCTCGGGAAACCTGTGGCCCAATCAAATATACTATTCAAATTTCACATAAATTAACATTTATTTATGTCAAAAGTGTACATATAATCGTTTTGTATGATCTCTAAAGGCCGCTCTACAAAGTAAGGGATTGTATTATAATTAGAAATCAATATCTCACATTTTCAGTTTATCCCAAATAACGAATTTCATAAACAAATTACTACCTGATAACACACAACACGACGTCCAATTTTATGCCACGCTCCTGGCAAAGTTGATCGAGGGCGCGAACAAAGTGGTGTCCATCAACTGGGATATAAAGGAGATGGCCTATGAAGTATCCCTGAGGAACTCCGCGGGAGTCACCACGCTCAAGAACTTGCCGCTGCATATTGTGAGAAAGGGGTTTGAAGCTTTAGCCGATGCTGAGAGAGTACAGGTTTGATTTTATATTATTTAATTAGATTTTATTGTTTGTTTAAATCGGTATATTTTTTCAGTGAATATGAACGTTAATGGTATCAAAGGCTTATGAAAAATCGACAAACACTGTTTTAGTTTTTTTAACGACTTTTTTGGTTTTATTTTTATTAATTAGTACAAAATCATAATTTTAACATCATCAAATCATATGAGGCGTCAGCATATTTAAATATTAGCAGTCTTATGTTGCAAAATTCAGAGAGATTTGTTTTTTGCAGATATTATCGTCTAAAATTAACGTGCGTGGCCAAATTTTCTGTGATGCCAATAAAATGGCTAACTTCTTCAAGATATCTAAGAAAGAGGCAGACTCTTTGAAAAGCCAGTTGTGTACAGATGCGTGGAAGAACTACATGGGCGATATGATACAAGCTTTCGGTATATATGATGTTAGAGATTTGGTAAGTAAAATAATCTCTATGCTTATCAGAATTAATGCTACTTTCCACTAACACTCTAAACTTTTTTGTGTTTTTTTTTCAGATTAACAATATGGCTTCACTAGTGGTTCAAGAGACTTTTGGAAAAGATACTAGCGATCAGCTCTATTCCATAGATAAGGACTTCCAAATCCTCAAGGACTTCACAGAGTCTCTGAACAGTGCCAAGTCTAAAAATGAAACTGTCTTGGATTGGAGCAAACTGTTCAACGTGACTGATGACTCTGAGCTGATGAAGGTTTTTAACCAAAAAGCTAATTTAGGGAAGCAGATATTGTAAGTACATTTGGCTGCGCTTACAGTATGTGAGGTTTTTTAGAAACCTATTTTTTATAAAAGTATCTTAGCAGAAGAATTGTTGTTGGTTATTATTTACGTAATAAATACGTCTTGGTTAGCATGTTTCTTCAAATGTTACTTAAAGTCAACATTCAAATGTTAGGTATTTTTTTCCATGATTAACTTACGCCGTAGATCATTCCCTGTTCCTCAATTTTATCCTCGATTACGCTTAAGGATATTTAAGACGGTGTATATTAAAGAAACTGTTATATTTTAAACATACACTTTACCGTTTAATAACGCACTTTATAGTGAGACAGATAACACTACTTATAAACATGTAAAATCTTGAGTAACAAGTATTTATCCCCAGAATTACAGTACACGGTGCTCTAGCCAAAGAGGTGGTGAAACAGAACTCCATCTTAGAGTTCAAGTTGTCTCCTTTCTTACTGGACTTGACGACAGTGGTGCAGACCATCAACACCCAGCTAGAAATGGCGCCGGGGGAAACGGTGGAGAATATGAAACGGCTGTACCCGACTATAGTTAGAGTTATGTTAGACACTGTCATGAATGAGAATAAGGTAAGATATTGAACTCTATTTCTTATGTTTCTTATAATTTTTCTTATTGCTATTTGCATAAATACGACTCATTGGTCTTCCATCTGAAAGTACACACGAAGGCGCCTCAGACTATACATGTTGACCTTGAGACCGCCTTTATGCCATACGTAATAAAAGCTGTATTCGCAGTTTAACTGTATAACCTGACGTGCTGTCGTGTGTACACATGACGGCAAACTTGTTGAATATTGGCGTCACGAAAAGAAACAAAGTACGCAGAAATTATGCGCGTGTCATGTTAATATTGATAATAAAGTAATAGAGTGTAATAAGAGAGATAATAGAGTTTTTTTGATTTTTTTTATCGGATTGGCCATACCTAAATTGGAAAACAGATATAGCTTTGACAACAAAGTCGTCAAATAATATGCAGTGTTTTTATTTTTTTTTTAATAGAAAAAAATCCTTTAGTTTAACCTTATTTTTATGTACAAAAATAATATAAACAGTTTGAAATTTTGAGATTTAAGCATTCACAATGCTATTTTTATATAATACTAAATAATATACTAGAAAAAATAGGACTCGCACCAGATCATGTTCTCGGACGGGAATCGATTCCCGTCCGAGAACATGATCTGGTGCGAGTCCTATTTTTTCTAGTATATTATTTAGTATAATATAAACAGTTTTAACTTTATCCTCCAGACGTACCTAGCACTGTCTACCCCCAGTTCCGACATGGTTTGTTCGGGCGCAGACATTGCGGACAAATACTTAGATCTGTCTAGTGTGGACGATAAGGACGGACTAGTGGGCACACTGTGCAACGCTTCTAGGGCCATAGACAACGGCCTGAAGAACGACTCTGTTATTGCTAAAGCGGTGAGTATTACGAATTTGCGATTCATATCATCAATATTTGAAATGTAATTTTTTAAGTCTTTTTTAATTAGTCTCTATCACTATTAAATTTAGATTTTTCGCATTCACAATGCTATTTTTATATTAAGATAAATAATATTAGAAAAAATACTACACTGACCAATTATGCTACCGAGTCGCATTGGGCCGGAATCCCAAGGGTGCGGGTTCGAGTCCCGTCTGAGGTGCTACGGGTGAGTCGATTTTTTCTAGTAGTTTTTCTAATATTATTTATCTTATTCTCTATCACATTCTATATCATGTCTATTACATAAGACTAGGTTAATCTTTGAAATTTCATATCTAGTGCTCATTTCTTTTCATTTCGCACAAAACGAAGCAAATTTTTTAAAACACGACTTTATTTCTTAAAAGGCATGGTCCAAAATGTGTGAAGCAAAACTCAGAAATCGATCAGAACAAACTTTATGCCAATCGATTACTGAGAATGAGCGAATGACTGTACCCAAGGCGCGTACTATTGACAACTACTATAGCGTCATCAATATGTCAGTACAATCGACACCATGGCTGATTTTGGCATTATAGAGTCAGCGAACTAAAATCTAAGGAACAAGCATTCCGCTTAAAAATTACAACCAAGTGGGCGGGGCTAAAGATGCCGGCATTTAGTTATGCAGCACAAAGCGACTGAACACTGGTTGCATAATAACGACCATAATTTGTGTACGCATAGATATTTTCATAGATACTTAATCGAAAAAATATTTAAAACTTATGATACGTTATCTGCATCTTTTTGCCTTCTTTACGTCTATTACACCATTTGACTACACAGGACATCATTTCTAACAAACTGTCTCTTTTCTTCAAAATACAAACTGCAATTACTGTAAAGAACGCTAACGTCTGTCACCGGGCGCGTGGCTGGCTCGACTAAATTCTGTGCGGGTTGTCATTTTTTAGCCCCATGGTTAAATTTTTTAAGCAATGTTTGTTTGCAATAACACTTCCATAGATTTTAGTTTGCCTTTGAGTTATGAAAATCCTGAGTGGATAATGTTTTTTTTGCTAACATTACCAGCTTTATCCCTGCTACCCCATGTGTTTCGGTTCTGCGAGTCGGGTAGAGTTATTTCGCACGTTCATAGCTATCGATCGGCACAGTTTGCTCGTGTCGATTTCTGGGTCAATTGTCTATGCTAATATTAGTTTTTAACCTCCCTACAGATAGCCACAATCAGGAACTCCACCCACGGCCCCCTAGAGGAAGTGAACTGGTCGCATCTGATCACCGGCTTCAAAGACTTGTACGTCAAGTTGGACGCAGAGTACCCGTACTTGTTCGAGTTTACGTCGTACCGCATGCGCGACGCGGCGCGGGCGCAGGCGCGGGCCGGCCTGACAGACGCGAACCACTATTGGTTCAATACCAACAATATTGATAGGGGACTGCGTTTGAGGTACGTTTTGGCACAGTATTATAAACCACCTACCAGTAGTCCTACTCCTTTGTTGTTGCCACTTGTTACCTACGCACAGAAACTCAGTCAAGGGTTAGGGTTGTCACGACTACTTAAATATTGTATATAAATGTTTTAGTTTGAAATAATGAAAGAATGAACGTATACATCATATATAAGTCATATACATTAAAAATCTAAATGCTTTCTTTCTATACGATACTAAATAATATACTAGAAAAAATCGAGTCGCACCAGATCATATTCTCGGACGGGAATCAAACCCGCGACCTTTGTAATTTCGGTCCAAATTGGACCTGGACCAGAATATGTTATGACGCTAGAAGAATTTTTGAAATTTGAAAATTATATAGCTGTTTCATCTTAATCAAATGTCAAAATATCTGGAAAGATATTTCAATTGAATGTCGAGGTATGGTCACATTGATGAAATAACACTGGCTTGCAGTGTGAACGGGATATACTAGAAGAAATTCGAGCATATGCAATCAAAAATTTGCATGTGATAATAAAATTATTTTAGCGTGAAGCTGGTATTCCGGGTCCTGGATCTGATCGACAGCCCTGCCTTCAACATTAGCTCACAGGGCTGGCTGCAGGCCAAAACTTATATTGCTGCCGCCAACCCGCCCCTTAGGACTGCCCACGCGTTATTTGCGCTACTCTCAGGTATCGTATAAGCTTTTGTAATAGTTGACGACCTCCGTGGTCGAGTGGTTTGTACACCGGCTTTCAAGGTGTCGCCATCTCTAAAGTCCCGGGTTCGATCCCCGGCTGGGTCAATTTAGAAAACGAACTTTTCTATATTGGCTCAGGTCTGATTGTTTGTAGTTCCACCGTTGTTTCTGATTTCCATAACACAAGTGCTTTAGCTACTTTGGGATCAGAGCAATGTTTGTGATGTCGTCTAATAATATATTTAAATATTATATTTTTATGTTAAACAAGGTACAGTAGGGTCGGGTGAATCGCTTGGGAATCTGTGAGTCTGGCTGAGATTTTTTTATGTAATCTAACTATAAAATCATGGCTCTTCAGATTATTTCCATTAGATACTTGTCCTTTAATAAGACTTTGCGTCCTCGCGACGTATTTTTTTGTTTCTAGGTCGACGGCATAAAACAAACGATTCATTTAACGAGACATGCAATATATATCACCGTATTTTTTATTACTTGGCGTAGAAACTTGACATATTTTTACAGTTCCAAGGGACCGTCGACCTAGTATTTAATATTCATTTTAACTTGACACTTCATAAGCATACACAATAACAGTTTAAGGCACCTGTCTCTTTACTAAAATAATTTTTAGTAACGATGTTTCTATATTGGTAGGCGCGTCTCGCGACGAGTCGGTGTCGGGCGTGTTGCCGGCGCGGGCCGCGGCGGCGCTGCGGGCGCTGGCGGGCGCCGCGCCGCGACTACTGACGGATACGGTTGATATCCTAGTCGACGGGGGGACCGATGTGAGTACCTACATTATCATAATATTGAACTCTCCGACTCCGCAGTTTACAGCGCTATCTCTTTTCGCCGCTAAGAAACATCGTTTTTGTAAATAAAAAGTTAGGTAAATAATTAAATGACCGAATGATAAACTTCCTGCTGATATTAAGACTGACGAATTGAGTAGACATGAAGCTAGTCCAATTCCGAAAACAAAAAATCTATTTAGTCATATGGTAGGTACTCTATTAGAATTGACTGAAGCTTCTCAAAAGTAAAAGTAAAAGTAAAAAATTGCTTTATTCAAATAAACTTAGTCATTAAGCGCTTTTGAATCGTCTATATTTTTCTACCACCCGTTCCAGACTTTTTTAACTGACAAGAAGAACAGGCGCAAAAAACTTATCAGCTTTAACAGAAATAAGTGACGATATTTACAAACTTAAATATATCGTTACCAAATACAAATATATCGTTACCAAATACAATACATATAACAGGTTATTAACAACAAGTACTTACTAGCAAGTTATTGTGTTACAACATTTCCAAATAAATTGTTACTAAAAAATAATTAATAAACCGACAAGGATAATCTCCGTTTCTTTAGGTGGCGCCCCTAATCTCCCTAATAAACTCGAACCCCCCCTGGCCATGTGGCCCCTCGTTCTCCGACCTCCTCCCCCTCAGCTCGGCTTCGAAGGACGCCGTGAAAGCTGCCGAGACTCTCATGTGCGTGGACGATGATGATCAAGACCAGTGGAATCGCTTCATCAGGGATAATGATCTCAGGTTACATGTGAGTTGAACGCGGGACTGGGACAACATTGGTTACGGCTCGGTCACGATAACGCGACGGGCGCGAGCGCGACGAGTTAATTCTCAGTCTTATGTATGATTTACACCAACCGGCGTGCGTCGGAACGCATAATTTACCTCTGCCACGGGAAATCAAAGCGTCCATACAGTAGTAAATAGGCTGCCATGGCATATCAATTTTCATACGAATATGAAATTAACTGCCTGCATTGACGCTTTATTTTCGTATGGCAGAGGTAAAATGCGGTCCGACGCACGCCGGTTGGTGTGAATCGTACATAATACGATTCAGGTACCCGAATTTGTGTAAACGACTTAAGTTATTGCGTTATTTCTCCTTTTACAGTTTGCGATAATGCTTACTTGATGAATGAACGACTGAACTTGATGAAAATTTAACGTCCTGTAACTTTTTTATTTTGAGAGATAATTTGATGATTCACAGTTGTGTTGTGTATGATTCAAACAGCTTCAAGTAAATTGTAAATTATGCAAATTCCAGAATGTGAGCGCGTGGGGTACCACAACTTTCCCGGCCCATTTATTCTTAAAGTTCTCTGGGAATTTCGACGCTGTTATAGACGACATCAAATCGGCTAAGGAGCTGGTTCAAGACCTGATTACATCCAAGTCAAATGGGGGCAATACTTTAGCTGGTGCCTTGGAGTATGCCGCTGATGTGTTCCAGCGGATGGACAGAAATGATACGTTGAAGTAAGATTTGGTCATCATTTGATGCATTACCATTTTGTTGGCAAGTCCAACGGTAGCGATCCTGCCCCCCTAGCATGACCGACGAAACACGATTTAAATCCCGTCATATAGCGTTTTATCGACGCCCATCTGTCAAAATACATCGTCTTTTGACAGTTAAACGTGATAAATCGCTATATCATATCGCGTTTCGTTGATCATGCTGTTTTATGCTCCTAACAGGATTTGAATTATTTGCCCTTGGTGCAGTGGCAGGTCTCACTCCGCGCTTAAACTTTTATATTAGCTTGCTGCTCGCGGCTGACTCAGTCGAGCCAGCGCACGAGGGGTGTCATGTGTCGGTTGAGACAGAGCTTCGCGACAGAAAGAGAAGCGCTTCAGAGGTGCATACAATTATAGGCACGCAGCGCTGTGCAATTTAAAATTGTACTTTATTGCCGTGCAGCGAGAGTAGCTTATTATTCGATCGTACTCGGGCGGATAAGCTTCTGTACGTTTGGTACTATTATATATTCTGTGGCAGTGGGCAGGATTGCTTTCGTCGCACATCAAATGACAAGCGACGTATTAATCATCCTTTATTAACATACCAACTATTTCCAGGGCCCTATTCGCGAACATCGACGCGATCCTCAACAGCGTATCGACCCCTATAACAAACGCTACCCTCAGCGAGGTGTGGGCGCAAGTTACTAACTGTTCTGCGTTGAAGGATCACTGCAGGGTCTTGTGGCGAACGGCTTGGAAACGATCGCTGCAGGCGGTGTCTATAGTACTCGATGGTATGGCCGGGGACCTGCTGACGTACTTCACCGAGATCAATGGTGAGTGCACATATAGACTCTATGCCCAATAGAATAAGGGTGTATCTTTTTACTGTCTCGAAATTTTAGCTACAAGCGGTATCTATCGTCCTCGACGGCAGTCACTGAGGTCACTGAGGTGAGTGTAAATATAGACTATTCCTAACAGAATTAAAACAGATGCATTAGCTGTTAGAAGTGTAAATCGTGCTTTATATAATGGCCGTTAATCTACCGACTTAGATTACTGCTATCAATGGTGAAAGAGAATCTCTATATTTAACAGAATAAGGTGAATATGGTGAGTCATCTCAAATCATAAGCTACTAGTGGTATGACTAAAGATCTGAAGAGGTATTTCACTTCTTCGATCAATGGTGGTTGCAATTATGGACTCCATCGTCAGCGATACTTTGTATGACCCACCGCTTAGATACATTCGTTACAAACTGTCTTTTCGATTGATTCAAAGCCACGTCGCTATGTCCAATGTTTGATGACCTCCGTGGTCGAGTGGTTTGTACGCCGGTTTTCGAGGTGTCGCCATCTCTGAGGTCCCGGGTTCGATCCCCGGCTGGGTCAATTTAGAAAACTAACTTTTCTACATTGGCTCAGATCTGGGTGTTTCTGATACCACCGTAGTCTCTCAGTTTCCATGACACAAGTGCTTCAGCTACTTACATTAGGATCAGAGCAATTGTCTAATTATATATTAATATATATTATTATGGGTGCTCCAACACAGCACTTATATGGCGTTATATAACAAATGTTATGCAAAATTCTCTAACTTGTAATTTTTCCCGTTTTCTATAATGCAAGAACTTATTTTGTAACGTTATATAATGACACGTGCCGTATCAGACAAAAATAATATTCTTCTATAAAGTGTGTGTTCACGGTGTTCGTATCTATCGTGCCGTCGCCGCGCAGACACGGACAGACACCGTATAGAAGAGTATGACACGGCACGTATGATATAAGCGGAGCTTCATTGACCCGATTCGTGGTTCCCGGGCGGGGCAGAGGCGGGCGCGGGGCTGGTGCAGGCGCTGGGGTTCACGCGCGGCACGGGGCTGTTCGTGCTGCTGGACCGGCTGCCCGAGTTCGTGGGCGCGCTGCTCAACTCATTCTGGGACTACGGGTTCATGACGCAGGTGACGCTTTTTACGGCCCCCTGATTATGTAACTTTGTTGCAATCAACTTTGACAGAAATCGCAGTGACATCGCTGCAATCAACTTTGACAGAAATCGCAGTGACATCGCCGCTTTAGTGAGAACCGATGTGACGACTATCTTACTTAAAGCGGCGATGTAACTGCGGTTTTAATCGATTTCAATCGAGAATTGTTAGCGACAGAATTACGCAATCGGTCTTCAGGACACTTTAAGTAAGAGTATTTTAACTGTAACATTGTTTTTGTTCTGTTTTTTTTCATACATTTCAAGATAGTCCAATTGCAATAGCAAAATTGAACAAAATTTGTGAAGCGGTTATTAAATTCCTAGCCGGCGTAGTATTTTTCCTCTACTTTTAAACCATCTTCGACTTTAAAGTCTAAATTTTAATAGAAGCACCACTCTGGCTGTATTCTGAAATACTTTCATTATTTGTTCCGTTAGGGAGCCACAATACCGCTTTGATATTAATATGTCTGATGCGTGTACGCAATTTTTTTCCGAGCAACTTTACAGTTTGTTACTTCGTGGTAACAAACTGTAAAATGATCCTGACAATGATTCACATTCTAGGTTCGTCGCGCATCCACGACACAATTCTGGGAATGTGAAGCGGTTTTGACCGCATTGGTATTACCAGCGGGCAGCAAGCTGGATGCTGCCACTGTAGACTTAGTTCGCCCAGTAGTCTGTCCATCACTGCTGTACTGGATCTCCATGCCGAGGGGGGCGAATACATTCCTCGATATCGTGGCTAAACCGGTAAGTTTCAGTTCTCATTCCACTTTTCATACAAGTTTTTGCGTCATACACAAATAGACTACTAAACTTACATATACTTTGACACACTGTAATGGAATTTTACTAAAATTAGTTTTTCTTTTTAGCAATACACACTCTACAATATGGATGTTCAAAATCTAACGAGCCGCTACGAAAGCGCATTTACAAAAGCCACTCACTTAGCTCTACTTCTCAAAAACATTAGTAATAAGAACGACAGTCTTAAGCAAGAAGACACCAGTATCAGTTCCTTAGAAAACAGACTTAAAGAAACTGTAAACGGCGTCCTTAATTATACAATTCACGAAACTAATCCATCATACCGTCTATTCAATGAGATTAACAAAAAACAGTTTATTTCTGCTATTTACTTAACAAGAATAACAGCCATGGTGAACAAACTAGCGGTTGCTATTGAGAACCTTAATCCTATGGACATAAAGACTGAAAGTGAAGATGTGAATAAATTAAAGTCTGAATTAGTGACTATGAGTAAAATATTTAAAAGAAGGCCACATGAAGCTATAGCGTTTCATTTTGATGTGATAACTGACGTGTTAGCAAAGAAAGATAATAGTTATGACTTAGTTAACGCATTAGAAGCAACGTGCAATGATATAAAAAATAATGACACTAGCAAAGATATTCTTAACGAAAGCCAAAGAACTAAGAACCAAATATGTGGTAAGAATTATAAAGCTATTTATGGAGCGGTGCAGGGCGTTATAGCTGTTGATTTGGAAACCGCGACAAACAGTTTAATGAATATGGTCAGCGCGCTACAAGATGGTGAAGATAATTCATCGGATGTTCTTAAATTCTTCAAAGACCGGTAAGTTCACGATGTATTGTTTAAATAACTTACTGTATTCAGTGTTATAATATATTATATCGTAAACAGCATTTCATAAGTTGTCGCTCGGTTAAGTTCCGAATAAAGAGATATTAGTAGAGTTTTTTAAGACTTTTTTATTCATCAACTTGAAAGAGAAAAACAGTAGTCATAGAAGTTATAGATTGTGTGATGGTGGGTTTTATAATACCGCTGTCATCACATGGATCCTGTAAACTAATAGTAAAAAGTGATGAATTATGATTAAAATTTTCAGAATCCATTTTCATTAATTAGAACTTTACTTATTTACAAAAAAAAAAATGTTACTTTAGGAAGAAGCTAGTAAACTCGCTAAGGATCTCAGTAAAGTACGCGTACGATTTAGGCCTGCCAATATACTTGAAGTACTTACAAAGTAACCTACAAAGCTATAAGGTGGTACTGAGCTTCCTGTCCGGGGGCGAGTGGTGGGACGACCTCAAGGCCGCGTACAACGGGCCTAAGATGATGGAGTTTTATGAAGCCGTAGAGAGGAGCTGCGATATCGCTGTGGATGTGTTGACGCAGCTGGATAAGATACAGGTGAGTTTAATCGAGTTAAAACGCTAGGTTGTTTTTTTTTTTCTATAAAAGAGGCTGTTTTGTATGCTTATATGATTTGCTTTTTGCTACTTTCGCAATGCGGATAGCTCTGTTGTTCCCAGAAACTGACTAATTAAAAAGTTTCATATTTTCACCATTCTTTATGATTTTTTAAGAAAAATGCTGTAAGCCTTTGACGGTACTGCCAACCCTAGCATGCCCACCGAAACGCGATATGATAAAGCGACTTACACGTTTAACTGTCAAAAGACAATGGATTTTAACAGTTGAGTGTCGATAAAACGCTATACCATGCGATATATTGGCGACCTCCGTGGTCGAGTAGCTTTGTACACCGGTTTTCAAGGTGTCACCATCTTTGAGGTCCCGGGTTCGATCCCCAGTTGGGTCAACTTAAAAACGAACTTTTCTATATTAGCTCAGGTCTGTTTTTGATACCACCGTTGTCTCTGATATCTATAATACTTTGGAATCGGAGCAATGTATGTAGTGTTGTCAAAATATTTATAATACTTATATATCGTGTTTCATCGGCCACGCTAGGGGGGCTGGTATATGCTTTAGATACTATAATATCAGAGCAACGTGTATAATTTTGTCTAATTTTAAATTATATGTCCGCCCTATGTTTCCTCCAGATAGTCCGTCCCCTTTATGACATAGAGATGAACAACACTTCAGCGTTCTGCCTGCCGAACGTGTCGTTATCAGACTACATCCCCGACGGGACCGGGCTCCTGTCCCGGCTGAAGCAAGCCGCGTGCGCAGACGATAGTACTGTGTTTAAAGAGATACTGCCTTTAGTGTTCGCATCACAGGTCAGTTGTTGGTTAAATGTTGAGATTCACTGCTATGAGTGGGTAATGTCAGGGGTTCTTAACATTCTTTGGTTATATTTCATAGGGTTCTTTTAACTTTTGTACAATATTTAAGAACATACCGCCGATTGTATGCATCACAGATTAGTTTGGAGGTAAAATGTTTAGGATATCTGCTATTAGCGGATAATACCAGTGGTTTTGAATATTATTTTGTTTACACAAGGTGTTACAAAAATACCCCTAATGCCGAATATGGTAAATAGGGACCATCAAACTGAACAACTTTTACTATGGGACCAACTCTGGAATCGCGAAAAAAAATCAGCTGTTTCATACAAAAATTAAAATTGAAATTATCAAAATGTATGAAACAGGTGATTATCTTTTCGCGATTTCAGAGTTGGTCCCATAGTAAAAGTTGTTCAGTTTGATGGTCCCTATATGCCATATTCGGCATTAGGGGTATTTTTGTAACACCTTGTATAAGGATCTTATGTTTCTTGGAGTAAGTTTAAGCCGTTTAGTAAAAATAATTAAGATTCACTATCACAAATTGTTTCTTCAGATAGAGCAAGAAATCACATGAATTTCAAACAAAACGGTTGATACAACATTTTGTTGATTCAACACAACTTATAATTATTAAATTATTACTATTAACTTATTATTATTAACTCATTATTATTAAATTAAAATAAATAATCGTCAAAAATGTTAATATGCAAAAATGAAATATTGTGTAACATTTTTGATGATTTGTTTATCAACAATCTAAACTGAATATTAATTTGCATAACACAATTTATCTTTAGGGCTTCGACGAAGACCTAACCCTATCAAAGGACATCGACTACGCCTCCCTAAATACCGACATATCCCAAGTAGAGTCCGGCCTGTGGGCCATACGGGATGGCCCGCGCGCCCCACGCCGGCCTCAATGGGTCACGGACGAGGGACTCGAAAGGGTTAAGACAGCGGCCTTAGGGCTGGTCAAGGGAGAAGCACTCACTAAGGCCACGTTTGGCCTTCTTGGAAATATCGTTGATGCTGGAACGCTGTTTTTGAATAACAGGTAAGATAAGACTGCTGTTGTCACAAATATTAAGTAGTTGGTCTAATTTCGATTAAGTCTTAAAAAACCTTTGCCCTCTTATTAATAAACGAAGAGTAAGTTTACACCTACTTTAACCAAAAAGTTTGCTTAGGAATATAGTGCTTTGAGACGTCAAATGTAAAGACTAATATTGCTAAACAATATTTTCTGTTAAACCAGGTGTAAACTTACTATTCGTTTATTAATAAGGCCGTTGCTGTTTTAGATAAGTTTTCCAACTTTTATCTTGTTTTAAATTGGCTGCCAGATTTATCTTTCAATATCTTTCGTAGTTTCTGCTAGTCACCGCTGCTAATGTTTTTCTGTCAATGTTTTAAATATTTCCATCTCAGACTCACTATATAAGTATTTTTCCTCAAAGCGTTTTTCAAAAAGTAAGTTATATGTTATTAGTAGTCACATAAAATATAAAACTAGTTTTTAAAGTAACTTGAATTAAAAATGTTTTCCACTTTAAACAAGTACAACTCTGTGCTGAGATTTTTCTCTCTCTATCCCCATAGTCAATGTTCACTGTGCTCGCAAGTGACAACGTGGGTGAAGCAGATAAACCTGCAGCTGTATAAGAAGCAGGAGTATCACTCCCTGCTGTGCCACTTGGACAGCATCAGCTCTGCCGACCTGCATCGCGCGCTTAAAGACGACTTCCATTGGGACATGGCTTTTAAGGAGGTAGGATATATTGGCTAATATCATCATCTTCATAAGACAGGGAGAAAAAAGCAGCACTTGGCGAGTTTCTTGCTGTTTCTCTTTACAAGGTTTCCCGTTTAAGGATTCAAATCCGATTACTTGGCTTCTTTGACATTCTCAAGCGCTTGTAACATCTTAGACTGAATAAATGATTTGGTATTTGAATTCATTATCATGAGCCATTCCTTGTGCTGGGGCACAGGCTTTCATTATTGATGGATGGAAGTAGGATGGACACATTTGGCATTAATGCTCATAACACGCCCTTATGACGACCTCCGTAGTCAGGCGGTTTTGTTCACCGGTTTTCAAGGTGTCGCCATCTCTGAGGTCCCGGGTTCGATCCCCGGTTGGGTCAATTTAGAAAACGAACTTTTCTATATTGGCTCAGGTCTGGGTGTTTGTGATACCACTGTTGTCTTTGATTTCCATAACACAAGTGCTTTAGCGACTTACTTTGGAATCGGAGCAATGTATGTGATGTTGTCAAATATTTATTTATTATTATCCACTCCCTAGTTGATCTCGTCCCGTAACTACACGAAACTGGAGCTGAACAAGTCCCTGGGTGAACTCCTGGAGCTGGTGAAGCTGCAGGTCCTGGAGCAAGTGGGCGGAGCCGCGCCACGCTGCGGCGACTCCGCGCCACGCTCGCGCCTCACCCATGGACCCAAGTCAGTATAAAGGTCGATCACTAATACAAAACCGCTGCCAAACACAGTAGAAAAACACCCGTAAATATAAGCTAAATATTTAAATATGGTCTTAATAATAATAATAATAATAATAATAATAATAATAATCATTTATTTCAGGCAGCAGAAATATCATTTACAATATTAGGCCCATATAATAAATACCTTACAGACTAACATACATAAATAATATATTATATTTTAACTATTTATTTACACGTAAAGAAGGCGGCGACGTGTTACGCAACGCAGTGTCCGGTAGCCGACCTCGAAACCGGCGGAATAGGACACCCTTCGGCCAAAAATCTTCCTTCATGAAGGTCGACAGATGTTCAGTCGGCACCCTCACCACAAATGAATTGAAGTTCACGTTGTGGCGGGACTCCAACCGCTCGACCCTTAGCGTGTATTTGGCTTTTATTCTGATGTACTCCACAATGTCATCAGATTTTGTGGAGTAATGCAGGCGGGACACGTACACCGCCGTTGTCGGGATAGCCGGCCGCAGCAGGTGGTTGTGTCCAGTCGGGGCAGTGCCGCACAGGTTACGACGAGAGGCCTTCTTCTTCTTTTTCTTAAGGTCGTACTCTGTAGACACACTTTACAGTGACAGCCAGCGTGCAGTGATCGTATAGAGTCATTGTATTTTGACTGGATTTGAACCAAATTTCGACCGGAGCCGAGCCGAAGCTGAACCGGGGCATGACTCACCTTTTCTACGCATTTGTTACTATAGGAACGGGGTTGTTACTATGGAAACTGGGTCTCCTATTATTGGCGCAGTGTCCGGTTTTGAAAAGTAAAGTAAAAGTAAAAAATTGCTTTATTCAAATAAACTTAGTAATTAAGCGCTTTTAAATCGTCTATATTTTTCTACCACCTGTTCCAGACTTTTTTAACTGACAAGAAGAACAGGCGCAAGAAACTTATCAGCTTTAACAGAAATAAGTAACGATATTTACAAACTTAAATATATCGTTACCAAATACAAAAAAATACAACAGGTTATTAACAACAAAGTACTTACTATCGAGTTATTGTGTTACATCATTTCCACGCATTCCGGTCTTTCAAATAATCGTCTACTTTATAATAACCTTTACCCATGAGCGTCTTTTTGACATGATTTTTAAATTCATGCAAAGGTACATCAATCACTTGTTGTGGAAACTTGTTTTGCTCTGATTAAACTTTGGTTCGGCTCAGGTCGAGTTTCTGTTGATCTGCATTCGAACTGAGGTGCCATCTTTACGAATCCTTAGGCCTCTTCTTTTGAAAACGTAATAAAAACGAGCATTATTAATACAAGTAATCGTTACCTCCAGGATACTCACAATGATAGCCGACACGATAACTTTGTTCCGAGCTGAACTCCCCTACCTCCACGAGGTAGAAGGCATGCAAGAAGTGCCATTCTTTAAGGAACTCCATTCCCAAGTGGCTCCCAACATGGACGTGTACGCACCTGTACGCAAATACCTGAACAAAAATAACCAGCTTTTGAACAAACTGGGTGATGTTGTCGAAAACCGGGCGTTGGTTGAAGATATAGAAAATGCTGTAGTTAATTTACGCTTGGTAAGTAGATCTTAAATTCTAAAGTAAAAAATTGTTGATAGATTGACTGATAACGTACGTCTTAGTCCATTTATTTATTTAAGTCTTATTTAAATATAAAAATATACGGTCTTACCACAAAAGATTTTAAAACACTGTTTAATTTAGACACTGATTAACCGTCTCTTCCAAACAATATTGTCAAAAAAGTGAGAGCATCACATTTAGTGTCTAAATTAAACACTTGTTGAACAGTGTTTTAAAATCTTTAGTGGTAAGGCCGATAATAACACGTGAAACATAGACAATATCAGTGTTCTGTAACGATTGGAAATAAGGAAAGTCATAAACTTAAATAAATGTATGAAATATAACAATTATCCCTTACTCCAAAGTATTAAGAACGAAACTAAATTGTTAGTTTAAAAATAAATGCTCTTACTAATAAAGATCGTATAGCAGATGCATAGTTACACAATGGTTAAACACTCTCTCAAACTATTAAAGTTTGACATTAAAAAGAAAGGGACAAAACTCTGTGTAACTATTCACCCGCTATACGACTCTTATTAGTAAGAGGGCAAGACTCTAGTAAGTCAACTTGACAAATCGGAGTATTTATTCACTTGTAATTCTTTCAGGTGGGCAAAACTCTACAGTACCGAGATGAGGAAAGATATATGAAATTGAAGGACCATGTTTGGTCCCAGGAATGTAAAAAGTACAACTGCAAAGAAATTGTTGACGTCATCAACCAAAATATGAACAATACTTTAGTTGACAAAGAGGTACTTACAACACAAAGCTTACTTGTACAATATGACAGAAAACACAATTCTTAACTCAGATTGCCAACAACTATCCACTCTCAGCAAGGATAGATTAAATTATTAGCTTCCTATTTTATGACCTACTTTATATACGCTATGTACTGACTATCCGTAATGTACCCAGCTCCCCAACCTTCAAAGCACCGAGTTCTGGAAGCTATCGTTCATCTCGGACGTGCTGAACCACGTAGCGCGCGTGTTGAAGCACGCGGCGCGACTGGCGACTGCTGTAGGGAGGTTGGACGTGGCGGGCGCGGGGGAGGGGAGGGTTGCCCCCACCATAGACTTGGTCATGGAGCTGTTGACTGATGACACGTTAAGTTACGTCATTGGAGGGTAAGATACTTGTGGATGTGCTTGTTAGTACAGTTTTGTAAGTGATCCATCTGACTGGCGACTGCTGTAGGGAGGTTGGACGTGGCGGGCGCGGGGGAGGGGAGGGTTGCCCCCACCATAGACTTGGTCATGGAGCTGTTGACTGATGACACGTTAAGTTACGTCATTGGAGGGTAAGATACTTGTGGATGTGCTTGTTAGTACAGTTTTGTAAGTGATCCATCTGACTGGCGACTGCTGTAGGGAGGTTGGACGTGGCGGGCGCGGGGGAGGGGAGGGTTGCCCCCACCATAGACTTGGTCATGGAGCTGTTGACTGATGACACGTTAAGTTACGTCATTGGAGGGTAAGATACTTGTGGATGTGCTTGTTAGTACAGTTTTGTAAGTGATCCATCTGACTGGCGACTGCTGTAGGGAGGTTGGACGTGGCGGGCGCGGGGGAGGGGAGGGTTGCCCCCACCATAGACTTGGTCATGGAGCTGTTGACTGATGACACGTTAAGTTACGTCATTGGAGGGTAAGATACTTGTGGATGTGCTTGTTAGTACAGTTTTGTAAGTGATCCATCTGACTGGCGACTGCTGTAGGGAGGTTGGACGTGGCGGGCGCGGGGGAGGGGAGGGTTGCCCCCACCATAGACTTGGTCATGGAGCTGTTGACTGATGACACGTTAAGTTACGTCATTGGAGGGTAAGATACTTGTGGATGTGCTTGTTAGTACAGTTTTGTAAGTGATCCATCTGACTGGCGACTGCTGTAGGGAGGTTGGACGTGGCGGGCGCGGGGGAGGGGAGGGTTGCCCCCACCATAGACTTGGTCATGGAGCTGTTGACTGATGACACGTTAAGTTACGTCATTGGAGGGTAAGATACTTGTGGATGTGCTTGTTAGTACAGTTTTGTAAGTGATCCATCTGACTGGCGACTGCTGTAGGGAGGTTGGACGTGGCGGGCGCGGGGGAGGGGAGGGTTGCCCCCACCATAGACTTGGTCATGGAGCTGTTGACTGATGACACGTTAAGTTACGTCATTGGAGGGTAAGATACTTGTGGATGTGCTTGTTAGTACAGTTTTGTAAGTGATCCATCTGACTGGCGACTGCTGTAGGGAGGTTGGACGTGGCGGGCGCGGGGGAGGGGAGGGTTGCCCCCACCATAGACTTGGTCATGGAGCTGTTGACTGATGACACGTTAAGTTACGTCATTGGAGGGTAAGATACTTGTGGATGTGCTTGTTAGTACAGTTTTGTAAGTGATCCATCTGACTGGCGACTGCTGTAGGGAGGTTGGACGTGGCGGGCGCGGGGGAGGGGAGGGTTGCCCCCACCATAGACTTGGTCATGGAGCTGTTGACTGATGACACGTTAAGTTACGTCATTGGAGGGTAAGATACTTGTGGATGTGCTTGTTAGTACAGTTTTGTAAGTGATCCATCTGACTGGCGACTGCTGTAGGGAGGTTGGACGTGGCGGGCGCGGGGGAGGGGAGGGTTGCCCCCACCATAGACTTGGTCATGGAGCTGTTGACTGATGACACGTTAAGTTACGTCATTGGAGGGTAAGATACTTGTGGATGTGCTTGTTAGTACAGTTTTGTAAGTGATCCATCTGACTGGCGACTGCTGTAGGGAGGTTGGACGTGGCGGGCGCGGGGGAGGGGAGGGTTGCCCCCACCATAGACTTGGTCATGGAGCTGTTGACTGATGACACGTTAAGTTACGTCATTGGAGGGTAAGATACTTGTGGATGTGCTTGTTAGTACAGTTTTGTAAGTGATCCATCTGACTGGCGACTGCTTTAGGGAGGTTGGACGTGGCGGGCGCGGGGGAGGGGAGGGTTGCCCCCACCATAGACTTGGTCATGGAGCTGTTGACTGATGACACGTTAAGTTACGTCATTGGAGGGTAAGATACTTGTGGATGTGCTTGTTAGTACAGTTTTGTAAGTGATCCATCTGACTGGCGACTGCTGTAGGGAGGTTGGACGTGGCGGGTGCGGGGGAGGGGAGGGTTGCCCCCACTATAGACTTGGTCATGGAGCTGTTGACTGATGACACGTTAAGTTACGTCATTGGAGGGTAAGATACTTGTGGATGTGCTTGTTAGTACAGTTTTGTAAGTGATCCATCTGACTGGCGACTGCTGTAGGGAGGTTGGACGTGGCGGGCGCGGGGGAGGGGAGGGTTGCCCCCACCATAGACTTGGTCATGGAGCTGTTGACTGATGACACGTTAAGTTACGTCATTGGAGGGTAAGATACTTGTGGATGTGCTTGTTAGTACAGTTTTGTAAGTGATCCATCTGACTGGCGACTGCTGTAGGGAGGTTGGACGTGGCGGGCGCGGGGGAGGGGAGGGTTGCCCCCACCATAGACTTGGTCATGGAGCTGTTGACTGATGACACGTTAAGTTACGTCATTGGAGGGTAAGATACTTGTGGATGTGCTTGTTAGTACAGTTTTGTAAGTGATCCATCTGACTGGCGACTGCTGTAGGGAGGTTGGACGTGGCGGGCGCGGGGGAGGGGAGGGTTGCCCCCACCATAGACTTGGTCATGGAGCTGTTGACTGATGACACGTTAAGTTACGTCATTGGAGGGTAAGATACTTGTGGATGAGCTTGTTAGTACAGTTTTGTAAGTGATCCATCTGACTGGCGACTGCTGTAGGGAGCTTGGACGTGGCGGGCGCGGGGGAGGGGAGGGTTGCCCCCACCATAGACCTGGTCATGGAGCTGTTGACTGATGACACGTTAAGTCACGTCATTGGAGGGTAAGATACTTGTGGATGTGCTTGTTAGTACAGTTTTGTAAGTGATCCATCTGACTGGCGACTGCTGTAGGGAGCTTGGACGTGGCGGGCGCGGGGGAGGGGAGGGTTGCCCCCACCATAGACCTGGTCATGGAGCTGTTGACTGATGACACGTTAAGTCACGTCATTGGAGGGTAAGATACTTGTGGATGTGCTTGTTAGTACAGTTTTGTAAGTGATCCATCTGACTGGCGACTGCTGTAGGGAGCTTGGACGTGGCGGGCGCGGGGGAGGGGAGGGTTGCCCCCACCATAGACCTGGTCATGGAGCTGTTGACTGATGACACGTTAAGTCACGTCATTGGAGGGTAAGATACTTGTGGATGTGCTTGTTAGTACAGTTTTGTAAGTGATCCATCTGACTGGCGGCTGCTGTAGGGAGACTTACACGCAAAACGCATATTTCGACACTTTCGACCCATTGACCTAGAACTATAAAGAACTATGCATTTGTAATTAAATCATAAAAATATTATTATAATCTTTATTTAAGTACATACCTACAAGTTTGTACGCAACCCTCGGTGGGCGAGTCCGACTCGCACTTGTCCGGTTTTTGTTTTTCACGGCCTTTTCATTTCACAGCTTTGTGTATTTTGTTTTTCCCACCAATAAAACTTGAATTTGTAAACACTATGAAAAAATATCATTAAGAATTTAAAGCTAAAATACCTGTGAACGCACTATCTTAATATCTTTGATTCAACATCTAGTATATTCCATGACACTTGCTAAGCTGTGCACTATATTACTTACTCTACAACAATCTTTTCTATGCAGCATCCAGGGTATACTAGAAGAAGCAGCGCCGTTATTAAACGACACTTCCATAGCGAGCGATCTGCGTTCACTTACCGACGGTTTGCTAGTGTTACAACACTACAAGAACAACTTGGCCAAGAAAGACATTAAAGGTAAGTCAATAATGATATTCGAATGTGGTTGGAAACTCGAAAACACAAAAATACAATATTTCAAAACTTAATGTTAAAACCGGTGACGCCCTTCAACCGACAACTGGCTAAATATTTATAAGAACACGTGAATTTTTGGCTTGCTAGGTAGCCTATTCTTTGGTTTACCGTGGTTGGAAAAGCCGTAAATCCACTTTTTTGACAATGCTTTGACCGATTCCTAGTTTAAAGGATAGTCGACTGATAATGTAAATGGCCGATTCTTTTAGTCCCGGTGGGAAAAGTGTGGTCGGATCGGGAATGGCTGGAGGGAGAGCTGGGACGCGCGGGGTTCAACAACACCCAGATGTGGAGAGCCATGCACTCGGGACACATCGCGCTAACACCGGTACGTATACAGTTTTGTTTATTTATATTTAATAAATATAGTAAATATATATAATAGAAGAACTTTTTTTAAGTAATTCTCTTTTTTTTCTCTAGCTCCTATCATGGAAGTCAGGCGACCACATAAGCAACTTCATATGCCAAGTAGAAGAAATGTCCCGGGTTATATTCCCGGGCGAGCAGGGTCCGTTGACTCGGGATGAAGTGTTAGCATCGCTGGTGGAGCAGTTCTGCGGACTCAGCGACCGCCGGGTGAAAGAACTAGTGCCATTGCTTTTACATGGAATGAACTATACCTATATATTGGATAAGGTAAGTTTTTTTAAGCTAGTGTTATTTATTGAGACACTATTTGATATGCTATGAAAAAGGTGTTGGAATCAAAAGGTCGACAGAATTAATCATTACAGTGAAATTGAATCGTGACATTTAAAGCATAAGTAGTTATTAAATTATTAGTAATCCAAGAAAATTTAGATTATAATCTAAATTTTAAACAATTGAACTCGAATTCATCAACTACTTAAACAGCCGATTAATTTTTAACCATGTGTTTTTGACATTTTCTCCTTACATAAAAACGTCAAAAAACAGACGGATAAAATTAATCAGCTGTTTATGTGTTGGTGAACTTTTGCCTAAGTATGTCAACACCCCTCTAATGGGGATGGCAACGCAAAGCTAATTGTAGATGGCGTTGCGTAGGTTTGTTTTTAGGACAGTAGACGTTTCGCTTGTAAGCAAAAAATAGGTATTTATTTTGTGGTATTTTTTACCGAAAAAGACCCATTGACGCAAAATGGATATAAAAGACTATTCTGCAATGCCGGAACTGAAAACTAAATTAAGACTTTTTTGTTCTTACAGCAACTATTCATTTTTTCTTGATTATCCATATATTTCGGAAATTTGTAAGTGCCAACATTTTTACAGCGTATCACACAGCATTTATTTGACGACCTCCGTGGTCGAGTGGCTTTGTACCGGTCCCGGATTCGATCCCCGGTTGGGTCAATTTAGAAAACGAACTTTTGTATGTTGGCTCAGGTCTAGGTGTTTGTGATACCACCGTTGTGTCTGATTTTCATAACACAAGTGCTTTAGCTACTTACTTTGGAATCGGAGCAATGTATGTGACGTTGTCAAATATTTATTTATTTATTATTTAGTCATTTTAAAGCTATTAAACGATCTTTAAAGTAAAAGTGCTTTGTTTTGACAGTTCTCATGTAACAAACGTACGTAGCGCCATTGTGACAGTTGCCCTCCCCACTATAATCATAATTCATTAATTGCTTGTCATATTAGTTAAAAGATGTAAACTAATGTAAAGTTTTAGCGCAGACTGATTTAAAATAAATCCTCGTCTCTATGTTGGAAAACTTCATTTTAGGTTACAACAGCTCTTCTAAGTCAGCTTTATACTGCTTCAAACTTAACCCAATCAGAGGGTGAGCAAGTGAGCGCAGCCCTACCAAGAATGGCGACCGTGCTGCCCTCTATACAGGCACCGGTGGGCGACGTGGCCAAAACTATAGCCGACGACCCTTTAATGCAGACCTTGCGGAACTTCACATCTATTGGAGGTTTACTAGAGTGTAAGTAGTCTCTGATAATAGATAGTGCTGCCCTCTATACAGGCACTGGTGGGCGATGTGGCCAAAAAGTTAGCCGACGACCCTTTAATGCAGACCTTGAGGAACTTCATGTCTATTGGAGGCTTACTGGAGTGTAAGTAGCCTCTGATAATAGATAGTGCTGTCCTCTATACAAGCGCCGGTGGGCGACGTGGCCAAAACCATTGCCGACGACCCTTTAATGCAAAATATAGGATACTTTTTATCCCGATCAAAAGTTCCCTAGAGATTTTCCAATTGTCCACGCTGACGAAGTCGTAGGCGGTCGCTAGTAAGTTTATAAAGCAGTTTTAAAGTCCTTATTTAGTTAAGTACTCCTTTCAGCGGTGGACTTTATGTCAGCGGCGGGCAACATGTTGTGCGGGCGGCCGTTCAGCGCCGACGTGTCGCGCGTATACCGCGGCGTGCTGCAGAACAAGGACACGGCCGACGAGCCCGACGAGAACCAGCTAGCGGCGCTGCCCAGTGAGTCATATACTTGTTCAAACATTTGCATCATATACGCACGCAAAGTTTAACTTGACGATTGCAGAGCTTGGAGTGATGAGTGCAATGTTTGGAGTAACGAGTGCAGAGTTTTGACTAACGAGTGCAGAGTTAGGAGTGGCGAGTCTAGAGTTTGGAGTGACGTGTGTAAAGTTTACCAAGGTGAGTGCAAAGCTGGGAGTGTCGAGTACAGAGATTGGAGTGACGTGTGCAGAGTTGGGAGTGATGTGTGCAAAGTTAGGAGTGACTAGTTCAGAGTTTGGAGTGATGTGTGCAAAGTTTTGTGTGTAAGTTTGAAGTGATAAATGCAAAGTTTTGTGTAGTTGGCAATATGTTTGAAGGATGTTGTTGTTTAGCGGAGTACTGCCGGTCGCTGTACTCGTCGCTGTCGGCGGCGGCGGGCGGCAAGCTGGTGTGGAGCTTCCTGAAGCCGCTGCTGCTGGGCAAGCTGCTGTACACGCCGCCCGCGCCGCGCGTGCTGCAGGTTATACGACAGGTATGTCCATTCTTGGTTTCTCTCACCCGCTACTATACACTTTTCAAAGTTTTTAAATAATTTCAATTATACCAAACCGCCTTACCATTCTATGTGGGTCCAGTTATTTGGTTTTGTTTCTTTCGTATAAAAATGAGGATGTATCGCATGTTCATATTTGTTTTTTGTTATTTTGGATGTGGAAGTCAATATTATGTACTCCAATAAAATTTTAACTTTAATTATACCGGCACAGAATAAATAACAATGCTGCCGGATTCAATATCTACTAATTTACTATCTATTTAGCTGTTACAAACTTTACTACCATACCGAATCTGTGATCAAATCTAAAGAATACTTCTCCTTTTTTTGTGACTTACATTACACCCGTATTCCCAAACAATCCCAACTACCAATCGGCAATTATAATTATTTAAATAATACGTAAAACAAACGAACCAATTACAGAGCTCTATTTCAACGCAATGCGTTCGCATAGGCAAGGGTCGTTTGAATATTGTTCTTGAATAGGTGTTAATCAACAAACCTTTTTCCAACAGGCTAACTCCACGTTCGCATTCATGGCGAACCTAACTGAACTCGTCCATTCGTTCGCGGGCGCGTTCTCGTCCGTGGAACAGCTGTCAGAGCACAGACAAGGAGTGACGGTGTTACGGGCTCTGCTGTCGTCTGCAGCATTTGAGGATCTGAGGACCAACCTAATTGGAGAGGGGGACTTGCCTGATATCAAAGTTGAGGACATGTTTGGTGACTTTGGAGATCTGCAGGTGAGAATGAAAAATAAAATATGTTTGCAGCGTAAGAGTTGATATACTAGGAGAAATTCGACGTTCCCACTAGTGACTCGGTAGCTCAGCGGTCAGAGCATTGGACCAGATATCCAAAGGCCGCGGGTTCGATTCCCGTCCGAGAACATGATCTGGTGCGAGTCGTATTTTTTTCTAGTATATTATTTGGTATTATATAAAATAGCATTGTGAATGCTTAAATCTCAAAAATAAAAAATATGTTTATTTAAATAGACTCAGAAGTAATTTTAAATCTTTATTTTAATAGATGCACTTTGCCCGGTTTATCGGAGGTTTATCTTTATCGGAGGGGTCCACATTATCTGGTTTACGTGGAGGGGTCCACATTACCTCAGAAACCGGAGGTCGGATGTACTTTTAAATCGTACAGTTTTTTCCCCTACTAATTCAGGACTTCTTTTTTTCGTCGCTATAGGCACTTTTTCGTTTTCTTTTTACCGTCAATATACTCTTTTCTTAAATGGTCATGGATTCCGTGTGGAGTTAACTATTTATCGGATATCATGGCGTCTTTGGCCATAGCAGTTAAATGAATTTCATAAGTCGTACCCTCAATAAAAACAATTTTCCAATTTTCATAAAACAAAATCGTTTTATAACGCAAAATGCTATTTCAAATGTAGTTGAAAGCTACAAAAAATATTTTTTCGGAAGTTTAATTTTCATAATAACTCATTTGTAAAATACACTTACAGTACATACGGTACATTTCTACACACGACGGCACCTCAGATTATACATGAGACCTTCTTTATGCTATACGTAATAAAAGCTGTTTTCGCAGTTTAACTGTATTACCTGACGTGCAGTCGTGTGTACATAGTAATTTTAGAGTTCTCAAAACTTTGAACTGCTATCCTGTACTATTAAGGATTTTGCAGTTAGAACATTGTCTCTCGGAGGTCGCGAAGTTGTCGTCGTGCTGTGATCACACATGCATATAAGAGGGAGATTCCACAATCAGTCTGCCGCCAGTCCATTCGTCAGTCAGTGGGTTATACGATCAGTCTCCCGCCAGTGTAACCAGACTGATGAATAGACTGGCGGCTGAGTGATTGTGTAACGTGGTGCAGGGCGTGGGCGACATCCTGCGGCAGGCGTCGTCGCTGCTGCGCTGCATCAGCCTGGACCGGTTCCGCGCGGCGCCCGACGAACCGGCGCTGGAACGACAAGCCGCGACGCTCGCCGCGCACGACGAGTTCTCTGCAGGTCAGTTATTCGCACGTATTCACATATAGCCGACAGGACACTGACTAGGTATCTGACGATGCAACGCCAGCGTCCGTTTCTTGTACTTTCATATTAGGTCGGGGAAAAATTCTTTTCGTATATAGTATGTATGAACTTGTAACAAAATCTCTTTGGCTATACTATTTGTATCTGGCTGGTTTTGGTATCATTAAAAGTTTAAATTTTAAAGAAGATAATTCCAAATTTAAATTAGGAAAATGTGTGATTTATTTGTTTTTCTTACTGTCACGATGAATGAATCCATTTTTTAAAAAGTGGAGCAAGATCGTCATGTCAGTAGTTACGACGTAGCTAAAGAACTGAAAAAAGACCACAAAACAGTTTTGGCGCATTTGAAAAAAACTGGGTACACAAAAAAGCTCGATATTTGGGTACCTCACGAACTCACTGAAAGAAACCTAATGAACCGTGTACAAATGAGTAGGTCATTTGTGATTCTCATCTTTAGCCACTCAGCAAAACTTAAGAGAAGTTATCGAACAAAATGGCACCTACATACTTTAGTTAAATGTAAATAAACCATGTTAAAAAATGTTTTGAATTTTCTTAAAAAATGCGAAGAAACTTTTTCCCCTACCTATTTTGTTCATTAGGCGCACTGTATGCCTGACTCACTAGCTCAATCAGCACAGTCCCTCCTTTTGAATGGATAATAGGAAAAAGTAAAAAATATTCTTAATCCTTTTATTCTTTTATACTTTACGTAGCAGCTCTCAATTAACAAATTAATTAACCATGCAATAATTATTCATTGCTATAGATTTTTAACTCGTAATGTTTAAATCCCATTTAGGGTTGGTGTTCCTGAACAACGAAACGAATGGAGATTTTATAACAAACGTTCGATATAAAATCAGAATGGACATCGACAATGCTCCGACCACAGCCAGATTGAAAAATTAGTATGTATTTGCTCTTGAAATATTTCCAAAAATATATGAAACTTATGTTTGCCATTTCTCTCGCAAGGGGCGCTAGCATCTATAGAAAACGGGGCGTTTTGGTTATTTCCCTTGTAATTTCTTTACTCACGAGGTGTAAATTCATTTTTTTCTTAGAAAATGGTCTCCAAATCAGATTAGTCGCCGAATTTGCTTGCTTTATAATATTCCTACAACTGTGACGATATTTGTCTAACCTAGAGAAGCTGAGAGCAGTGGGAATCAGATATTTTCTTTTTTTCAAGTGACAATAATTTATAATAATTAAACGAAAAGTCCTAATCCTATCTCCAATTTTAATGTCTATCACAGAGTTCAAAATTATTGTGAGGACTTTTTTATTAGAACCTTGCTGAACTTTAAATTTATATATTTAGGGCCAGTTTCACAATCAAATCAAGCTTACTTGACAGATGATTTGACAATTGTGATATGAAAAATATGTCAAAACATCTGTCAAGTAAGCTACTTAGAACTTACTTTTTGATTGTGAAACTGGCGGCAGGTCCTTAGACTACAATAACGACTATTTCCTGGTGAAATGAACCTTGGTGAAATTTAAACCTTATTTTCACTACAATAACGACTAATTTCCATCAGCCTATGGATCCCAGGGCCAGAAGACAACTTCCTGGAGAACATGCGGTACTTCCGCGGGTTCGTACAGATACAGGATATGGTGGACCGCGCCATTATTCAAGTGGCGAAGGAGGTGAAGGGAGGGGGGAGGTCGAAGAGGGAAGTGGAGGTAGAGGACAAGTGGGCCGTGTACACGCAGCAGATGCCGTACCCGTGCTATAGGAAAGACTTGTGAGTAACTAGTATAATATTCTTAGTTAAATCTATTTTATACTTTGTGACTAGTTTAATAATGTTGTTAATAATAGGTCGTACTTATTCAAAATGACGTTTAAAGTGACGTGAAACTCTCTCTTCAAAGAACTTATTTTGCGGTCGTAAACTAGCTGGTTGCGATCCAAAGCAATAATGTATATCAAATATTTAAAGAAAGGGATTGAAAATTGCGTCGTTTCTATGTATCTCGAATAAGAGCTGCACGCTCAGTTACTCTCTTGCACTCATTTGTAAGGCTTAGCCGTTATTTTTAATCCTTTAAATGACCGCGATATTTATTTCGGTGCAGCTTCCAGACGTCGCTGTACGAGTCGCAGGCGCTGATCGTGGCGTTCTTGTTCTCGCTGCTGTTCACGGTCGCCTCCGCCGTCAGGTTCCTCGTCGCCGACGCTGACAGCGGCAATACCATGGTGAGGACCGGTCTCAATGAGCGATAACGTGTATGAGCAATAGCTCATACATACAGTACTAAATGTTAAATTACTGATTCGAATTAAAAATCCTACTTTACACTATTTCATGTTTTCAGTGTTAGGTCACAGATTTTATATTTTTGGTTGAAATGATGAATGTATTACAAAGTTAAATAATAAAGATAATATAATATAGTTGATCGAATTAAACTTTTTATTTTTTGCCTCAGTTGATGGCAGTGATGGGCGTGCGCATGTCCTCGTACACGCTATCGTGGGCGCTATGGAGTCTGCTAGAGCTCGTGCTGACGTACGCGTGCGTGTGCTGCGTGCTGTGCGCCGGCGGCGTGCTGCCGCGCTCCGAGCCCGCGCTACTGGCGACGCTGCTGCTGGCCGCCGCGCTGAGCGTGCTCGGCTTCTGGTCAGTACTAGTGTAGCGTGCTGCGTGCTGCGTGCTGCCGCGCTCCGAGCCCGCGCTACTGGCGACGCTGCTGCTGGCCGCCGCGCTGAGCGTGCTCGGCTTCTGGTCAGTACTAGTGTAGCGTGCTGCGTGCTGCGTGCTGCCGCGCTCCGAGCCCGCGCTACTGGCGACGCTGCTGCTGGCCGCCGCGCTGAGCGTGCTCGGCTTCTGGTCAGTACTAGTGTAGCGTGCTGCGTGCTGCGTGCTGCCGCGCTCCGAGCCCGCGCTACTGGCGACGCTGCTGCTGGCCGCCGCGCTGAGCGTGCTCGGCTTCTGGTCAGTACTAGTGTAGCGTGCTGCGTGCTGCGTGCTGCCGCGCTCCGAGCCCGCGCTACTGGCGACGCTGCTGCTGGCCGCCGCGCTGAGCGTGCTCGGCTTCTGGTCAGTACTAGTGTAGCGTGCTGCGTGCTGCGTGCTGCCGCGCTCCGAGCCCGCGCTACTGGCGACGCTGCTGCTGGCCGCCGCGCTGAGCGTGCTCGGCTTCTGGTCAGTACTAGTGTAGCGTGCTGCGTGCTGCGTGCTGCCGCGCTCCGAGCCCGCGCTACTGGCGACGCTGCTGCTGGCCGCCGCGCTGAGCGTGCTCGGCTTCTGGTCAGTACTAGTGTAGCGTGCTGCGTGCTGCGTGCTGCCGCGCTCCGAGCCCGCGCTACTGGCGACGCTGCTGCTGGCCGCCGCGCTGAGCGTGCTCGGCTTCTGGTCAGTACTAGTGTAGCGTGCTGCGTGCTGCGTGCTGCCGCGCTCCGAGCCCGCGCTACTGGCGACGCTGCTGCTGGCCGCCGCGCTGAGCGTGCTCGGCTTCTGGTCAGTACTAGTGTAGCGTGCTGCGTGCTGCGTGCTGCCGCGCTCCGAGCCCGCGCTACTGGCGACGCTGCTGCTGGCCGCCACGCTGAGCGTGCTCGGCTTCTGGTCGGTCACATAATCAATAAAAGTCAAATTTTCAATGTACGAAATGGTAACGGTCATTTGGTGTAACGGTAGCGACCCTACCTTCAGCGCCGAATGTTTGGGTTTGAATCCTGGTAGAGGCAGATGTTAGTGTGATGAGCACAAGCATTGATTAATTTATTTGATTATTTTTCCATACGTTATTTAGTAACCGTAGTAGTAAATAGTGCAAGCTCTGTTAGTTTGGGACTAAATAATTATTGTTGTGAGTTGCACCGAATTTAAAAAAAAAACATGTTTTAGGAAAAGAATAGATAATATTTTTGAGAAATAGTTTCAGTTGTTTCAGGAAATCCTGAAAATACTGTCGTTTTCGTTAACATTATCCATTTTATGAACTTATACGAACGGTCGTACCGTACTTCTTTTTTAAAGTTAGATCTCATTTTATTATCCAAAAACAATATTGTCTAAAAAGATGTTGAAAGACAAAGCTACCTCTCATCACAAATGTAATATTTTATTCATATTATTGTTATGTAATCCAGCTACATGATGTCGAAGCTGTTCTCGCGCGCGAGCGTCGCGGCCGTGTGCTCGGCCATCGCGTACCTGGTCACGTTCATGCCCGTCGTCATCATACTGTCGCTAGAGGCGGTCATCTCCAAGGCTGCCAAGTTGCTCGTTGTGAGTCTTATCAGATATTTTTGCTGTCCCCACTACTAGGGCACAGGGGCCGTATTACAAGCACTTAAAACCTGCTTCGTAAATTGCTGTAGTGTAATTTGTTTCTCGCTGTATACATTTGTTATAACACATAAAAGGATACGCCGCCAACGACTATGTAGCGGCACCTACCTACCTACGCCACACATACGACACACGGCACCAACAACAAGATTCTTCACCGTGTTAATAGATGGCGCTAATATCAAGAAACATGATCATTAAGTATGGAGTAGCACCTCGCAGTATGGAAATCCTACATCTCGCTAACGAAATTCACTCAGCGTCTTAGCATATATACAACATCCAACCATCATCGGTTGGACCGCGGTCCCCGGGCTAAAACCACCCAGCCCGGAGGAAGATCTTCCCCTTTGACTTTCCTATTTGTGGCTACCTACCTCCACATCATTTCCATACCACTCACTCATACAACTAAAATGCATGAATATGAAAGCGTTCTGAGCCAGTCGGAAAACTGCCTGGAAATGTAAGGTATAATACGGCCTAAGGCCTTCCTTATTGGTGGATAAGGCAGATGGGTCACCCACCACTCGGGCCCGTTGCGGATCGCTGAATAATAACGACTGCCTAACCAATGTTGAACTTTAAATTGCTGTCAACTTTAATTTTTTGTCAACTTCCAGTCTGGAAGGTTCAGCCGAGATGCTTTGCAACTTAATTAATAATAATAACAGTTAGGTAGATAAATGCGAATCTTATAGAATATTATTATTTAAAAAAAAAAATACCTATTTAAAAAAATGTACTTTTACGTTTAAGCTTGAACACCAATATACATTATGTTGTGTGCAGTGCCTGTCGATGTCGTCTGCTCTATGCTACGCGTTCGTGCACGTGGGCCGATACGAGGCGGCCGGCGTTGGGGCCAAGTGGGACAATTTTTGGGCCGCGCCGACAGACGATGACGTCAGCATGGGGCTCGCCGCTGTCATGATGCTGGTCGACGCTGTTATATACTTCGCTATTGGGTACACCATTGATTACTTCTTTGGTGAGTTTTTTAAATAAAATCGTCATATTTGCTCGCGTAATGTTTCTATATACTTCACCATTATTAGCTATTTGAATGGGGTTAGTATTTTGGAAATTTTGTTTAATAGAAAGCTAGATAAATAAATAATAATAATAAATATTTGACAACATCACATACATTGCTCCGATCCCAAAGTAAGTAGCTAAAGCACTTGTGTTATGGAAATCAGAGACAACGGGGGTATCACAAACATCCAGACCTGAGCCAATATAGAAAAGTTCGTTTTCTAAATTGACCCAACCGGGGATCGGACCTCAGAGATGGCGACTCCTTGGAACCGGTATACAAAGCGACTCGACCACGGAGGTCGCCAAGTCGTCATTATTGTAAGCTATGTTTTACTATGGACTGTCATAGCTATGAACCGTGTCCTTAAATGATAACCTCAGTATAGAATTAGCTGTGGTGTTTCTATAAGGTATTAAGTAATACCTGAATAATCGCAAATATGGTAAATAGGGTACCATGCATACCTACAGGTCTTACAACCCCGGAAGATTATCATAAAAACTGAAAACCACCACATGGCTAAGCTAAGATATTTTTATTTTTATGGAAAACGACAAAGTGACAACTCTAGACGCAGATGGGCTATTGTTTTTGATAATTAGTTCACATATACACTTCTAAGACTGCCGCGCGTACAGTTCATTAGAAATAAATTACTTTTTACAGGTTACAGCGCGTATACTCGTATTATTAATTCAGGTGTTATGTGTGCAAAAAGGCTACTCATAATTTTATGAAATTACTCGCTCGGAACTTTATTAAAATGCATTCAACCACCAGCCATATTTAATGTCCCCACTGCTGGGGCACAGGCCTTCTTTAAGGGTGGATAAGGAGGATGGGGCATAACCCACTACGCAGGCCCAATGCGGATTGGTGGGTATTAACGACTGCAAACGCAGCCGAGACCAACGGCTTAACGTGCCTTCCGAAGCACGGAGGAGCTCGAGATAATAATGTTTAGGTCAACCGGTGGATTGACGCGGAATACAAATTATCCATGAATACACCTGTGGATCAAAGAAGGAAAATTTGTATCCTTCGATCCACCGGTGGAGCCTGGCGGTGGATCCAAGTGAACGGAGGGAACCATCCCATGAACGACCCTTGCGAAAGTTGCTTAACCTCCACAATCGCTGGGCCTGGCACTATACCACCGAGCTCAAAATGCATTCAAATTTATTAAATTATTTTATAGCTGCATTCTGATTTTAATAATTGGTTCATTCCAAATGTAGATTGCTTTTTACGGTGTCTCTCTCGTGCGGGATCTTTAGTAAATGCTCCTTCTCCTTCATTGTCAGGTTTAAAGAACCTCCAAAGCTGCATCAGCCACTGCAACACGTCTGAGGAAAAGGCCGGCGTCAGCATCGTGAATGTGTCCAAGGAGTACGGCCGGGGCTCGCGGCGCCGCCTCGTGCTCGACAACGTCAGTATAGAACTACAACGAGGGCAGATCACCACCTTACTGGGCCACAATGGAGCGGGGAAAACGACGCTTATGTTAGTACAGATCTAGTTACAATTATTGTACACACGACGGCACCTCAGACTATACACGTTGACCTTGAGACCGCCTTTATACTCTACGTAATAAAAGCTGTTTTCGCAGTTTAAGTGTATAACCTGACGTGCTGTCATGTGTACATTTAAAGTGCAAAATAATGAGAGCAAATCATCCGACTACTCGGCTACAGTGGAGCTGGGAAGATTACGCTTATGTAAGTATAAAAAGCCGGCGTTATAGCATCGTGAATGTGTCCAAAGAGTACGGGCGAGGCTCGTGCTCGATAACGTCAACATGAGCTGCAGCGAGGGCCGGTCACTACGCTACTAGGACCTAACGCCGCTGGAAAGACTACGCTTATGTTAGTGTAGATAACAATGATTGTACATCGTACAATAATAATGTCTGTCAAACTATGTGTACACATACAACATGACATTTTAAACGATTTCTATTATTAAAAGTTACCTTTCCAACATAAATCGTAAAATTAATAAAGATACCCCTTTCCAGCAACATCCCGACCAGAAAGGCCACAGCCAAAATGTATATTTCACTTTATTTTTACTCGGTGTACGTTCAGATCCACACCATTACTGTAGTTGTACATGTCATGCCATCATTAAAAAAATTGTGTTTTCCAATTGGCAACATTAGTCGTAAGATAAACGAGTCCGTTGTTTTATAGCAACATCCTAACGGGCATGCTGAAGCCGACTCGCGGCCACGTGATCGTGCGCTCGGAGAAGACCGCGGGCGGCAACGTGGGCGTGTGCCCGCAGCGCGACGTGCTGTTCCCGTACATGACGCCGCGGGAACATATCGCGTTGTACGCCCAACTACAAGACATACCGCGCGACAAACTCGACGAACAAGTCGACAGGTATGTCAATTTATTAACACGTTCAGTTTATATTGAACGAAACGTCGGGAAAATTAAAAATCAAACCAAATACCAACTAATAGTGTTTTTTACTTTTTATTATAATTGTGTTTTTTTTCCTTTTTTTATTTAATGGAATACTGGTTACATTTATATTACTGTATTCGTGTAATCAAACAGTTCTTCACGTAGTTTTTACTTATTATTACGTTAAAATATAAAGCAAGTGTTATTTTTTTTCTAAATACTCATTACACGTCCAGTATTAATTGTTATTTCAAGGGAAACTTGTAATATTAGCTTTATCATAGATGTAATCACTTATATGTTAATTTAAAAATAACTAATTACCAAAGTACGCATGACGGCACATCAGACTATACATGTTGACCTTGAAACCGCCTTTTTGGCCTACGTAATAAAAGCTGTTTTCGTAGTTCAACTGTATATCCTGACGTGCTGTCGTGTGTACTTTGAAAAAACCACGCTAGTATCCGTTTAAAGTGTTTTATTTGATGTGTAGTGAACGTAAGTTTGGAGGTTTTATTATCGTGTTCGTATTTGTCAGTATGCTGCGTGTGCTGTCGCTGGGCCCGGTGAGCGAGCAGGCCGTGTGCCGGCTGTCGGGCGGCACGAGGCGGCGCGTGTGCGTGGCGCTAGCGTTCGTGGGCCGGGGCGAGCTGGTGATGCTGGACGAGCCCACCTCGGGGGTCGATCCCGCTGCCAGGAGGTATGATCCTACTACTGTGGCTCACTGCGGTCACTCGGCGTCTGTCGGGTAGCATTCGACATATGTCGGGGGTACTCAGCATATGTTGGGTGGCGCGTGTGCGTGGCGCTAGCTTTCGTGCAAGGAAGAGATTTGAACATTTTTGTTTATATATTTTATTTTTGTTAATTATATTTTTCGATTAAGTTTAATTGCGATAGTTCCGAATGCCATATAGTTGTGTAATAATTTAGCTACTGATTCTGGGTTTATTTATGAATACAAGTACCTTTTTGCAGGGCCATCTGGTCGCTAATAGTGCGCCTGCGCGGGTCGCGCGCCGTGCTGCTGACCACGCACCACCTGCACGAGGCCGAGCTGCTGAGCGACCACCTCGTCATACTGCATCAGGTACCTTTATAACCAGGACCCTGGACCAGGTCACAACCCTGTCATTTTGCAAAAAGTGACACGATTGACCTCTCATAGTAGCCGTTCAGGCTTCCCATCCTGTAATCCTTTTAAATATTCCACCTCACTTTCTCGACAACTAACGCCATCTCTGGCGCTATAACGCAAACGTGGCTGTGCGACAATCGCGCGCTCTAATGTGGAAAAACAAGACTCGCTTCGAAACACCTGCGGCGAGCGCCGGGGCACCGCCGCTGAAATGCCTAAAATATTCCAAAATATGATGAAATACAGAGCCGGCTCCACTGAACGATTAAGACCCGTTTGCACTAAACTTAGAAATGCATTTATTAGCTATCACACAAAACAATAACATTCACAAACAACAAAAATGGGGATACTTAATTAACAACTAGGTAAATTAATGTGCAAACTTAAGAAACGCCCTAAGTCTTTTCCTAAATACAACTCGACCAAGATAAAAAGGCCAATGACAACTGCGTTATAGCTAAATTTATGACACCGTTTTGATTTGGTCGAGTTGTAGTTAGGAAAAAACTTAGGCGATTCTTAAGTTAAGTGCAAACGAATTTAACAAACCTAACAGAAGTGTGTGCCAATGTGGTGCTAATAAAAATAAACACCAGTGAAAGAACAGTGAGTGGAGACGTCGCAGCCGCGGGCTGTGGCGGTGGCCGGCCACGCACGTGACTCCTCATGTGATCCCTTTTCCCTGCCTTTTACTTATCCACATCAACTAGATTTCAGAGTTGGTCTCATAATAAAAGTTAATCAGTTTGATGATTCCTATCTATCTACCATACTCGGCATTACGGTTTTTTTACATTTTGTATTATGATCGCACTTGTAATGTTGTAATAAGTAGCCGTATGGCCGAATACTCAAACGTCACTCAACTTTGAGAGGCTCTCAAAAAGCATCCTGTTGCATTAAATGTCAAAGATACGACAAACACAACATGATGTTATGACGACCTCCGTGGTCGAGTGGCATTGTACACCGGTTTTCAAGGAGTCGCCATCTCTGAGGTCCCAGTTTCGATCCCCGGTTGGGTCAATTTAGAAAACGAACTTTTCTATATTGGCTCAGGTCTGGGTGTTTGTGATACCACCGTTGTCTCTGATTTCCATAACACAAGTGCTTTAGCTGCTTACTTTGGAATCGGAGCAATGTATGTGATGTTGTCAAATATTTATATTTATGTTTGAGCGCCCCTCAAAATTGAGTATCGTTTGAGTATTCGGCCAGTAGTCTCCAATATAATTAGAAAATAATGTCCTTTAACTTTGGAACAGGGCCAAGTCCACACGACAGGTACACCGATAGAGATCAAGCGTACCCTCGGCCACGGGTACCGCCTGTCCGTCACGTACCCGGACCAGACCTGGGACGAGGACGACGGTGTCCAAGAGAGGACTAAAGAACTCCTGGCCACCACCAGGGAGGTGGTAGCCAATGCCAGCGTAGCATCCACGGCGGGGCTCGAGACCGAAATCACGCTTCCGTTCTATGACAGCAATGGAGTCAGCAATGAGTGAGTATTAGTGAAGGCAAATTATTATTATTTAAATTGTTTCTAAGATAAAGAGACGAATCAAGATTGTTTTGTTTGTCTCTCGTTATAACTCTCTCTAAAATACAGAAAAGTTCGTTTTTTTTCTATATTGAACCAGTCTGAGATCGAACCCGGGAGTCGGGACCTCAAAGATGGCCATACCGTGAAACCGTTGTACGATACACTCAATCATCGAGGTCGTCATACATGCGCCCAAGAATCTAAGGCGTGCGTATCGCTGGCAACATTTAATTAAAAAGTAAAAATATGGTTATCTCGCTCTTTGCCCCGGCAGCAAAATACGCTGGCTGATTGCGTCATAAATTGAGTGTGCAAATAAACGTAAATTCCTGTTTCATCAAGTGTTTTGTTGAATCACCACCACATCGACCTCAAAACTTACAGTCCAACGTAGATCTGGGGCCCTACCGCTTTGGTAGGTTTTCTATTTGTGCCAAAAAGAAGTAGCAATGTATCACATCCATCTGTCAAATGAAGCCGACGGCGAAGTCCACGACACTTACGCGGTAGCCCCACTGAACAGTGCGTTCGTTTCCAGCTTCCTGCGGCTGTGCTGCAAGCTGGAGTCTTGTCAGCGCGCGCTGGGCTTCAGCAGCTACGCGCTGGACTGCAGCAGCCTGGAGCACGTGCTGCACGACATCTGCCACCGCGGCGACTACACGCATGCAGGTCATACTAGTATACACTCATGTACACACACAACACACAGTGGTGGACGGATTATTAGAAACCCTAGTCGATTTTTAAACAAACGAGGTAACTTTGAAGCCGTGGTTCTCCGCTAGGGATCGATCGAGCTGTAATCTGATGATGGCTGTCCAATTAATGAATGGAGGAGATCCAGATCGCTATACACACCGAACTGATTTGAGCAGCATTCTAAGTGTTTTAAAGATCTAAGTTCTCGATGTCAGGATTTCCATAAATTTTATTGCTATTTTCGCGGTTATTTAAAGATAGCTCTTAATGCTGATCAGATTAGTAAGGTGGGTATAGCGATCTGGATCTCCTCTATTCACACGTATACTATACCACGACATAATTTGTTGACGCTTTATCTAATCATTAAACTTTTTTTAATAATTATTTAGAGCCTGAAGACCTGAACGAAGCCCCGTCTAAGAGTACTTCAAGTTGCAGCACTCGCACAGACAGCGCCCCTCTAGTGGGGCGCGAGGGCCCCGTGACGGGCCCCGCCTCGCAGCAACTGAGAGCCCTGCTGCGAGCGCGTTACTTGCACTATTCCAGGGACAGGTCAGTATAGGGGCCCCGCTAGTGGGGCGCGAGGGCCCCGTGACGGGCCCCGCCTCGCAGCAACTGAGAGCCCTGCTGCGAGCGCGTTACTTGCACTATTCCAGGGACAGGTCAGTATAGGGGCCCCGCTAGTGGGGCGCGAGGGCCCCGTGACGTGACGGGCCCCGCCTCGCAGCAACTGAGAGCCCTGCTGCGAGCGCGTTACTTGCACTATTCCAGGGACAGGTCAGTATAGGGGCCCCGCTAGTGGGGCGCGAGGGCCCCGTGACGTGACGGGCCCCGCCTCGCAGCAACTGAGAGCCCTGCTGCGAGCGCGTTACTTGCACTATTCCAGGGACAGGTCAGTATAGGGGCCCCGCTAGTGGGGCGCGAGGGCCCCGTGACGTGACGGGCCCCGCCTCGCAGCAACTGAGAGCCCTGCTGCGAGCGCGTTACTTGCACTATTCCAGGGACAGGTCAGTATAGGGGCCC